>JAPDVR010000019.1:29124105-29755772 GCA_026230005.1 Gila orcuttii | reverse complement strand
CTGCTTTCAGAGCCTATACATGTATCCAAATTTAGTGAAACTGTTCTAGTGAAATGTATTTTTATAGTGTTTGTTGATTTTGAGTGTATTCTCTCTGCCAAATGACCTCTGCACAGGAGCAGTCTGTCCTGATCTCTGCCTGTCTGTCTTTCTGCGAATAATTTGTCAGGAAAACAAAGGTCATACTTAATCCATCCACAAAACTCATATTAATATTATTTCTCTTTACTAATTTAATAGTAACTTATAATTTTTTTTTTGTTGTTGTTTTTTTTGTAAATTCTAGTTGCATGTTCTGTAGCTGTTAAAAATCAATGTTTGCTGCTTAATATTTTTGTGGAAACTGAACACTATCCTCCAAAATGTTTAGGGTATACACACACACACACACACACACACACACACACATATATATATATATATATATATATATATATATATATATATATATATATATATATATATATATATATCGTGTCACTATTGCTTTGTCTGAAACAGATCGTTTGATATGGACTCACTTTACTTTCACTTCACTTCACTGAAAATAATGAATATAAGAATGACAGTGTGACAAACGATGATACATTTATTAATTCATAATTCATTTACACCAAACAGAAACACCAACTCTATTTGCCACAACCAAGATTTACAAAGCATATGTAATATGCATACATGCTTCACAGTTGGCAAATGTTTTAACTGTTACGAGATAAACATCTTTTTGTATTGTCTTTGTTTAAACACTAACATAAAGTAATAACTACCTAATAAAACATAAGTAATAAATATAAATAAAGATGATTAATTACCATGCTGGACTATCCTTGGTTTTTGAGGTGTAGGTTCGTTGTCTTCTGATTTGGAATCAGACTCTGGCTCAAACATGTATGGTTGAATTTCATCGGAAGTTTTCAAAACAATTCCACACGGGTAATGGCGGGACGTTAAAATTATTTTAATAAACAAAACTCATAGCAGTGGCCTTTTACTTCCAAGTCTTGAATGTGACATGCCGATCAAAATGAAGTGTTGGAAAGAGGGTTGAAAACAGGATAGAAAATGGCTTATTACTTTTAAATTAAGTTGTTGTTGTTTTTTTATGTAAAAATCTTGCTGACATTGTAAGTGGTCCTCAGAGAACATTGTAAAATTTTACGAAATTGCACTTCATGACCCCTTTAAAATAAAAAAAATGAAAATAATTAAAATGATTTTAAATTGTAATAATATTTCATAATTTAACTGTTTTTATTGTATTTTTATTTATCAAATAAATGCAGCCTTGGTGAGCATTAGAAATAAATAAATATTGTGGTAAAATAGAAATAGGCCCTTAGACTTTTTGGCCCTACTTGAGTATATAACAGTATATAAAGGATGTCAGTAGATTTATCTATAGAAAGTCAGAATCTATTTTTCTTAATGCATCATATAGATCGTATTGTGAATAATTCATCCGTGCTTATGTTCTATTCTTTATTGCCGTTAAATGACAGACTTTTCTCTAGTGACAGCAGAACTTCTCCAATAATTTACTCAAATCAAACCCACCCTGCAAGTCTCCACTCCACGTTTTTTCTTTTCTTTTTTTTTCTCGATAATCAATTTCACTTGGATAAACAACACAATGCGAAAGAAATATGTGTTGCAACTTCAGTTTTATCGTGACTTTGATCAACCAAACGTTACAGTTATCGACTGATGCTGATCATCTTAAATTGGCCAAATACCAATCCACCTCTGGCTAATATTATTCCGTCTGTAATCTAACATTTCTTCTGCTCTGTTGTAGCCACATCATGGAGCATTTAGAAGGGGTGATTGAAAAGCCGGAGTCGGACATGACACCTCAAGAGCTGCAGCTTCACTACTTTAAGATGCACGACTATGATGGCAACAATCTGCTGGATGGACTTGAGCTTGCCACTGCCATTACTCATGTGCATAGAGAGGTGTGTGCTCTAATTTTGAGCTTGACTTTATGCTGTGTACACTACCGGTTCAAAGTTTAGACACAACCTACTTAGAGCTGCACGATTAATCATTTAAAGATTGCGATCTTGATTCAAACTCCCACACAATCTTATTCCTAAATGACAACGATTTGGTTATGTCTATTAAACTTTTGACTAAATCATACTGGAACATTCAAATCTGTGTGTTGGTGCTGTCGCTGACCCAGAGAGAAAAATTGTCATGTATAGGTATAAAACAGCTTCACAAACAGTCTTTTCAACTACATCGTGTCGTTATTTCTGACTTACAATTATTTAGATTATCACAGAAGTACTGGGATAAAAGATTATAGTTCAGTCTACAGTAGTGATCAAAATAGAGCAGATCCCCTTTTGAAAGTAGCTTGACGCTTGTATCGACTAGGTGGCGACAAGTGCCTGTTAAAAAATGTATTTGTCATTGAATCATTGATTCAAGAGATTTGTTAAAAAAATGTCGATTCATCAGTAATGAAACCAGTGAAGTATTTATGAGTGAGTCGTTAAATCATTAGCTCTATTCGGACGGGATTAGTTTTACAAGGGTAGATGGAGTAATATATTTTTACCACAGGACGTCTGTAATAATATAGGCCAATTCGCACGGGTGAAACCAGCAGAAGTGGGAGGGGTAACTAGATTTACGCACCGCCGTCACCTTCCTGTCGTGTGTATTACGTTGCTTCCTAATATCATGTCCGCAAACACATAAAAACTGTATTTCTATATATAAAACAGCCAAGTCCGGTCGAACGATGTATTAATTAATTAAATTCAGATTGGATTATGTTGGTAATAGGCACTTACCTAACTCTAAAATACGTTTTGTGCCTCTAACAAGTGCTTTCGACCTTCTTTTTGGTCTGAATGGTCATGTGGAAAACAGTGAGTTTTGCCACAGACTTGTCCCACCGCCTAGAACTCAACTAAATGCTTTTTCAAGCGCCTCCATACTTGGAAAAACTGTGGAAAACTACTTTTAAACAAGAAATTACGGAATATTTACGTACATATTTACAGTGGGTCTATTCGCACGGGATTAGTTTTAATTTTTTTAGATCTTTTTCAGAAGGTAAAAGTGTCCGTAATCTTTACTGACATTGTCAAAATCACTGAGAAGCTCTGGTAATTATTACTTCACCCTACCTCTCCATGTTAAACTTATCCCATCCGAATAGGGCTATTGATTCAAGAGATTTGTTTAAAAAACACTGATTCATCCAGTTATGAAACAAGGGAAATCTTTATGATTGAGTCATTGAATCATTCATTCAAACCAATTTTTTAAAAATAATTATTTCTAATCAATTAAACATATTTTTAAATAGACTGCAGCTAGTAATATTTTGTCAGAACCTCTAGTAAATTGTGTTATTTTATTTATCAGAATCGCGATCAATTTGAAAAAAAAAAAAAAAAAAAAAATCATGATTCTCAATTTATCCAGAATTGTGCAGCTCTAAACCTACTCTTTTTCATTTTGTATTCTTCTTTAAAAAATATTATTATTATTAATTTATAATGACAAATATAAATGTTTTTAATTTTTTAATTAAAATTAAAAATTAATTAATTTAATTTTAATTGAATTTTATAATGTTTCCATAAGCACAATTGTATCAGCCTCTCCTTCTATCATTTGTCATGTTTTATTCATTTCATTCCATTCCATTCAATTATAATTAGTATTGTCACCCGGGTTTGGTTTCCAGGAAAGAGGAGACGATAGCCAGCCAATGAAGGAAGAGGATCTCATCAATCTCATTGATGACGTCCTCCGAGACGATGACAAAAACAACGATGGCTACATTGACTATGCAGAGTTTGCGAGGTCTCTGGAGTAAAAGACGACGGGAACAACCGTGGCCTTACTGTGAATGCAGATTACCTCTGATGTACAAATCTCCACGCACCTTCATGCGTGCCTGCGATTTCACAGGCGCAGTATATTCATGCTTTAGTATAACCAGTATAAAATATGTCGTACAATGAAATCGTGAGGGGCATGTAATGACATGAGATGTTTTGTATTTATGCCATCTGTGTAACATTAATTCATTGTTGCACTCACATCTGCATCTCTTATCAGAATGGGCCCTTGATGTATAAACTGCCAAATTTATTAGCTGTAAACAAGCATAAATTGTTATTATTGAATAAATACTTTGCAGTGACACTCTCCTGCAAAGCTGATGGTTAAATGAATCTAAAGTGGGATGTAATCGCTGCTCTGCTGATGAATGATGGCAAACATGCACTCTTTCTGCCTTAAAGGATTATCACTGTTACTGTCATTATAAAAATACCCATTCGAAACGATCTGAAAGGACAGAACTTTCACATGTTGAGCACAGAACATCTAACTATGTAGATTTGTGTTTACTTAGATTTACATTGAAATGTGCAAAATGCTTGTTCGGACCTGGATGAATCCCACTGTAGAGCTAATGCTACTTTGGTTGGATTTAACAGCTACCATCTATTTGATGAAGTTGTCCATTTCTAGAACAGAAATAGAACTTGTGTCCACTAAAACATCAGGATGAACTGATTTTCAGTCTGAATTTAAACAAAATGTCATTTGGGTCAATGGCATGATGCTGTTTTTGTTAGGATCTATTAAGTTACTCAGAAATACAATTAAAATGCAATTCATCCATATACTAGTGACTTTAATGCACTTCTTCCATAATGAACAATCATTTTGATATTTTTTGAGGCATACATTAAAAAAAGCTTGGGTGATGCAATTACCCCAGAATGATAATGAAGAAAAAAAGCCTTATTATTATTAATAAAATAATTAAATTATTGAGAAGAAAACTTGAAGTAGTTTGGCATAATATTGTTATTCCCTAGAAAAACATATTTCTTACAAAACTGTTTATGAAAAAAAAAGTCTGCCAAATCAGTTGTTTGGTTCAACCAAAATGCAGAAAAAAAAACTTTCTTGAAAATACAGTAGGATAAAAGTTTGTAACCAGCTAAAAAGAGCACATTTCTAAGACCTTGGCACGTATGTTTTCGACAAAATATTTCAAAGATTTTCATTGACCCATGTCTGTTTATTTTACATACTGTACATACAATGGCAAGAAGAACAGCATTTGACATAAACCTTGTGTAATTTATTACTACCAAATCTGTCAATCTTTATTGATGAATATTGATGAATTGACTGAATAGAAATGCCATTTAAAAGCTCATAGTGTCTATTGTACATTTCATATGAGATGAGAATGACATGTTCATAATGATCCTTATTTAAAGTCTACAGTGTAAACAGAACCTAGTTTAATTGTCACAGTTTAGTATTGATAAAGGAAATCAATATAAATGTAGTTATTTTTGTCTATAGGGAGATGGCAATAATTGAGAGAAAATATGTTACGTGTGATTGCAAATATAATAAAGACAGAAAATGTTGATCTTGCTTTGTCATTGAAAAAAACACATTTATTTGTTCTGTAGCTTCTTATACAAAAGGAAAGATAAAAGAGTGGTAACTTTATTTTGATGGTCCCTTTTGAACATAAGTAACTTTGCAACTACATGTCAGCTAACTCTCATTAGAATATTAATAGTCTGTCTGCTTTATATCTGCTGATATATGATTTATATTGTGATTGGTTGTGATGGTCCTCCGACAGACATTCTAGTAATATAAGTAACTTTGCCACTACATTTCAACTTATTCTAACCCTACCAGTCTACTAATACTCTATTGAGAGATATTAGACATGTAGGTGCAGCGTTATTTATAATCAACAGAATGGGTTGAAGGGACCATCAAAATAAGTGAAACCAAAAGAGTTTACGACTACTCAATAACCCAGCAGCGCTTGTTCTAGTTCCAGTGACTAGTGGTTTCCAGTGCCGACACAGAGGCCAGTGAGAGCACTGAAGTAGCGGATGGTCCGATGTTGCGCATCTGATTGTACCAGTCGTCTGGCTGTCTGCTGGCTTGCGATGGAGCAGGGCCGGAGGGGCAGGAGAAATGACTGCTGGAGGACGGATGGGGTGGGAAGGGAACTGAAGGGAATCGGGGGATGTGTGGCAGGGAATGTGGGCACTGGTACTGACGCCCCATGGCAGAGGAAGACACGCACATACTGCTAAAGAGAGAACCTCGCCCTGGCATTATGCCCACCGGCAGCACTTTCTGGGTGATACGATCCTGCTTCCGCTGCTTGGCACGACGGTTCTGGAACCATACCTGCAGCAGGGAGCGAAAAGCAGAGTCAGCTAGAGTAATCAGACCAGGGACTCGAGGGTTGGCTGGGTAACATGGAAAATTAGCTGAAGATGCTGTAACTACACCATGTTGCCATACGAAAGATCATTTTCTTTAGCAACATTTAAATCACTAACATGTCATTGTATTATAATTGTGGAAGCTTGTTTCAGCCGCAGAATAAAACAATTTAAAGGGATTCTATGCAGTTTTTTTAGCTTAACTGAACAGCTTCAGAGTTATTGAAATGGTTATATGACTTCTTTCGGGTTGAATGGTGGCCTTCTCGCAGCCCCCTGGTGCCTGTGAGCGGAAAAATCTCACTTGCAACTTTGGTGCGGCGGGCCGCCGGCCTCAGCGTCAGGAAGTATCGCGTGATATCAGCTCTCGCGATGTAACATATTCCTTTACGGCACTGCACACATACACGCCCCCATCCAGGAAGGTAGAGAAGGATGGAGTTTGTCACAATATCGTCATGGCTGAGCCGGCATATAAGATGCAGAAAGCATTGTCGGTGGAACAGAGAAACAGGAAACGGCAGACTGACCGAGCGAGGAGTCAGACACGAGCAGTGTTGCCAGATGTACGATAATTATCGTATTTGTACGATATTTTTGACCTCTGTACGATGTACGATCAATAATGAAAAAAATCCCATAATGTACGATAATTTCAGAGTTTTCAGTCGTTCGTCCAAACACACATCCTACCGCTTCTCTCTCTGACCCAGAATCATTTTGCAGGCTCGCCTGCCTGCACGCAAGCACGCAAGCACGTATACACACACACACTTACACACACAGGCACCACACGGCGTCGCCCGGCCCGCACGTCAACACTACAACCCATCACCCCCCCCCCCACCCCCCCGTCAACAAAACCAAACAATCCGCCCTACATGTGGGGATAAATAGCTGTATTCTGCACGGTTACGTCGTGTACGATCATTTTCTTTCAAATACGATAATTTTGAACTACTGGTACGATAATTGGACATTTCCAATCTGGCAACACTGGACACGAGCGTAATTTGCGGGTGTTATATGTCCTCATTGAAACATCTCGCGGCACGGATGTACCCATACAAACAAATAAAACATCTCCAGGTAATTCTAGTAGAGCATTCATTTCGTTCGTTTGTTAAATGAGAGGCGATCTGAAATGTGTTGTTTTTGAAATCAAGTGACCAAAGTGCTTGTTGCCGCTGCGATCAGTGGCGCGGATAGAGTGTTCTGTTGTGACGCGCATAGTCTTCACACAAACGCGCGCCTCAATCCGTTGAGGAGAGACTCTATATTTGTTACGGTGAAATCACAAAACCTAATGCACAAAAAACGTGTCCCTGCTTGAAATACAACCACTAATAAACATTCGGTTTTGATGAGGAAAATAAACTATACTAGTACGGATTAGAACCCAGAACCTCTGACACACTTGGCAAAAGAAATTTACGACAGTAAAGTTAAATACAAGTACTCCACAGCGACTCTAGGGGTCGCTGTTTGACAAAAACGGGATTCCTGCCTGGTGTCCCTTTAAAAGATAATTGCGACTTTTTATCTCACAGTTGCGAGTTTACATCTCGCAATTCTGATTTTGCGAGATATAAAGTCAGAATAGTGAGATATAAACTCACAATTGCGTGTTATAAAGTCAGAGGGTTAGGTTGGGTGACTTTTTTGCTTGCAATTACGAGTTTATATCTCCCAATTTTGCCTTTATAACGCGCAATTGCAAGTTTATATCTCGCAATTTTGACTTTAAATAACACGCAATTGCGAGTTTATATCTCACAACTCTGACTTTATAACACGCATTTGCGACTTTATATCATGCAATTCTGACTATATAACTGGCAATTGCGACTTTATATCACTCCGATCTGAGATAAAAAGTCAGAATCGTGAGATAAAAAGTTGCAATTACCTTTTTTATTTTTTATTGTGTGGCGGACACAAGCTTCCATATGTAGGCTAATAGTGGACAAGAACTAAATGCATCAATACAAGAATCCAGACATATTTCCTAACCAGGTGTGATGCAATAAGTTTACAGCGATAAGTGATTTGTCTGTCCACAGTGTGCGCAACATGGCGCAATTAACAGGGGCCGGATTCATATCTAAGAATAAAAATCTTTGTAACTGCTATTTTATTCTTATTTTCTAACATAAGTCGACATGAAATGGAAAGTTGCAATAGTCTGTTCTTCCCTATTGTGCCGTATATTAGAATGGCTTCTCAAACAAGAAAAAATGTGGGGTTGTACCTGATTTTGTCCATTTGGGAATGGGGATTGGATTGTTGGATAATGGTTTGCTATTACTATGATCTGTGAGTGACAGGTTGTCTAGCCCTCGCGCCAGTAAACATGTCATCAGACAAAGAAAAGTAGAGAGATGTCCTTGCAAGTGGAAGGGGATGTTATTGTGTTTAAAGATTTTGATCCAAATAGTTTTAATACAAAAAATAACAAATACTCAATTTAACAAATTTAAACTCAAACGACACGGAACAATGAGCAAACAGAACTTAGGGTGCAATTTCACAATTAACAGGATCTGAAACAGATGTAGGGTTAATAATCTAACGATCAGGAACACAGGCCAGAGCAAACAAAACCAAAACAGAATGAAACCGTTATACAATTCCTACAATTGCTATAATATTACAAGATAATAAATAAATAATGTGAAAAAAAATGAAAAAAATGTGCATGGTCACGGATAAATCAGTTATAACAAATACTGCAATATTTCATAAAAAAATTATTGTCTATATTTTCATTTCAAGGTGACTTCAAGAATAAAATTAAGAATATTGTGTATTCCAAAAATATCACTTAAGAATGTTAATTTGACTTAAGATTGTTCTAAAGACAAAACTTAAGAATAATTTGAATTCCTGAAAAGAATGTTCTTTAAAAAAAAAAATTGTAAATAACCTCTTTAAGTTTGGATAACCTCCAAAAATTAATGTTTAATACATTTTTTGTGTTTTTAAATAATTAAACATTACAACATCATATATAGCCTATTGCAAGGAATTTGCATAAGTACTCTGAAATTACACCAATGATTGATAATGTAAACAATGATCTGTTATTATTATGAGTGAAGTGACTTTATGATAAATTAGGAATTTAGTAACAACTCTACAAAAGCAACTTAAATAGGTTTTTTTTTACATTATAATTACAACATATTTTCAGCAGATTACAGCACAATTTAACTATTTAAAACACAGTGTATTAAAATGTGATATTGAGTAAAACCAACTCCAAAGTCAATTTCTTCTTAAGAGAGAAATAAGATTTTCTTAAGAAAATATTTTTGCAAAATATTTCGCAAATATTTTTTGCGCTTCAAAAAGTTCATAAAGAGATCGTAAAAGTAATCTATATGGATTGAGTGGTTTAGTCCAAAATTTTCTCAAGAGACTTAATCGCTTTATATGATGAACAGATTTAATTCACTATTCACATAAGCTTTTATTCACATATAAACACTGATCAGTGAGCATAAACAGAAGCTCAACCGAAACTGCTTGACACGAGAATGAACCTCATTGGTTCTTGCAGAAGCTCAAACGTGCTGCGTAACACGAGAACGAATGACGTCAAGCGAAAATGCTTGAGCTTCCGTTTACCACAACTGATGTGTGAGTTAATGAATATTCATATGTGAATAAAAGTATAAATTCAATCTGTTTATAAAGTGATCCTAAGAAAAAAAAATTCGGACAAAGCCGCTCAATTCATTTGGATTAGTTTTATGATCTCTTTATGAACTTTTTGAAGCGTCAAAGTGGTAGTTGTGTAGCTGTCTATGTAGGGACAGAAAACTCTCAGATTTTATTAAAAAGATCGTCATTTGTGTTCCGAGGATGAACGAAAGATTTACGGGTTTGGAACGACATGAGGGTGAGTAAGTAATGACTTGAAGAAGATTTCCGTGAATCTGGCCCCAGAATTTTAAACAAATGCGACGAGCATTATGAAGCAGTTGAAACAGAAACCAAACTGTCACTCAATGCTATCACAGCTAGTTTCCTATATTTTGCTGTCACTGTAAATCCCTATTGTGAACATAAAACTAGGAACTATATCTGTTCAGTTATCATAGCAAATAGGTCAGTTACCTGTATGCGAGCCTCGTTGAGTTTGGTAGCTCTCGCGAGCTCCTCTCTAAAATAGATATCAGGATAGTGGTTCTGTCTGAAAGCTAACTCCAGCTGTTCCAGCTGCTCACTGCTGAAGGTAGTTCGGTGTCTCCTGCGGGACGGTGAAGGGTACGGTCTTGCTCGTCCTCCGCCACCCCTGGTGCTCTCAGATGTCCCAGAATCTTTTCTTGGGTGATTTTGAACATCTGCATCCAATAAGGTGAAATTCAAGGAGGAGAATTCATTATCAGTAGACTTCTTTGTCACTCCTAAAGATTTCCAAGATTTTAAAGACTTTGTAACTTCCAAACAGAAAGAGTCTTGACTCAGGTCTCTCTCTCTGGTTACAAGCAATTTCCTATTGACAGTAAGAGTTCATCAACCACTGACACCTCTGAGATGCTGGATTTGCAGGTACTCTTCTCTCAAATGATGTTCACTGAAGATGGAGGATTTAAGAGCTTTAATGCTTCTAAACAAACGTCCAGGAACTCAAAAGACAGAAGGCTTTGCCACCTAAACTCAATATCGTGAGAGAGCGGCATGCCAGAGCCCTGAGGATTACGCTCAGCTTAAGCAAACAATGGCCGAAAAAGTGACTAATTTGTCAAATTGTGGGACTCTTGGTTTTCAGGGGCTATTCACTTTAGTGTGGAGCGTTGGAATTGGTAGGATGTTTGAGCGACATACTGTACCAAATGGATTATGAAAATACAGCTCCAAAAAAGTGACTGAAACATGGGATCGATCTCGAGTCTGAGACGACAGATGAAAACACTTCTATTTCACCTTTTTCTAATTTAATGTAATATTTTCAATGCAGCTTATATGTTCAGCATTAACATTTTTGAGAAAAAAAAAAATGCATCTGAATTTCAATTGTTCAAATGACCCCCACCCCCAATATGACAAAAATAGATTAGGAAATTCATGTTAGGTTTTATTAAATGTACAGCCACCTTGGGAGTTAAAATAATAATAATAATATTAATAAAATAAAGTAAAATAAAATAAAGCCTCAAGACTTAACACAATACAGCAATGCTGGCATAAATTAATATAAAAAAGTTATTATTTAAATTTTTGATATTATATACAATCACAATAACATTTTAAAAAATAGTTTTGAACACTTGCTGTTCTAGTTTCTCTTTTACTTTTCTACACTTTTAAACGTGCTCTAGCTCTGTACTCTAGTTTACTCTTGAAAGTTGCTATGCTATATGATAAATTGCTTGCAATGTTCTTTATTTGTAAGTTGTTTAGATAAAAGCATCTGCTAAAAGACTAAATTGTAAATATTTTTCTTATCTCGATCATGTAGAACACTAGATTATTTCTGTAGGCCTAGTGAATGTAATATTCTTACCTGCACTTGAGCTAACCGTGACCTCAGAGTAATTTTCAGAGAACTGTTGCTGAGGTTTGTCTGTGTCCATTTCAAACTCTCTCTGAGCAGCAGGCAGGATTGAGGTTTGACCCCCGTCCTAACCGAACCATGCTTTTTCACTGCAATCTAATGTGACATCACAGAGCAGTCACACCTCTCACCTAGCCACTTACACGATGAAGCCCACAGTAACCTGTTACTGTCAGTGTCAATTGTAAAATAAAACTAATTAATGTAGTACTGTTGACATAATAATGACAAGCATGTGTGTGTAAAAATGTTCCTAAATCTGACTCGTATAGATGCAGTGACATTTTGGATAATAATATGACTTGGAATTCCGAGATGAAATTGTAATGGACTATTTTAACCACCAGGGGGAGAGTAAACAAAAGAAAAAGATGCAAGAAGAAAAGAAAAAGATGCAAGAGGAAAAGAAAAACAAGCTAACCAGTGTTTCATTTACACAATATTCAAATATTCAATAACATTTGGGATCTGGGAGCATGGCATTATTAGATTACTTAATGTAAAAATGTTTTGAACATTATGTTACCTTGTATAGCCAGAATTTTTGATTATAAAAATAAAAGTTTAGTCTACTTTGTTTGCAGCTTATGCTAATTGAGCCCCACCCACTTAAACAGGAAGCATCTGTTCATTTTGCTTTTACATGCCAATTAGGGAGCAGGTTTATCTAAAATTGTTGATGCATTAATGATAAGATGCGTCAGAATTAGCATATCAGAGATGTAAGCCATGTTGGCATTGCCATGTGACCTAATTTACAACAACAGCCAAACCACTGATATGCAAACGACAACTTTTGGCATCATTTATATCAAAATATCAAGAAAAACGTTGTGAGAAAATGTATTTTACGCGCTTTGACAAATTGGTGGTGAATTTGCATAAATCTGTATGATTTGATTTGAACAAAAACTTTTTTTTTTTAAAGTAGGCTAAGCATGATCAACTCCTTAACCTTAAAGTCAATGGGGTGCAAATTGTCCACCATAGTTATGAATTACCATGAGAGTTTGTGGCAAAATACATTTTTTTTTCTTTTTTATAAAACATTTAATCTGTCTATTTGCTGAAGAATTGAATTGGTTCTGCAAGACCAGACTGAAGAGCACTGACAGACAGGATAAAAGTCACTCAGGCCTTCTAGTCAGAGACATGGCAAGTATGAACATCATGTTTGCCAAGGTGGGTGACTTAGTGTTCCTGAGGGAGTTTACAGTCAACCAGACCAAGATTGCCAGGATCTGCCAGTTCTTTTCTGCAGTCATAAAAGGATTTATTCAAGAAGAAAGGAAAGTGAGTTGGGTTCATTCACTCACCTCAACAAAATCTATCTATCTATCTATCTATCTATCTATCTATCTATCTATCTATCTATCTATCTATCTATCTATCTATCTATCTATCTATCTATCTATCTATCTATCTATCTATCTATCTATCTATCTATCTATCTATCTATCTATCTATCTATCTATCTACCTAAATGTTAAAGTGTTTTTTGTTATTGTCATACATATATCAATTAGTAAGACTTCAGATGTCTAATGTTTATGAATGTTGTTAAGCTCGTAAGAATCATGTAAAGCAGAGCTCAAATGAAAAGGAAGCAAATGGGTGTGTATGCGTAGGCAGGGTCAGCCCAAGGGCCTGTACCCAGAGCTGGAGAATCACAGGGACTAGCCAAACTCTGCAGACCCCCACAACGCTGTGACCAGCCTGCTCCTGTCCCAAAGACCTTTGGGAATTTCCAAAAGTCTGAGGAATTTTTGATTCAAACTAGACCCGGTACAGAACTGGGAGGAGGTTCTGCCTGTGAGGCCCACAGTTTAACCACCACCATACACTCACATGCACAGACTTGCGCTCATACACAAATATACATGCGCATGCAAAATTTTATTGATGCTCAGAGAGGACGTTCTCTCCTCCCAAGTTCCTGGGACTGAACTAAGAGTGACCCGCCTGGCCATCCCTCAGCCCCGATGGAAGGAATGAAACCCAACACTCTCTGCCCTGTTCTACTTGGTGGCTTGCATGTCTGTGTGCGTGTCTGTGTGTGCTTTTAATGGAGACACAGATTCACCATTTTTCCATTTACTAAGGAAACAACTACAATTCAAATGGGCATACGTTTTTGTTTTGTTTTCCTAAAAAAAAGTGTTGGTCTAATATGTTGTTTTATTCCACCCACAATTGACACCTATTGTAGGAGCCATACTTACAATCTTATTTAATTTGCAGAAAATGTTCATTTAAATACCATTTTGTTATAATATTGTTAATGTTGTTTATTTTTCTGAATATGCCATCCCTGACAGGAGGGGGCGCTGGTGCAAGAGCATTCAGTCTTCTTTTGTCTGTGCACATGGAGCCAAGATGGCATGGTGTAACAATCTTGCAAGCTACATATAAGTTGTTTGTGTTACATTGCAATTCATTTTTATTTTGATTTAATGAACTTTAGTCATTGTTTGAATCATCGATGAGCCTCTGGATCTATTTATGCTAATTTGCACGTCAGGATTTAATTGAATCAGCATCTCCCACAGTGGAGAAGGAACAAGGGACAAAATTTGAAACACTGAGGCTGAATCCGAAATCACCCACTAAACCCTCATTCCACTAATACAGTGAATGAAAAGGAGTGAATGAATTCGGACAGCCCTTGAGCGTACATCGGTAATACACTCATTATTGCAGTGCAATGTGGGATTGAAATAAAAGTGCCCTCAATAATGTCCACTATGATTTCGGACAACACTACAAATGGCTGTCCCCTCATATAAGGTCTTATTGAGGGTATAGTGGGGATTTCGGATTCAGCCTGATACTTGCTTTTACCACTAAACCTATAATAGGCTAGAAAGCTACCCTTACAAAAACCTACTTCAAGTTTATTTTTAAGTAAATTTAGTTTACGTAGAAGCTTAAGTATACGAATATCAATGAACTAGTTGTAAATTTACTTTTTTAATACTACATACTTGGGAATAAATTGGCCCACTTTTTAGTTTATAAAAATATATTTTTAAGTATACTTTTAGTGTAACAGTATTAACTTTTGAGTACACAACTACAGTAGTCAACATTTGAAGTGGATCAAAACCTTTCATCAAAGTTATGCATGTATTTTGAACAATACCCGTTCTTGTCTTAGGACAACTTTGATGAACTTCAAATGTTGACTACTGTAGCTTACAACTACAATTTTCATTTGTACTGCAACTACAAGTTCACATTATCCTGATGGTTTACAAGTTAAATACTTGTAGCACATTTTTTAGTTTATGAAAGTACACTTTGAAGTATACACTCAGTAAAATACTAGTTTAGTAGTTTAATTCTGCAAGTATACTTGTACGTTTTCTTTAAGTGGATCTAACATCATACTTACAGTTTATTATTTATATATTATTTTTGCAGTATATTACTATGTTCCTATTCAGGTATTATTTTTATACTTAAAAAAATATACCTTTAGCTGTACTTTAAGTAAATTTGAAGTAAATTCCTATGTACACTACCAGTGGACTACAAAAACATTCACATACTTAGAATTATTTATTTCTTTATAAAATCCACATTTTCAATTCAAACAATGTAAGACAGTATGTAAAACTAGCCTATGTAAAAAAAAAACAAAAAAAAAACTGAATTGGCTACTCAATCAAAAGAGTAAACAAAACTACAAGCCAAGTATACTTACAATAGGCTACTGAATTATAATTTTAAGTATCTCGATCAAAAGATTGGGTACAAGTATAGGCCAAATATACTTAGAATTTTCTGTCTGTATAGTCAAGTATACTTGTGTGATTTTTTAAGTATATTTCTGAGAAGAACAAAAAAGTAGACTTAAAGTATACTTATTTTTAGTTGAAAGTATAAATACAGTAATAGCACACTTGAATAAACTTTTTGTAAGGGTATTCATGATGTATCATATAATTAAAATACTATATACAATGTATATATAAATGAAAATACATTTCAAAATAATGAATCATTGCTACAAACACATCTACTATAAGATAATGAAATATGAGCAATAGATATGTTGCTTGTAAAAATATTCTTTCAGTATACACAGCTACATTTTGAATGTTTGTCAACAGAAAATAGGTGCTTATTTGCCCCCAGATGGTGTTGTTATAGCATCTACCAGAGGCAAACGGACCCATGCTACCCGCCAAACTTTACCCCTCGGTTGCCCCTCATGCTGTCTGCCATGTTGAGACTACATGACCAGCTGACTTTATCTCGATTACCCTCCATTATTGGACACTTTCAGCTGGGGAATAAATTACTTAAGGGAGACAAATGTGCCTGTGAAAATATTGTATTTCTACAATGGTATATGAAAACTAATACTCGCCAGCAAAAAATAAACCCAAAAAAATGACTTGTTAGTGGAATGGAAACTGAATGTTCTTAACTGATTACAGTTGTTTTTGTGGTTTGTGAAAATGTCATTTTCGTGCAGTCTCACACACATGGTCTTTATGAAAGACGTCAGTGCTCTAACATCAGACGGATATCTTTGAACCGTACTGGACAGATTAGTGTCTTGCCAATATGTATCTCTTTGTTGACTTTCCCATTTGTTTGTGTATGAGAACACAAGCTCATGTGCAAGGTGAAAGAGAAAGTTTTATCAATGGAGACTCGTGCAATAATAAACAGGTTTATATCTATAAAGGAGAACTTTATTAGCCTATAAAAGCTGCTCCCAGTGCAGCTAGACAGGCAATTATACAGCTGTCTGGTGTTTCCCTCCCACATAGTGTACACTTCTCCAGGAGCAAGAGGGAAAGCAGACGTATAGGCTTCTGAGGTTCATTAGTGATGTGCAAACTCTTGTGTCTGGGGCACGAAAGGCTGTAAGTGAGTGGGATGGTGGAATTTTCACCCGTCCCAGTGGGCTTGACCTCTCAGTATATTCCTGTGGCTGTAAGGAGAGCGAGAAGAGACACAGGTGCTTCCACAGGATCTCAGATGGGGCTGCGAGAAACAGGAAACCACCGTCGCTCACAGGCATCCAGACAACACCTCGGCAAATCTACCCAGCCAGACAAACTTGCCAGCAATTCGCACGCACGCACGCACGCACGCACGCACGCACACACACACACACACACACACACACACACACACACACACACACACACACACACACACACACACACACAGCTGTGTTTTTGTGATTTGTGAGGACATTCCATAGGCGTAATGGTTTTTATGATGGACAAACTGTATATTCTATCCCCTTACACTGCCCCCCCTAAATGTACCCATCACAGGAGACATTCTGCATTTTTACATTTTTAATAAAACACTGCTTAGTATGTTTTTAAAGCCATTTGAAATATGAGGACTCAGGAAGTGTCCTTATTTTTCCGAGTGTCCTCATATTGAAGGTGTGTTATCATAAAAATGTCCTCAGTTGTCATGAAAACAAGAGCACTCTCTCACACACACACACACACACACACACACACACACACACACACACACACACACACACACACACACACACACACACACACACACACACACACACACACACACACACACACACACACACACACACACACACACACACCTCTGCTCTGGCTCATATTCAGACTCAAACAAAAAAAGGGGAGAGAAAATAATAATAATAATTATTATCAATTTTCAAGATATAGTGTGATTGATGTTTACTCATATAAGTCACCACAACACTACTCTCACTTTTCTTGGTGGTTGCTATGACCTAAATTAGCCTATCCTAAAACTTGTTGCTAAGAATCTCATTCTATAGGACTTTTTGGTTATTTTATTGCATGGCATGCAAAATTCATACATTTGAACACTTAGAAAAGTAATTGCCCAGTTCTTTTTTTAACAAGCAATTGACACTACCTGGCCAAAAAAAAAAAAAAAGGTGCTGTTTGGGTTCAAATTAGCAAATGCTTAAGAGTCTATGACTGGATCATTATTGCAGTGATTATTATGTTTCTAGCATGTTATATGTTTGGCAACAGTTCTTCTAACCCTACTCGATGGAGTGTGTAGCTTTAATTTCTTAAACAACCATGTAGGAAGACACATCATGGCCATATTCCAGGATGACAATGTCAAGATTCGTCAGGCTCAAAGTGTGAAAGAATGGTTGGGATGGGGCATGAAGACTCATTTTTACACATGAATTGGCTCCTCTGAGTCAAGACTTAAGTTCATTGAAAGTATTTGGGATGTGCTGGAGTAGACTTTACAGAGTGCTGGACTTTTGCATGAAATTAAATGTTGTGATGTTATTTCCATCAAGAGGTGGATACATTTTTGGTTAAGAATGATCTTGTATTGACAAGAGTCAAGCACTTGGAAAAACCTTCAGTGAACACGCCAACATTTATATTTATAAAAACGGTCTCTTTGACATGGAAAAGCGCCAAATCAGGGTCTAAGCAGACGTACACACTTTTCCTTGTGGCAGAGAGTCGGGTACTGCAGACCTGTATTTGGAAATCTAAGCAAGTCTTGCTGCTCGCCATTCTCAAGTAAAGCATTTGGATCTTGACTAATCTTTTTTATGCTAATGACATTAATAAGGCAGCATTTATAAGAGGGAGATCTGAAACCATTCAGTTGCGCACAATTTCAAGATCATTTGGGATTTATAGATTTCACACCTGGAGGAGATGCTTCGTTCTCTGAATCACACATACACACATCTGAGAAATGATCGAGAGATCAAATGTAGGACAGTTTCTACGCAACATTTTATAAATGAGGACCCAGGACACTTGAGGAAGTTATTTGAT
Organism: Gila orcuttii; assembly: GCA_026230005.1. Lineage (NCBI taxonomy): Eukaryota > Metazoa > Chordata > Actinopteri > Cypriniformes > Leuciscidae > Gila > Gila orcuttii. Next base: position 29,737,149 of record JAPDVR010000019.1, on the reverse strand, counting down.
TTGGAACTTATTATACCAATTATAATTAGTATAATTATACTTTTAAGTATTCAACCAATTTGCTCACATTTGCTCCAATGTAGATGTTTAATAATAGTTTCATATTGTAAATAGTAAAGGTAAAGTAATTGTAAAAGCAAATGTGCTGATGCTTCAGAAATGTCACTCACAGGCTTGCCAACTAGTTGACCATTTTTCTGGGCAATAGTGAAATATAACTATAGTAGTTGTGCAAGTCCTTGTGCCACATGTCATGGCATTTGTCCTTGCTCTGTGGGTCATCGCAGGTTTGTTTAATCACTCCAGCAGGGACTGCTTGTTTGGACATTTTATTTTTCATGCTATGACTCAGATCATGGCCTGAAGCACGCAAAAACACGACCACACACAAAAATATACACATGCATAAACATACACGATATCAAACACTGTTGGAAATGGCTTGCAAGAAGTCAAAACATGAAGACAAGCCAAGAAAATCGCACGTTGCATGTTTTACATTTGTTCACACATAGACACACAGATCTCTGAATGTGTGCACAACTGTGTGTATTTCTCAATGAAAACATTCCCAGTACAGAAAGTTCATTTAAAGAACATAAGCCATAATTTCTTCCACCCTCAAAAGCCCTTGGTACATTAGAGTGAAATCAGTCCAGAGGACGAGGGTATGGCGTGACAGTCAGCCATTTTAAACTGCAGCCACAGCACAGCCCTCTCTGTGGTGAGTAAGCATGTGTGATGTTTGTGTATAATAAAGTGACTAGAAATGTGTCATTGTGGGTGCTCATTGGTTGCAGTATTAATTAGAACAACAAGTTCATTTTTGTGCAAATCTCTCATCATCTTGCCAATCACCAAAACCACCCTCACAGCTAAAGCAAGAAGCATTACAATCATACTTAGCCATACACATCAAATGAACGTAATGAAGACACAGACACAATCCTGCATCCTTAACATTGAACAAGTACCAAAAATAAAACTATGTATACTGAAAATGTTACTTCAAGAAGTATTAAAGTATTAAAAAGAAATGTATGTATATTATTATTTTCATTATAATTAATTATTGTGATTGTGAGATATAAAACCGCAACCGCGAGTCACTTTGTGAGATATAGTGCCCTATCATACACCTGGCACAATGCAGCGTTTTTGCTAGTTTCAGCCCGACGTAGTTATCTTTTTCACGTCCTGCGCCACGTTGTTTAAATAGCAAATGCATTTGCGCCTATTTGTGAGCCCTAGGTGTGCTGGTCTGAAAATGAGGTGTGTTCGTTGCTAATTTGAGGGAACTGAAATAGACTGCGCCATTGACCAACAAAAACCTGGTCTTAAGTCAATGGCGAAGTATTTTTTGTTATTTAAAGGGTGCATTAGTAATATGAGCCTATAGGCAGATGCACAACGCGCGCACACTCTGCTTATTACACAAACAGGGCAGCACACAAGCAGCACAATGCAAGCAGCACACAAACATGCCAAATGTTACAAATAAAAGAATTACAATGAATGTAACAGATTATTATTGTGTACATAAAGATATGGTTGAATCCGGCTTGTCCTGTAGATGGTCTGCTTGCCCGCTTTAGCCTCACGCACGAGCAGATCCGTTTGCTCTCCGGAGACGTGTCCAGTCTTTCCGCTTGCAAATTCCGTCATGTAAATAGACAATCTGCCATGGCGAAAGTGCAACTGGCTTTTAAAGGGAATGGGAGATGAGACTCTGATTGGTTTATTGCACGCCCAAAACACACCCATTACTCAGAATAGGGACAACCCTTTTAGACCATACGCCGAGCACGCCGACCATTTTTCCCGTCGTTAAACTAGCAAAAGTGGATTCGGACACTCGTGCACTTGCGCCCTGCGCTTTATATCATGTGCTTAGATAGTTAAAATAGGGCCCCTAGTCTCAATTTTAAGAAATAAAGTTGCAGTTGTGAGATATAAAGATGCAATTGCAAGATATAATCACATTGTGAGATATAAAGTCACAAATTTTGAGAAATAGAGTTGCAGTTGTAAGATTTAAAGGGACATTGTGTAGGAATTTCTCCCATAGCGATGAAATTGTATTTTGCATTCAAACGAATTGTGCTCTCCAGCGCCTCGCTTTTTCAAATGCGTGTTGCATCTACGGTAGCTGTTATGTACCTAAAAGCTATGACAGGATGTCTTCTAATAGCACTTCGTCGAGTTTTCCTTCGGTTGAACAGGTTTGTTATTTCAAACAAACTGCAACTTTACACAACGAAAAAAACAAATGTTACAGTATGAATAATAACATTGCAATGCAGCCTTTTAAACTTGTGACAGTGACAAGCGCCTCTCACTGCTCTGCTCCTCCGTTTCTGCTGCTTTCAGTTACGTGACGCTGGCTCTGAATGAAAACGTGTTGTCCTAGTAATTTTTGTCCCTCTCTGCTATTATAGTTTTTCAAGATGGCGGAACGACATGGAAGCCTCCGTGGACCTACCCGTCACATGTATATAAAGATAATAAATTCTTCGTTTACGAGGATAAGCCAGATAATTGGCAGAGGTATTTGTACACCATTGAGGACATATTTATGAATAAAAATATTGATTTTAGATAATAAAATACCTAAAAAACTACACATTGTCCCTTTAAACTCCCAATTGCAAGATTCACAATTACAAAATCACAATCAGGCGATTTTGATATATGAAGTCTAAATTCTAGGAAATAAAGTTGCGATATACAGTAGTCACAAATTTTGAAGAAATTGTGAGAGATAATCACTTTGTGAAATAAAAAGTATCCGTTCTAAGGAGTAAAGTTGCAATTGTGAAATATAAAGTCAAAATTAGCAGAAACACTGCTTACATTAAGGCAAAACCCAGCTTACATTAAAAACACGTCTGCAACTACAGCTAGAGTCCAGCTAAACATAGTGAAAAAATAATATATAACTTATTCATTTAATTTATTAATTCCATAGCTGTAATTATTGAAATAACAGAATAGCTAACAAATTATGTCATTCTGTGTTTGCACTGATGTATTAGATTATAGTAGCAACAGTTACTAGGTAGCTGTTTGCGGACACGATTGTGGGTGCTTGTGCAGAGAACAACCATGCATGCTATTCTCAATGAACCAGAACTGACTTGGCAGCTTCTCTCTCTCTCTCTCTCTCTCTCTCTCTCTCTCTCTCTCTCTCTCTCTCGCATTCTCACTCCCTCCCTTCATCTCTCCCTCTCTCTCTCCCTCCTTTTCTGCCACATTCTCCCAAATCTCTGCTGAACTTTGACCTTTTCAGACTCATGCCAAACCACAACGGACCTGGAGGCCATGACGTCATTCTGAAATGAGAACGTGGAACAGCAGAAGCTAACGAAAAAAAAAAAAAAGAGAACGCAAGACTGTGGAATAATTATATAAAAGAGGGAGTGAATCAGGAAATATCTCTCGGTTTGGGAAACACATAGAGCGAGAGGGAGCTTTGCCACGATTTAAATTAAAACAGGGTTCGAAAAACCAGGGAGGAAATAATGTGAAATGGAAAGGCGAAAGAGCAGCGGCGGTGTAACCAGTCTTGAATCGTTTTAGTTTTTTGGTTTCTCCTCAGTGTTTGCCCCCCATGATTGCGTGCTGCCGTGCCCGCCACTCTCTCTACATGTTTTTAATGGGTGTCTTCCCAATCAGGCTTTTACTGCAGGAAATTTCAGCACACCACATAGCGTGAGGCGAGAAGAGCTCCATTCTTGGCTAGGCTGAGCACCGTGCCAGGCTGCATCACGCTTGCCAGGGAGGAAGGGAGGTGAGGGGGAGGGGAAGTGGGATTGTGGTGTGGGTCCCGTGCCAGCATTACTGCTCTGCAGTTTCTTGTTTTTTCATCTCTGACAATAACGAGTGTGACCAAGCCACTGAGAAAAAGAAAAACAGGAGAACAGCAGGAGCGAGCAGACACTTTTCTCAGCTCTCCAATGTAAAGTCGCTTTTATTCGCGCCGCTGCTCTTCAGGTTTTGAGGTTTTACAGCGCCTTCAGCTGTGTCAATGTGAGCGAGGTGGTTTTTTTTTCTTCCTTTTGCTCGTTTCCGCCCTCTTCCTTTCACTCCCCTTTCTTATTTCTCATAGTTTGTTTTGTCAGATTTCCAGCACTCTATGTGAGGCCTTTCTTTTCACCCTTCTCTATCCCATCATGCAGCCCCCTTTCTTTTCTGTTTTGCTGCCCCCCCCATTCCACTACAAAAACAGTGCTGTGGTTGAGCAGTGGTTGAATAGGAATAATATTTGCTGTACTTTGCCGGCTTCCTGTTCCTATTCTCTTCTAACTACGAGGCTTATTTTTAGCCGCATGCAGGGTTTGGTCATTTCCTGCGGCTGGTGTCGTCTGACATTTGCAGTTTGGGACTTAAATTGAGGTGTTCACGGTTATGGTGCTTGTCCAAATGATGTGATCTGTGACTGGTGGTTCATTTGTCTTAGAACAGTAGTTGATTGATAAGGTCTGTGTTACATGCTACTCTTCGTGTCTGGAGTTTGTGTCTGCAGGCAGATCTGGATGTAATAGAGAGTAAAACGTATTAATCACCATTACCAGAAAAACATCCACCCATTACTCCAGAGGAAAAGGGGAGCATGAGTTTTCCACTGATACATATCAGATTTGTGTAGAGTAATATCCTTTTTGAGTTAGTTTTAAAAGACAATACACCATATTAAATCATATGTGAATGATTTAATTCAGAGCTATACATAAGACAGAGATTGAATGATGGTAAAAAGTAAATACCCTTGAGGGTATTGCGATTTCAACCAAGGGTGACAGTGATGAAGATTTTGTACCAGACCCAAGAATTAATTAGGGTCCTATTTTAACGATCTAAGCGCATGGTCTAAAGCGCACAGCGCTAGTGCACTTAGTGCACTTTGTCCGAATCCACTTTTGCTAGTTTAACAACGGGAAAAATGGTCGGCGCACTCGGCGCAGGATCTAAAAGGGTAAACTTGTCCCCATTATCTTAATGAGTAATGGGTGTGTTTTGGGGGTAAAGGCCTGTTCACACCGGGACGAATTTCACGCGCGATATTCGCCGACGTTTAACGCCTCGTGATTAAACAAAGAGCGCCAATGTGAGTGTGGACACTGACGCGAAAAATGCCACGGGTAAAAGCGTAATTTTTTAAAAAACGCCTCGGGTTCGTTTTTTTGGTTTGACGCGCCGCGTCAAAAACTATACGACCAATGAGATTGGTGCTTTTGCTCACGTGTCTGGAGTTTCTGAAGTTACAGTAAAACCAAAGAGTATAGAAGTACCAAGAGGCGAAACTCAATAGAACGTTCCATTGCAACAAACGCGCCCATGCGCAGAGCTGCAGCTCCGCCATTTTGGACTGAACGCAACACAGCTGTCATAGAACCGATACCGGTTCCAATTCAAAAGCGGTTAATGGAACTAAATAGTAGTTTCTAGTTTTTAATATCTCTATAGCCTAAACTAAAACGGCGTGTTGAATAATACAACAAAATAATGCTTATGGATCGGTTTATAATTAAACAATTTCGTCATAGAGGACACTGTCAAATAGGCTATTTATTTACCCCAATAACTTTTGGGGATAACTCCCGTTTTCATACACAGCACAATTTTACAACACCAATAACAACAGCCCATGTTCCTCATGAAATGATTAACAAATTCATTGAAAAAGCCAAAACACAATGAACAGTGAGTAGGTGAAAGGGACAACACATTAGTCAAGAGAGAATATTTAATAGTAATAGAAGATCATCACAAAATGAACAGTAATAAAATTGGTGATGGTAAGTAGATCACATAATTTCTGCCTGTATTAACTTGCACGCAACAAATCAAACATTGTGCAAGTAAAGTGCACACATTTACGTTACTACAAATAGAATGGCAATGGTAAGTATATTAGCTGTTCTAACGTTATATGTTTTAGTCTTTAGTTTTATTATAATTTAATTCATCTTGACTGATAAAAAAACTTTGTACAACACATGTTACATTTGATACAGAAAGAGAAAGTTAATGTGCAGATTTACAGATAACTTAGCTTTAAAAAAATTCTGTTGCGCTTCTGTTTGGGCTGTAACGTTAAGAGTTGTCGATTTTGGGTCCGTAATATATGATGGATTCTGACTCTACTGAATAGTTTCACCATGTAAACAAGAGTGTTTTTGCACTTTTCCTTGTCACACACAACTTCCCTGCACTCACTGTTGTACATCCATGCCGCTATTTACGTATGGAGACGTACGTACGCTGCTCACTTTAACGTTAATAAAACCCTTTTCTACTTTACCTCTCTGGATCTTTGGGGAATCTATGAAATGCTAGTTGATTGGTTGTACACTGGTAGTTGTTGCAGTTGATGGCAGAACACAGTTTTCTTTGTTTCCAATTATTTCCAGACATAATGCTGTACAGTTGTGCTAACGGTAAAACCGTTGGTTCAGTCCAAAATGGCGTCAGCGCGACAGCAGCGCCATCTAGCGATTGTTACCAAAACTGCAACAGAGTTACCAAAACTGCAACGGAGCCTCTTGTTATTTCTATAATCTTTGGTAAAACACAACTTGGGGGCGCTCAAACACAAAACGGTCTTGCCGAGCACACATACGCAACGGCGAAGAAGATATACGCCAAGTAGCATCTACACCTTTACAGTCTATGGTCTACACACTGCCGGGAAGAAGACGAGGAAGATGCAAGCCAAGATAAATTGTAGAGCTGCTGGTCTCGTTGGTGTCGGAACATAAGGAACTGTATGACAAACGTGACAGCGACTACAAAAATATTGATAAAAGAGAACTGTTATGGAGTGGTATTGCAGAGCAAATGGGCCTTGATGGTGAGTTTTATTGTCTTTCATGTACATAGGCTTGTAACTTTTTCCAACATTTTGCTGTTATTTCTGGGGTATTTCTGTTTTACATTAAGCGCCATCTAATGTCAGGGAACGAATTTGCATGTTCACTCGGCTCATCGTCAGCGAAAAATCGCTTGGGTGTGAACACAAAAAACGCGGGCGAATAACGCGGTACGGCCCTTAACATGAAATAAACCAATCAGAGTCGCATCTCCCATTCCCTTTAAAAGCCAGTTGAGCTCGTGCCATAGCGGATTCGCTATTTACATGGCGAAATTTGCAAGCGGAAAGACTGAATGCTTCTCTAGCGAGGAAACGGATCAGCTCATGTGCGAGGTTAAAGCACGCAAGCATATGGCGTTCCGATCGGCTCTTTAATATGACTTTGCAACATGCACTCGTCTCAATGAACGTCTCACTCAACGTCTTATTTTTTTTTTTTATTCTGCTATTTATTTCTATTCAATTTAAGACGCTGACGTGACGCTGACGTCACGCAAATCACGCGTGGCAGTGAAGTGTGGAGTCAGACGTCACGCGTCATTCACGTGTGGCAGTGAAGTTATTTTATTTTTTTTTCGCTAACACGTATTTAACACGCTATTCACAGTACAACACGGCCCAGTGCAGTGTGTTAGCGGCGTTCTGATCGGTTCTTTAATATGACTTTGTAACTTGCACTGGTCTCAATGAACGTGACACTTGCGTCTGTGATTTTTATATAGGATATGTGTGTGTGTTCTTGTTTAACCCACGTTTTGAGGGCCAAATGCCCCCACAAAGATAGAATTATGAAGAAACCAAATTGATATAGGCTATTGCATTTTTATAGCTTGTTGTTGGGGTTGTTATTGTGATTTTATTTTTTTATAATTGTAAAAGGGCTAGGCTACAGCACTTTTGTAAACTAGAAAGACTATATTCTGAAAACTGTCTGTTAAAAAAAATGTTTTACACAGAATAATTTGTGTAAATTCATATTTACTATTTGGAATAAAAAGAAGAATAGAATTGGAAAAATAATATTTTTATGTATAGGCCTATATATAAAACTATGATTACTAAAATTATTATTAAAACATCATGTCTGATATCCGAAAAATAATACAACTACAATCTGCCATCGTAAAAACATCATGCCAAATTATGCAGATCTGAATTAATTGGGGAAACTAAATAAAATTTGCAGGTATGAGAAAAAAGTAGGCTAAGTTAGTCTGAGACAGTTTGACTATGCCTACTAATAGCCTATTCAACGGCTTAGTGAAGGTGTAGAAACAGAGATAGTAGCATGTTATTTAGTGCAGGAAAATATAGTGTAAAGGCAGAATTAAAAGATTTGAGAACAGTTCAATTCACAAATGGGAAATAATAAAATATCTAAATTGAGGAAGTATCAACATCAAAAAGGCAAGTAATTTCTGCAACATTTACAATTATACACTGAGAATACACCTCAATTTATTCAATAATAATATGTGCTCGCCTTTCTCTTTTGAGAAACTGTCAGATCGACTGTCAATCAAACTTCGGCGAAACTCTAAAATTAAACATTACAACTCTAAAATTAAACATTACAAATTACAAATATTATTTATGTTAGTTAAATAAGCCCAAATGTTTACAATGTTATTTTGTGTTGGTCAAGAGACTCCTAGTGCTGAATATAGGCTACATACATGCTAGAACAACTTTTTATGATTTCTTCTTAAGTATCTGTGGATATGTTGACAAGAATCAATGGCAAACAAAAATTTTAACATGATCATTTGTGTAAATTCATATTTACTATTTGGAATAAAAAGCTATACATAAGCAAGGTAAAAATCACTTATTGCTAATAAAATACAACAGAAGATCAGTGGAGGAAAATAATAAAGAATGAATAAGTGTGAAATGTGCTGGAAACCCCCTTGCTGCAGACGTTCTGCAGACGCAGACGTCACATTCGGCACATGAACGAGTGATGTGGCAGACGCAGACGTCACGTTCGGCAGACGCAGACGTCACGTTCGGCAGACGTAGACATCACGTTCGGCACATGAACGAGTGATGTGGCAGACGCAGACAAGACGTTCGGCAGACGCAGACGTCACGTTCGGCACATGAACGAGTGATGTGGCAGACGCAGACAAGACGTTCGTCAGACGCAGACGTCACGTTCGGCAGACGTAGACATCACGTTCGGCACATGAACGAGTGATGTGGCAGACGCAGACAAGACGTTCGGCAGACGCAGACGTCACGTTCGGCAGACGCAGACGTCACGTTCGGCACATGAACGAGTGATGTGGCAGACGCAGACAAGACGTTCGGCAGACGCAGACGTCACGTTCGGCAGACGCAGACGTCACGTTCGGCACATGAACGAGTGATGTGGCAGACGCAGACAAGACGTTCGGCAGACGCAGACGTCACGTTCGGCAGACGCAGACATCACGTTCGGCACATGAACGAGTGATGTGGCAGACGCAGACAAGACGTTCGGCAGACGCAGACGTCACGTTCATTGTAACGAGTGCATGTTGCAAAGTCATATTAAAGAGCCGATCGGAACGCCATACAAGCAGACCATCTACAGGACAAGCCGGATTCCACCATATCTTTATGTACACAGTAATAATCTTTTACATTGTAGTGTGCTGCTGCATGTAGTGCCCTGTGTGTGTAATAAGCAGAGTGTAAGTTCGTTGTGGACCGGCCTATAGGCGCATATTACTAACTCGCTCTTTAAATAACAAAAAAATATTGCGCCATTGACTTTAGACCAGGTTTTGTTGGTCAAGTCTTTGTTTGTGCACAAATGGGCACAAATGCTATTATGGCGCAGGATGTGAAAATTATAACTGCGTCATGCTGAAACTAGCAAAAAATACTTGCCTGGCACCACATTGCGCCGAGTGTATGATAGGGCCCTTAATGTGGCCTTGTTTCAGAAGATTTAGAAAATACCGTCAAAGTCAGGACTAGTTTTATCATATTGTTTTGTCCTTATTTGAGCTTGACATAAACTGTTTTGCATGAAAAAAGCTGTGCAGAAATTCACAATTTCTCCATTAAAAAAGAAAGTCAAATGGGTTTAAAAAAACATGATATTGAGTAAATTATTAATTTACTGAGCGAATTGTCACTTTGAATTTGTGCATTCACCATCCACGTTCTGATAGACCTTGGGGTTGTCAAAGTTATTTGATTTTGCTCTTTTAAATGATTTGATATTTTTTTTGTGCATAATGTTGTAATGTAATTAAATCCATTGTTATGTCTTTTGGCCAAATACAAACTTGCATAACCCACATAAAAGCAACAGTGCAATGTGTTTGAGAAGCCGCAAGACCACAGCTCCAACACTAATGGAAGTAATTAATTTTTTTGTCTTTTTAAACAAGACATGAAGTGGAAAACAAAACATTTCATCAAGCTCACGAATACATTACTGGTATGATCACAGTGCAGAGTCTAATTTAATCTGTAATGTTTAAATCCAAGGCCAGGACTCTCTAAACAGCTGTATCCCCTCTGGGAAAGGGGGGCGGGGGTGTTGAGATGGTGCAGTCTTGGACCCCCTTCAGCACACTGGGAGATTTAAGAGCAGGATGAAAGAAACCTGGGCCACTCAGCGGTCACCACTCTCTGATTCATCTTTCTGGGAAAGAGCAGAGAGAGAGAAAACCACAGAAGGCTCCCTCCTTCTTTAGAGCTACAATCTCACTGACAGGCCAATCAAGACAACAGAGAGAGATAGACTGGGGGCGAAAAATACTCAAGTTTGTGGACAAAAACGCTTCTAGCTAGTTTTGATTTTGTGAATATTTCAGAAATGTGTCGGACCACAATTCAAAATGTAACACACGTGTACCATTCTCAGCATTGCCACAAGGGGTGCTATAGTGGGCATAAGTGTCGACAGTTTTCTTCTGTGGTCAGCTTTTTGGTCCCTCTTTATATTAAATGGCTATAGGTACTATGTACTTACATTGAAATTAATAATTTGATACAATGGACTTATTGTGTACATGTTTTTACATTGCACTTATATTTTGAAAATACCTGCGTGTAATTACAGCTGTAATTAATGTATTTAATTACATTTGTAATTACACTGTTGACCCTTCCCTTACACCTTAACCCACCCTTATATCTACCCATACCACCACACCTGACCCTAACCTTACCAGTATCACACCTCAATAGCAGCACAAGTGTTTTACAATACAACATCAACACAATAAGTACTTTTTACTTATTTTTTGATGTAAGTACATAGTACTTAAAGCCAGTTAATATAAAGTGGGACCAGTTTTTTTTCTTTCAGGTCAATAACTTAAGGCAACAGTTTGCCGTAAATGCAATGAATATGTCAAGTTGAGTGTGTTCAAGTCCTGTGGTATTTATAAGTTGGGAAGTCGTAACAAAGACTATAGAATAACACAAAATGTTCACTCATATTGTTTTGAATGGGGAAAAGTGCATCGCTCAATATGGCAGAATATATAAATAAGAGACAATCGTAGATTGGTATAGTCATCGCGTCACTGCAGCTGCCGTTAGACGCTCCGTTTCCTATAGAAACAGTTAGACATGCGCTTCCACTACTGCACATGCACATTAGCTTGATCCAATCTGAAAAATGTCGTTTTCTGACATGATTCAGTGAAATGACTTGTCTTAAAGGGACATTGGTTGTAATTAGCACATCAGGTGCGTTCAAATCACTTTGGTCAGAGGGGATAGCAATGTATGCTTCTACAAATAAATACAGCAAGATCTTTTAACTCTTTGGTATCTTTTCCCATCTCATGTGTTAGTTTGGTGTTTGACCCCATAAAGAGAGATCAATATGTTTATTAAAGACCAGAAGTCAAATCTGAAGTTTAATTAGTTGACAGAGTTTAGGGCATAAAAAGAAGGCCATAGAAAGTTAGTAAAGGATCCAGCCGCAAACTAACACCAGGACACAGAATCATCAATAATCATAGGCACATAGGAAAAGTTGACGTCTTTTCTACAGGTTCTGATTGGTTAACAGTACAGTCTGAACATGGTGTTCAGTTCTTTACGCAAATGTGTTTAAAGTCAATATCTGAGACACACTCAGTTATCATTCGTAAGCAACTAAAAGGGTCAAAGGTGATTCATCAATCCTGCGAGGACACTTCTCATCTGGAAGGTTGTCGATTTTTCCTGGAGACTGTTCCTTTGGCATTGTCACTTGCCTACCAAATTCCTAAACAAACCCTGCAAAGACAAACATAGGCGATATCCTTTCCCTTCAAGGTTGAGTTACAGAAAATCACTAGGACAGAACAATACATTCACACAGTGCAACTTGAGCTGATATAAACCTCTACATATGATTGATTGTCACATTTGACCAAGAGTTACAAATGGCAAGTATGTATATTTGTTAGTGGATACGTGTGTGTGTGTGTGTGTGTGTGTGTGTGTTGGGGGGGGGGGGGGGGTGGGGGGGTGGGGGGTGGGGGCGGTAGACCTTCATGACCCTAGGTACTCTTGTCTTTACATGTTTCATACTATCCTGAGAACAGTAAAATAAAAATGAATAGTAACAAAAAATCAAACTCTAAAAGGCCTACTCTTAAATCATCTGATGACAGACTTTGGCTTAGGCATTTCAGAATGACAAAAACAATATTTTACATGGTGTGCAATGAGATTAGTCCACTGGTTAGTCCAGTTATCCAATCACCTACTCTGTTTCATAAACTTTTCAAAATTTATATAAAAATGTGTGGATGGAAAAGTAATTATTGACCCTCGCATAGAGTGAATGGAATCATGTAAGGATGCAAATTATATGTTATCAATAGTGGTTCACTTTCGCAATTTAGGACAATAGCTTTCATACCAATAGCAAATTGTACCAGAATTTACATGAATCAAACCCTAAAACTGCTGTGATTTGTTGGTGCACACCCAAGTTCGGAAAAAATGCTTTGACACCTATCAAACAAGCCAAGCTCTGGCATCAAACAGACTTACAAAAAGCTGTAGTGTGAAAGTGCTTTAACCGTCATTGCTCAAGTGTGCCTTTTAAAAAATGAGATAGTCCAGAAGTCCTTGAGGTTTAATCTTGCATCCAATCCACTGCGGCTCGTGGAGCTGTTCCACATGATTTCAGATATTATGACATGCAGCCAGTGGGGAATGAAATGTTAAACAAACATAAAGTTTTAAAAAAACCTTGTGATTTACGGTGTGATTTCACATGTTAATGAAAGTAAAATAACCTACCAGGGGTTTTATGAATCACATCATTTCAGCTGTGGCCAGAGCTGTAACATTTGATCAAAATTTGCTTTCTAAACACTATTACTTGGCACAGTTGATTCTCAGTATCTTGGTCTAAAATCTAATGAGGGTGAAAACATCTCCTTCCAAGTCAAGGCCAAGTCATCTCCAAAACATGGTTAACAGTGGTCTAAACTGTGGCCATGAGAGCTTCATCTTAGAAACCACAGGTTTCCATTTTAAGGTTTACAATAATCCATCTCCATACATATTTTTTGCCACAAGAGCAACTAAACTGTATTGCATGAACACATTTGGTTGAGAGCCTACTAATCTTCTCTAAAAACGTTCCTCAAAATATATTTCACAGCTCTGCTCTGGGGCAATTAGACATTCATAAAAAAGCTTCTCATGAAGTCTATTTATCAAATAAATAAATTAAATCCTGTTACATGCAGCTTAAGCCTAATTACGACGCTGACTCATTTATGTAAAATAAAATACCTTCAATCATCTAATTAGCCAAATTATTTTGTGTTTGATTGGACACCGTTTTTTGTCCTGTATTTCATTTTGAAAAGGGAAGTTGGGACAGAACATCGAAGGACATGCCTGTTTAGATAGCCAATAGGTTTGAGTTTATCACAGTCATTAACAAAGATTTGATTTTTGTTATTGATAGGCAAATGGTATTAGGGGGAGGGACATTCCCATTCTAGAAAGCATCTGATAATAGTCTGGACACCCCCACGAGTGCAAGATGAGTCATTCATTTTTTTTGGACCATTTTCCCAGTAGAGACTGTACATTTTGAATGTGTACATCTTCTAAAAGATAATTTTGTCAACGTTTGTTCAACTTTTTGTTATTGACCACAAAGCTAACACACATATATGGAGGGGAAAAAAACACATTTTGATTGCATTGGTGCGTGGTGTCTATAACTTGTTTTTAATTCAGAATACTCCTTTAAACTTCAGAACACACATTAAAAAAAGTTTAAAAACAGCTTCATTTCTGTCCTTACAAAGTAGAATCTTTCTCCTTTAGACAGGAGAGCTGAAATTAAATCTCTGAGAGTGGAGCCCCAGAGGGAGAAAGAGGGGAAGTGAAGGAGAGAGGGAGAGGCTGAAGAGGAAGGATTTTGTCAGGACTTCATAAACACGTACATAGAGTGGAATAACTATGCCAGGATTAAGACTGAGGAAAACTTTCCAGAGCTGGTTTTAATCTTGCAGGTAAGCAAGAGAGAGAGAGAGAGAGAGAGAGAGAGAGAGAGAGAGACCAAAGCCCCCAGTCCTTAGGTGTACAGTAAGGCCAGCCAAACAACAATAAAACACTATAGTGAGAAGGTGGATACAACTATAGGGGTGAAAATGAATAGAGAGAGACAAATGTCAAGAAATAATGCTTAGGAAATGCATTTTGATGATCCAAAGCAGATGCTGATCTTGATGATAAGATGAAACTGAAATCAATCTTTTATACATTACATTCAGCTTGAGGAAACTTTAGCATGACTTCAGCTAAATTAAACACAGACCCTTGGTAGGACGTATCCAGTATGAATTATGACAGAATGAGATAATGGAAAAAAAAATAAAAAAAATGGCAGATTATATCATTCACTTGCCAGGTAAGAGTGTTAAATGACAAAAGGTTGAAAAATTGGAAAAAGATGAAATGCTGGATTGGAAAAGAAGCAGGTATTGAATAGTACTGAAAATCAACAGATACAGAAGTCTCTGCCAAGGCAAATAAATTCAACTAAAGGTTAAAGTCAACGTTAAATGCTGCTTCCAAAACTCAAAAATCTTATCTGATGCGATTATTTCCAATAACCAGAGTAAGGGCTAAATTGCAGTAAGATGCTTACATGACAAAAGCAAACCTCTTCAGTCCCGTTTACATGCAATTTCCATTATTCTGATTATTGCTAAGAACATTGAAAAGTGTGTCTCTAATGTCTCAATTTCAATGTTTTCGACCATCAGTACACTGCATTATATTCATGTCACGCAATCCTGTCAACACTGAACTCATTTTCTGTAGCACCACAAAAATGCGATGCCTTCTTTCCCGCCATGTTTACACATTTGCACATAACTGCAGGAGCAATGAAATGCATCCGTGTATGTCACAAGCACATTCACACTTTGGTCAGAGTGGAATAGATGCAAATAAACAGTTTACATGCCTGTTTATTACGATTAAAATTGTATTTTAATACAATATTACAACTAATATTTTACTACGATTGCTACTATTAAAAGCTTGATCGCATCAATTTGATCAAAGTATTGTGTTAAAGATTGCATTATAAGGGTGCATGCTAACGTAGTCACTGATAAAAATGTGGTGGGACATTTTGATGCAATGAAAGTAGTGACAGATCATTTCTGTCATACTGTGACATATTCGAGTGAAACAGTATCAAAAAAAAAAAATGTAAATCAACCTTTGTTGATTGGATGAAGGCAGATCTGAATGCAAGCTTGCAGTAAGAGAAGGGTGGGGGTTAAGCAGACTAAATAATTGGAAAAATTCTTGCATGTAACCAGAGAGAAGTTGGTGTTTTCATAAGGACAAGTTATGACATTTTGAAAACAGTTGCAAAGTCATTTTTTAAAAGTGAAACATGCATGGGTAAATCGTTATTAACGTTAAAAAGATCAATTAGATGCATTAAGAAAATAGGGAGAATTTCCATTTCACGCCAACGTTAACAGACAGCAATTGAGCAGGCAAATGCAACTTCTGTTCGCGATTGTCCATTTAGCACATTATTACTTCTTTCTAAGCTAACGTTTTGGTTGTTACTGAACGTATTCTTACATGTAAAAAGAATACACACCTTTATTACACGTCTCTGTGGAATACTTGAATCTGATTGGTCAATCGCACAATCTAGTGGTATGTTATTCCCAGATAACAACTGCTGAAAACAGAGAACACAGGCTCATCCGGGTTACTGAAGTCAGCAGTGCTATACGCTTGCTAGGAATTTTTTTTCTTAGTGGAAGTTTTGCGTTTGGTGAGCTAATAAAATATTAAAACTCAAATCAATATCTTTATTTATGTGGCGAAATGCTGTGTAATAAGTGGTAAGACAGTACCGTATCCCTTAAATGTCCGTCTAGTTTGAACTTGCCGTGCTAGCAACTGTGTGCGTTTAAAGAGCTAATAAAATATTTCGACTCAGATCAATATTTCGTGTCTAATTATTTACTTATGTGGCAAGTAGTCATGTATAAGCAGGATAATGTATATCCGGCCAGTTGTTATCTCAGAATAAACCCCCTTCAGGCTGATGCAAGACCTGATCACCCTGTCTGGGGTTTATTCTAAGATAACAACTGGCTGGATGTACATTATGACCCCCCAACTTTTGTTTTCACTTCCTTTGTGGGGAGGTTCCTTAATTTCTTAATCCCCCCCCCCATAATGTTGAGAAATGTTGCAGCTGGTGTGACCGCTTTTCCTATTATGTATGACGAGAGCATGTTAATGAATAATTGTACCCTGTATACTCCGTGTATGTGGTTCTCTGTCATGTTTTTCCACATTGAGTTGACACAGGCACTGCTCCAGTCGTGCATATGACATGTTTAGTGAGGACTAAAACCGTGCCAAAAGGACTTAAGAACACCTCCCATTTCAAGCAGTTTAATCTCACTGGTACATGGCAGAGTCGTCATATTTTCACAAGCTTGTGGTTAATCCGCTGTAGGCGAACAGAACAGTAAGGCTTGCTCCTTCAGATGACAGTATGATAGTGATGGCTGTTTTTCTTGGCTCTGGTGGCCAAGCTGGCGTGCATGAAGCTGATTTAGGCCCTGCCCTCTCCTCCCGGACTTGACGGCTGCCTTTCACACTGGGTGTAAAATACTGTCTGGGGATGTATTTCTGGTATGAAATATGGATGGGAGCCTGTGCATGTGCATTTAGGCAGGGAGAGGTGAGTGAGAGGTCACTGTTCACTTTGCTGCCACAGACTTGGAGGCCATCCAGCGCAAAAGAGACAGTGGCTTTTTCTCCCCCTCTCATTCTGCTCTGCTTAGGGATGATGTGAGGAGATATGAGGCATGAGAAAAGCGCACACACGTGTTTTGAGCGAGAGCTCAGGAGGTATGCTGGCTATGGAAAGCATGAGCAGAGATGGGAATGTCTCTGTGATCTAAATGAGAGACTCGTAAGTTTGTTATTCACCCCATTGACTAGATCTTGGTCATCAAAGAGGAAAACAAATATGAATAAACCGAATCCCCCAGATAGAACTCGATCTGTAACCGCAGCGTGCTATAAAGAGCAGAAAACGAGAGTGTTGTTTTCAGAGATCAGCTTTCATTGATAGTCCAGCCGTGTTTGCGATTTGAATAATGCAATTTTCAATAAAGTAAACATAAATGGCCTCTTTTCTTCTGCTCAGCCCTCTTGTCCAAAGGATATGTTCAATTATTCACAAGCTTTGGGTGGGTAATGTGTAATTGATAACCTGCATGCTATTTATGTTTCATTTCAAAAGGACAAATAATACCGCTGACCTTCTGCTCATGTGAATTTCTGTGATGGAATATTATGGAACAACATTAGATGCTTTTTATTATTGAAGTCAACATGAATACGTAATTGCGTCATGTTTCACTTCCAACAATCTATTAAAAAAAGTCAGGTGGGAATTTATCAAACAGGATTAGATAGTAAAATGTTGGTTGGAGGTCAACCAACTTTGAGTGTCGGTTTAGAGGTGGAGGCTGATTAAAAAAAAATTATTTCAAAGATATATTTTTTTTTTCATTGCAATGACATGAACTGTGCACAAAAGAGTCAGTAATGTACATTAGGTTGGATAAGGGATAGTTCATCCAAACATTCTGTCATCATTTACTCACCCACACATGGAAGCTTTTTTCCACCATAGAATAAAAATTAAAAAAGGTAATTGTGACTTTATCTCACAACTCACAAGTTTACATCTTGCAATTCTTACTGTTTAACTTACTTTTATCTCAGAATTATATAAACTCGCAATTGTGTTATAAAGCCAGAATTGCGTGATATAAAGTCGCAATTCTCACTTTTTTCTCATTATTCTAAGATTAAAAAGTCAGAATTGCGAGATGTAAACTCGCAAATGTGAGAAAAAAAAAGTCAGAATTGAGTGATATAAACTTGCAATTTAGAGTTATAAAGTCCAATTTTCCCCAGAATTGCGAGTTTGTCACACAATTCTGACTTTAAAACACGCAATTGCGATTTTATATCACGCAATTCTGACATTATATCTCGCAAATGCGACATTATATCATGCAATTCTGAATGTAAACTCGCAATTGTGAGATAAAAAGTCGCAATTACTTTTATTTTTTATTCCGTGGCAGAAACAAGCTTCCATACTAAACAGTTGTGGGGCAGCACTGACTTCCATAGTATTTTTCCCACACTATGGAAGTAAATGGTGTCCCACAACTGTTTTGATTTCAAGTTGACTTTAAAGTATACCTGGGACATAATGTCACATAAAGTGACAAATGCAGCTTATAAAAGATGCGTGCAAATTAAGTACTTATAATACAAATCAATACCAAATGAAAGAAACCAATTTGTGATCATATCTATTTACTGCATGGAATACACACAATATTTTATTAATATTAAGACAATGAAGCATTCACAAAGCACCAAGAGTGACATCTACATGGGCATTGGCTGTAACAATGAACAGGTTATGCAAAGAATAAAATGAGAGTCCAAGAAAATATTCAGAGGTGGAGAGGACAAACAAAACACAAAAACTATAATGTGAACATCTTTTTTTTTTTTAAACACCTCTTCCATCGAGATATTAGGTAACAAAATGAGAAAAGAAGATTGAAGGGAACTTAGAACAATATTTGGTGATACTGTATGATTAGAGATTGGTTAATCTGTGGCAGCTGAGAAGGCTGTTGTGATTGGTCAGAATGTACAAGGCGGTGAGGAGGCAGAATGACAACCATTAGCCCCCATCATCATCAAGCCCTGTCACCACAGCACCCACACATATACTGCGTGCACGTATAGCATTAAAGTGACATTAGATTGCAACCATGGTTACATCACACTCATTGTGTGTATTAGAGATAATTTATGTAAAAATAACAATTCATTAAGTGCTACTCTGCTTGCATAAAACAAACTCCTTTTGCAACAAATTTTGGCACCAAAGTTGCAAAGATCAGAGGGCTCATTTATAAAACCAGATTTAAGTCCAGATTTAAACCTAAATTCAGATTTAATCCTAAAGTCCATGGATTTGATCCTGCGTAGGAACAAATTGGGATCAAGGAAGGCTGAAACTGTCATGGCAATATTCTTGTATGTACAAGTGACAAGCATGCACAATGACCTTTTTGCTGACTTAATTTTCTGAATACTTTTAATGATACAATTGCAAAGTAAACAATAGACTAAATGAATAAATAAATTGTCATGTTTACACAGACGCTCGCACACACAAAATAGCACTGTGCAAATGTTGTTGCATTGAATGATGGCAGACACCAGTTTATCACTTTATCATCTAATTTTCAGTTTTTTAATCATCGGTAATGATCATGCTTTCACATTTAGGATGATCATACGCATGTTTCATAAATGAGGCCCCAGAGCTTTACACGTTGGCACTAAAGGAAAGCTGAAAGAATTATGATCTAAACAAAAGGATTAGTAAGTTCAAGATCAATGGCTGCCCTGCCACACTCTGTAGAATAAAGTTCACTCTATAATTTAATTGTACACCTCAACATCAAATAATTATGGGTACATTTGAGTATGTGTGAATTTCTTTCTTTTTTTTTTTCCTGGCTAGTTTGCAAGCAGGTTCTATACTTGACATGGTCATATGGTCTATGTATGTGCTACAGTGGCTGACATGAATTCCCATGGGGAAAAAGGGCAGAAAGAACATTAGACTCCTCTGTATAGAGAAGCGGTTTCAGAATTATCTACTTGTTAACCATGAAAACAAAGACAAAGCATCCCCAGGCCCTAAGCACAAGACACAGCTCATAGAAGTCTCAAAACAAGACTTCTCACTGTAATCTTTGTTGACTTCTGCAGTCCCTATTTTAAAGGCATTAAACCAGGCCTGAGTTGCTGAGAACACTGTGTTGGATTAGTTTGGTGTGTTATACTTCCCTCATAATACTTTCTCTAAACTATTAACTAAATAACGACTGCGGTTTCAAACACAGCCCCAATCCTCGCAGCACTCAATGGAACACTGTGTGTGTTAGCCGCTTGCTAATGCTAACTTTAGCATAGCATCCAGACTAGACAAACAATGTGCTATCTGCTTTCAGCGCTACATATCCAAGAAAGAGGGTGATGCTGAGGATGTGGTCAGACTGGGAAGGAAGAGGAAAAATTAGAGCAAAAAGTCCCCCTCTTCTCTATTTTCACAGCACCCATCAAGAAACACAGAGTGGTCCTTTTTGCAGGTGGTAAATTTAGAGGCTAGCATATTAAATTTAGCCTGTGATTAGTGCCTGCAAGGCAGGGCAGGGTCTAACTCTGCCAGGAGAGACTCGCTCACTGTGCAGTGGCATAGAAAGTCCAAAATGACTACATGAGTATGCCAGAGTTTAAAAAAATCCAAAGGATTTGGTGAGGGACAGGCTGTCACTAAGCATTTAACAGCCCCCAAACCAACACCCTTGAAAATTATGCTTTCTGCTATAAATGCAGCTGTTTACATCATCTAAGCTCATTCCTTTAATGGGAAAAGAGCATCACAAATGTCTGCTGAACACCTTCAGCATCGTTGAGCCTTCATGTTTGAAAATTTGTTTGTTTTCATCGTAGGTTACAGTGTTGTCATCAGAAGATAACACCATGGTACTTTTTCATATACCAAATTACTCCACAGTACTTCAAAGAATACCACAGAATTACCATGGTACATATCCTAAAAAAAACATAGCACTACGATGGCACATGTCCAAATGCCATGGCATTTGGACATGTGCCATGTTTCCATATCCTAACAAACGTGAAAAATTGGATTACACATAATAGTTGTCAAATATAATCTTAGTGTTTTTTTTTATAAAAACCTGCTTTAACCAGCCTAATCAGGTTTTAGCTGGTTTAGGCTGGTGTGTCAGCCTGGCAAAGCTTGTCTTCAATTGGTCAATCCGGTCTCCCAGCCTGACCAGAAGAAAAGTGACTAAACCTGGGAGACCAACTAAAACCAGCAAACCGGCATAGGCTGGTTTCAGATGGCTTTTCTTCAGTAGGGCAGGCTCGGGAGCAGCTGTGAAACTGCTAGCTGCGGCTAAGTGCTCATATTCTGTCTGTAGATTCAATGAAAGGTATATTATTCTCAAAGCTTAAGTCTTAAAAGCAGATGTCATCATCTGACATGTACCGCTACACAGTTGACATAATATGAGCCTGTATACAGAGCATACAGTGTGCAGGGTGGAAGAAATTTTAAGATGGTTGTTTTGAGTATTCATTCAGATCATTCAAGTGGAAAAATAGAGTGGAAAAAAAAGTTAAAATTAACAAAATGACTTCCTTTCAGGGACAACTGATGCGTGTTCTGAAAATTTAATTGCAGTTCAAATAAATGGCTTCAAAATGGGTGCTATACTGCCAGAAAACTGGACACCATAATTAAGCTATTGAGCTCAATATAAATAATCAAGAGGTATGGTGGAAGATTTCTCATTCACAATAACAACCTAGAGATACACACCTTTGGTCACTGATCATCAAACACCAAAATTCTGCAAAATTGATCAGTTTTACATAATTATGCATGGCTTGAAGTCTGCCTGGAACTGAAAAGTCTACCATTGCAATGCTGAACATCTGATATTAAATATGAGCATGAATTTGTTGGCCTTAATTAATTTTTTTGTGTAAAGCCAAGAACATCAAAATTATAGAGTTTTATAACTATTTTGTTTACAGTGTTCAGGGAATCTCAATCACTAGTGCACATGACAAGGGAAGCATAGCTGCATGCTTCATAATGAATAAAAGCGCAACAATATCAAGTGAAACCAACCACACTTTATAACAAAACTGGACATCAATCCAACAAACAAAATATATACGCAGTGATGGCATTTGTGTTCCAATAATATCTAAAGGGAAAATAATCTTAGAGGTATCTATACAAGTTTTACAGAGGACTTTCTTGGTCCATTTCTGGCTGTTGCATATAACCATATTAGCTAAAATATAGCTTTGAGCTATATACCATATGCACAGGCAAGGTAAGAGATACTTGACACTAACATAAGCTTCGGGTGACTCGTGCTGGGAAAATGGGGGATAAACTGACATCCTATGAATAAGGTCCATAAAAAAATACAGACAACCAATTGTTTATATGCATGTACTTGAGTCTTTAAGTCATTGTGTGGTACGCAAACAACAACTACAGTGCCCTATGTAATTTTAGACTGTCAATGATAAAAATGAAAAATAGTCAAATAGATTGTTTAAAAAAATAATTATGTTGGGATATGACACTACAGGAGGGCCCAGTTTTAAATAATCTGTCCTTTCTATCATATGGCACATGGTGCACTGTGCCTGTGTTCCCACTCTAGGGCCACTGGGTAAAAGGAAAAAGTAGCTTTTTGCATATAGTAGCTCCTTCCTCCTCACGCAATTAATTCATGCCTTTCACTTCTGTCTGCCTTGATTTTAAAAATAAAACATGCTTAGTTCTGAGAAGTGCATGTATAACTGTGATTCAGTCCATGTACACAAGACTTAAGTGCTGTCTCAGGGAACTTGAAACTTGTACGAGGGTGCTGTAAAGTATCTTGAAGGTATTGCTGATAAATTAGCCATTATTTAGCAAATAGTCATATAGTTAACGTGTCTAGATGTTTAACATTAAGTTTAAGAGATTAGCAGATATTCAGATATCAAGAGTTCCAAGATTATTTGATGAATATATTTTAATCACTGGACTAAGCTAATATAGATGTCATCCATTTGCCTCACTTATGAGGCTAATTAATGTAACAACACTCAGTTTTACTGCTCAAAATAGTGTAAAACACTAGAAGATAGAATGCAGGAGGCATGCTAGTGAAGATCTACTGGATATAAGGTCATATGAAAAAGAGCAGAGAGAATAAGACCATCTTATTCCCAGCATGCTCAACACTTCAGCACATAAGCTAGCTTGACAGAATGTACTGCATTGAAATATATGTATGGATTCCACATGTAGTATTTCCAGGAAAAAAAACTGCCGGAAGTTCATAACATCCCCTTTTGCCTTGTGTCTAAAGCCAGCAGTATGATTGATAATATGGGACACAGACTCATCTGAAGGTAAAGCTCTTGCCCACACTCCTGGCTCTCTCGGCACCGAACCAGACCTCATTTGACCTTGAATGGTGGCTCTCTCTCTAGCCAGCGCACACGGACTTTCTGTTTGTAGTGATACTCCTTGAGGAAGTCCTGCATGGTTGGTGGCAGTGGCAAGGCACCAATGCCATCGTAGGTGGTGCGTCTGCAGATGGCGGCTCGCGCCAGGTGCTGAAGGCTGAAAGGGAAAGTCCGGTGTAAGGGAGCAGTGAGCAGGGGCTCAAAGAACATACAGGCACTGGGGTCTTTATAGTGCTCAAGCAGGCCTGTTACCGTGGAGGAGTGGAAGACACAGGGGTCATGCGCATCAAAACTAAAGTTGTGATTCCATTGTTCAATGCGTGCATGCAGCGACCGATTGTAGCGTCGAAAACTAACAGAGAACAAGTAGTCCTCCTGTGCAGAATCACGTAGTAGGAAGGTTCCTTCTGGCCGTCCGTCCAGCAGTGCCTCTGCTTGGTACCGGTCCATCACCCCCCAATAGCAAGGAAGTGCAGTTATGGCCTGTAGGTCAGGAACCAAACAATGGATATAGTCAATCTGTGTGTGGACCTTCCAAGGCCCTGGCTGTCTGGAGCAGTGAGTGTCTCCAGAGGCATGCCTCTGCTTGGGCCTTCGTGTCTGTAAGCAAAGGGTAGTTGAGTCCTCCTCAGAGTCACAGTCAACAGTGTGAGATGGCACTGCCAAACTCGCTGCAACTTGTGCGGCAATTCCCGATAAACCCCCAGAAATGGAGGAGACTGTTCCCAGGCTCCTGCCCTCCACAAGTCCTTCCCCAACAACGGGAGCCATCTTTGGTCCCAGTTTATAGAGAGAAGAGGTCTGTGAAGTTGCCTCCAGTGTATGGATCTGTGCATTTGGAGGGGGATCCACTCCTTCCTCTATGCTAAGTCTACGTCGTTCACGCAGTCTCTCCTCCTCATCCTCAGGGGAAGAATGTGCTGAATCAAATGCATCCAAAAGAGCAGTTGAGGAATGAGGGCTGACTGGTGCTGTATGTTGCTTAATTAAGTGCCACTTGTTGGCCAGATCTGAACCGGGTGGGAAAGGGCATGTTTCAAGCATCAGTTCCGTCAGGTGGATCTTACGTTTGGAGGACACCTGACCTTTGGCTGACTGAGAGCGGCGTTGCGTGGTGAGAGGAAGGCACAAGCCTACGGTGTCTCGAAGTCGCTGCCGCAGAGAACGGGTGCTAAGGCTGCGCCCACTGCTGCCAGCTCCTACAGAATCATTAATCTCTTGGATGGAGCTAACTCCATAACGGCGCTCCCTCCTGGCTGTACTTCCTCTTGAGCGTCCCATTCGCCTGTCAGCCTCAAGTGAACTTTGTGTTTTAGTTGAGCAAGAATGTTTCTTTTTACCTCCCCAGGGAGCATGACGTGAGTAGGAGTCCCTACGCACAAGGGGGCCCCTCCTTGCATCATCGCTCTCTTTGTCAATGGAGATTTCTACTATCTGGGGAATATTTGCCACACAGTTATGGCCTCTGCGTCCTCCAGTAACCAGTGGGAGTGGTGACAAAGTCCGTGAGGGTGTGGAAGACCTAGTTTCATAGGGTTCTGCATGTGCTCCCCTGCCCAAGTCCACCACACAGTGAACACAATCTAAGTCCTGGCTACACAGATTGGACTCTGTGCCATCCTTGTGGAAGAGGGCTTGGCATCTACTCCTGAGGTTACCCCACATCTTGCCCACTTTCTCCATAGATTGGAGACAACCTATCAGGGAAACAAAAAAATAACAATGAAAATATTTTCGCTGTTCATACATAAGAGCAGCGACAGTGTGTAAACTACAGACCCAAACATTTTTTTTTCTTTCTGCGCATTAGATGGGAGATGGTCTATAAAGGTACATTCCTAGGGCACTGAAATGAAAGCATAATACGTTAGAATAGTATTTAAAAATGTAAGCTGGGGTGATCTGATAAGATTGTAGTTTTAACTAAACGGAAAGTGATACATATTAGACAGATAAAACCGCACTAAAACTTATTAAGTGTGTGAGCACAAAGAATGTGTGCATAATGTTATACACAAAGAGCATGTATATAGTGGGTGGGTGCTGGAGTGGTACAGTTAGCACAGAGTTGCCAGGCAGACATGCACTGACATAAGGCCATGGCTATAAATGAACTGAGGGATCTGCTCACAGCTGATCTGCTGGTATGTACTATATTACTGAGCCAGTCTGGACCTGACCAAGAACTTGCACTGTCATGGTAGCAGACAGACAGACAGACAGACAGACAGAAAGACACACATAGACACACACACACACACAAGAGAGAGGTAAAGAGACACACACACACACATACATACACAAGAGAGCGGTAAATACAAGGCAGAAGTATGGATAGGGGGAACACTGACAGAGAACATGTAGGCAGACACAACAACGGTCTGTCCGAGAGGCGGTTACTGTTCCCTTTTTGTCAAAGAAAAAGTGATGATCTTGCTTAAAACACTGTGGTTGTACTGCACAAATTATGCTAAATTGAGACCACCGGCAGATCATGCTCAGATCTCCACATTATAAGAGGAGACCAAACGTATCATCTTCACAGAGCAAAATATATGGTTGACTTGTCTAATGCCAAGATAATACATATGAAATTAAAATGAAAACTTAATATTTGAACAGACCTTGCAATAGACCTCAGAGAAACTCCAGAAGACTCTGAAAAGACTGAATACTATGGGATTTCATAATTCTCATATACAAATCATACCAACACTAGAAGCTACATTTATCTCCGTGTATATACTGAGTAGTCAACTGATACTGAATTTTTGTGTATATATATATATATATATATATATATAATTTATACTTATTTTTCCTTATTTAATTATTTGAAAATGAATTTTTTAAATCTGTAAAAAACAGACTTATTCTTCGGGTGTCAACGTCTTGATTTTGTAATCCTAGTACAGTATTTTTCTGTTTTACATACATTTAATTTTACATACAGCACACAGTGAAAACGATACGAATATGACATGTAGGAAACTGGACATAGTGCAGCATAGTTTGAAATCAAGGTTTAATGTTTGTCTATTGTGCGTGTCCAGTAACAACTGAGCTCTCCTCTCCGCATTCAAATTGCACGGACCGTTATGCACAGCACACACATTTTTATGCGTCTACAAATGCACAGTTGCTGGATTCAGCAAGGTTTGTAAAATTAAAGGTTTATTATTATATTCAAAGATTTGTTTAAATATATATAAATGTGTATTTGCTAAATGTCAGCGATAAATGAGGAAGTATTGTAGTGTTTGTCTTTCTATTACTAATAATATAAAAACAAACGCTATAAAAAATAAATTTGTATATACCGCCTACTTTGTGTAACAGTTCTATCTAATAACACGTTATAGAAGATGAGGGTGTTCTCAGCGCTGTCAAGATAAAAGTCCCACTTCAACAAATCAGCCAAATGGAAAAACTTATCGGCTAATGCCGATATTTAGAAACGGCCAAATATTGGCCTTGGTGATATATTGATTGACCACTAGTATATACTGTGCGTTTCTTTACTAGGGCACACAACTAAAACCACAAAGATGAGCAGTGAAAATATACTCCTATCATTTTGCTCTCAGAGCATCATGAGTCATGACAGTACAGCTCCGTCTTAAATGGCGTACTTGATGTGGCCTTGCAGTCTCGTGGCCTTCGTTCTCTCATGCACACGTGAAGTCCAAGGGACTGCAGGGTGTCCCGTTTGTCATCTACTTTTTCAGAAGGGTGCCCACAAACTGTGGTCGACCGATAAGAGAAACATTTTAATCGATTAAATTAAAAGACAATATTTACTCAGTATTCACCAAAACACTGAGGACAGAAAAATGAACAACCCATAAACAAAGCAATTGGAGTACTACAAGAAACAACAATCCATGATCTCAAATAGAAATCTCAAATTTGGTCAGCATTTGGGACAAGGCCTATGTCAGTTAACTGGCTAAACTTAATATTCCTTATTAGGTTCTGGGACAGAAGTCAGAAGTAGTATCAAACAATATTTAACATGGTGTAAACATTCTGTTCAATCACATTTTAACAGGGTTTCTACAGGTATCTTCAAATTAAATTTAATGCCTTTTTAATGCCATTTTAAAATGTTTTAATGCCATATACGACCCATGACTAACCACGTATATATATATATATATATATATATATATATATATATATATATATATATATATATATATATATATATATATATATATATATATATATAAAATGTTGTTTTTTTCTGGAACACATAGGTGTAATTTGCGGGTGGGACATGTCGATTGTCCCCACCATTTTTTAAACATCTCGCAGCGTATAGGATGGGTCATAGGAATGGTGGTGTTTCATTAGTAATATTATTATTAGTGTTTTTGTTGTTATAATTGCTCAAACTTGCAAAAGAGAAGATGGCACTGACAATTCAACTAAATACAAAGTATTTATTCTCTTCCTCTTCTACCGGCACCGTCTCCTCCTCTAATGGGCCCTTTTCGCCACCTTCCCTGGGCCAGCATCCTCTAACCTGGCCTTTTTAGGGGGCTTTCCTCTCAGGGCGAACGAGAGGAGGCTTAATTGCTTTTTACCTGACATCTTTGAAAGACAGATGCAATGATTAATGCATCCATGGCCCGGATATAATTATAAAATATGACATGATTTTAAAAGTGACCTATAACATCGACTATGCAATACACTTTAATTTATAAAATAGTTTCTTTAACAGCAATCAAGTTTCCATTGTTTGTGTCAAACAAGTTCTGAATTTTTTGTAACATTAAAACAGGAGATCATGACTTATCTTGAATCTTACCCAGATACAATAGTGCTATTTTCTAATTGGCTAATGTGTAGACCCTTTCTTTTTTTTTTTGATTGGCTGATAAGTGGCAGGCTCGACTAGTAAGAACTGCAGGGGAGACGCGCTTAAATCCTGTCGGTTCCATAGTGATAGCGGCGCAGCCAGAGACATTTGGGGCGCTGCGGCATATTCAATATATTATAAATAGGTTTTCAGCGTGAGAAATACAATGTGTGGCGGGAGTGCGTGACAAAAGACTGAAATGAGTGACTGTCATGCTCAATGCGTGACACTTGAGAGCCCTGCGTCAAAGAGTATAGAAGAACAATATACGTTCTTTGCCTGCGTTCTGTTGTGGCTCGTGCACAACACTTCTTCTCTCGGACTCTCTTTTTGTTACGGTGAAATTACAAAACATAATGCATACAAACATGTCAGTGCTTGATATACAACCACTAATAAACAATCGGTTTTGATGAGAAAAAAAAATATATACTTCTTACTGCGGATTAGAACTAGGGTTGCCACCTTCAATACAAAAAAATAAGGGACGCCTGCCGGCGGCCGCAGCGGGGGCCAAAGCCCTCGGGGCCACAATGACCACAGGCCCGACGGTATGCCAATGGTGGTATATCATAACTCAAAACATATTTTCAGGAAAGTAATAAGATCAGTACCAATGGACATTATAATCAGCTATCTGCTATTGAAATCAGTGTGAATATATGCAATCACTCTCTATCACAAACAACGTTAACAAAGTGTGACAATGAGACCAAAAAAAATTTGCCTTTCGTCTGAGTTGTATGTGAGATGTTAACCATACTTTATTAACTTATTAAATTAACAGATCCATAACTTATTCACTATAAATTAAACAAATGCGTTGATACTCAAACAAATACTAAATTTGATTGGAAAAAACTTTGACTTTAGCAAAGGATGTTGAACATCAAAAACATCATTAGACCAGTAGTACTGTGCAGTATTGGACTATGTTAGGCGTTAAGTGTACTTCTCACTCCGTGCAGCACTGAGTAGCTGTTTCTTTCAAACATGTAACACCATCCAAACAGTGATACCACACATAAATAACCTATAATCTACAAACATTTCTAAATTTAATTATAACACTATTTTTATTATTGGTAAGAAAATCTATTTATGTATTTATTTATTTATTCAGACCTATTGTTAATTATATAGTATTAAAGGATGAAATTCTCTAGATTTGTTAAGCATAAGTCATTTTCTTCACACATGCACATTTTTATTATTAAATATGTATTAAATATATCTCTCTCTTATTTAAAAAATGCATGTGTCTGACTGTGTACCTTAACCATAATAAACAAATCATACCATAATGTATGGATATAATTCATTTACATTGTAACATTATTTCTTAACAAATGGGCATAGGTAGCATATGAAAACGTAATCAATCAGAACATTATTGAGCTGATTAAAAAACTGTCATTAGGCTACACTATCTGATTCGGGAGATGCTTGAGGTATGAAGAACTGTGAGACGGTGCTTTGATTTCTCTGAGCTCTAGCATTGCTATCAACCCTCTGCCAAAAGACCCGCCCTCCTCTGACTCTGATTGGCCCTGAACCTGATAGTATTAAACAAACCAATCAAACCAACAATGGCAGCGAGTATTACCCAATCAAGGGTAGAATAGGACGAGTCTTCACAGAATGCGGGTGGAATGATTTTGGATGATGCGTTTAAGACAACTCGGAAATACGGGAAAAACCGCGTCCCGTATTGATTCAAAACGGGACGCGCTGTTTACTTCACAAATACGGGACGATTCCGTATTTTAAGGGACGGGTGGCAACCCTAATTAGAACCCAAAACCTCTGACACGCTTGGCAAAAGTTCTGCTACTGGACCATTAAAGTGCATGCGTGTAACAGTCGGGTATTCTCGCTACTAGCAACATATATTAGATCTCATTAAACAACAAATTAAACACAATGTACGTACTATTTAAATCTAACGCCGATTTGTGGTCGTCACACTGCATGGGATTATACAGCGCTGATTCCCATTGTCCCCGACTTTAAATGCTTTTTTACAAACACCGCAAAATCCTTCATCATTTTTACCACTAACGGGCTGCAACCATGTCTTAAAAGTTTTGTTTTCCAGCAAATTCAAGGAATTTGCACTTTCCCATTTTTCCAAGGTTCAGACCTGTCCACCGCTGTACAACAGACCCGCGTCACCTCCGCATCACGGCACTTTTGCTCCGGCCGGAAGCAATTACCAAACTGGTTCCGCATATTTATCACACGAACGTACATATTTTGCGACAGCAAATACAAATTATTAATTATGAAGGCTATATTCGAATAAATTTATATAAAATTCTCTCCAAAACTAGAAAAATTTAATGCCTGCGAGAATCAAATTTAATGCTTTTTAATGCCTTTTAAGGCCTTAATTTTCGCAAAATCCATTTAAGGACTTTTAATGCTTTTTAATGCCCCGCGGAAACCGTTTAAGTACAGAACTAAAAATCGGTCGGAATATGCAAAAACATCCACATTATTTTTTTTTTTTGATGTACAGCATTTATGACATTGCATTCTTAAAGGGGTCATGACATGGTTTTTTGTTTTGTTTTATTATGTTCCCTTAGGTGCAATTATAGTATTACAATAGTTTTTTGTACAAAAAAACTTTAAAAATATAGTGATTTATGACCTTTTCCCACCCTGTTTCTCACCTCTGATTCAAACAGTCTGTTTTGGAGGTGTTTCCCCTTTAAGAGTTCAGTGTTAACGCCCACTGTTATGATTGGCTAACGTCAGTGCTGCTTATGCATAAATTATTAACGTTTATCATTTTGTATCACACGTAGACTACACAATGCTCCACCACGTGAAACTTCGGTCTTGCGATCTTTTACCATTGTGTCAATTCTCAATTGATTTTGATTCAAATGCCCGAGGGAGAGAGAGAGAGAGAGAGATTGAAGGCGCGCGGGGTCGGTCGGTCGGTCGGTCTCTGTCTCTGTCTCTAGTAACATGCCCTGTCACACTCATCTGATCACTCACCGTTCAAATTAAGCTTTGGCGGGCTGCATATGCTGCAAATAAACTGCGCCCGACTGTTTTCCCTGACGTCTGGATCGTTCGGCAGCGTATTCAAAGACTCAAACAGGAACAGCACATCTGCGTGGCATCGCAGTCATCTTGTAAACAGACCCACTCGCTGCACGACAACGCATGCGATGATGCGAAATGAGGCGTAGTTGTCTTGCGCTGGAGGCGGTCATATGCAAACGACTGGTACGTCACTTCGCACCGTGACGTCACTTCATACCATGGATCTAGAACGAGCTGTATTTAGTGCTTGATTAAATAAATGCTTCGTTTATAATGGGGAGGACGTCTTAAGCTATGAAACTTGCAGGAAGTTTTAATAGTACATAGATCTCTTATATACCAAAAGATCAAGGCAAATTTGGTTTCTCATGTCATGACCCCTTTAACTAATGCATTACAACTTACTAACTTAACTGCATTACATAAGCTGAATTGCTTTAAGTTAAATCAACCATATATTGATTTCATTATTTAAAATATGCAACCTTCCGGTGGCGCTGCTCTGCACGCGACCCGGGCTCTTGCTCTTGCTCTACTGCACCAATTTGTTGTTTGTGGTTTGTTCTTTTTATCCGTTTTTATTTTTGTTATAAGTTCTTTAGTTTTAAGTTCTTTAGTTTTAGGTTACATTGTGAC
The DNA here is from genome assembly GCA_026230005.1 of Gila orcuttii. Lineage (NCBI taxonomy): Eukaryota > Metazoa > Chordata > Actinopteri > Cypriniformes > Leuciscidae > Gila > Gila orcuttii. The sequence goes on along the minus strand of JAPDVR010000019.1, from coordinate 29,705,059 downwards.
TGTTTTTATGCCAATACCAGGATGGCAATGTTCGTTCAGCTATGCCTAGTGGTTGCTGTATGGGGATACCTTGCACAGTGCCAAACACACCCAGGTGTGGCATTATGGACGTCAATTAGTTACACCAGAGACGCACTGCTTGCGCTCCGCCATGCCGGGCCTCCTCCTTTGAATCTACCTGTTTGCGGGGGGTCGTCAACTGAATGCAATAGAAGGCACAGGAGACGGGGGCAACGAGGTGGAATACGGCAACGTCTCCGACGACGAGGAAACAGACCACCCTTACCATCGATGATTTTGTGCAATGCCAGATCACTGCATGGCAAAATGGAGGAACTTCGAGCTAACTCCAAAGTATGTTTTGAATATCGCACTTCAAGTTTGATGGTGTTTACGGAAACATGGCTGCACCGGGATGTTCCGGACGCTGCTCTGGCGCTGGATGGATTCTCGCTGGTGCGGGCGGATAGGAATGCCCAGTCAGGGAAAATCAGAGGCGGCGGTCTGGCTGTGTATGTGAGTAACGCTTGGTGTAAACAGTACACAATTAAGGACACAATCTGTTGTCCTGATGCTGAAGTTCTGTGCTTGAAAATGAGACCTTTTTATCTACCGAGGGAGTTTGGTAGCGTCGTCCTTTGTGCCGTCTATGTCCCTCCTAGCGGAAATGCAGTTAAAGCAGCAAAGTGTATAGCGGACTGTGTTCACCAACAATTACAGGCCTCGCCAGAGGCTCCCGTATTTATATTAGGTGATTTTAATCAATGCAAGCTGGAACTGTTCTTGCCTGGCTTCGAACAATATATAAAATGCGGGACAAGAAAGGACAGAACCCTAGATAAGTGCTATGGCAATATTAAAAAGGCTTACGAAGCCAGAGTGAAACCTCCGCTGGCTAACTCTGACCACAATACTATCCATCTTATTCCTACATACAGGACTATGCTCAAACGCAGTAAACCATGCATGAAGGAAGTAACAGTTTGGTCGGACGATGCCATAGAGAGACTCAAAGGTTGTTTCCTTTGCACAGATTGGAACGTTTTTAACGATATGGACATTGATATGACTACTGTGACAATAACGGAGTATATCACCTTTTGTGTGGACAATGTACTCACTAAAAAAAATGTTATGTATCCAAACAACAAACCTTATATAAGTAAAGAAATTAAGAGTTGTATCAACAGGAAAAATGCCGCATTTAGAAACCATGATCTTGCTGGGTTGAAAATAATACAAAAAGAGCTTAATCAAAAGATAAAAGAAGCAAGGGGGCGACAGAAAGATTTCATTGAGCACCAGTTTTCCACTTCAAATTCGAGAAAAATGTGGGATACAATGAAGGTTGTTACTAACATGGATAGAAATAGTACACTTATAAATACTAATGACGATTTACAGAAAGCTAATGAACTCAATGACTTCTATCTGCGGTTTCAAACTCATGACTTCTCTGATAAATGCAGATCTGTTATAGGTTCTCTGACAGATGATATGGGCAGTAGATTAATAATAGATAGTTCTAAGGTGCAATCAATGTTTCAGCAGCTATGTACTAAGAAATCGAAGGGACCTGATGGGATCTCTTCACAGCTTTTGAAAACCTGTGCTGCAGAACTCACTCCAGTGTGGGGTACACTCTTTCAACGTTCATTGGACTCACATATAGTTCCTGCGCTCTGGAAAAAAGCTGTGATCATTCCAATTCCAAAAAAGCCACATCCGTCTGAGAATAATGATTTTAGACCTGTTGCACTAACATCAATAGTAATGAAATGTTTTGAGAAGTACATGGTGTCTTTATTAAAAAATGAAGTTATGTTAAAACTAGATCCATGGCAGTTTGCGTACAGGCAGGGTAGGAGTACGGATGATGCAGTGGGAAGTATTACCCATCTTGTATCTAAACATTTGGATGATCCAAAGGCATATGCGCGTTTACTTTTTATTGATTTTAGTTCAGCTTTTAACACTTTGCAACCGTATTTATTATTGGAGAAATTTAAATTGATGGATGTAAATCCGTTTATTATTAAATGGTATTTTTCTTTTTTAACAAACAGATCCCAACGGGTTAGGGTTAATGGGAAGATCTCTGACTCTCATGACATTAGTACAGGAGCCCCTCAGGGGTGTGTGAGCTCCCCAGTTCTCTTCACATTGTATACAAACAGTTGTGGGAGGATTAATAGTAACAATTACATTGTGAAATTTAGTGATGATACTGCGATTCTTAGTTTGTTATATAAAGATCAAGACATTTTGCCTTACTGCTCTGAGATTAATCAGTTTATAGAGTGGTGTGATGCTAACCACCTGATTGTAAATGTGAAGAAAACTGAAGAGATGATTTTTGATCCAAAATCAATTGGAAACCATAGCTCTATTTATATCCATTATGTTCCTATCACACAAGTGTCCTCCTATAAATATCTGGGTGTTTACATTGACTGTTCTCTTACGTGGCAGGCTCATATAGATACCTTGTGCACTCGGCTACAACAAAGACTGTATTTTTTGAGAAGGCTGAGACTTTATGGGGTCAGTAGCAGGATTATGATGTTGTTTTATCAGGCTGTATTGGAGAATGTGATATCTTATGGAATACATCTCTGGTACGGTAATTTAACAGTACATTTGAAAGCTAGGCTCGGACGTCTTACTCGAACGGCCATGAAGGTCATGGGCAGAACAGAACCCCTTTATCTGCAGACCCTATATGAAAAATCTATATTAAGGGAGGCAAATAAGATTATGTATGATACAACACGTGTCCTGCACTCTGAGTTCGTAACGTTGCCATCTGGGAGAAGACTTAGAATGCCTAGTTGTAGACTAAACCGGTTTAAGAACTCATTCATTCCTTCAGCGGTTAAGTTATTAAATAATATCAAGTAGAAATAATAATTAATCTTGTACAGAGTGGCGTGATGCCGACTATTTTATAGTGGACAGAGTGGCGTGATGCCAATTAATTGTTAGTGTTCAGTGTGGCGTGATGCCGATTACTTTATAGTGGACAGAGTGGCGTGATGCCGATTACTTTACAGTGGACAGAGTGGTGTGATGCCAATTAATTCTTAGTGTACAGAGTAGTGTGATGCCGATTACTTTATAGTGGACAGAGTGGCGTGATGCCTATTAATTTTTAGCATACAGAGTGGCGTGATGCCTATTAATTTTTATCATACAGAGTGGCGTGATGCCGTTTGCGTCCCAGTGGAGGGAGAGAGTGATGAGATGCCAATCATTTTACAGTGGGTAGTATGGTGTGATGCCAAACATTTTTCCAGTGTTTGGTGTGAGTAGAATGGTAGAATGTGGGTAGTATGGTGGGATGCCAAACATTTTTCCAGTGTTTAGTGGCAGTATGCCGGGTACCCTCTGGTGCACACAGTATTGTGAGGCCAAATACTTGATTTTAAATGTGTATTTCTCTACTTTTTATGTATTGTGTTTGTTTTAAATGTCTGGTGCTGCAGTGCTTGTATTTGTGAGCCCAAAACAAATTTCCCTTTGGGGACAATAAAGTATACCATACCATACCATACCATACCATAAAATGCCCGCCAAGCAGATCCTACAAGTCAAAATGGCACCCTCACTGTGCACCGTACAACTGCAAAAGTTCTTAGTTTAAAGTGAATTACCAGAGTCCAGTTTGGCATCAGGTGCCAAGCCTTGTTTTCATATTTAAGAGGTGGTGCTGCCCTTTTACTACTAGAACTACTAGATGTTTTTACTACTAGATGTTCCAAGATGGCGCCGCGCATGGCTGCCTCGGTGTGTCGCTCTCCAGCTATTGTGTTGTTTTTGTTCGTTTGTTCTGCGTTTAGTCATTCTTTTCCTATCAGTTTCACCAGAGACGAACTACTGGACATTAGGAAACACACACCAGATAACTTTTCTACAGTTTTTGATTATTCGGACGTCTTGCTGGACATTCTCGTCGGTGGGGCAGCGTTGTTGTTCAAACGCGCGGTCAGACGCAAACGCGGGAAGCGTGCAGGCGCGCTGGTTAAACTCCGCGAGCGCGGCCTGCGCACTGCACTCCCCAGTATTCATCTTGCGAACCTCCGATCCCTTCCTAACAAAACGGACAAACTTCTTCTCCTCACACACACTAACAAGGATTTTTTAAACTCTGCTGCTCTGTGCTTCACTGAAACCTGGCTGAGTGAAGCCATACCGGACAACGCAATACATCTGCCGGGCTTCCAGCTGTTCCGAGCGGATCGCATCGCGGAGCTAACGGGGAAAACAAGAGGTGGTGGATTGTGTTTCTACATTAACGAAAGTTGGTGTTCAGATGTAACAACACTGAAGAAGATGTGCTCTTCTAATTTAGAGGCACATTTCATAAACTGTAAACCCTTCTACTCGCCTCGGGAGTTTTCCTCTTTCATTCTCGTGAATGTTTACATCCCTCCAGACGCGTGCGTGAGCGCGGTGCTACAACAGCTGGCTGAACAAATAGCTGAAACAGAACAAAGGTATCCTGACTCTCTTTTAATCATTCTTGGGGATTTTAACAAAGCAAATCTTTCCCGCGAACTACCAAAATACAGACAGCACGTTACATGTCCCACCAGAGACAGTAATATACTGGACCACTGTTACACCACAATAAAAAATGCGTATCACTCCGTTTCACGAGCAGCTTTGGGGCTCTCTGATCACTGTTTGGTTCATCTTATACCGACCTACAGGCAGAAACTGAAATCCGCTAAACCTGTAATAAGAACTGTAAAAAGATGGACTAATGAAGCAGAGCAGGATCTACAGGCCTGCTTTGATTGCACTGATTGGACTGTTTTTGAAGCTGCTACCAACGATCTGGATGAGCTCACAGATACAGATACTAACATCATATATAAGTTTCTGTGAGGATACATGCATTCCTACCAGGACATTCTTATCATTTACTAATGATAAAGCATGGTTTACTGGGAAACTCAAACACCTTCGTCATGCCAAAGAGGATGCCTACAGAAGTGGGGATAAAATCTTGTATAACCAGGCCAGAAACAGACTGACAAAGGAGATCAGATTTGCTAAAAGAAGCTACTCTGAAAAACTGAAAAAACAGTTTTCATCCAACGACCCATCATCCGTCTGGAATGGCCTGAGAAACATCACCAACTACAAGTCACCATCCCCCCGATCTGTGGACAATCAACACCTGGCTGACGATTTAAATTCATTTTATTGCAGGTTTGACAAACCCTCATTCACACCACACACCGGCTCTAACCTGCACTTCACACATTCACCATCACCTCCGGCACTCCCACTCCCCCCTCCTGCCATCCAACCTGAGCTTAAGGTCTGTGTGGAGGACGTGAGCCGAGTCTTCAAAAAAACAGAAGACTAGGAAAGCCTCAGGCCCAGACGGCATCTCATCTGCTTGTTTAAAAGCCTGCGCTGACCAACTGGCCCCGGTCTTCACGCAGATCTTCAATAGATCATTGGAGCAGTGTGAAGTTCCCTGCTGCTTCAAACGCTCCACTATCATTCCTGTCCCCCAAAAAAACAAAATCACTGGACTTAATGACTACAGACCTGTCGCTCTCACGTCTGTGGTCATGAAGTCGTTTGAAAGACTGGTGTTGGCCCACCTGAAGGACATCACTGGACCCCTGCTGGATCCCTTTCAGTTTGCTTACAGAGCAAACAGGTCTGTGGATGATGCAGTCAACATGGGACTGCATTATATCCTGCAACATCTCGACAGACCAGGGACTTATGCAAGGATCTTTTTTTTGGACTTCAGTTCGGCCTTCAATACCATCATGCCTGGTCTTCTCACAGCCAAACTGACCCAGCTCTCCATACCATCCTCGATCTGTCAGTGGATCACCAGCTTCCTGACGGACCGGCAGCAGCGAGTGAGACTGGGGAAACTCACATCCAGGGCTCTCACCACCAGCACTGGCGCCCCTCAAGGGTGCGTTCTCTCCCCACTGCTCTTCTCCCTGTACACTAATGACTGCACTTCTAAAGACCCCTGTCAAGCTCCTGAAATTTGCCGACGACACCACTCACATCGGTCTCATCCAAAACGGTGACGAGTCTGCTTACAGACTGGAGGTTGAACAGCTGGCTGTCTGGTGCAGTTACAACAACCTTGAGCTGAACACGCTCAAAACAGTGGAGATGATCGTGGACTTCAGGAGGAACAGCCCAGCACTCCCCCCACTCACCATCATGAACAGCACTTTGGAAGCAGTGGAGTCATTCAGGTTCCTGGGCACTATCATCTCTCAGGACCTGAAGTGGGACAATCACATTGACTCCATTGTGAAAAAAGCCCAGCAGAGACTGTACTTCCTTCGCCAGCTGAGGAAGTTCAACTTGCCACAGGAGCTGCTGATTCAGTTCTACTCAGCCGTTATTGAGTCTGTCTTATGCACTTCCATCACTGTCTGGTTTGGTTCAGCTACCAAATCAGACATCAGGAGACTACAACGGACAGTCCGGACTGCGGAGAGGATCATTGGTGCCCCACTGCCAACCCTCCAGGACCTGTACTCTTCCAGAGTGAGGAAGAGAGCAGGTAAAATCATCACAGACTCCACTCACCCTGGACACCACCTGTTTGAACTGTTACCGTCAAGACGGAGACTCAGATCACTTGCCACAAGAACATCTCGGCACAGGGACAGTTTCTTCCGACAGGCCATTTCCCTCCTGAACAGTTAACACTCCTCACAAGGCATATGCCTTTAAGTGCAATACTCCCACTGTTTAGTGCAATATCGTACAATTCAGGTTAACTTGTATGTAGATTTTTTATTTATAATATTCAAAACACTGTAAATATGTTCATAATCTGTAAATCTGAAAATGTCTATTCTGACTAAACCCAACTGTGATACTTTTATTCTCATATATTTATATTTTTTATTCTTATAATTTGTAGTATTATGTTTCTTGTTGTATTTGTATATGTCCACTGGAAGCCTCAGTACCAAAACAAATTCCTTGTGTGTGCAAGCACACTTGGCAATAAATCTCTTTCTGATTCTGATTCTGAGAAGTAACTTCAAACAATACCACCCTTCCCAGAATTAAGAAGGACCAAACTACCAGGATCAATGCACAAGCAATCACACAGCCTACAAAATCAAATACGTCATCTTCAAACATATTATATTCTTCACATAATAATTTAATAAAAGACACCAAATCTCTTATATTATCCGTCAACACTCAAAATTAAATCATATTATGGGCAAATTAGTGAATTACTAATGTATCTAAACTGTTTGGTACATGTTAAAGCCTATGTAAAACAAGAAAAATATGCCAGTGAAGAGCAGTAGGATGTAGCGGAGAGAGTTATATAAGAGTGAAGAAACACTTACACACTGAGATAGGGCTTTGGACTGAACCCATCTAATGATCCAGCGCTACAAACATCAATGTTCTAAGCAATTCCAATTATCCAGCTTCACTGCAGCAACAATTATAAAGGTTTTATTAAGCGCTGAGAAGTTTATCTTTGGCAAACACACATTAAATCAACAATTTCACAATTACTGTTGCTGATCGCTAGCCAAAAAATTACATTGCACCTGCAGGGTAATGTTCACATAACACTCCAAATACGACGTGATGAGACATGGGCTCTTTTATTTCACACGCTCTGCCCTTTCAGCCTCCAGATACATCTCTAATGAACTGAAATATCAGATGCATCAGCTTTGTCTTTTTCCACGCGAGTTGGCATAATTTTTTCCTTGACTTGCAAATCACTTTCACAAAAACAAACAGCTCTGGCTTCCAAGAACGAATGCACAAAGAGGACATTCTCTCCAAACATTGTTCTTGGGCTGAAAAAAGGTTGAAGAACATTTCTGAGCATGTCTTTATTTACAGACACTACCTGAAAACCTGAAGAGGGATAGTTTGAAAAAAGAAACACTTGACAATTTACCAACCTCATGTCATTATGACTAATCTTTATTATTATTTTTCTTTCTTTCTATGAAACAAAGGTGAAATTCATCAGAATGTCCAAGCTTCTGGTTTCCATACAATGAAAGTGAATGCAAATAAATTGTAGTTATGCACAGAAATTTCAGCAACCGAAAATATGCGGCCAGGGCAGCAAAGGGAAAAAAGGGGGGGTTTCAGCCAAAATAGTCTTGGAGGGACAAAACCATTGACCAAAACACTGATGTTTAATGAGCAATTTTCAATGACACATTTTTGACTGCATCTATTTCATGCACACAATGGGTCTCATTCATGAAACACGAGCAGAATGAATTTTTGTGTAAATCGTGTGTAAAGTGGTTCTGGCGTAAATTTTCGGATTCATTAAAATGTTCGTATTTTCCAAATGTTAAGTTGGTACGAAAGAAATCTACACTTGCTCCCAGCCACGCGTAAATAGTGCGCTTAACATCCGAACGTTTTGCTCATTAATAAGGCTGCATTTTAATTCACCTTAATCGGGTACATATTTACACAGCATTTAAAAAAAAAAAAATTATATATAGTAAAATACATGTGTTTTTTCTTTTATTATGAGAGCCAGTAATTATTTCTGGCTCTCATAATAAAATAAATAATAATTATTATTATATACTCAAATAATTAATTGCTTTCAATAGGGCTGGGCAAACTAATAGCCCCTTAATTGTTACGAAAATTGTGTCCTATAAAATGGCCAAAATCAGGCATAACAAGAAACATTTACGATGTCTGTGCGTGCACGCGCGTCCCATTTACTACTGTTTGGAATTCATTAACACACACACACATTTCACATCACATCTGATGGTTACGAAGTATTTGTGAATCAGGAGAAGAGTTTTCGGAAAGGTCTCTTTACGCACAAATCACTCACATATTTACGAATGTTTCATGAATGAGACCCATTGTGAATAAGTTAAACCAGATAAAAATATCAGCAGTGTGGACACACTTAATGCCAAAGCTAAAGTAGCAATATATAACATTTGTTCAGAAGGCGGCTCGTAGCCAAAGAACTTTACTGTGTTTTAATTTTTCATCTAAGACACCAGCCTGAACAGCATACCATGTTCAATTACCAATTATATTTTCAGTTTCAGTAAAAAAAAAAAAAAAAAATTGGAGATATAAACTGCCATTCACTTTCATTGTACTGAAGAAAGTTCAGGCATTCTGCCTAAGGTCTCGTTTGTGTTTCACAGAAGAAAAATTTAGATCATAAAAAGGTTGAAATGACTTAGGGAGAGTAAATGATAATGCTGAAATGGTATAATTTGTATGTGAACTATTAAGATAAAATGACATTTTATTCTACTGCTTTAAAGGGGTCATGAACTGCATTTATGATGTTCTCTGAGATCCACTTATAATGTTATCAAGATTTTGACATAAAAAACATCCTAATTAAGAAGTAATAAGCTATTCTAGCGACATTCAAGACTTGGAAGTAAATGCCCACTGCTATGCTTGTGTAATAGTTTTGAATATTAAAATAATTTCAACGTCCCCACCATTACACGAGTGGAATTGTTTTGAAAACTTCTGATGTTGAAAAATATCTCATTAGATGAAACATTTGCCAACAATGTAAAACATTTTTGTGTTTTACATGCTTTATCCACAATTACAGTTGACACTGACAGGATAACTTTCAGAGTTTTGTGTAAACTGAATCATGAATGAATATGTACCATTGTTTGTCGCACTGTCGTTCTTATAGGCTTTACCTATGAAGGTGACTTGACCATTCATCATACATCCTTTTCCATAATGTGAAAAACATGTACATTGTCATTTACAGTGTCATGTTTTAAATAAAATGAAGCGTGTTGTAATGTCTTACTGATGACACAACAGAAAATGTCGCTCACTGAAGCTTTTATTCAGGATTACAGCGAGATAAAAACACTAACAAAATAAGCGTTTTCCAACCATGTGTTCTTCCATACCTGGGACTCCGCCATATTAACCCATTAAACGCAGAAGCAAAGCAAAGAACAGCAAATCACAACTATCATCAGAACTATTGACAGTTTGACTGCAGTGCTTCAGTATAAACACTCAGTACATATCAAATAACCTGTATACAAAACAATAGTGACACATAGTAAAAATACTGTTACTCACACTCGTGTGTTGCAACATTGCTGTCGGATCTAATAGTCATCACTGCATATTTTTTTTCTTGTTTAAAAATGAATCCACAGTAAAATTAAGCGAACAAACGAACAGTGTCTTACTGACGAGATCTGGAACTTTGCTAAAATAAAGTTCATCCACACTTTTTCTTAATGTTAGGATCACAAGGATAGCAATGCAAAGACTGCGTTTTTCCACAACTTGGCACTGGAAAACATCTTGTATTCCTCAGAGGCATCTCTATCGTTTTGTTGTTGGAGTAATCCTGTGTTTGTGCCTGTCTCGTATTTACTTCACTGTAAACCCTAACGCTCAAAATAATTAATTGGTCTGAGTAGGAGAAACTTAAATTAAACTAATTTGTATATTTAGCACTTTCTTTTGCTTTCAAGTTCACATAACTGATATTATTTTAACAACTGTTTAATTGTTTTGAGTTTTATAAAATTATTTCTTTTAATTTAGACAAACTTAAGTTTCACTGAAACTGGGCAGGGATTTCTATTTCCCAGCATGCTTTGCCCATGGCACTCAAAAGGGAGCGTAACTGCTAAAAATTAAATGTAATATAATGTTTTTTTTTTTGTGTGTGCAAGATTAATGTTAAGTAGGAGATTTATGTTTTATGTTTAGTAGTGATTAATGTTTTGTTATACTAATTTAGAAGAATTTCTGTTAATGTTGGTTTTAGGAGAGTTACCATCCTGGTGACAAGTGGTGCATGAGGCTTGGTCTGAGAACAAGTATGTTAAAAGCTTCGTATTGCTGCACTCATACAGTAAGTGCAATACCCTGCTATTGTTAACATGTTATCAAATCAGCAAGTTAGCAATTATTGCACAAGCTTGTCATAGCTAACTAGGGATATATAAATAAAAATGTTCACATTAAGATTACATGAAACTTTGAAGTTAAATGTATTAATTAGTATACTCAAACATTTCAAGATAAGAACAAGTAAAATGTATGAATACAAAATAAAAATCTGCCAGTTCTGCTTAGTTACACTTTGACTTTCTTAACTTAAAAATTGAAGCAACTGATTGCCTTAATTTTTTTGAGTTTTGCCAACTTATTGTGTACTACATGAAATGCTTGAATTGGTGGGCGGTGCAATTATGTAGAAATAGGCGTTAATTTTCTCCTACAGAGGAGGTGTTTCGTCACACTATTATGTCATAATGTGACAAAATACAAATGAGTCGTTTGGGCAGCTTGGTTTCAATAAAAAAAAGTGTTTTTTGACTAACAAGGAAGTTTTGAATTTTCAAACTTACAAGATATTTTTTTACAGTAACAACGACCTCTTAAATGTCAAAAGATCAAGGAAAATTTTATTTCTCAATGCATGACCCCTTTACAAACACCAGACAGAAACAACTGTTGTGATGATCTTTCTGCTAATAAATGAGTGCAAAGATGATGCATAATCAGAACAGTTTGATAACCCTCACTTCTGTGACTGTGCATGCCGTTCTAAAGTTCTCTTCAGAAGCCTCTTCTCCAGACTCCTAATTAGACAGTCAAATAGAGACAGTCTGTCTTCTCACAGAAACTATTCTGATCCAACTCTCTCTCGAATGAGAAAACGCAGAAAAGCATGAGAGTTCCCCAAAATTAACAAGGCCAGAGTTAAAAAATATGCCACTATCAGACCAGCAATTAAGGATACGAAACTCCTCTCGTGTAGGTCTCCTGCATAAAGGCACTTCAATTTGTTGGTGTGGGTCATGAATGCATGGATGAAGTGCCAGTGTGAATGAGTGTTATGAGCTCAGCAGCTCATCTACCCCTACCAGGTGTCCTAATAAGCTGGGCTCTTCTCAGATCAGATATCAAAGGCTACGTTCACACTGTCAGTCCAAATACCATTATGTGCCTCCGATTAGAATCTGATCTAAAATTATTGACTGTCTGTCCACATTGTATAGCAATTGTTCAGATCTGATTTGTGTGTCCATGCCGCTCATTTAATTTCCCACAATATGCATTAGTTAGCATTAGTTTCTACGGCAATGACGTTGTCTTGGTAGGTATACGCCAAAAACAACGATGACCACAACAACATGGAGGGGTTTGCATTTGCAATAGAGATGTTGTCTTATTTACAACATGAAAATGTGTACCTGCTGTGCTGGGAAACTGCATCTTCTGAGGCAGCGGCAGAAACGTGGGAGGCGCCGGGTATGCGTGGCTTTATTCCATCCCATTCCATTTCATGTGATTTTTTTTTGCCGTGCACACTAGCTAAATCTGATCGGATAATCAGATATGCACAAAAATCGGATTTTGACTGATATCCTGAACATAGCCAAAGAAGATGCTAAAGTATTTCAAAGAAGTGACCCAAAAGAAGAATTTATTGATTATATTTCCTAATGCCATTTCGAAAATAAAACCTAATACATGGATGGGTTAAATGTATTGGAATGTGTGTGGGAAGAGTGTGTCGAGCAAGACTGAGAAAGGGAGGAAAAAGGGTGTTAAACTACAGACATGACAACACACAAAGAAACATTATAATCAGAGAAAATGTAGAACAGAAAATAAATCTTATAAGGACCTCACAAAGATATAGCTGAGCTACACCTAAGTGTTTCACTCTAAAGAGAAAAAACTGAACAGGTAACGTTAGACTACGACTGTTAAGGAGCCCCATATTAAACCCAGAAAATATCCTCTACAATTTTCTCTCAGTTCGACACGCCTATTCTCATGGGGTCCAGATGAGTGGCCTGGCTTTTGGACAACATTAAAGGGCGGAAGTGAGTTTTCTTTTGAGAGGAGAAAATTTTTTTAAGTAAGGAATAGTTATTTGCAGACCATTACGTACAGAGACAAAGACTCAGACTGGTTTATCGCAACAGCAAACCCTGATTAACCTTATTAACAAATGAAATAATTTAACAAATAACAGTTGATTTTGAGTGCCACACAATAAAGCAAAAGAGAAATTAATACACAGACCAACCACTCTTCTTAAAATATAAGGGGAACTACGTGGAATATTTGTCCTTATAAAAAATTACCTGCCACAATGTCCATCTAAAACAAATGCAAAAAGATTAAAAATGTGGGGAAAAGTTAAAGAAATGGTGGTTAGTCACCGGCCATTAAATATTTTTCCTTATAGAGTCCTATAAATTCTCACCTAACATCTTGAAGGTGGACACGTAATAACTACCCATAACTAGGACTCAAGTGATATCAGTAAGCTACAAACTATATGCTGCTGAGAATGATAAGAAACTGAACCACCTGACTGCTATGAAGTAGATCGGTCACTGGCTCTTAAAGGGATAGGTCACACAGAAATAAATTCTGTCATTAATTACTCACACTCATGTCATTCCAAACCCATAAGACTTTCGTTCATCTTCAGAACACAATTGACGAGCTTTTTGATGAAATCTGTGAGCTTTCTATCCCTCCATAGACAGCTACACAACTACCACTTAGACGCTACATAAAGTTCATAAAGAGATCGTAAAACTAATCCATATGAATAGAGCAGTTTGGTAAAACATTTTTTTTTTTTTTTTTTTTTGAAGAGACACGATCACTTTTATATGATGAACAGATTTAATTTAGGCTTTTATTCACGTAAACAATCATCAACGCAAACATCAGTTGTGGCAAACCGAAGCTCAAAGGTGTTTGCTTGACACGTGAGAACCAATGAGGTTCACTCTCATGCATTATACAGCACGTTTGAGCTTCCCAAGAACCAATGAGGTTTGTTCTTGCCAATCAAGCAGGTTTGGTTGAAATTCTGTTTATGTTCGCAGATCAATGTTTAAATGTGAATAAAAGCCTAAATTCAATCCGTTCATCATAAAAAGTGGGTGAGTCTGTTCAGAAAATTGACTAAACTGCTCAATCCATATGGATTAGTTTTACAATCTCTTTATGAACTTTTTTGAAACGACAAAGCGGTAGTTCCTTAGCGGTCTATAGAGGGACAGAAAACTCTCAGATTTCATCAAAAATATATTCATTAGTGTTTCGAAGATGAACAAAAGATTTGGAACGACATGAGGGTGAGTAGTTAATGACAGAATTTTCCTTTTTGGGTGAACTAACCCTTTAAATTTTCGGTGCAGAACAACTGCAAATGTTATACAAATGGTATAGTATAGATTGCCCTCAGTGCGTAACAAAATAACAGTGTGTAACAGTGCGTTTCTCACTTTATTCAACGCATAAGGATCTATAACACTCAGCATCACTTTGATTAATTAAATCTCTCTAATTAAAAAGTATTTTAAGTGGTGTCCAGGTATCGAGTGAATGAGCGGAGCAACGTGGAGGAAGCGAGCGTACGCGAGCGCGCACGGAAGAGAGAGAGAGAGAGAGAGAGAGAGAGAGAGAGAGAGAGAGAGAGAGAGAGACGGGAGGATGTTGGAATGTTACATTGTAACATTCGTAGAGGGGAAACATGCAAAGCAGCGGTGACATCACACGCGATCCGTTACATTAAATCGCGCATAAAAATAAAGCGTGTTAAAATGCGCAAAGCATTGCAATCCAGAGGATGCAAAACGCAAATTGGCGTACTTACCTCTTTAATTTGTGAATATTACTTCGCAGCCTTCTTTTGTCTACAAAAGAAGGCTGTTAAAGCTGTTAGACTCGCTACTGTCCCATATAGCCTACGCTCAGCCCTGGCGAATAACACACGAGCGAAGAAGCAGAAGTGCTCATTCCCGAGGTTTGCTTTTATAAAGCAGGAGAACAAGCGAATCCCGCATCATTCTGGTCGGTTGGAACGGGAGCATAATCCAAGGCCAATCTCCGATCCACTGAGCCCATACTTCTGCTTGACAAGCCGAGCAAACGCGTGAAGAACAGGCCGACAGCGCGAGCTTGCAGGCGAGTTGAGACTGTAGTGTGAGACGCAGGGCGAGAACGCACTTCCGACGGATGGGGGAGTGACGAGCGTGGTGGCCAACCAATGAGAGTGCAGTTCGACAGAGCGTTGCCTCGGTTGCCACCCTGAAAACGTGGAGACCCGAGATAATGCATGAGTGCCAAGAGATGAATGATTAATGATTATAGTCAATCAGACAAAGTAGCCATCTGTTGCCTTTAACCGCACAGTGTGTGTGTATTGCTTATCAATAGGAGAGTGATTCATGCCGTCATTAATTCTTAAAAGGAAACGTTGACAATATCACAAAAAATAATGAATGTAGCCTAATTAATTATACATGTGATATAGGCCTATGTACAAATCTATATTTAAATAGGCTAAAAATAAAAAAAAATATTTGCTGAAGCTCTTAAACAAATATCGAAAAAATATATATTATATATATATATATATATATATATATATATATATATATATATATATATATATATATATATATATAAACAATAGTGTTTTTGATTACCTGTTTAGAATATTGTATAATGTTATAATATAGTTAGAATATTTTTCAATTAAGCTGTAATTTTGTGAAATTCATTTTGTCAAAAAGTACAAGAAAAAAATAATTTTCTTTTGGTTATTTGGGAAAGATAAAATACTAAGTGTGTAAAATAAACACGAAAATGAGGTTAAAACGATAATTGCTATTTTATTACAAAATGTTTAAAATGTAATTTACACCACATGCTGTTTAAAATTATAGAATTAATTTGACATATGGTGGAAAGGAAAGTGTGGTGGACATGATATTTTAGGAAAATGTCAAAATGATAAATGTAAATCCACTGTTTGACATTGTTCAATATACTAGTCAGATTCCAAAAACTGTTTTAAGGGACACTAAAAGTCGGACCAAAAATGCTCAGCCATAAATGTAGGCCTATATGCTTTATTAGACAAGATACATGATTCACATATGGGGCATGTTATGATTTTTTTTTTTTTACATGTCAAGTCAAGTCATGCTCATTTATATAGCGCTTTTAACAATGTAGATTGTTTCAAAGCAGCTTTACAGAGATAAATATATAATTTAAGGTAACAGAGATTGGTTTGGTTTTATAGTGGTTCTTGAATAATGTTTTTTCCAGCTAAAGTTAGTTTTGATTGATTCAGTTCCGTCTAAATGATCATTTGTTATTAAATTAGGGCCGCTAAGACGTCACCGTTCTCTCTAAACAGACTTTAAACGCGAAACTGTGATATACAAATATACAAATCCAAACTGATGCATAAAATTGAATGTGCCATGTTACATATGATTGTTGTCATGGGGTTTAAGTTTGTTTAGAATGGCCTCTCATGCGTCTATTTATGTCCAAACAAAGAAGCATTGTCCACAGAGGTCTGATGTCTGGCAGTTGCCGACAGTGATTTCTGATCCACTAAGTATATGAACATCAACGCTGGCATTTCGGGGGTGGAATGAAGTAAGCTTTAAGACCCTCAAAGTGCCCTAAATGGCTGCTTCTATTCTTGCAACACAGAGCCTATACACACTCATAAACCCTGCACTATCAATGTCTCAAAGGGGCATTCATTTTCTTCCTACTGGTGATGTCATCATTTGGACTCACACCACATGCTAGACTCGTGTTAGGCCATATAGTGTGAGCTAGAACATCTTTGACTAATGTCACTGCAGGATGAGAATCAGCCTCAGGGAGAAGTCCTGATGTCCAAACAACATCACCATTCATCCTCCAGCAGACATCACTCATCTAATTTTTGTGTCTGAGACAAAAAGGACACAGTTCCAAATGAATTGCATTAAATGGAGTTTTCGAAAGTTTAGGCCATTATTTACCATTTAAGTATTTAAAAAAAATACTTTGAGATCATTTGATATGTCAAACTTTTAAGATCTTAATAGTATTATCCAACAGAATTTTGTTCTTCATTGATTCTAAGACTTATGTGTTACATTTATATAGCGCTTTTCTGGGTACTCAAATGCTTTACAAATGGAAGGGGGGAATCTTCTCAACCACAATTTATAGAAATAAATTGATACATTTCTTGTTCAATTAGTGTTCAGATATGCCTCAGGTGCTTTTGTTCATAAAGTGATATTTAAATCAATAACTGATATTTGAGACAGCTTTTCTGCAAAAACTGAAGACAGTGGCCTTTTCGGTCACTGTAAATATAATGGTGTGTGTACTGAGCAAATATACATGAGTGTGGTGCAATCATGAGCAAAAAAAAGGGATGCAAACACAAAGCTATTAGATAATGAATAAAAGCATTTGTAATAAAGTATGCTGCAATAATGGTGTTTTTAAGTGGTCATTTTATAGATTTTATCTAATCGTCTTGTCACTAGCCTACATAAAGATATAATATTTTCTTTATCTTTTTACATTAGGCCTATATATTTTTTGGAAGATTTGAGATTGAGATAAGTATAAATGCCCATATATTGTTCACTTGTATTAACGAATAAATCAAACAATCTACTCAAAAGATGTTTACAGTTTGAAAGGCAAAGCAATATGATGCAGGTACCTTTATGGTCTTGTATAGGACACTGCCACCTACTGGACTTCAAGACTCACTTAATATGATTTAAAGGGATAGTTCACCCAAAAATGATAATTCTGTCATCATTTACTCACCCTCAAGTTGTTCTAAACCTGTATGAGTTTCTTTCTTCTGCTGAACACAAAAAGAAAGATATTTTGAAGAATGTTGGTAACCAAACATGGGTCCCATTGACTTCCATAGTATTTTTTTCCATACTTTTTTCCCCCAGCCAGTGGGACCCATCATCTGGTCGGTTACCCGTATTCTTTAAAATATCTTATTTTCTGTGCAGCAGAAAAAAAAAGAAGAAGAAAAAAAAAGAAATTCATACAGGTTTGGAACAACCTGAGGGTGAGTAAATGATGACAAAATTTTCATTTTTGGGCGAACTATCCCATGTAATCTTAAAGTTGTTTAAATGATAAACAGACAGAGCACCCCAGTCATCTCAATTTTCCACTTAACAGGATCACGGATTCCTAAATAAAATGTTCTGCACTATTGGACAGCACAAAACAACAGAAAGAGCAACAGAAAGCTTTTGTAAAACACAAGAAATGTGTATGTGCTTTCATATGCGCCATTGACAACACTCTGACATTTAAATGAACGATGCAACAGTGGTCAGTACACATTACTTATAATTTTTTCCATATATTTTATTATACAGCATCATCTAAGCCTGCTGCTGTAATGGAAATTCCATCCACGAGATGGCGCTTTGCTTGACTAATGACGATAAACTGGACCTCAAAATATCACATTTTCAACTTCAAAGTTTTCCTCAGTTGTCAAAAGTCTGTCTTCAGACCAAGTATTTTTAATGTTATGTACATATACAAAAACATGTCTTCATCTAGTTGAAGAAGTTTTTTTCTTGCAATTACACTGTAAACATGTTTTATCCGTATGTCATAACATGTTTGTTTGCATCCATTTAACTTGCTACAACATCTCCTGTCATTTTTACTCGACTTTGGATCTTCAACTCGATCTTGTTCATCAGTAAAATTGGTGGAAGGGGTGGGGGAAAAACGGTTGAATACAAGTGCAGTGCAGCACTGGAGTTGTCACAGTATGCATTGTAAACATCCATGTGTGCAAGATGAGGATAACACCCATAAAGACCAGTAATAAATGATTCCATAAATGGCTATATCACTATGGGGGCAGACCACTCTGTTCAAATAATCATTAATGATAAAATCGGTCAAAGAAATATTCGGACTAAGAATGAGAACATTCTCGTGTGCATTGCAAGACTTGAGCAGGGTGCATTATTCACACTTGGTATTCTCTCTCTCTCTCTCACACACACACACACACACACACACACACACACACACACACACACACGCTTCATCTTTACAGCCCTATGGATGATGCTTGACCAGAGAGCGGGTGCAGAAGGGCCGCTTCAGTGCCGCACACACTCAACCCTCTCCGGCTCCGCGCACTAACTGACGTGTTTTACGCATTTCCTGGACCAGCCTTCAGACACACACAGTCAGGAGAAAAAGAGGCAGGTCTGCAGGAAACTGAGTACCGACGGTCAAACAAGAATCCTGGGAGAAGCAAGCGAGTACGGAGCCCTTGAAAACACTCGTCCACGTTCTCCAGTCTGGGGGGAATCGAACGACGCTTTGCGGGGATAACTTTCCTCCCAATGCGCGGAGGAGACGCATCCAGCAGCGCTCCAGCCAGACGAGGGAACAAGCTCACCCTGAGGAGATCCAGCATATATTTCTGGCATATTTTGAGGTGTGGAATGCTGGTCGTATCGGTGCTGATACACCATAGCTCTCCTTTTTCGCTCCAACTTGCATTGAGTGCCTACAGGGGTGTTTGGACAGCTTCAAGATCACATGCAGGTTATCCGTAGGTCATAGCAATAGATTCCCGTTCTGTCTGGACCTTCTACACTTTGCATGCAGATCCACGAGGACGACGAAGGGCATTTTACCGTTGTTTCAAAAGGAGAAACAATCCAGAAATCAAACCGGTGGACCGTGACATACACTGGTTGAATAATTAACCAGGCGCTGAAGTGGAATATTCGTACTAAAGCTCTCGAAAGTGGCCATGGTGGTCTTTAACGGTCTGCTGAAGATTAAGATCAGCGAGGCTTTAGACCTGAAGCCCACAGCCTGGTCTCTGAGACACGCCGTCGGCCCCAAGACGCAAACCTTCCTGCTGGACACGTACATCGCACTCAACGTTGATGATTTTCGCGTGGGTCAGACCTCGACCAAGCAGAAGACCAACAGTCCCGTCTGGCACGATGAGTTTGTAACGGAGGTGCACGACGGCCGGAAGATCGAGCTGTCGGTGTTTCATGACGCGCCGATTGGCTACGACGACTTTGTAGCCAACTGCACCATTCAGTTCGAGGAATTGCTGCATAACGGCAGTAAACACTTCGAGGACTGGGTAATGTCTTTTTGTAGATTTTTTTGTTTTCAGGGTGCTACTTATAGGGGACCCCCAAAACCATTTAATCCATTTAATGGTCGCTGTGAAAGAATGGGAAGAATTGGCCAACCTGGTCATTAACTGCCATCATATTCTAAAAATCAGCAAATAGGACCAACTGGTAGTTGGATTGTTACTAGTCCAAATTATTTTCATTGATCTACCTAGCTTGCATGTACCAAAACACAGTCAATAGTTGGGGGTTAAAAAGCTGGGGGGGGGGGGGGGGGGGGGGATTGGAGGGGGTTTCAGTTAAAAGTAAAATGTTGTAGGGTGAAGTCCTAAGAGTTAATTTGTCTTATTCATACACCTATATGACTCTCATTTCAGTGTTTGTAGTACACGTTTCAGTAGCTACACAAGTTAGGTTACAGGTTGACCAGAGGGCGTATCACCTGTCTTCAAATAGATGCTAGAAAACATAATTGTTGTTAACCTGATGAGGTAATCTGCTCTAGCTTTCCATAGCAATCAGTAAAAACATGACTAGTTCTGTCAGTTTTTTAAATCAATGATTTAGTTACATCATAAGAACATCCCAAAAAATCTCAGTGTTATGACTGTGTTAAAGGGATAGTTCACCCAAAAATGAAATCTTTCACCATTTACTCACCCTCATGTTCCAAACAAACCTGTGTGAGTTTCTGTCTGCTGTTGAACACAAATGAAGATATTTTGAAGAATGTTGGTAACCAGACAGTTGACGGTATAGCCATTGACTTCAGGAAAAAAATTACTATGGAACTCAATGGCTACAACTGTTTGATTACATTCTTCAAAATATCTTCTTTTGTGTTCAGCAGAAGAAAGAAACTCTTTTTGTTTGGAACAACTTGAGGGTGAGTAAATGATGGCAACATTGTAATTTATGGGTGAACTATCCCTTTAACTGTTCTGTTCTAGTGGCACCAAACGCGAGACATGCTGTAGTAGGCTTCTCAACATCATGAAAATACCTGTAAAATTCCTTTTTTAGACGTCAATTTATTGTTGTGTCATAGTGCGAGATTTGATTGTCTTGGGTAAACAACCTCAGTGTTCAAAATAAACCCCCCACCAAAATGAGAACACACATATCTTCCCTTGAACATTCTCTTCACATCATTCGTGTCATGCGCAGGCAGCAGGTGTGTGTATTACTTTCCTCTTTCTCTGATGCCACGTGCATAATTTCTGCAGCAAAGGCCTCAGATAAATGCTCAGATAACCCCGGTTGCATAGAGACGGTGAATGAAAGAGGTTGGCTGCCTGTCATAAATATTTCTGCTGCTGAAAAGAGCCATGCAGCCATCATTAATGCAGACATAATCTGATGCCAAACGGTCCGACAACTTGCATTTTTCAATCTGTTCAGCCTGAGGTTATTGCAGTATTTGTAAATCTGATATTTTGTAATATGTAAATGTTCCCACACATAGGCCTAAAGTGTAAAATGTTTTGTCAGGTAACTTAACATTTCTAAATTACGTGATAAAAATGTAATTAAATCAAATTTAATAATTAAATCTAATGAAATAATTTAAAACAACTTATCTGAGATGACTATATATGATTATTGCCCTTACATTTAAGCTAATAATATATGAGGCGGAGCAAAATTTTAGTGATACTTTCAAATAAACACTAACCATCACTAACCATTAACCATCATAAAACAGCCACTAGTTGCCATATAGAATCAGACCAGGAGAGTAGCACCATTATAACTGAAATATACAGCAGCTATTATAACATTTACACCTATTTATGACATTTTACACCATTTTTTATTTTCAATTCAGTCCTAAACCTTGTAATCAGTATTTGATTGTCATTGGCAAACACAATATATATATATATATATATATATATATATATATATATATATATATATATATATATCTCCTGGGTGCCCTGAAATGTGTCGAGATCAGTTGAAACAATGAATTGTACCAGAATAAAATAAAATATCATAAAATAAAATAAAAAATAGTAATAAAATATCAGTGAACAGTATACTAAGTAATATAGGGTAACACTTTGTTACACATTACATGTACTTTCTGAAGTAAAAACATGTTATGTTGCATATGCATATTTACATGCAACTAACCCCAAACCAAACCTTAACCCTAACCCCGTCATACTTTTTATATTAGGTGTCCTTACCTACTATGTACTTACATAAAAAAAAGCACAATGTAGTTATTGTGTTGATGTTGTATTGCAAAACACTTTTGCTGCTATTGAGGAGGGATACGTGTAAGGTTAGGGACTGGTTTGTGGTATTGGTAAGTTAATGATTCATTTTAATGATAGTACATAGTAGTTAAAGACACCTAATATAAAGTGGGACCCCTAACCCTAACTTTTAAATGTTTAATTAACTTAACAAAGACATTTAAAAATAAAGTGTAACCCAGTAATAGAATAGCATTGTATATCATTTAATACTCTAGTACTGTTGAATATAAGTATATATGTACGTACAACATCAATCTTGGTGTCTTTAATATGGCTGGTGTGCAGTATGTGACTTGACTTAGCCCTAGAAACTGCTCTGCTCTTTGTAGTTTGACACAGACGGGGATGTGAATTATTTATGTGCCATCATAAGCTCCGTTGTGGTGTTAAGAAGTACTGTGCCAATACAATCGCCTGCCTTTATGTTGCCTTCTCAGATTGGATTGCGGCAGGATTGGCCCCTATTATTAAAGACATAGAGCCTTATAAGTCTGTGTGGAGAATCTGGGCATCCTGATCTGATCTATTTATACAAGCACATGGGTTCACATTTATACAGAGATGTTGCATGAAATCTGAGTTAAAATATTAACATGAATATAGATGCTTGTTTATACAGATTACTGATGCATAGAGAGATGTAAACAGATTTGTTCAATTTCAATGCTGTCAGATCTCTAATTCTTTTTAAAGCTTTGTTGAGCTGTGTTGCTGTCTACTGTAGTGTCTACACATGCAACACAACATCCTATGCTCCAGCAACATCTGTTCTCACACAAGTATTTTTTGTTAGTTTTTGATTAACCCATTGATTTCCCTCTATCTATACTGTATATATATAAATATATATATATAGGTTGTTGACACATGAAAGGTTGAGGACTTCTTAAGTTAATTCTGCTTTCAGTTGGTAATGACAGTGCAAACAAGTAACCAGGACTGGTTGCACCAGTTTAAGTTACAACTTACCCTAGTTGGGGCCTTTACAACTTACAGCTTTAACATCAGAGCTTTGTACCATTGAATGCATTTGACATTTAACCACATACAGTATGCATGCAGGTTGAAAAAAAAAAGTCTGATGTACTGAGTTACACCATTGAGATCATGTTTTGTGTGACTTCAATCCCTTATATGAGGATGCTGACGTTTGTGCTAATTTACATTGGGGGGAAAAAACAACAATGATCTAATGATGCGGTTCCTGTGTTTGAATTATGAAAATAATTATTCATTTACTTACATTTTTTAAAAAAGTTTAAATAAATACATGTCAAATACTCAAATTTATTTATTTTCCATACAACATTTAAATATGCACGATATATGCATGGCCACCATATCTGTATCGGCCTATATATGTTCATTTTTAATGTTATCGGCCTGATAAGAAAACCGCTAAGACACTTAAGATGCACACTGTTCGCCATGATGGTTTTTAATTGCTTGAAATATGATTAGAATCAGTTAAAAAAAAGAAAATACAGTTAAGTGCAACTGTTAAGTCTGTCATATAGGCTACATAAAATTATGGGAACATTATTATTGTGTGTTTGGGAAATGGCTTCTAATGGTGAGACTTTTATTTTTGTTATCAGGCTCTCAAAAATTATATAAAAATTTGGATTTAGATTTATCGGCCAATATAACGGTTATCAGCTTCCAATTATAAAGAATTATCCGCATCCCTATTATATTTCATGATTATTTAGGCCATTACTATGACTCTTATTTTACTTTAAATTTGGGATTGTTTACTGTGAATATTGATGTTTACTTTGTTATAACAAATTGCTTGTGATGTTCCTCATTTGTAAGTCACTTGATTTATTAATGCACTAATATAAAACTAAAATGCTCAGCTTTTTAAGGCTGCTTAGATCAATTAAGGTAAATGTCATATTAAATGATTACACATTACTTGAGGGAGGGATTTGCTTTGAGAGCAAATGATGCAACCAAATTAACTAGATATTTATTTACAAGCAAACTAGTAGCTACTAAGTCCCTGTAGCTACTAGTACCCAACCATACCCTACCCTACCCAAGCCTTTCGTCCTCAGGCAAGCAGGATTGACAGAGCGTGTCTGTGTGTGTGTCATGAGTAACTGTCAAGACAGGCAAGTGCCTGATAGTGTAAAGAGAAAAAGAGCATCAGTCTGTGGGACAGATGTGTGCAGAGGCAGGCTTTGATTTGGCTCACGGGAAGCGCTTGTGTAATTTGGAAGTCGTTTGAAAGAAAGTGTGAGAAAGGTTGTAGAGGTTTGGTCAGACTATAAGAATTACTCAGTCACCTTTTTTCCCATGAACCCTACACATGCACACAAACACACTCAACTATTTCAAAGGCAGCTCCTCCCCGGTCGTGCCCACACTTGCACGCTGCAGACTTATTTTGTTCTAAAGGGCATGTCAGTGTTATGTTGTTCATCCTAGGCAGCTCATTGCTGGAGCTTTTCATCTCCATTTGCTTTAACCGAGAGCTGCGTGGTTGGGCCAGTTGGAGGTGTGAAGGCCGAGGTCTGCCGGCTGTGTAAACTTTAGAATAAGTTAGAGGTTGGGCTGAATCCACACGCACCCATGTCTGTCTGCACTGTCTTTTATCTGCCCTCAGTAGGATTGTGATCTAGGTTTCGGTATCGTTTGAATTTTAGAGATTATGATTCCGATTCTGCTTATCGATTCCGAATTTTATTGATTCCCAGTTTCGATTCCAATAAGGTAGATAAAAAAATTAGTCGAACATTTAGATATCAAACATATTTATTTTGTGTCTTTCTGCAAAACATTCTGTTGCAGCTGAAAACCATAAACAAAAATCATCAGAACACACAAGAAACTTTTGCCTATTGTTTTAACAATATCACAACATAAACAACTAGACTAACTAGTATGCATTTCAAACATTATTACAGACAAGTAAGACAATAAGACCAAATAAACAAATTAGCATAATAAATAAATACAGCTGAACTAGGGCAGCACAATAAAAACAGATTTTGCGATATTTCATTTTTTCTGCGATATATTTTGCAATATGAAAACAGTTTCTCCAGATGAATGGCTCTGTTTGGAAAGAATGAATCATTCTAGAATGATTGTTGATTGTGTAGGGGAGTGCATCTGCATACTAGAAAATAATAAATAAATTACAAGCATAGATAAATACAATAGAACAAAGATACAAATGAAAGTCTTGCAATATTCAGCTACAGAAATTGAATCATTAAATGTAAAATAACACTATAGTCTTCACTGTACAGTACAAGTTAAATATAATTAATCTTTGTTAAAGCTACAAAAGTGATTTTCTCTTTGTATTTTGTTGTTTGATTTACATTAATGACACAGAAAGCAGCAGGTTTATTAGGCTGCTGTCACTTTAACTTGATCGAATGCATGGATCCAATATACTGATATGCATCTGTTTTAGTTGTTTACATTAACTTAAGACATAAGCGACTGTGTTTACGAGGATACTCGCTGAGACTCTCATCTTGCCATAATTTTGCATATATGTGCCCATTTAAGAATAAAAGAGGCGTAAAAGAGACCGGAATTCGGTGTTGGCGTGCTGTATGTGCTGCTCTGTGTGCACATGCAAGGTCCAAATTGAGTTCTCTTTCCCGTATTCTTGTGTTTGAATGCATGGTTTAAAATCGCTTGAATGTTTAAACTGACAGGACCTAAAACATGTGCAAATGATAAACGTTTATTTTATAATGGTTATTCTTTGCAATTAATTTGCTAATCACGTGCGTTTCGAACCGTCAGACCAGGGGCCTCATGTACAAAGACTTGCGTTGAATTCATACTAAAACATTGGGTATGGACAAAGCTGTATATGTGGGTACGCACAAAAAAAAACAGATGTATGAATCTCTGCGTACGAAGGATCCCACGCATATTCTCTTTGTACATCCCAATTAACGTAAAAATGAGCGCACATGCACGAGCACAACGCCCCACCCAGTCTCCTCCCTTAATTAAATACATTTAAATATGGTAATGAGTCCACTTTGGCAAAAGAAAGGAGTAAGAAAATGGCTAAAGCAAGCGGCAAGAAGCGAAACTTTACAGAAAGTGAATCGGAGATGCTACTATCGGAGGTAGAAACGAGAAAAAAATTTTTTTGGAACTTTGTCCTCCGGAATTAATAACAAAAGGAAAAAATATGAGTGGGAGAGTTTGGCTGATGCCGTCAATGCGGTGGGATCTGAAAGTCGCACTGTAAATGACCTTAAAAAAAAAAAAGGTCTGATATAAAGGTGGACGTTAAATGGAGAACTGCTGCGCACCGACAAAGTGTGGGCAGAACAAGCAGTGGTAAAGGGGTCAGAGAATTGACTCAATTATGGGTGACACTTTACTCTCTGGAGTAGTATCCGCTGCTGTGGGAGACTCGGATTTACTACAGGACTGCCACGAAGGTAACCAATATTATCTGCACATTTATTGAATGGATATGTTTCCGATTCACATATGCAAATTCTTCTTCAGATGGCGCCTTTATAGCAATGTGTGTGCAGTCGATCGCTCCGATTACATTAGTAAAACCGGCTATCGCTGCAAATTGCATTTTAATGTTTGGCTGGTCAACTGCATCATATGGGAATATCATATGCTTTTATATGTTCTTACTTAATTGCATAATTGATAGAATATTCCCATAAGGCTCGTGTGACAATATATGTAAATTATTTTATAAATTGCAAATTAATAGCAATGCATCCCACAGGTGGTAGTGCGATAGACTTGTAGAACAATTCGTTGTGTAATGTTTGCAACTTAACTTCATTGCCTGTAAGAGTCGCCAACGAACAAAAACTATGAGAAATGTACGTACGCCAGACATGAAATTGGCGTGGAGGAACGCACATTCTCACGTTAATTTCACTGTTAGTACATCCGACCGTGAGCGTGAAAGCTGGCGTACGCAAAGTTTTTGGGCGTACGCAAGATTGATACATGAGGCCCCTGGTCCATACGGATCACTTGTTTGCATGAACACTTTGTGCCTAATAATAGAGCACATTTATCTAGGTTAACGATAATGTCACAATTATGTTCTGTCTTGTCTGCACCTGTTCTTGTTAATGCCTGATTAGTTAGTTCTTCCCCCACCTGTGTCTAGTTACTTTCCTGATTTCACCCTGTGTATTTATACTCCCTGTTCTGTCCAGTCCCTTGTCAGTTCTCATTAATGTTAGTTGTGGTTGTGTTTGTCCAGTCTGAGTTTTACGAGTAAACATTGTGTTATACCCTCAACTTCATCTTGTGTCCTCAACTACAACACACACTTACAGATAACGTTAAGAGTGAGCGGCCATGGCTGACGTTATGCTACTATGTACATGTTTCAAATGATAAGCCATGTTTATGGTCGATAAATGATAGGCGAACATTTGCATTTCCTGCCCAACATAATTACCACATAGACCAGCCGTGGTAAAGATCAGTCCGTCACGAACTTCGCAACTTCTTGTAGAGTTTTTTTCTGCGACTAATGGACTAATTCAAATTTGGTCGACTAAACCTCTTCTAATCAACTAACATTTAGTTGACTATAAGGGGAAAGCCCTAGTTATTTTAATAAATTGTAGGGGTTGTTCTGTTTGTTTTATAGAGAGTTTGGTTAATCATGCCAATAAGAGACTTCTATTTACGAAAAATTCTACCCGATAAAATATTTGAGAGCTTTGCATAACTAGAGAGATGTATATTCATTAAAAATAACCAAATAATAAGAAATCTTGTGATTTTTTTTGTTTTACCTTATTTTCATGCCTGTTTTGTGTTGTTTGAGAATAAGCTTTTAACCAGCCACTATAACGCACCTTTTGTGCAATCGAAAAGGTTCTTCATCGAACCATACTGTAGATGCCATTCAAGAATTTTATTTCAAATAGTTCAGTGGCGATCCATTGACATTTCAAAATGTTTGAAACTTACATCATAACGAAGCCTCATTTACTGAAATCATATGACTTTGGTAGTCTTATGTACGCTCTGAATCACTGGTTCACAAAGGTTTCGAAGGTATTTCGAAAGCGTGCATCACTAATTTGGCAAATTTCAGATATTTGTTTTGAGAGCAAATTGCGGTTGTCACTCAATTAAAGAGCCTGTGTGTAAAGAACAGATTTAAGCACTCAAAAGTGGAATAACAACCACTTTTAGCTTGTTTGTAGTCAGAAAGTAAAGTACCAACACTTAACCCATATTCATTCAGCTCAATATAATTTCCAGTGTGAAATATGGAGGTAAGATCTTTGCACAGTGAAGTGCTAAAGGTGAAGTGTGTAATTTCTGTACTGTACTCGCTTGTATTCTGTATGTTTTGATAGTGCCATAATGCTAGCAGTTTTCATTGAATCAACCTAGTTAAGCTTTGGCACACTTTAATGGTTTAATGGTCAACATCCGACATTTTATCTAATCGTTAACAGATGATGGTTAGTTGTTGATTAGCCAAATTGCTACCTTGAAATAGAGAAGCATGTTTCTGTTTCTGCTCAGTTGAACATTTACTTGTTGAAATGTCAGTAATTAAGAGGCAATGGCTCAAAATAAGTTGAAGTGCAAGCCATCTATCAAAAAGATGACCTCTCCCATTGTCTGTCATTATCATGGACTCATTATGATTTCCAGTCATTTTCTTTCTTTCTTTCTTTCTTTCTTTCTTTCTTTCTTTCTTTCTTTCTTTCTTTCTTTCTTTCTTTCTTTCTTTCTTTCTTTCTTTTTTTCTTTCTTTCTTTCTTTCAGTAGTTTGATCATTCATTAGTTCATTTAGTAATTTTTTTAAGCTGTCCAATCGTGCTTGTTTTATTCATTCATTTGTTCATTAATTTTTAGCTTGTTCGTTCATTAAATATGTTCGTTCATTAAATATGATACAGCTTAGCGGCGGTTTACACGACCCCATTTTTAACTAAAAACGTAAAACTTTTTATGCGTTTTGGCCGTTCATTTACACGACATGCAAGTGCATGTTTTTGAAAATGGTCACAGTGTAAACAACAAAAAATGCGAATCTCTGAAGACGATGACGTCATGCACATGCGTATAACATGTTTAGTCTATAGTGTTTCATCGCCATCTAATGGCCTGGCATAAAAACTTCTCTGTTTTAAGCAAATCGATGTCGTGTAAACATACCCTTAACCTACATTGTGAATAGTGTGTGAACTGTATGTAAACTCTTGGAGCGACACAGGAGCAGGTGTAAGCAATATCACCACAGATAGTGTCACTCACTGAAGGATTGGCTTTCCTGAAAGGTTAACCACACAGGATGGTATCTCTCAGCTCCTGGTTCCTCTCCTTAACTTGATATGAAACTCTTAACATAAATAGATAGCTTCAAATTTTGGTTTGGTGAATGGTTTTATTGAATCATGTGTTATGAAATTGCGCTTTAGTGTTAGCGTTGTCATGAATCCACTGACAAACTGGTTTGTTTGTTGTGTGGTTAAGGGACATTACATTACTGATGACATATGTGGGCATTGTCATCCATCAATGTTGGGTGTTGTTTGCAGCTATATTCCTCTTACCTTCATGCTTCTGACGTAGATCTGCAGAAAACAATAGTGTCATGGCTGCTTCTCAAAGCTCTTCTCTCTTCTCACTGCCAGACACAACACACCCTCTGCGATGACATCCATGCCCTCTGTATTTGCCCTTATTGTCTGTTTTAGGATGCTCTTGCTGCAGGAAAGAGCTAACAATGTGAGACCGCTTTTTATAACATGCAATAGTGACTCTTGATGACTACACTAAATATAAGAAGGAATGACCTGAACGCACATTGCTGGATGTGAGATGATTTTAAACTGTTCTTGTGTTGTAGGTAACTGATAAAATTCATTGCTACAATTTCAGTTCCATTAGGTAAGTTTACAATGAACACCTTTTGTTTCTATCGTAATGAAATCATGTGTGCATTTATTTGTCACATACGGTGACACATTGCATTGCTGCCACATACATATAATTTTTTCACTCAATTATGTCGTAATAACGAGATGTTATGTCGTTTTAACGACATCTTTTTTTCGTAATAACGAGATCTTATGTGGTTAAAACGACATATTTATCTCATAATAATGAGATGCTATGTCGTTAAAAAAAATATTTTCTAGGCCTTATAAGGACATGTGTAGTCATGTACAAAATATGCCTTTATCCACATAAAATGTATAGCCTATCACGCCTTTATCATACTTCTATGTTCAAAAAGCTGAAGCAAATAGCAAATATAATATATATATGTATATATATATATATATATATATATATATATATATATATATATATATATATATAAATATATAATTTTGTTAATAGGCTATATCTGCATTACCTAGATATATAATTAACCCTCTGGGGACCAAGGTGTGACATGCCCTGACATTTGTGCTTTTTTCAGTTGCTTATAAACATATTAATGGCAAAGGTGTAATTACACTCTATTTAGCACAAACAGGGCTACCATAATATGTGAGCAACATGTATGTACATGTTTGTATTTTTGAGAGAATATTGTTTATGCATGGTTATTGATAAAACTAAAAATTAAAGTTTCTGAAATAAGGCCACAAAACACATACTAAATATGTGTCCACAAGACTTTTGACTAATGGATGTTGTGGCCTAGAGTTTTTGCTTCAAAATGATCTGAAAATCATCCTGCCTAATCATTCACATAAAACAATACATTGATTTAAATTTTGTAAAACACTTGGGAGTGGGCGTGAACAACCCCACCCCCATCATGAATAATTCACACCTGAGAAGACAATGTCTTGCATAATCAGCCTTTCATTCAGGTGTGTCACACAAGAAAGAATGTGAGGAGGAAAAGAAAAAGAAAAATTATATATATATATATACACACACTGCCGTTCAAAAGTTTGTGGTCGGTACGATTGTTAATGTTTTTAAAAGAAGTCACTTATGCTCACCAATGCTGTATTTACAAAAATACAACAAAAAATCAGTAATATTGTGAAATATTATTACAATTTAAAATAACTGTTTTCGATTTTAATATATTTTAAAATATAATTTATTCCTGTGATTTTAAAGTTGAATTTGCAGCACCATTACTCCAGTCTTCAGTGTCACATGATCCTTTAGAAATCATTCTAATATGCTGATTTGATGCTCAAGAAACATCTCTCATTATTATCCATGTTGAAAACAGTTATTTACATTTTTATTTCAGGATTCTTTGATAAATACAAAGTTCAAAAGAACAGCATTTATCTGAAATAGAATCTTTTGTAACATTAAACACTACCGTTCAAAACTTTGGGGTCAGTAAGTATTTTTATTTTATTTTTTGGGGGAAATAAATAAAATAAATAAATACTTTTATTCATCAAGGAGGAATCAAATTGATCAAAAGTGACAGTAAAGACATTTATAATGTTTCAAAAGATTCTATGTAAAATAAATGCTGTTGTTTTTAACTTTCTGTTCATCAAAGAATCCTAAAAAAATTGTACACAACTGTTTTCAACATTGATCATAATCATAAATGTTTCTTGAGCATCAAATCCTTAAATTAGAATGATTTCTGAAGGATCATGTGGCTGAAGACTGGAGTAATGATGCTGAAAATTCAGCTTTGATCACAGGAATAAATAATATTTTAAAATATATTAAAATCGAAAACAGTTATTTTAAATTTTAATAATATTTCTCTATATTACTGTTTTTTGTTGTACTTTTAATGAAATAAATACAGCATTGGTGAGCATAAGTGACTTCTTTTAAAAACATTAAAAATCGTACCGACCCCAAACTTTTGAACGGCAGTGTAAATATATAATCGAAATATAAATGAAAGTCAAAAGCACATTTTTAGTGCATAGTCATTCCTGGAAACAAATCCTGTTCAAATAGGCTATATGGGCCATTCTACAGAATTTGTTCAAAGTTAGAGTTGGAAACATCTTGAAAAGAAAATTGTCTTTTCCCATAAATTTCTTATAAAGTATTCTTTTTAAAAGTAGGCCAAAACATTTTATCATACATATTTTAAAGTTAAGGATTCATTAGTTTGATATAGCTTACATTGGAACAAACACTATAATAACATCTTAGTTGATGAGTTTATTTTTGACAGAACGTAGCCTACTATATATTTAACATATGAGCAGAAACTGGCTAACAAAAGCTTATTTGATATTTTAGAATAAAAACTTTATAATCTATCCAAAACTACGAAATGTTGTCTTTCATATTTCATCTGTAACATAGTAAACATAAACAACAGCGCCCATCTGTGCCGTTAATTCATTCACACACAGAAACGTGATTCAAATATAAACAGTCTTTTTGCGTTTACAGACACTATTCCATATCGCGATTAGAACAAAGCACAAGAATAAAAAACTTACTCACAATTCTCGGCTAGATCCGTCGCTCCTCGAAATGAACATAAACCAGCGCATGTTCTGAGGTAAATGTCCCAGGATTTTTCCGACGAAATAGTACATTAATCTGATGATTAAATTTGTTGTGTTATCGTGTTTATGAGGGGCATTTACACGTTTGCATGTGTTGCTTCAGATCATTTGCGTTTAAATAGCGGGCGCTCTCCGTGGGCGTGTCACATTAGCAGAATAATGAGCTGAGAGAACGATAATGAGATCGGCTGACACCTCTCTCTTTTTTTATAGATTACATAAACAGAGAATATTTATTTTAGTTTTGAATTAGATATTTTAAATGTACAAACTTAAATGATTATAAAGATATATTGCTCATGCCTGGGTGAATAGTATTCGCTGAGTTTTGTTTAAGTTTAGAGACGTGCTCCAGAAAAAAGGTTAACGGAGATGGAGAGACAGAAAGCGCACCCTGTTTATTTTCTTTATTTTACAAAAGCACAATGTTTTATTTTGATTGTAAGTGGACACATAAAAAAATAGACATTCAACAGTTTATTTCTTTTATATTTCTTAAGTCTGTATGACCAAAAATGACAAGAGTATTTTAAGTCTATTTTCCTGCTATTTTTTTCAACGTGTTATTTTTTTTTTAAATAACGAAATGTCAGTCTTCGTCTTTATAACAGAAGATACATACAAACATCTTCAAGATACAGCCTACAATCTTCACATGTATAACGGATTGTTACATTACAAATAGTCCCTGTGGTGGAATAAGCAATGCTATATAGAAATATATGGTTAGCATCTTAATTTAAACTTAATTTTATTATTTAATTAGCATTAATTATGCTAACTCAACTAATTTATAAAGAGCTGGATACGAATTACTAATAAAATAATGTCAACTATTAAATGTAGGCTAGTGATTAGAGTTGCCATAGACTAAAGATTTTTCTAGACTAGTAGTCATTTTTTAAGCAATTAGGACTAATCGCATGTTTATATTCAATCCTGGGTGCATATATAGGCTATTCCCTATTTGGCGTTCAAGCGCATGCATAAATCTTGCCGCAAAGCACCGGCAAAAGTAGGCTAATGATAATAAATGTGTTTATAACGAAATAAACATAAAAAATAAGGAAGCATTTTAATTGTTTATTTATAAACTAGTTTTTTCTAAATCAGTGTAGGCTGCAAATATATTTCCATACATCGCTGTAAAGTAGATGTGACTTTCATACGGACAGGATTACATAATCAGATGGTAGGCTACCATATGTATTTGCTTTCGACTGGATTTTTTTTCGTTGGTGGACATTTCAAGTTTTATATAGATAGCTATATTTCTCGTGTCTGTGAGGCTAGTCTATATGCTTTTTTTTTTTCAGTTCATTTTTGAGATGTGCTCCAATTCACGGAGACCATGAAAGCGCATCCTGTTTGTTTTCTTTTCTTTTACAAAAGCACAACGTTTTCTTGTTGTTGTGAGTTTACACAAATAAAAGTAGTTGCGACTGATGCATTATTAATTACTGTATGACCAGAAATTATGTGTTGTTTCCACTGTTGATAGGAAAATGCGAGTGATGGCACCGGCGCCTTCATGTCATGCAGTGCGCGCTCCACACTCCGCACAAACACTTGGATATGCATCTAATAATAGCGAACATTTATGGCCATGCCAGACGGATAAGTCCTCTTCATGTTTATCAAATCAAATTCTGTTGCATTTTCTTGCGCCAGTTTGAAAAGGGCGGCTGAAATACAACACTTAACCTATACAGATAAACGCCCAACGCTGGTGTTAGTCTTTAAAGGCACACTATGCAGGAATTCTGTTTTTGTCAAACAGCGACCCCTAGAGTCCATCATAAAAAATGACATACTACAAGCAAGCGCAACAACATACAATATAGAGCGCAAAAAAGTTTACAAATAAGATATTTACTTACTAGTCCATCAACAAGATCGCCAGGTCAGCATTGCTGTTGCATCCAGTGCTGCTTTTTTAGCTCGCGCCAACGAGTAAATGCCAGACCGAGTGGGACTCTTGTCCGTTTTTTCCAGCGACGACCCCCCCAAGCTTTAC
Source organism: Gila orcuttii (assembly GCA_026230005.1). NCBI lineage: Eukaryota > Metazoa > Chordata > Actinopteri > Cypriniformes > Leuciscidae > Gila > Gila orcuttii. The sequence continues at coordinate 29,670,285 of JAPDVR010000019.1, read as the reverse complement.
TACCAGGATGATTTGTCCTACTATGAGTTTATTTACCACCGAAATTACTTTGAAGCTGTTATATTAAAGTTGCAGTAGGGAGTTTTGAGAAAATGTTGACTTAGCCTGGAAATTTGAACAAGCACAACTTACAGGTCCAACCCCCTTGCTCTCTGCTGCGCTACAGCCCTCCCTCCACAGCTCCTCCCCCACAGCGGAGCCTGCCGTGAACGCGCAGGCTAGTAAACAGGACCACCGATGACGGCGGATTATAAACAGTTATGTAACATTCACTAATAGGGACGAAACATCAACAATATGCTTTACATTGACTATGGCCTGCCCATACTTTGACTACAAACTTGGTCCTCAAATCATTATGTATTTTGTAATACATGTAACTTTATAACGTTGCACTCTTTCTATAAGTTATAAATAGCTAGTAAAATAACGTTAAAGGATTAGTTCACTTTTAAAAAAACTTTTGCTGATAATTTACTCACCCCGATGTCATCCAAGATGTCCATGTCTTTCTTTCTTCAGTCGAAAAGAAATTAAGGTTTTTGATGAAAACATTCCAGGCTTTTTCTCCATATAATGTACTTCAATAAGACACAAACGTTTCAAGGACCAAATGACAGTTTCAGTGCAGCTTCAAAGGGCTTTAAACGATACCAGACGATGAATAAGGGTCTTATCTAGCGAAACGATCGGTCATTTCAAAAATAAATACAAAACTTTAAGTTTTATAAGCACAAATGCTCGCCTTGCTCTGTTCTGTGATGGACGTTCGTGATCCTGTTCGAACTCGTTCATCAAAATGAACAAATCTTTTTTGAATGAACGAAATGACTCCAAAAAAGAGTTGTTCAAAATGAACAAATCTTTTTCCGAGTGTCGAAAAAAGACCAAAAAAGACTCGTTCAAAATGACTCGTTCAAAATGAACAAATCTTTTTTCGAGTCATTTCGTTCGTTGAATGAACGAAATGACTCGAAAAAAGATTCGTTCATTTGGATGAACGCGTTTGAACAGGAGAGTCACGAACGACGGTACGCGCTCGCGCTGTGCAAGAGAGGGGTGATCAGCGTGTACACGAGCGTGATTGACACTGCTAAGACATTCCTCCTGGCTCTGATTGGTTGTTTCTGACCGGGAGCGGTGTATTTCTGCAAATGGCAATATGACCACAGGGAGGAGCCAGAGGAGCTTGATTTTTTCCACAGATTATATGTCTCATATTCTACTGTCAGGACATAATGACAGTTTTAACAAATATTTGTTTACAAAAGCTACCTACTGGAGCTTTAAGGTGCAATTGTTACATAGTGTGCCTTTAAATACCTTTCCTTTAGGCTTTCAAATAAATATTGTTTGTGGGCTAATTAATGCCACAATAATTTGCTTATTTTATAGGCTACTTATATTTATTAATTTGTGTTCTGCATTGAATACCATTTAAAGGATTTGTTGTGCACCGCTATGATAATAGAAAGCCATGTTAAGAGTCTTCTTTATACTGGCCTCATCTGCTAATCTGTAGGCTACACATGCTTTATTAATAAGGTGTGTACAGAATTTTATCTTTTAACATGAATGGCCATTGGGGGCTGCTATTGCTTCAGCTTTTTGAACGTAGAAGTATGATAAAAACATGATAGGCTATACATTTTATGTGGATAAAGGCATATTTTGTACATGACTACACATGGCCTTAAAAGGCCAAGAACATTTGTCGTTTTAACGACATAGCATCTCGTTATTATGAGAAAAAGATGTCGTTTTAACGACATAAGATCTCGTTATTACGAGAAAATATGTCGTTTTAACGACATAAAATCTCGTTATTACAACATATTATGTCGTTTTAATGACATAAGATCTCGTTATTACGACATAATTGAGTGGAAAAAATAATATGTATGTGGCAGCAATGTGTCACCATAGTCACAAGCTTGAAATCAGAGTTGATCTTTTGACATGCAGAGTTTCCCGCTGTTGGTACTTGCTAAGCATTCTCCTACCATTGCTTCTTTTCTTTGTTTTAAAAAGCAGACTTAATACTTATCTATTTATGGGAGACGGCGACCACATTAAACTTTGTGCAGTGCTGCTTATATTTAACAAGTAGTAAAAACGTGCCATCCCGCACCCAAAACCAGGCTTCGAAGCAAGGACTAGTGGGACAATGTTATCCTGCACCACTTCACAGACGATTAATAGAAGGAGAATTTTAGGACACAACAGTCATTTATGACACTATATTCAACAACAACAGCTTGTTCTGTACGTCATACATCATTACACCATTTCTTCATCATTGCACATGCATAGAACTTTGCAGTTTCAGTTTTCAATCAGATCTAGTGTTTACAAGTCCGATCAAATGGATTAGAAAAAGTTTAAAACACCCCTTTACAATTCTAATGAAATTTAAATCAGATTTGGCCAATTCATTATGATAGATGCAATTACATTTTTATTCCGACTGTGCTACTATTCCATTTACAAACCTATTATTAGGATCAATTTAAACACAGCCAAGTATATATATATATATATATATATATATATATATGTGTGTGTGTGTGTGTGATTATATGAGCCACAATTGAAGCAGCTGTAAAATAGCTGATATATAGATCAGTTTTGATTAAGTCTGGTTCTGGTATTGTATCTGGGCCATTGTATCATGTTGGTGTCATGTGTATATCCCACAGCAGTGGACTAGTATTTATATCCTTAAAATGCCACTGCACTGATTGACAGACAGAACCAATATAAAGGCTGTCTGGATTGACAGGACCCTTTCTTAGCTCAGCCTTGTTTCCCCACGGGGCCCGTCAGAGGAGCGGACAGTAGTATCCTCTTGGTGGCCCTGGAGGAAACAGGGGTCGGGGTACTGCCGGGCCGGAGCTAAAAATACCAGCGGTGCGTTTGAGTCGCACGGTAGCCTGGGCTTCCTGTTTTCACTCTCCCATATTTACTTCCCAGAGAGATAGAGGGACATAGAGGACGTGGTGGGGTGATGCCTTCAGTGATATCAAGACACACATGCTCACTGATTGATTTTCATTCCCACTGAAAGAAAAAATGGAGTATATATTAAAATCACCAACAATTAGGACTTTATCTGCAGCCAGTACTAACTAGAGCCCGACCGATATGGATTTTTGGGGGCCGATGCTGATACCGATAAAAAAAGCCTGATACCGATATATCGGCCGATATTATTTATGTGTACAGTAGCAATATTATTTATGTGTATTATAGTACAGTACCAGTCAAAAGTTTGGACACACTTTCCTATTGGTGTGTACAAACTTTTGATGGGTACTGTATATAGAATACAAAGTATTTAAACAGAATAAATATATAAACGTTTTGCAATGATCACTCAAATGTGGTGATCAAACACTTGTGTGACAGATATGTAATGGAGGCAGGGGGAATGATAGAATGAGAATGATAGATTTGAGCTGTAACCAAACTAGTTTGCATTGCATGTTATATTATATTATATTCTAAATACTGTTGCATAATCTTCACTAACGACTTTGTCTTTTAATTTAGTCACGTTATATAAAACAACTTGTATCAATAAATATATCAAAAGTGTGACTGACATTATCTTCTATTTTTAGTCTTAATTCCTCTAATCTCTACAAGTGGAGGAATAACTCAGATCTTCTTACTAAAGTAAAATTTATAATATCATAATGAAAACGTTTTTAATTACATAATGTACAGACGTTTATACTATTTTAAATAAGTAGTAAGCAAAATGTACCTACTACACGTGAAACTAGGCTACTCTTAATGCAAAATGGCCCTATATAAAGTGTTATAATTATATAAATTATTGGAATATTGCTTGATGTTGTAACATAGCGTTATAGGCAGAATGAGCTTTAACACTGTGTCTACACACCGGACGCGGCCGTTATTGCTCGCGTGAGTTGCAACAGCTGCTTACCCGAGATGCGGAAAAGCACCCGTTACAAAGCAGAATGGGCCATCCGTTTACTGTCTGAGATTTGTCGCTCGCGCCACGCATTTTAATCAATGTTTAATAAATCAATTGCCTGGATTTAATAAATAAGTAAATATAGCAGACAATTTAATCAGGACTTCTCAGCTGCGCGCTTGCAATAGTCACAAGCTCACACAATACGTGACAGAGGCTGGCAGCAGAGAAATCAATTCAGTGAATTACACTGCGCAAATCAAAAGTAATAGTCTACTACCCACTGGATGAAGAAGGGTTGGCTCTCAACAGAACATATAATATTCATTTTATTTTATTTTTCGTGTTCGCATTTATGAGGAAAAAACGGACGTGACAAGCTCCGCAAGCGGCACTAAAGTGCTTTAAAACTTTCACATAGACCTCGAACAGAAAGCACAAAGCCTTTCATTAAAGTCAATTTCGTTTTGTATTAATTATATCTTAATTTTAATCAATGTTTCATCAACCAAATGCCTGGATTTAATAAATAAGAGGTAAATATAACAGACAATAGATAATCTCGAAACGGAGGCGCCGGCGAGTGAACTGCAACTCGTCTCATAAATGAACCGAAACTCAGCGTATAGACCTGAGAAATATATCTATTGAAAGGTCTACTTTTAAACAGAACAAATCAAAACGAAAGACAAACTGCTCTCTGCTTATGTAGGCCTAATCCTTCTGAAATGTACATTTCTCTCTGGCGCGCTCAAAGATCGCGAGTCCGCATCCTCAACTTCTTCTTTGCAGCCCACAATGACTGAAAACACTTGTTATTAATAAACAATTAAAATGTCTCCTTGCTATATTTGATGTATTCATATCATTGCTTTTGCCAGTTCATTGTGACAGCTTTTAGGTGCTTTATTGGCAGCGCCACCCTTACATGAATCACCGCACGCCGCATTTTTATTAAATATTCATTTATCGGCCATTATAACTGGCGATACCGATAGTTATGAAAATGCCAAATGCGGGCTCTAGTACTAACTCTGATAGAAAATCAACAAATTCTTTGATAGAGTCTATGTATGGTGCCCTGGTGTCCTGTATACAGTAGCCAGCACAAAGGTCAAACGGGATTTATCATTTACACTAGATAGTGTTACATTATGGCAAAAGGTACAGTATAGAGAAACATTGCTGTAGTTTTTTCTTTTTCATTAAAGCTGCTATATGTGATTTCAAATGTTTTGCTAACTTGCTAACCGCTAAGGCCAAAGTACTGTATAGTTCAGTTTTGATGCAAATGCTAATCATATGCCTACAGTCGAATAGACGCATAGTGAACACAGGTGCTCAACACATGCACACTAGAAAGTCTCATGCTTGTCCAGTGTCTGCACTATTTCTATACAGAAGTTATGACCGATACATTTTTTTTTTTTTGTGCTCTTTTGAACTAGAAATGCAGTTCTCTTAACCTCCTTACAGTTTTTCCAAGTGGCCATCTATTGTTGTTGTCAGCAAAATGATTTGCGCAGTATATCAGTATCACATTGGTTGCCAGTTGATATTTTCGTTATCTTTTTATATTTCAGGGATTCTCAGAAGGGGAAGTCATCATAGTTTGGTAAACTTTTATAGTGGTGAATGGGAGACTACAGCAAATATGATTTTTTTGCACTCATTTGCTTCAATAGCAAAAGAAAAAAATCACGATAGCATTTTTGTGGCTTTCCAAAAGAGGAAACAAATATAAAGAGATTGATTATGGCATTCAAAACAGAGAAAGACATCACATTTACAGTTCTGCCCTCAGCCGTTGTGTTAGAAACATTCTCACAGCAGTGTTTTTTTCTTTCTTTTTTAAATGTAACAAAATTAGGGTTATAAACGTTTTAAGCGTTATATAACTCTTTCCTTGCCATTGGCGGAATTTTCTGGCTTTCTGTGTTTTCACTGTTATACGGTAGGGGGGGCGCTATTTTGCATCTTCTAAAAAAAAAGTAGAGTCTCCGGATCATAACACAGACTAAAAAGGAGCAAAAACAAGCAATGAAAGCATTGCTTATGCTCATTATAGTTTTTGGGGGAAAAAAACTCACACAAGGAGTTGTTCAAATCATTGAGACAGCTAATAACATGACGAGGGCTCAGCAACAACATCAGAACTGCTTTTGAATAAATGAGAAATATATCCTATACTGATGAAATACTTTTCATTCAAATGTATTGATTTGCTTTTTAGTGGCTATTGTGATATTTTAGTGGCTTGAGTTTGACATGATGTGATTATTACCTGCCATGTGACACAAACCTCTTCTCTACATCTACAATTAGTTGCTTTATTGTTGATTCTGAGACAGACAGACCAGCAGCAACCCTGCGATGTGATAAGTGCGAGGAACACGTTTTCTCATGTTCACATTCCTTAAATAACTAAAAAACTCCATGGGGAAAAGTACGGACTAAAAAGAAGAAAAAAGGGAATGCTCAAGAGAAGTCCTTTTGTGAGTGCGTGTGTTTACATTCATATTGATTCTAAGGGCAGCGTCTAATTGAAATAGATGGACAAGAGGTGGTAGGTCAAAAGCATGACTTGAGTTTACACTCATGTGATGTCTGTCTTCGTTTGCTCTTTAAGTAAATTAATGTTAATGTAATAGTGTCTTGAAGGGATGCAGTGTAAGAATGGACATTGATGCCTGACGCTCTTTTAGCATTTAAATTGTGCTAATTGAACAGTGTTGAAGAGTCACAAGGGAGATCGAGAGACAGAATGCATGCCAGGAATGCTTTTAAGTGTAGGTCTCTGATTTGAATTAGGGCTGTCACCACTTGAAATATCTGCTAATGCACATACCAAAGCTTGTAAACATGTTAACACACGTACACACTGGCACATAAACATTCTTGTGTAGAAAATAACTTGTGAATGGGTAAATTATATTCTTGGGTGAATCTCACAAAAACATTCAGGCCACATTTAACCCTCCAAAAAGTAATTATATTATGCATAAATAAAATAAAAACCCACTGGAATTTTTTTTTAATCCATCATTGTGACATTATTTTCATGACATTTGAGCATTTATTCTTAATACTTTATTACTGTAATACTGTATTACTACCATAATACTAGTTTAATTTAATTCACATTAAATGTGTAATTTTTGACCATTTTACACTTGCAAACATTTCAATACGATGTTAATTTTTTATGATAATGATGGATTAAAAATGTTTAATTGTCTTGAAAATAATGTCATGATGCAAACTATATCATCTAGTCTATTTTTAAAGCAACACATAACTTAAATTTTGACAATAAAAAAACGTCTCAGGTTACGACTGTAACCTATGTTCCCTGAGAACAGCGAACGAGATACAGCGTCGAATGACGCTAGGGGAACGCCTCAGGCGTGACAGGTGTCTGAAATCACAATCAAATCACGGCAATCACATTGACCGGTGACAGCCCGTGAATCATTTGCGTGAATGATTAACGTGTGACCTGGAAGTATAAAAGGGCCCCTTGCAAACATGATAATCACCTTTCGTCTTCAGGGACTGTTTGGTAGGCAGGCCCCGAGGCAATGGCAGGAGACGCAGTGTCTCGTTCCCTGTTCTCAGGGAACATTACAGTCGTAACCTGAGACGTTCCCTTTCGAAAGGGAACTCGCACTGCGTCGAATGACACTAGGGGAACGATATACCCACGCTGCCATGCTAAGGGGAGTGCATGCCCTGTGGCAGTGACAACTGTCAGAACCAGCAAATTCAAATGAAACGCTAGAACCACTCACCCTCAGGTCACACTGGGCTGTCAGTGACAGCATTCCCTACGGTCATAGCCCAAGCTATATGTTCCACAGGAACACAAACACCAAAGGCAGTGTACTCAGCGATAAAGCAAAAACCTTTAAAGCAGGGGAGTACAACATACGCCACTATACCTCAACGGAGGCCCCAGAGTCAGGGGCCTACCATATGTACGTATGGGCGTCAGCTCATGGCAATGCTCTGGCTTCAGAGGAGCGTACTTTGACCAAAAAAGGATGGCTAAACTTTCCGCTCGACTCGAGCCATAGTGGTGCGAGGTAGGAACATACAGAACTGAAAGGAAGTACTCAGACTTACCCTGTGTCACAAGGGAATATTTCCATCCCACCCTGAGGTTTACCAGGGTGCGGGCCTGCCAGCGGCTCTAGGGGTGACAGAATGTTTATCTGTGCCCACCCAAGGGGAGTGGGGCTTGTGAGCCAACCACCTACAACCCGACGCTCGAGCAGTAGCTCAGCGAGGTGAGTGAAGCCTATACTGGCGGCCCAGATCTGTATGCCAGTTCTGCACGGCAGGGTCGGGCAGACAGACCCAGTCTCTTCGTGATGCGAAAGACGGCCTAACAAACTAATAAACGGCCCTGCTCAATAAAGACATATGTACCACGGAGGCCTATTTGAGGACTACCCATGATCTTTCCATGATCTCACATGGTAGGAGGCTGTTATGCAGGGATGCTAGAAACCTACATACACAAAGTGAAGGGTCAGAGGCAGAAATGCTAAGCAGAGCGCCTCCACTATCCCTGGCACAGCCTAGGCCAGCTACAGAGGCGGCCCTGGTGAGGGCCAGCCTGCAAGCATAGATCTACCTGAGGGCTCAGAGGAGCCACAGCCTTACTAAAAAATAGTAATTATTATTCCATACAAGGGGCTGCAGAATCGCTCAGCCCACTGAAAACCCAACAGAGCTCAAGGGGGCGAAGTACTGAGGAAAGAAGTCAGACGGTCCCGTGGGCCGGACATAAGATCTATCTGAAGCTCTAGCGTCAGTCAAAACTCCAAGTAAAAAATCCTATGAGAGAAAGACCAACTACTGTACCCTGAGGTGGCTAACAGCCCGAGGGCTATTTTTTGCAAGAGAAGCCAAACAACTGGTGCTTCTCCCTATCGTTCTAGCCACATAGAGGGACTTCAGGGCCCAAATAATCCAAAAATTTACCTTACCTTGTACATTGACATGACCTCATAGGTCTATACAGGGAACGAGGTCTGTAGAGAGATACATTTTGGTATTTATTCACAAAAATCACTCTTTTGAAGACCAGTCAGCTCACCTGCGGCGTCCGGAGTAAAGACTCGCCAGATAGTTCTTTATGAACCTGGGGTCCACCACTTTACATGCCTGAAAGGGAGTCACGCCTCTTCTGTGCCCTGTTCCTCCATGGAGAGGGCGCACGAGAGTCGACACTGGCTCTCTGGTCCTGTCTACGGTCCTCGGACCGTGAAGGGCCAGGCCAGGCCCTCCCACCTGTCTGGGCGTGGACCCGGATCTCAGCGGTATGCAGGTCCTAAAAGCAGCTGAGCGCGCCTTTCTCCTCCCTGAACTTCCCAACCACCGCCTCCACGGAGGTGCCGAAGAGTTCAAAGGGTGAAACCGGCGAATCGGGGAGAAAGGCCTTCTCTTTCTCCCCGATGTCGGCCAGGTTTAACCACAGATGTCTCTCCGTGGCCACCATCGCCGCCATCGACCGACCGATCGCGGCAGCAATTTGTTTGGTGGCCCGGAGAGCAAGATCCGTGGTTCGGTGCAGCTCAGTGACAGCCTCAGGGGACATCCCTGCCCCTGGTCGAGATCCCGCAGCACGTCGGCCTGGTACGCCTGTAGTACCGCCATGGTGTGTAGAGCAGCACCGGCCTGACCCGCTGCCGTGTATCCTCTGCCATTCAAATGCGCTGTTGTCTTTAGCGGTTTGGATGGCAGGGTTGGAGCTCTCAGTGTCAACGCCTGCCCAGACCCGAGATAGTTCGCAAACGACTCGTCAATGGGCGGCATCGACACATACCCATGCTCTGCGATCCCCTCAACATCAGCGAAACTACCCCACTGATGTCGGTGAATACGGGCAGAGTATGGGCTCTTCCATGCCCTCTCGATCTCCGTGTGAAGATCAGGAAGGAATGGAAGGCTCACCTGAGCTGGTGGCCTATAGCCGGGGAGAAACCGATCGTCAAGCCGGCCGCGAGCGGTTTCTCCCCTCGCTCCATAACATCCACCAGCTCTGCATACACAGGGCAGGGTGGTTGAGAGGGCTCAGGATCTACCTGATTATCACCCTCATCAACCATCTCCTGCCCGTCCTGAAGAGCACCATCTGCAGGAACAGTAGGAGAATAATCCTCATCATCCACCTGCAGATCACCCTCGTCAGCCGTCGAATCGTCTGAGAGGTTTATACCCCTCTCTAGACGATCAGACAGCTCCATCTTGGAACCCCATGATGCAAGTCGCCGCTCTGCCTTGGCATGAGCGGGACCTGAGCCATGAGGTACAGATGCTGAGCCCTCTTCACTCGAGAAGAGGGCCAGACGAGAGCGGAGCGTTTTTAAAGAAAAACGCTCACAGTTTGCACAGGAAGCTCCCTCGAGAACCTCCCGTGCGTGCTCTTCACCCACCTTCACCCAAAACACACAGTTCGTGTGTGTCACCCGGCATCAAAATCCTTGAGAACGGGTCGGCACACTTCAGAAAATGGTCAGTCCTCTCTGTGCGTTTCATATTGAAAAAAAATGTTCTCACCATAAATCCTCCTGCGATTTTACAGACAAACAGTCCCTGAAGACGAAAAGCTGATTATCATGTTTGCAAGGCGCCCTTTTATACTTCCAGGTCGCACGTTAATCATTCATGCTAATGATTCACGGACTGTCGCCGGTCAGTGATTGCCGTGATTTGATTGTGATTTCAGACACCTGTCACGCCTGAGGCGTTCCCCTAGCATCATTTGATGCAGTGCGAGTTCCCTTTCGAAAGGGAATCACAATATGTACACATTCATTATCTGATGAAATCGGCTTCGTCAATGTTTTTTGTCCTCTCACATTGACAGTTACTAATTATTACATTGCATGAATCACGTAAATTATAAGCCTATTTTTAATTAAAACTGGTGAAATTAGACAATTTGCCTGATTATTTTTGTCGGTTGCTTAACATTTATATCCTAAAACGGCTTTCATATATGAAATGTTTAGTTTAGCTATCTCACACTTTGTAACCATTTACTGAAGCGTTGCACTGGAATTCGCGCTAACTCAGCAGCATCTGTGAACATAAAGCCCGCTTGCATTGATTTGATTGGTCATCTAAAATAGTTTGACATTGACGAGCGGTGACATACAGACCGCAGAGGCAGCTCAGAAAAGAAGATCTTGGTGCTGTGCAATATCCTTACTGCACTAAAGTAGAGTTAATACTATATCAGGCTATTATTTCATTTATTATATACAGGTCCTTCTCAAAAAATTAGCAAATTGTGATAAAGTTCATTATTTTCCATAATGTAATGATAAAAATTAAACTTTCATATATTTTAGATTCATTGCACACCAACTGAAATATTTCAGGTCTTTTATTGTTTTAATACTGATGATTTTGGCATACAAAAAATTAGCATATCATGAAAAGGGTCTCTAAACGAGCTATTAACCTAATCATCTGAATCAACTAATTAACTCTAAACACCTGCAAAAGATTCCTGATGCTTTTAAAAACTCCTAGCCTGTTTCATTACTCAAAACCGCAATCATGGGTAAGACTGCCAACCTGACTGCTGTCCAGAAGGCCATCATTGACACCCTCAAGCAAGAGGGTAAGACACAGAAAGAAATTTCTGAACAAATAGGCTGTCCCCAGAGTGCTGTATCAAGGCACCTCAGTGGGAAGTCTGTGGGAAGGAAAAGGTGTGGCAAAAAACGCTGCACAATGAGAAGAGGTGACCGGACCCTGAGGAAGATTGTGGAGAAGGACCGATTCCAGACCTTGGGGGACCTGCGGAAGCAGTGGACTAAGTCTGGATTAGAAACATCCAGAGCCACCGTGCACAGGCGTGTGCAGGAAATGGGCTACAGGTGCCGCATTCCCCAGGTCAAGCCACTTTTGAACCAGAAACAGCGGCAGAAGCGCCTGACCTGGGCTACAGAGAAGCAGCACTGAACTGTTGCTCAGTGGTCCAAAGTACTTTTTTCGGATGAAAGCAAATTTTGCATGTCATTCGGAAATCAAGGTGCCAGAGTCTGGAGGAAGACTGGGGAGAAGGAAATGCCAAAATGCCTGAAGTCCAGTGTCAAGTACCCACAGTCAGTGATGGTCTGGGGTGCCATGTCAGCTGCTGGTGTTGGTCCACTGTGTTTTATCAAGGGCAGGGTCAATGCAGCTAGCTATCAGGAGATTTTGGAGCACTTCATGCTTCCATCTGATTTCATTTTTCAGCACGACCTGGCACCTGCTCACAGTGCCAAAGCCACTGGTAAATGGTTTACTGACCATGGTATTACTGTGCTCAATTGGCCTGCCAACTCTCCTGACCTGAACCCCATAGAGAATCTGTGGGATATTGTGAAGAGAAAGTTGAGAGACGCAAGACCCAACACTCTGGATGAGCTTAAGGCCGCTATCGAAGCATCCTGGGCCTCCATAACACCTCAGCAGTGCCACAGGCTGATTGCCTCCATGCCACGCCGCATTGAAGCAGTCATTTCTGCAAAAGGATTCCCGACCAAGTATTGAGTGCATAACTGAACATAATTATTTGAAGGTTGACTTTTTTTGTATTAAAACACTTCTTTTATTGGTCGGATGAAATATGCTAATTTTTTAAGATAGGAATTTTGGGTTTTCATGAGCTGTATGCCAAAATCATCAGTATTAAAACAATAAAAGACCTGAAATATTTCAGTTGGTGTGCAATGAATCTAAAATATATGAAAGTTTAATTTTTATCATTACATTATGGAAAATAATGAACTCTATCACAATATGCTAATTCTTTGAGAAGGACCTGTACACCTCGGAAAAATACAGAGGTCCGGATCTCGATGACCTCATAGCTGGCTACGGGCATTAGTGTAACATGCATATTCTGTTATGTTCTGTTTTTGTTTCGTTTACACTGTTCCCGGTTGCCTGTGTTAGTTAGCTGTTTGGTTGTTAATTAACCCCACACCTGTTTCTAATTCAGTTAATTATCTCTCACCATGTATTTAAGCCCTTAGTTCATTTAATTCTTTGTTTGGTCTTGTTTACGTTAGTTTGTGGTTGCGTTTCCTGTGTATTCTGTATATTTGTAATTAAAGATTGTTCTAGTTGCATTATGTCGTTGTGCACTTCATTGCAGCTACTCACCCGTAGTTCTTCCTTGAAAAAATAAGAGTGGAGATGATGTTATCAGTGTGTTTGTCTAACTTCTGGCTCAGTTTTGGATGGGACTACAAGTTTGTACAAGTTTGGACGGGACTACAAGTTTCCATTATACCTGGAGAAATAGTACCGTTCATTATACCAGGAGTAGTTGCATGACTGGTACAAGAATTTCCAGAAATTTGTGATTTGAAATCAGCCATCTCTAAAAAGAGATTTGTGACATGTTAGAGGAATAATAGTTTGCATGGGCATGATTATAAACACAATGTAGCTGTAAAAGTGGACTGGTAGATGAGTTTACTTGTTCGGCGGGATGATGGCAGATGTCCCAGACAACCTCTTTTTTCCCATTTACTAACTGTTAACAAACAAAACAAAACAAAAAGTAAAAGCTTAAAAAATCTCAAGTTGGGTATCAATAATGAATTTTATGTCATAGAATAAAATGTGAAAATATCTCAAACTTTTGTTCAACACATACCTTATTGTAGGCATTTAACCAAAAATCCTATCAAAAAAACCTATTGACTTCAGGACGATGGAACCGGATAATTATTTTACAGGTTTCCCCTACAAAAATATTTAATCCCAGCAGCATTATATCGTAGTGTAAGGAACCGACATTTTGTGCTATTTATTATATTATTATTATTATGTCTTTTATATATTATTTTTTTTAATTTTATTTTTTCAATGTTTGTAGATGGCATTTAGATGGCTCATAATGAGGTTTATCTTGTGGGCAGGACTAGCCCAACTGCAAATGAACAATCTTTATGGGCACCTGCACAAATTTCAGTGTCCATCTGTTAGCTATAGTGCACAGATTTGAGCACGGCCCAGTGGAAATAGAAAATTCCAAATGCTTGGTAACAAATATGGGGATTTTTCGAAAGTAGTACATGAAGCATCCCTAATAACACAGAACTTATTCTGACTTCACATCCTTTTCAGAATATCTCACTTTTGTAATGTGCTTTCAAGCAATTTTGGTCGGAACAAAATGAATCTGTTGGGAAATTTCATATTCACTTACTCTAATGGAACAAAATGAAGAGAAAAATAATGTGCATTAGGTGTGCAATCAATGATTTATCTTGGTATTTTATCATTTATGAACTGCCTCAACAGTTATCGGAAATGTTATCAGTACAGGTTTTCATTTATTCCCTGTGCAGTCCAACTCGGAAAGTTAAAAGTCTCAGGACTCAAAGAAAATACTTTCAGCAGATAACACGGTACACACAGCTTTCATGTGCGTTTATCTCTGAACTACAATCAATCATACCTTGGCAACATTAAACCTGTTTATTACCCAATTGAAACCCAAATATTTCAGCCGTTCTTATGATCGATGCTAAAGGCCCTGAAACAAACACTGTGGACATTTAGCTGCTGCATAAATACGTTTTGTATTTAGAGACTTGAAAATGAAAATATTTAGTTATCGCAGGGATATTATTTCTCTCTGTCCAGGTTTATGTGTATGTTTGTGTTTCAGTGGAGTCTCAATTAGCTTGAGGGATCTGGTGTGCGTCACCCCTCATATGAACACACACTCCGCAAGCGGCTAAACACACTGTCATCCGAGAGATAAAACACAACATGTCCCTGTGTTCTGCCTGGACAGCTGTCCTCTTTCACCTGCGCTTGCTTTCTCTCTTTTCATCTTTCATTATTCTCCATGTTCTTTCCTCACGTCACGTCTACATAACAGTAAGGGTGTGCGATATTGAGGAAAATGATATCTCAATATTTTGGGGCATTTTGTCGATAATTAAGACAATATTTTGCTGAGTGTGTAATTGGAACCTTAAGGTTTAGGACTGCCATGGACAGCTGACTCCAAAAGCTTTTGATATTCTTCATATTCTGTGCAGTTAGTTTACAGCAGTGAAGTTTAAATATATTTTTTATCTTTTATGGGCATTTTTACCTTTATAAGGCCAATTTTTCTTTTTTAACCTGATTAAATGTATGCGTCATCTTTTATGTCAGATTCCTACTTTTAATCAATAAATTCAATTAGAATTAAAAGACACTATAGAGCTGTTACCAATCAAATTAAATCCGTAATGAAAATATCTCTTAGCAATGCAGAGGTGGCATAGAAGCTGCCTCTTTAGATCTTTTGATCTATGACATACTCTATTTAACCTACAGGTACAGTTGCATTTGAGATTTATGTTTTACACATTGAATATTGAAATATGAAATAAGTTTTGAAAAATTAAGATAACTTAAATTATGAAACTAAAACGGCCAGTTAGGTGGCGGCAAGTCACTCTCAATGAGTGAGTCATTGGCTGTGTCCGAAATCACATCTTGAGTAGGTACTATATAATATGAATGTCTGTGTAGTATGAATGTAATCTGGACATACTACTGTACATTCGCCATGCTGTCATTATCACGTGACCTACCAACGTTAGTTGTGTTACTTCACTGCCATTGACAAAACCTCTCCTGTGGCCTCATGGGATAGTAAAGTGCCCATCGTATGTCAATCTTGCCAGAACTATAGACCTTATGTAGCTCCGCCCCTTTTCAGCGCTGCGCTCGTTGTCTTTTGTCTTCCGGTCTGTATTTTCACAGCGATTCTGCTTATTTATGAATGAACGGCTCGTTTTAAAATCTTCCCGGTCTACTGACATCTGTTAAGACATCTCCTTTAAACATTACAATCCTCATTATAAATTACGTTAATTTTAAATTAAGTAAATCCACTTCAAAAGCTAATTACTCCTGGACAGCAATGCCATAGAAATATACAGAGCGACCGCAAAAACGGAAGTTCAAAGACAATATTCTAAAGATGGCTTCGTCCTCGTTTCTCTGGCGCATAAGGTATATAGGTTGTATGAGTACTTTTGCCTACTCCTTAATGAGTACTGTGAATTCAGACATACTTCTTTTGTCACATACTGTTTTTCACCTACTATATAGGAAAGTATGCGATTTTGGATGCAACCATTGAGTCACTCACTCATCCGATTCGATCAAACGGCTGATTCATTCATGATTCATTCATTCTGCTCTCTAATCGCTCTCGTGGTACTTGGATGTGACAAACCGATCGGTCTGTGCAGTGCCGCTTCAAGTCGATCAAGCCTATTGACTGTCTTAATGATTGGGTCATTGAATCAGTTTTTCAACTGATTTATTCAGTAACAAAACACAGCTGTCTGTTGCTTGAAGATGCAAAACAGTTCTGCTGTGGCTTTGTTTGGAACTATTTTCGTAGCAAAAACAGTCAATCGTGCAGCCCTAACCCCTACACAACAGTGTGTTGGTTTGCGAAAATGTATTTCCATCCCTGTCTGTCATTGGTCAGCATTATATACTGTAAGTATAACATTATATACTTCACCTTTAAGTGTGATATTTATTTTTGAATATGAAGGATCAGAGAACTGGAGGGAGGAGGTCGAGTCTGACACATGGTCAGAGGTTGTGTGTCTAGGGTCGAGGCCAAAGTGACCGTTCCTCCAGCTGTCTCTTTATTAATGATTGACAGAGATGAAATAAACACCCTCTTTGTTTCTATGTTGTCCATTATCAGTCCACATGTACACACACACACACACACACACACACACACACACACACACACACACACACACACACACACACACACACACACACACACACACACACACACACACACACACACACACAGACAGACAGACAGACAGACACACACACACACACACAGAACTGTGTAATCCCTTTTGAAAAAGAAGTGTGCTTTATTTTATTGAATGTATACTTATAGTGTAGTGTAAGTATATAATTTTTGTAAAACTGTACTTGCGGATAATATAATATTACTGAAATAAAGACCATTTAATTATACTTAAAGAGAGCACACTTTCTTGACTTAAAACAACACAAACACGTCAAATTAAGTTTAACCTTAAAGTAGAATTCAAATCCTTATGTTTTAATAATCTTTTGTTGTGCTTTTTAAGAAAGTACACTTATTTTGATGTGTTGACTAAAATACTAAATCACATGTAAAGTACTTTATCATTTTAACTGTAGTGTTATTCAATATTAATTTTTAAATTAATATATTTTATATGTACATAATTTCAATATGTACATTTTTAATAGAAATTAAATTAAAGCATGTTTTAGTTTTACCATAAATGCTTGCCAGTTACATTCAGCAGTATACTTTAGCCATATTTCAAAACCAATTGTAAGTATTTATGAAATTAAATATAAAGTTAATGCATAATGCTCCCCATAATGTTCATGCATTAAGTCAGTAGGGGGAGAGTAGGCGGTCTTTTACGGCTGTTCGACCACATTTGACCATATGAGCGGTTACATTACGAAAGCAATGCGGTCAATGCGTTTTCGATTACCTCTGACAGTGATCGAAAGTAGAGAAGATCAAAATGTATTAGACCCCATTTACACCTGTATTTAGAGTCCGTATTTAGACACCTGTACTTAGCATCTTAATACAGGTGTAAACAGCCTAAGTGGGTCAAAAAAGTATAGACCTATTACAATAGTCAAGTCAAGTCAGCTTCATTTATATAGCGCTTTGAACAATATGGACTGTTTCAAAGCAGCTTTACAGTGATAATAGGAAATTAAAGGAAATTAAACAGAGATTGTTTTGGCTTAACAGGAGCTCATAGAATAAAGTTATTGTCCAGCTAAAGTTAGTTTTGATTGATTCACCTCCGTTGCAAAGATCATTAGATATTAACTTAGGGGCCGCTAACACGACACCGTTCTAACAGAAAACCATTCCACTAGGGGCATGGCACCCTCTAGGGCCCTCTACTCGGGAGTGCCCCTCCAGGAGATCTGTGAGACAGCCGGTTAGGCTACCCCACACACCTTTATCAGGTTTTATAGTCTGCACCTCCCCAACACGCCGGGTGCTTGAGTGCTCTCTTCCTAGCTTGTGCCTGAGACAGTTTCACACTAGGTCAAGCATTTTTGGCACGTGGCATAGTGGGCATTCATTCCCCAAAGAGTTGTTTCTAACGGCGCAGTGCGAGTTCCGTCTCGGGTTACGTCTGTAACCCTTGTTCCCTGAGAAGGGAATGAGACACTGCGTTGCCTTGCCATGCCCCTTCATGCCTGGGAGCGGCTTGTTTCATTGCGAGGCTAACGCGTGTGTGTGCCGGCGTCACTTTATACGTTATATATATATCAGTATGCCGTCACATTTTTTTATTTTTTTATTTATTTAAACAGGAAAAGATTAAGAGCAATCGGGCCTGACTCAGTATCAAACTGATTTTCAGCAGGTTCCTGTTCTGCAGAACATGAATACCTCAAACACGACAGAACTCCAAGACCATACAATAACAAACACACAACAAGCACACAAACCACGATAGTAAACAAGCATCAGCAGGAGGCCATAAAGCCATCTCAGTGGTCACAGATATACCTGTCCATCAGATGGCGAGCAAAAGTTTCTTTAAATAGTCTTATTGATGTTATAGATCTGATGTGCTGTGGAGTCTCATTCCAGGCTCTAGTGAGCAAATTAAAGAAAGATCTCTGTCCATAGCAGTTCCTAAAAGCCGGTATAGGGAGAAGTCCATTTGCAACAGATCTCGTAGTGCGTTCGAGCCTTGAACTGAGTTTTGGAGCCAGCGCAGTCAATCCCGCAGCAGTATGACCATTTAAAATCTGATAAAAAAGGTTCAAACCATGGCTTATTCTATAGTTCTGAAATGTCAAGGCATTACTCAAAGATAGTGCAACACAGTGGTGAGTCCAGCCTGGAAGCCTGTTGTGGATCTTATAGGCTCTATTGTAGAGTCTCGCTACAGGTTCAAGGATCTCATTTGTTGTGAGTGACCAAACAGGTAAACAATACGACAGAGTGGACAATATAATGGCATGAAGATATGTTTTAGAAACAGAGTGCAGTAGATATGATCTAATTTTACTATAAACAAATAACTTTTGGTTTAACTTTCTGATTAAAATTTGGACATGGTCACGATAAGTAAGATGTGAGTCAAGAGAGACTCCCAGATACTTATACGTGGATACAATTGAAAGTTTCTGATTAGAAAAGGTGATGAAATTTGATATAGACAGTTGTTTCCTAGATGAATAGAAATACATACATTCTGTTTTCTTAGTATTCAGTGTTAAATGGTTATCCTGGAGCCAATCATGTAAATGCTGTAGGTCTGAGTTAAGTTTGTAATTAATTGTATCAATATCTGAGCCAGACAAAAAAATGACAGTGTCATCAGCATATAACAAAGTACTAGAAACATCAAAGACATTAGGAAGATCATTAATGTACATAAGGAAAAGTAAAGGACCTAAGATGCTGCCGTCCTGTGGAACTCCCATAGAACACACTCGAGACTGTGATGTTACTGAGCCGATTCTCACAGTCTGAGATCTGTCACTTAAATATGATTTAAACATATCTATTGCAGAGGAGGACAAATGAAAAGAAAAAAGTTTATTTAACAAAATTTGATGATTGACAGTATCGAAGGCTTTTTGAAAGTCAATGTATATGTTTCCAGTAACCTGACCTTTATTTAAAGACGCCCGTATCTGCTCTGCCCGTATCTGCTCATGACATGTTACGTCATGACGCAACTCCAATCAGGATTGGAATAGTTTCATTAATACTTCAGAGTCGTACACTTAGGGAGCGTCCCCAAAGAG
Organism: Gila orcuttii; assembly: GCA_026230005.1. NCBI lineage: Eukaryota > Metazoa > Chordata > Actinopteri > Cypriniformes > Leuciscidae > Gila > Gila orcuttii. The sequence goes on along the minus strand of JAPDVR010000019.1, from coordinate 29,650,475 downwards.
TTGTTTATAACGACGCAGTGTCTGGTTTCCTTCTCAGGGAACAAGGGTTACAGACATAACCTGAGACGTTTTTTCCCCATACCATTTTTACAATAATTTTACAGTAAAAGGGATTATGCCATTTTACAAAGTCTTAATTTTGTTTTTGGGGTCTACCAGAATATGCTTTATATGCTTGATTGTTAAAAAAAAATATATTTTTACATATATTTCACATTATTACAGCACCTATCTCCCCTAACTTGCTAAATGCATCGTTGGTTCCTGTTTCAAGGAAGCCCTTCTTTCGAAATACGAAAAATCTGTTGTGATTGGTTAACTGGCCCAGTGTGTTGTGATTGGCACCGCATGTTTGGTATATGTCACGCCCCTTACCATAACCGCGAGTTTCATCTGCTCATATGTAAATATTAAGGATGGCGTCAATTTCAAACCAATTCAAGCCTGATTAAAACTTATGAATGTTAACAAACAAGAGGATCGTCCAGAACGAATTTCATGCACGGACTTTGCACACCAATTTCACAGGACTTTTCATAGTGGAATATTATTTATTTTTGTCTCATACATTTTAGATACGTTATACACCATTTAATCATGATATTTGATATATGAAGGGGCGGTGACGACAACGTTGTCAAAACTATCCGAGCTGTATTATGCTGCCAGGCCAGAACACGTAATCACAGTTTTTACAAATTTGCGTTTTTGCAGTTTAAACAGAGACGATAACGGTATAGTTTTCCAAAACGTGCACTTTAAAATCCAGCTTTCAAAAGTTTGCGTTTTCATGGCCACAAAACACTGTTGTCGTGTAAATGAACGGCCAAAACGCACAAAAAAATGTTTTTAGTTGAAAGCGGTGTCGTGTTAACACAGAAACCAAAAAACACAAATCATCAAATTGTTTAAAGTAGTTTTAAGTATATAAAAGTATATAATATCACGCCGCAGGACATTTCTGCTTCCCAAAAGTATTTCATATCAACTACCCAAAGCTGTTTGCTGAATTGATGAATATTCAAATCAAACTTTAATTTTTCAAAGCATAACTTGTCTTTGAATGCCCTGAGGCTGCGGTGGGGTTTCTTCACTCCTTGCATGATAGATGATGAATGAATCAGGATTTTACTAAATCCATACTGGAGGCTCTCCAGAACATTCATGATACAGTGATTTACTGGTCTTTAGAATGGTTGTTATAGTGTTTGTTATACCTAATGACCTTGTGACCTTCTCCCTGCCTCCCACTTCCTGTGATGTCATGGTGAAGCTGATCTCTGAATGCTTTTTGTCTTGCAGGTGTGACGACACTATAAATATAGCAGCTAGTTGTAACAGGAAAGGAGAATGAGTGAATGTTTAAGTCTGGAAATATTGTGTGTATGTTTTGCACACATGTGTCTACACCCTTACAAAAGCGAGAGCTTACAGTAAACTCTTAAGTAAACACTATATCAACACTGTAATGTTAGTTAGCAGGCTAGCGGAGGCAAAGCTTTGTCCTTTGTTTACATCATAGCAACAACATCACGAGCGGGTCTCTTCTGAAAATTTTAACTAAACCACTCAATTCATTTGGATTATTTTTACAATCTCTTTATGAAATTTTTAAAGCGTCAAAGTGTCAGTTGTGTAGCTGTCAATGGAGGAACAGAAAGCTTTCAGATTTCATAAAAAGATCTTCAATTGTGTTCTAAAGAGGAACAAAAGTCTTATGGCTTTGGAAAGACATGAGGGTGAGTAAATTATAAGAATTTTCATTTTTGGGTGAACTAACCCTTTAAAGATTTAAAGACTTCAAACAGGTTGGATAGTGACATTGAGGACATAAAAAATGGTATAAACGGATTGCCAATTAAATCAATCAAGACATTTTCAACCAAAAGTAAATTCAAAGCAGTGAAATAATTAAAAATATATATTTTTATAGGTCTATGACCTTAATTTTGATTGGAGGAAATAACTAACAAGATTTACATCTTTAAAACTTGTATAATATCTGCTGATCTAATAACTTATTCCTCTCATGCATCTAAAAAAAGTCAACATTGCTTCTTCTTCCCATACTTCTCAACATTGCTTTATGATCATCGTATATTTCTTTACCTGCATTTATGTAATGTGCAGATGTCACAGTTTCTCAGCAGCACACTAAAGACTGATCTAAATGCAAAGATTTACTTCCACGCCCTTGTGTCCATGCTTGCACTATACGCAAAAAAAGGAAAAACTGGACAATTTAGAATTTTTTTGTTTCTTTTTAGAATCTTTTTAAAATTGTGATTTAAAAAAAATAATAATATAAATTGATGATTTCAAATATCTTGGTTTATTATTTGCTATGAAATAGTTAAAAAGGTTGATTTTGTCCCCCTTCCCAATTGGAGGAGAACGTCTCGGTTACGTATGTAACCCTAGTTCCCTGATAGGGAACGAGACGCTGCGTCAAGCGCTGTGGGAACGCCCCTGCGTTGTGCGTCATGAAGCACGTATGGAATCAGCCCAATGGAGAGATGGAACGTCATAGGCGGGTGACGTCATCGACCAGGAAACTATAAAGCACCCCAAAAACACAAGCGCATCAGCTTCTGATAGGCCTGAAGGAAGCGCGAACGGGAATGCCGGGAGTATGGCGGAACGACGCAGTGTCTCGTTCCCTATCAGGGAACTAGGGTTACATACGTAACCGAGACGTTCCCTTTCAAGGGAACTTCGAGCTGCGTCAAGCGCTGTGGGAACGCGAATACCCATGTCGCCATAGGACCAAGTGACCGTCATGTGAGAACTAGCGCACAGAGGACGAGAGCACCTGTGCCCCAGGGGTAGAGCTTAAGTCTAGGTCATAGAACTTAATAAAAGTATGCGGTGAAGACCATCCAGCCGCATCACAAACGTCACTCAGGGAAACTCCTCACAATAAAGCTTTAGAAGCAGCCATACTCCTGGTAGAGTGGGCTCGTACAGCCAAAGGTGAAGGCTGACCACCCGACTCATAAGCAAGTGAGATAGCCTCGACCACCCATTTGCTCATTCTTTGTTTAGACGCGGGAAACCCTTTCTTTGGTGGCCCAAAACACACAAATAGTTGTTCTGATTTCCTCCACAGGGCAGCTCTGTGGACATAAGCGTCTAACGCCCTAACAGGGCAGAGTAAATTAAGTTTCTCCTGGTCTGATGACAAAAAAGGAGGAGGACAGAAAGCCTGAAGAACTGTAGGTCTAACAACATTAGTAGGGACCTTGGGAACGTAACCTGGTCTTGGATGCAGAAAAGCCTTAACCATGCCAGGCGAAAATTCCAGGCACGAGGGTGAAACCGACAGAGCCTGCAAATCTCCGATTCTTTTAGTGAGGAGATAGCAAGAAGAAAGATAGTTTTAAAAGTGAGAAACTTCTCAGGAACTTCTTTGATCGGTTCAAAAGGAGCTAGGGAAAGACCTTGTAATACAACGGCCAGATCCCAGGCCGGCACCCTCGTACGAACTGCTGGCCTCAGCCTCAAAGTGCCACGAAGGAAACGAGTTATAAGCGGGTGTCTCCCAAGAGAAACTCCACTGAAAGGGACGTGGAAAGCAGCTAGTGCCACCACATACACCTTTAGCGTGGAGGGGGATAGCCCTGTGGAGAAGCGCTCCTGCAGGAATTCCAGCACTGCACCCACTGGGCAATTAACTGGGTCCTGCAGGTGTTCTCCACACCAAGAAGTGAAAGTTTCCACTTCAAGGCATAAAGCTTCCTCGTGGATGGAGCTCTGGTGTGAAGAATGGTCTCAACAACCTCGGTTGAGAGACCGGAGTTTATGAGCTGGGCCCCCTCAGTCCAAGCCCACAGTTTCCACAATTCTGGGCGGGGGTGAAATATCGTGCCGCCCGCCTGAGAAAGTAGATCCCTCCTGACCGGGAGCTCCAAAGGAGAGCCGTCCAGGAGCGAAATCAGGTCCGCAAACCATACTCGGGCCGGCCAGAACGGGGCTACTAGTAGTAGGCTGACCCCGTCCCGGCGAACCCTCTCCAGAACTCCTGGTAGCAGAGCAATCGGGGGAAAGGCGTACAGACGTGACCTCGGCCACGGCTGCACCATAGCGTCCAACCCCAGAGGGGCTGGATGGCTGATGGAGAACCACAGAAAACAATGCGTGGTCTCCTTGGAAGCGAATAGGTCCACCTCGGCGCGACCGAAACTCAACCAAAGGAGCTCCACCACCTCGGGGTGGAGTCTCCATTCCCCCGGCCTCGGCCCCTGCCTCGACAGGGAGTCTGCCACCACATTCAAATACCCAGGAAGATACATTGCTCTCAGTGATAGTAACCTCCCTTGGGACCACAGGAGGATCTGACGGGCCAACTTGTAAAGCCGGCGAGACCGCGGGCCCCCCTGATGATTTATATAAGAGACCACCGACGTGTTGTCTGACTGAACTAACACATGATGACCTCTCAGGTCTGCTAGGAAGTGTTTCAGAGCCTGAAACACCGCCAACATCTCCAGACAATTTATATGCAATGATAGATGATGGTCCTGCCACAGACCTTGGGCTGGACGACCACTCATGACCGCCCCCCACCCTGTGAGGGAAGCATCCGTCGTTAGCTTTACGCGACGACAAAGAGCCCCCAGCACAGGACCTTTGGATAGGAACCAAGTTTCTTTCCACATGACCAGAGCACGAAGGCAGCGCCGTGTGACTTTGATCGTGCGGAGTGGATTTCCCCTCGGGGAGAATCCTTTGGTCCTGAGCCACCACTGTAGCGGTCTCATGTACAACAGGCCGCAATGTATAACGTTGGACGCTGCTGCCATCAGACCCAGCAGTCTCTGAAACTGCTTTACAGTGAGTAGCTGGCCTAGCTTTACTTGTTTCACAGCTGAGAGAATTGAAGCGATGCGGGTCGGAGAGAGTCGCGCCCGCATCGAAACCGAATCCCAAACGACACCCAGAAAAGTGGTCCTCTGAGAAGGAGATAAAACACTCTTCTTCGCGTTCAGCCTCAACCCCAACTTTCTGATATGAGCGAGAACGACATCTCGATGCTGATGCTGAATCTGCTCTGTCTGAGCTAAAATCAACCAATCGTCGATGTAATTGAGGATACAAATGCCCTGAAGCCTCACGGGCACTAATGCTGCATCCATGCATTTCGTGAAAGTGCGGGGAGATAAAGCTAGGCCAAATGGAAGAACCCTGTACTGATACGCCTCGCCCCCGAAGGCGAACCTCAGGAACTTCCTGTGTTGTGGAAGGATGGAAATGTGGAAGTACGCGTCCTTTAGATCTATCGTGACAAACCAGTCCTCGGATCTGATTTGTGACCTGATCTCCTTGATAGTGAGCATCTTGAATTTTAGCTTCCCTACCGAGCGATTCAAAAGGCGCAGGTCTAAAATTGGACGCAACCCCCCATCCTTCTTTGGAACGATGAAATATCGGCTGTAATAACCTGACTCCAGACTGGGAGGAGGAACCCGTTCTACAGCCTCCTTTTGAAGGAGCGCTTTCACCTCTTGTTCCATTACCAGAGCCTGCTCGGGGCCCACCACTGTGGGCAGAACCCCTCTGAATTTTGGTGGACGACACCTGAATTGGATAGCATAACCCTTTTCTACTGTGTGCAGGACCCACTGAGATATTTTTGGAAGGCTTTTCCACTCTGCCAGAAATTCTACTAAGGGTACCAGTCTCTCGAGACTGGCCTCTGGTGTAACTTGAGCAGCAAACGCAGCGCCCTGTAACGGCGCACCAGCAGGGAACAACTGGCTTAACTGCTCTGAGACCCCCCTCAGACGGGGCGAGCGTCCCTCGGGAAAGCGCTCGCTGGGACCGCCTGCGCCCCGGCATGAAGGCGGGGTTGGCAGAACGGGCCCCTGAGGGCACCGAGGAAGAATGTGCACCGTAAAAAGAGGTGAACACCTTTCCGCCTCGGTGGGGACCACCCTCAGTGTCCTGCACGCCGCAGCGCCAGGACTTTTTCTTAGCCGAAGCCTTTTTAGCTAATATAACTGTCCTCAGATCAGGTCTATTACTGGAAGATTTCGGCTGAGAGTGCCGGGACTGAGCCCACTGTCCAGCAGGGGGAGCACGAGACGCGACACTCTGCTTCTGCTGCGCCCTATGTGACGAGCTCGTAGTCGGCCGGGGCTGCTCCCGCCCAGCAGCCCCAGGGACGTGAACTTTCAGCGGGAGAAATTTTTTAAAAGCTGCTGTTTGCTTTTTCTCTTCCTGAAATTTATCGAAATTTATATTAGTCTGATTCAACCATAGATGTCTTTCGGTGGCCACCAGAGCTACCATAGATCGACCCACTAGTTTGGCCGATTCTCTGGTGGCACGCAGGGATAAATCAGCAGCCTGACGCAGTTCGCAAACTACGTCAGCACTGACCTCCTCATTCTCACTCACGTCCCTCAGCAGGTCAGCCTGGTATGCCTGCAAGATAGACATAGTGTGCAGACATGACGCAGCCTAACGTGCTGCTGAATACGCTTTACCCACCAAAGCCAAAGTATTTCTTAGAGGCTTGGTGGGTAATGCCGGTGCCTTAAAGGATGATGCAGCCTCGGAGGAGAGATGGCTCGCAAGCGTCTCTTCCACCCGAGGCATAGGACCATAACCATAAGCCTTATCCCCCATAATATTTGAATATGTGGAAGTCTGGGGACTAAACACTCTATAGGAAACCGGTTTTCTCCACGATTTCGACACCTCAGTGTGGAGATTGTGAAAAAACGGCAGACTCTGGCGTGGAGGTTGCACTCATGACGGCAAAAATCTCTCATCTAATTTTGATTTTGAATCAGACTCCTGTCTAGTCACTGGCCATTCAATGCTGAGTTTTTCTACAGCTCTAGGTAAAACCTCCACAAGCTCATCATTTTCGGGAGTGTGAGGTGGCGAATCCTCCACATCTCCCCAATACTAACAACATCCAGCTCCTCAGAACTGGATAGATGCAGTATTGGTGCCTCAGCCCGAGCGGAAGAAACCGCAGCGCTTGCTTCCGAACTCGGGACTGAGGCACTGGATCTCACAGGTGAAGGAAGAGATAAGGCAGAGCCCGTCTCTAACCCCGCTGAGAGATCCATCTGCGATTCCCACGATAAGCGCCGCCGCTCTGCCTCGGCAAGAGCGTGACCCGAACCGCTCACCGAACCGCCCTCCTCAAAGAGCGCCCGGCGGGAGCGGAGCGTCCTTAACGGCAGACGCTCGCAATGCTCACAATCAGCTTCCTCGAGAGCTGACTGGGCATGCTGCACTCCCAAACAAACAACACAAAGAACGTGTGTATCCCCACTCGTTAAATAACGCGAGCAGGGAGGGACACACTTCCTAAACTGCTGTTCGTTCGCCATATCTCTCTTAATATATATATATATATATATATATATATATTATATAAATTGTTTGTGTGGTGCAGAGTATGTAAGGACAGACAATATGCACACAGGGACAGATTCACATATAGCGCGACTGAAGGCACAGAAGCTGATGCGCTTGTGTTTTTGGGGTGCTTTATAGTTTCCTGGTCGATGACGTCACCCGCCTATGACGTTCCATCTCTCCATTGGGCTGATTCCATACGTGCTTCATGACGCACAACGCAGGGGCGTTCCCACAGCGCTTGACGCAGCTCGAAGTTCCCTTGAAAGGGAACCATTTTATCTACCATACATGCATTAAATTCAAAATGGTTAGGATGTTACAGTCTAGTTAAAAAAAGTTCATACACAACAAAATTTGGTCACATCATTTTCACAAAATTTTTCAGTTTGAACGTTTTTGAGTGATAATGCAAATGAATAATGAAATTAGTAGTTTAAACCAATTCATCAAAAAAAGTTTACTTACATTACCATGAGATATACTATATATATATTTTTTAAAGAAATTAATATTTTTATTCAGCAAAGATATATTATATTGATCAAAAGTGACATTAAAGACATTTATAATACAAAAGATTTCTATTTCAAATAAATGCTGTTCTTTTGAACTTTCTATTTATTAAAGAATACTGAAAAACATTTTGCGTTTTCCACAAAAATGTAAAGCAGAACAACTTTTTAACATTAATAATAAGAAAGGTTTCTTGAGCAGCACATCAGCATATTAAAATGATTTCTGAGGCATCATGTGACACTAAAGACTAGTAATGATGATGAAAATTCAGAAAATGCCATCACTGTCAGGTGGCTGTAGTAAATCGCACGAAGAAGGATACAACACAGAACAGTATTTAATTAAATAATCTAAAATACAAAGCAGATAACTCTGAGAGAAAATAACAACCACATAAAGATGACACGGAACAATAAACAGAGGATACTGAAGACTTAGGGTACGTTTACAAGACAACTATATGCTTAAAAAGGACAAGTTTTTCCTTTAAGTTTTCCGTGTACAGACGACACCGTTGTCAAAATGACCCCAATTCACACGGATTCGCGAAAACGACTAAAAACGCTGTATTCTGCTGCCAGGCCATTAGATGGCGATGAAACACTATAGACTGAACACATAATATGCATGTGCATGATGTCATCGTTTTCAGGGATTCGCGTTTTTGTTGTTTTCATGGAGACCGTTTTCAAAAACGTGCGCTTTGAAACCTGTTTTCAAAAGTTTTACGTTTTCAGGCACCCGACAATAAAAACTAAACAGACTATAACATAATCCTGAGTCTGACAAGCACAGGAATAAATTGCATTTTAAAATATATTACAAAAGAAAACAATTATTTTGAATTGTTAAAATATTTCACAGTATTACTGTTTTGCTGTGTTTTGATCAAATAAATGGCTTGGTGAGCATAAGCGACTTCTTTAAAAAGCACTAAAATAATATTGCTGACCCCAAACTTTTTGAACTGTAATAGACGTGCATTCTGCCTGATAACGAACGGTTTTGTCTCATCTGATTCACCATGATAATGTATGTGATTAAGTGAATATCTAAGAATCTCAGCTATTTCACTTTTGATACCGACACTTTTGGTATTGGCACTTTATCGTGTGCGTGTGCTTGCAGCAGGTTTTTGTCTTTGCACTGGTGCATCCTGTGTAAAACCTGTGTTGACTGCATTAACATGATACAGCTTGCCTCTAACCCAACTCCCACACACATCCTCACTGTCTCTCTCTCTCTCTCTCTCTCTCTCTCTCTCTCTCTCTCTCACTTTACTCTCATAGCATGTACAAATCTCTCCACTCATCCCCACATCCTCCCTCCATTTCCTGCTTTAATCTGGTTTTGATGGAACAGCCGTTATGCTGTCATTAGCTGCTGAGAGGAGAAGTGGGCCTTATATCAGTCATTTCAGCCTCAGCACAACCCTCACAGGGCTCATGTTCACTTAGATACTGTGCTTTTTCCTCTGCTGGTGCCACATACTCAGCATTTATTTCGGCTAATCCTGACCATGTCTGCTTGTTTATTTCCATTAGTATCATTACTGATAAGTTAGGCTTTCGCAGGTAGTGTGCAAACCTAATGAAGCATGAAATCACTGACACTAATTTATTGTATGTATAGTATGCACGTGGATGTATTTTTTTAATACAACAGAATTACATCTGAACTTGATCATCATGCATTTTTGTTTTATGGAAAAAAAGCAGCTTTGACATTTTGATAATATCTTTTTTGTTCCACTGGAAAAATTCTAATGGGTTTTTGAGCTTCATGAGAGTGTGTAAATGATGACTGACCTTACGTTTTGGCTTTTTAGCTTTCAAAATCCACTTGGTTCAAATGGGCATGAAACACACACATTTCCAACATGGTGGATTAATCCGATTATTTAAAACACTAACATGTTAGCCAAAAATAAAGTATTTTGTTAAATAATGTAGTAATAAAATGCTAAAACATATTTATGTACAATTTAGCATATATTCAACTTTCTCAACAAAGTTTTTAGTTTAAAAATATATATGATGTATAATATACAAGCAAAAAAAAAAAAGGTATTCTGGTACTGCTAATATAGTTGGATTCTTTGTGATAAATTCCTAGTTTGTAAGTGTTGGGAAATTATTGGGAGAAATTGTAACACTTATTATTGTTATAAAGATCCAGTCTGCTTTTTCAGAAAATGTGTTTACTCTAGAACATTAAGTTGACTCTTAAAAATATTGCATTGAGTATAGAGGCCAGTGAAGATTGTTGAAGATGTTCCTTTGCTTTGCTGCTGAAACCTAATTTTATTTTTTGGATGGTCCTAATAGATAGACTTGGAGCCAGAGGGGAAGGTCTTTGTCATTATTGACTTGTCCGGATCATCCAGTGAAGGTAAGACATCCTTGTGAACTTTCTGTGATCGCATTACCTGTCATTTAAAGACTGCTTGAATCATGTCCCTGTTAACCATTATACCTAATACAAGATTTCTTATAAATACAGACGTCCTGTGCTGTCTGACACAGTAAATACTCACTGGACGTTTGAAATAAAAAGTAATAAAGTGATAGTGACAGACACAATGTATGTGGCATCAGGCTTTCAAGATGCATTTATTTTTTAAATAAACTGAACAGAGTGAACACTCAAAGCTGAAAATGGCATAGTTCTATTAACATATGCCATTGTTTGAAATGCAGACTTCTGCAGAGTCTTGCAGCTGCACTTTCTGGAAATCATATGAAGAGCTGCAACTTTCTGATCTTGATGTTGCCTCCAGTGTAGTTGGATTTAAAAAAAAAATAAAATAAAAAATAACACTGTTGCGCGATCATTGGACCCAGATCCAGTGTGGCATTGATTCCACCCAGATAACCTCCCAGATGTGCCTCTATCACTTGCTACGGCCCAACTCCTATCATACCCCTGCCTTCCCTGGATACAGGGCCCATTTCAAGGGCTCCTTCATCCTCTCGGCTCAACTCCTGCTCCTGGAGGCAGAACATATGATCACTTGCCTCTCACACTGATCTAGACGCTGCATATCAAACATCTCCTTGTGTCTACACAGACCTTGTGTCTGCACCATCAGTGGTGGAATGGCACAGTTTGCAAAACTGTTAGGCAGGAATTTCTCCAGGAATAGTCATAGAAAGAGAGGCAAGCAATTGTAATGTTTTGGAAAGGCATATGTTGTATTTTGAATGGTTATCCCTGAGATAAGATGCCACCAAGCATCTTAGCTACAGTAGCATAACCCAAAGAGGTTTAATAAATCTGGAAAGAGTTAACCATTAGGATTCCTATTCATGTCAATGCCAGTAGCTCTGGTGTTATGCAAGTCGCACAATATATTAACAAAGCTAAACATGGTTAAATTAAACATTTCCCTTTATTTAAAAAAAAAATTAAATTAGCCTTTGGTTAGCAAGCTAACTGCTTTAGCCCAAAGTATACTTTGTTTTTACTTGTACTCTTTAAGTTTTACAATGTAAATTTCATTATCAGTAGTATGTGCGCACTGTACATGCACAGATCATTTTTTCTAACCACACATACTCTGTACTCTCAGCTTGCACATGCACCTTGAATCTGTCCACAAAGTGGCAATACTGGCCCGACCCTTTGTTTCAAAAGAAAATGGAAGAGAGCCCTGCTGAAATATCCAGCATTACTGGTCACCACTATAAGTTATGTTTTGCATGCTGAGACTAGCATGGGATGCTGGTTGTTGGTTTTCTGATCCGCAGCATGGGAAGCGTGAGTGCTAGTAGACCAGCTATACACCAGATTGGTTTTGCTTGAGATCAGCATGATTATGCTCTGGTCCAGCAGTTAGACCAGCACTATACCAGCTCTAACCAACATAAACTAGCCTGGACCAACATTCGTGGAGTTCATGGAGCACATAGCTACATTTTGGAGAGAAATGGGGCAAACTCTGGACAAAAATGAAACTTGAGCATGTGTCGAATGTTATCAAATGCGTACAACATGCACTTCAGGGTTCAGCTGTCAACGCGGCCATCTATTTTTGTTGCAGTATCCAGTAGTCTCTTCCTCAGTATCTTCCTTTTTTTCTTACCATGAAACAATAGCCAGGGGGAAAACTGTAGACCAGTGTTGCCATCTTGTGGAACAATTAACTGCAAAAAATTCACTGCACATGTGGTACAAGTGGGAAACGGTTAGAAAAAATGGCCATCTACGTACAGTATGTGTGTACTATATGGATGAAGAAATCTGTCACGCACACTGTACACATACGCTAGTGTACGCATAGAAATGAAGTAGCCTATACTTTGAGCCTTAGCTGCAACTTTGCAGTAGTTGCATCTTTTAAGGAACAGGTAAAAAAAAGTGTGTGTTTTGTTTCTATGTCACTCTCATTTTGTTTCAGACTGTTTTAATTGGACACTTATTCATTTTACTGGGAAACAGTCTACATGACTCATATTTCATTGCGTTTAATCGCCGTTTGCATCAGGAAGTGCATACTTAACATTTAGTTTTCAAGAAAGTTGAATGACTCATCAAAGAGTGGCAGAGAAGATGTGTTTATCAGCAGTTGCAGAATTGTAGTTCATTTTTCTCAGAGTCTGGTCTGATGTTAAAGATATTGAGGATCAACCACAATAGATATTGAAGACACAAAACATGAATGTCATGGTTAATAGGCCTTTGAAGTGTGTTGTGCATCACACTTTTGCAGGTGCCAATCTGTTTTTGCAAACTGTCATTCTGCAGTTTACAAGTGTAAATCTTATCTGGCAATCCTATCTTGTTCATGGCACTAGTAACTCGAAGGTCATGGGTTTGATTCCCAGGAAAAGCAAGAACTTGTACAGTGTTTACCTTAAATGCAGTGTAAAGGCCAAAGTATACTTCGGCTTTCCACGACTGAATGTGACTGTCTGCGCGATGTAATTTTCGTCATCAGGAGCGTCCTTGGACGTCTGCGCACAACTGTCCGCATGCAGCCCAATTTTTGTGTCCATGCGGATGGTGCGTGTACAAAACTGCATATACAAGTGACTTGAAAACGCGTTTGAAAACAATGTCCACTAGAAATGTCTCAACATTTTTCATTTTCATCTAGCTAAAATACATCTTAGTCAAGCACAAGATAAAATAAAATGTTTGTTTGACCGATGAGCTAAAGTTTGCATTTTCCAGCCAAGTGACCAGGTAATGGTACTTTTGCCAGTTTCAGGCTATGTTTGTGGGTCTATATACTGTTGTTATGTTGTTGATTGAGACTTCTGTTCAAATCAAACCTTTCAGCCAGTTTAAAGTGTTAACAACACAGAACTATGAGAATTTCTGATCCTAAATTCAGCATTGTCATACACTTTAGACGTTGCTGCGGAGACTGGATTTGACCCTGGTAATTGTGTATTACAGGCCCGTTTTATGAAATTCTTCAACATTCTTTAAAATATATTTTTTTTGTGCTATGAGCCTACCTAGTCAGCAAATTTTAAAATGTCTGTTTTGCCATAATGATTTCATGTGATGTTACATGAGGAGCTGCTACTACAGTGTAGACATGTGCTATCATGTTTGTGCTACAAATTCTATATGGCCATGTGCCTTTTTGACCACTGCCCAAAACCACTGAAAGTGGTCTGAGTGATCAGAACACAGAACGTTCTGCACTCTTTTATCTGTGTTTAGCATCAAGTTTCTTCTAATCCTCAAACACTACGTTTTAAACCCTGGTACATAAGTTGTCATGCACAGTATGCTTCTTGTTGAGAAGCAGTCAGACATGTGATTTTGCCCCAGTGGACTATAAGATAGGAACCCTAGCCATATCTAAAGACCTGAATAAAATAGAGACTTTTGAAAACACAAGCAATCTGCTTTTTGTTTTCTCCTCCAAAAACACAGGCTTTCTTTTCTTTTGAACTGTAATTGGGAGAAATACCTCTTCAGGTGTGGAGTTCTTGGAGTTCTTTGTGTGCTTCTCTAAGGGTCTTTATACCTGATAATAAATTATTTGATGAAGACTTTATTAAGCCAGATGCCAGCTGAAGGAGGTTACTTTTTTACTCTGCATTTTTAGAAAACTTCAAATGCTTTAGGACAAGTGGAACGCATCTTCAGCAACTGTGTGGAGTGTTTGTGAATGTTTTTGTCAAACAAAGCAAGTCTGAACATGTAAAACCCCTCTCCTGGTGCATTTGCTTTTTTGGAAGTGGCTTGCCAGTGTTTTGAATGTGCATGTCGACATGTTATTGCAGTGGTTTTCAGTTTGTGGGTCGTGGCCCAAAAATAGGTTACAATTTACACATTTATTCTAATAGGGTCACAGACAGGGAAAACTAAGCTAAATGCAAATAATAAAATGCAACTAACCCTATAATCATGCAGAGTTAGAAGAAAGAAAGAAAAACAAATAGGTTAGCTGTTGTCAATGACTTGGACTCTTATTTTGTAGGGGTGTAATGGTATACAGAAGTCACGGTTTGGAATGGTATACAGAAGTCACGTACCTCAGTTTTGGGGTCACGGTTAGATACGAGTTCGGTACAATAAGAAAAATGGTCACACTTTAGTTTAGGGTAAAATTTTCACTATTAACTATGACTTTTGCCTCTGTAAACCCCTAATTACTGCTTATTAATAGCTAGTAAGGTAGTTGTTAAGTTTAGGTATGGGGCAGGATTAAAGGGGTGGTAAACCACGATTTTACTTTTCTAACTTTAGCTAGTGTGTAATGTTGCTGTTTGAGCATAAACAACATCTGCAAAGTTACAACGCTCAAAGTTAAAAGAAAGGGAGATATTTGCTTTTAAAGAAATCAATTTCTAAGGACTACAGCAAACGGCAGGTAGGGACTACACGACATTCCTCCAGGGTTGCTGACATCACTAACCCCACTAAACCCCTCCTCCGAGAATACTAAATAAGGGGGGCAAGGCCATTTTATATTAGCCTGGTCCCACCAGACTCTCGTACATTTCATTTGTACATAGAGTCTGGCACCGCTTCATTGACAAGCGTTAACTTCCTTGTAGGCGGGTACTCTATTGAAGTCTAAAACTATTGGATCTGCCCAGAGTCACTCTGGATCTGCCATAACCAATCGCTAACGTCTGGTCGTGACGTATGTCTAGCGTTCGCCTTAGCCAACTCATTCACCACTAACGGAGCGAGCTGGAAAATCAAACTTTTCCCGAACTCCGTGGGGAGGAGGGCCACAACATCATGGCCACCAACAAAACTAAGCAAAGATTGTTCTTGCTCCGACTTTAACTTCTTGATATTCGGCAGCGTTGCCACAACGGACCGAATGGCTTCGGTCGCATCTTTCTCCACTGCCATTACTGAACTACAACTCAAAATCAGAGCCGTTGAAGGCTCTGCTCAAAATAACGCACGACATCAACGTCATCGTTCTCAGCCACTCCCTCTGTTCGCTGATTGGCCCGGTAAAAAATTGATCGGAGAAAACCAAAGAATACAGCACAATCCCAGACCTAGTACTGAAGGAAAATGAAAATTGAGCGGAAGTACGTAGGAGGGCGGAGCCAGGCTAATTTTATATTGCTTTGGAGAAGATTTGTTGTGTTATAGTAGGCTGTTGTTGCCGCAATGCCGTTGGAACGCTGTTATTTTCATCCGGATTTCAGGTCCACTTTGTTCAGCCTTCCTAGGGTCGGGGGAGTTAGGGATCAATGGTTAAAATTTATTTTTAACTCGGTATATTTAACTCATAATTATTACCCAAATCTCGCTCTCTGTGCTGCACATTTTACGGAGGAAAGCTTCCACAATCTTCACGAGCTCAATGCAGGATTCGCACAAAGGCTTGTGTTGAATGATGGAGCAGTTCCAACTTTAAGAACAGAAGCTGTTGTTTATGGGCCTCAAGCTGTAAGTATGATTTATTTTTCGTCGATGTGTTTTCCTGTAATAGTTCGTATTGTTAATTGTACGTTGTAGCAAGGAAGTAAACAAATGACAACGCTGTTTGGCTCTGCAAACCAGTTTGTTAAATGCTCATTCATACTTAACGTTATCCGACAAACACCTAACGTTACAAACTTTTTTTTAATCTCAACAGCGAACTTGGAATTAGTGTGAATTATTCTTTGATTAGAGCTTTTATGTATTGTTTATCTACATGCTTGTTTATCTACAGGCATGCTAAACATGGTTCTGTGTTTGATTTGGCTACTGTAGTAAAGCCAATGTTTAGTGTTCGTTTTGGGTTAACATTAATAGTTCTGGCGACAAATATTTGGCTACAATCGATCGAAAAATACAAAAGTAACGGTGCCATACAGTCAGTAACGATCACTATAGATCCGCAGTCTTTACTCAAAAAAATCCCTATGAGGACTGTAGTATTAGCCTGGTATACCTGACACACATCAAGATGTTAAAGGGATAGTTCACCCAAAAATGAAAATTCTGTCCGTATTTACTCACCCTCATGTTGTTCCAACCCCGTAAGACCTTCGTTCATCTTCGGAACACGAATTAAGATATTTTTGATGAAATCTGAGAGCTGGATCATTCCTCCATACTAGTCCATAGGCTTCTTCAGGGATTGAAACTTGCCAGCCCCGAAAAGTTATTAAAGACATCGTTAAAATAGTCCAAGTGACTACAGTGGCTCAATCTTAAGTTTATTAAACGAGGAGAATACTTTTTGTGCGAAAAAAAAACAAAAATAACGACTTTATTTCAACTATTCATTTCCTTCTCTGTGGGCCTCGAGTCAGTTCACTAGTATAATAGCGTAAGCTTCTGTTGTTGTATGTCACACGCATCACCCACATGACCAGCGTTGGCCAATAGTGAGCCTACGTGTAACGTAGCTCTACGCCAGTGGTTCTCAATCCTGGTCCTGGGGACCCACTGCTCTGCACATTTTATATGTCTCCTTTATCTTTATATGTCTCCTTTATCAGTCAGTTCAGTTCATAGAGCTCGTTCCTAACGAGCTGATGATTTGAATCAGGTGTGTTAAATGAGGGAGACATACAAACTGTGCAGAGCTGTGGGTCCCCAGGACCAGGATTGAGAACCACTGCTCTACGCAATCACACTAAGTTAACTGACTAGAGGCCCATAGAGAAGGAAATTAATAAAAAAATAAAGTCGTTATTTTTGTTTGTTTTTGCGCACAAAAAGTATTCTCGTCGCTTGATAAACTTAAGATTGAGCCACTGTAGTCACTTGGACTATTTTAACGATGTCTTTAATAACTTTTCAGGGCTGGCAAGTTTCAATCCCTGAAGAAGCCTATGGACTAGTATGGAGGAGTGATCCAGCTCTCAGATTTCATCAAAAATATCTTAATTCGTGTTCCGAAGATGAACGAAGGTCTTACGGGGTTGGAACAACATGAGGGTGAGTAAATACTGACAGAATTTTCATTTTTGGGTGAACTATCCCTTTAAGTCTGGGAACTCTCCATTGGCATGCCTCAATCCGAGGGGCGGGATAAACGGTTGTCTTTCAAATTCCCTCTGCACACAATAGGATAGCGCTACAACCAACCAGATCAACGAAGAAGGTGACGTAGTCAGAGCGGCAGAGTCAGAACAAAGCCGTTCTTTGTTCTTGTTTCAAAGAAAAGTTTAACTTCAAATCCTCCAGAGTTGCGGCCAAAGCCGAATCGATAGACCACTGTTCGCCAGCAGCAGCCATTCTTTGTTTTCAAGTAGCAGTGAACCATTGCAACAGACGCAACTCTGTCGTCATTATTTTAAGCCCACCCGCCGACTCTATACACGATCTGATTGGCTGAACCAATCAGAACCACAGTGTTATTGCTCAACTAAAAGTTGTTCTTTTGAGCCGCTGGCCTGCAGTTACCCTAGCACGACCACGGAGACTTGGCAGCTGATAAATCAGTAACGACAGGAGGCAAAACAGTGAACAAAACCTAGTGGTCAGACTAATCCCTAATGTTGTAGAAGCTTTTGAAGATCACACAGCTCTGAACTAGACACACACACATGCAGAGTGGTGCTGATCTGTTTAGCCAAGGGACACAAGTGGAATCGGAGTGGATTTCATGGAGGGCGTTCATGGAGAGATCCAGACTGGCTCAAATACTTGCCACATATGGAGCACATAGAGAACATTAGATTTAGGCCTAAATTTCAAATTTATGTTTTTGAATTGAATATAAAATTTCCATCCATTTGGATATCACACTTTTAATATAAACAAACCAATAAACTTAATGTGATTCATATTTGTCAGGCATACAGGTAAGACTCATAACACATTAGGGAATAGTTTATTATTAACTATTTGTATTTCATTTTATTTAAATAATCCAATTTTCTAAATGGATTTATTCAAATCTCCCAGCATTATTTTGCTTATTTTGAAAAAAAGTAAAACATGTAAAAAATGGTCCCACTGTCATCAATAATTTTATTGATGACAGTGTATATTCCGAATTATTGTGATCGGTCCAAACGATAAAAGGTACCCCCGACCCTTCTAACCAATGACGCCACTCTTCCAACGCTAGCTTGACCGCCAACAACTCTCTGTTACCAATGTCATAGTTACGTTTGGCGGGCGATAAACGATGGGAGAAAAATGCGCAAGGATGCATCTTGTCGTCTGAGGAAGAACGCTGGGAAAGAACCGCACCTACCCCCACCTCGAACGCATCGACTTCCACCACGAACTGACGTGATGGATCAGGGGCTATGAGAATGGGAGCCGAAACAAAGTGGCTCTTGAGGTTGAAGAATGCAGTTTCAGCTGCACCTGAACGTCGTCCTGAGGGAGGTCAAGCCAGTCAGAGGAGCGGCTAGCTAGCTGAAATTGCGAATAAAACGTTGGTAAAAATTGGCGAAACCCAGAAACCTCTGTAGGGCCTTAGGGGAATCTGGACTTGGCCAATCCACCACAGCCTTTACCTTGTCAGGATCCATGCGCATTCCTTCGGACGAGATGATGTAACCTAGGAAAGGAACAGACTGTGCATGAAATTTGCATTTCTCCGCCTTGACAAAAAGCCCATTCACTAGTAACCACTGGAGCACTTGTCTGACGTGCTGTACTTGTTGCTGGAGAGAAGATGAAAATATCAGTATGTCATCCAGATAGACATAAATTAACTGATCTACCATGTCTCTCAGCATGTCATTGATGAGTGTCTGGAAGACCGCAGGGGAGTTAGACAGCCCGAAAGGCATGACCATTTTCAAAATGGCCCCTGGGGTTATTAAACGCGGCCTTCCACTCATCCCCCTCCCTTATGCGAACCAAATGATAAGCATTGCGTAAATCCAGTTTTGTTAAGATGGATGCTCCCTGTAACCTCTCGAAGGCAGAAGACATCAACGGCAAAGGATAAGTATTCCTTACCGTGATGTTGTTCAGCCCTCGGTAATCAATACAAGGTTGCAGAGAACCATCCTTCTTACCCACCAAAAAGAACCCCGCCCTCGCTGGAGAAGAGAAAGGGCGGATGAACCCAGTTGCTAGAGAGTCAGAAATGTATTTCTCCATGGCCTCCCTTTCTGGAGCAGAAAGTGACTATAACTTGCCCTTAGGCGGAGACATACTGCAAAATAGAACCAGATACAGACGAACAAGCAGACACACAAGACAGGACGCGTAACACTCATTACTCCAGGCCGAGATTTAACTGTGGCCCCAGTCCACCCTGGGACTATGCTTCACTAGCCAGGGATGGCCGAGTACTATGGGGATAAGCAGAGAGTCCATAAGCAAAAAGGAGATCTCCTCCGTATGGTTACCAGAAATGATGAGTGTTATTAGTTCAGTGCAGAGATGGATGTTAGGGAGTTCTTGCCCGTTGAGTGCATTAACAGTAATATGCCGTGTAAGAGAAGTGATAGGAATTTGGAGTCTTTGAGCTCGATTCAGGTCCAGGTGTCAGTGGTGGATCGTGTCGCCCATTGCAGTCTTACCGGGAGGAGGGTTGAAGATGAGGACTTATCCAAGGAGAGCCCGCCCAAAAGTAGCCTCATACTTAATATCGGGCTTGATCTTTTACCGGACAATCGTTCAAAAAATGTCCTGTGCCTCCGCAATATAAACATAGTCTTCTGGTTCTCCGTCGTTGCCTCTCCTCCCGGGAAAGCTGAGCTCTTCCCACCTGCATGGGCTTGTGATGGAAGACGAGACTGACTGTATCACTGCTGGTGGACAAGTGACTCTTGAGTCTCGCTGGAACCGAGGTTTGGTGTGTTCGTTTCTCCAATCAGTGTAAGGGAGCGTCAACCCTTAAAGCCAACTCGATAAGGCTGTCCAAGTTCCTGGGCAGGTCCAGCGTATAGATCTCTCTTTGTATACGGTCAGCCAGCCCATGCAGGAACATGTCCCACTGCGCCACCTCGTTCCATCGGCACTCTGCTGCTAAGGTCCTAAACTCAATAGAATAGTCCGACACCGGTCTATTCCCCTGGTGAAGATCCACGAGTATTTGGGCCGCCTCGCGTCACGCCACTGCACGATCAAAGATACTTTTGAACTCGTCAGATAGTGCCAGGAACGAAGCACAGCATGGGTGGTGGTTCTCCCACACCGCAGTCACCCACTGATCCGCGCGTCCCATCAAAAGTGTCATTACGAAAGCAACCTTAGACTGTTCTGAGGCGAATGTCTGTGGCTGGAGCGAGAAGAGCAAAAAACACTTGTTGATAAGTGGTCTGCAGAAGTTGGGTTCACAAGAATACGCTTCCGGGGTAGGCATACGCATCTCAGGTTGGTGGTAAAATTATGTAGGAGCTGGGGGAACAGGCGGTGGAGGTGGCGCAGTGGGACCGCTTAGATTTTGGAGCTGTTGGGTGACCTTGGACACCTGCGCTACCAAGGCTCGCACCATGCGACCTGTGACAGCCTTTTCTCCTCCTGCTGATCCATACGAGACATACATCTGGACAGAAATTCTGTCAAATCCGGTGCACTGAATCCATGTTGGTCAGATCGTTCTGTCACGAGGAATAAGACAGAGGATTCAATTGCAAGTGAACAACAAATATTTATTGAAGGACACAGGTGAGAGTGGTTAAACAGGGTCAGATAAGATTGGTGCCTGGAACAGTCTGTGCCTTGGCAGCGCAGGGACTCAATGGGCAACCCAGATCCTCCGTGGGGAGAGGTATCAGGAGATCCACACCACTGCTGAACAACGACGGGAACGACGTTGGGTAATCCTCAGAGAAGACAGGCAGAGCGATCAATAAATCCGACAGGAAAATCCACTGGGGACTCAGGAAAACCGCCAGGAGAACAGACAAGAACACAGGAACTAACCCAACGATCTGACCAACACAAGACGAATGACAATGAGTATAAATAGACACAGATGATGAGTGGCAGCTGGCACTGATAATCAGCTGAGTGATAATCAGCGGCCACACACATACACAGAGCGAGAACGAGCCAGTGAATTCATGAACCGTGACACCTTATTGATCAAGAGATAATTCCTCAAGGACCACGAGTGGAATTTTTTAGACCTGGCGTGACTTACACAGTATCCTACCGCTCCCTTTGTGTGTTCTAACATAGCAGCCTCAACGAGCAGTTCAAGACATACCTGCCCGGAGTAGGAAGGGACCTTCCCCGAATACGTGGAGTGGGTACTCCAGTGCTGTGGTGCCCACTTCACCGTCTTTGAGGCCAAGGAGGAAGAGCCTGTCAGCCCCACTTCTGCCACGGAACCAGAGCCCAAGCCCGCCACGGACCCATAGCCAGCCACCATGTCCTTCACAGAGCCAAAACCGGCCACCATGTCTGTCCAGCTGCTCAGGCCATTCTCGAGCCATGGAGCGGAAACTAAACTTCCTTGGTTACAGATTATGTCCTCGTTTGCTTCTATAGTTACATATTGCTGTCACCTGTGTCTAGTTTAGTTCCTTTTTTTGCCCAATGTATTTATACCTCAAGTTTAGTTCAGTCCCTTGTCGTTTCTTGTTTTCTTTATGTGGTTTACATTACTTATTCCTGTCTGTGTTTAGTTTGAGAATAAAGAATGTTGTGTTTAGAAATTCCTTCTTCTATGTGCATGTTGCAAAACCACACGCTGACAATATTTTATACGGATTACTGTTAAAAAATTTCTTAAAAGACGAGGACAGTAAAACACAAGCTACATACTGAAGTGTTAATAATGACAATGGTAACATAAACCATAAAAAATATAATCAACTCACATAATAAACAAATTAAACCAATTTAAAGTAAATATTTCTGTTCTGGGTATGTAACGATTTTATTAGCCACACTCAAACAATGATACACTTGGTGTCTTAATAGAGTTAAACACTGGTTTGATCTTAAATTACAAACACACTGTAAAATTAAAAAGAAATGTACTCACCTGTGTTGCCTCAGAGGACAAATAGCTTGACATTGCTGTATCTTCGAATAAAAAAAAGAGAAAATGGAAGCATGTTGAAAATAATTCACTAAACAGTCTGTTGTGAAATGTGCAGAACAAACGAAAACTTTATCTTTCAGTCATTCAGGCATGTCATTAAAAGTAAACTTCAACTATGCATTTGTGATGCTCAGTTTCTTGCAGTTTCTTTACATCCACTGACAGAACAAAGTTTGAGTTTGACGGTCTTACTTGACATCTTTATCCAACAGCACTATCGCTCTTGTGATTGATGGACAGACATGTGTTGACATTAGGATTCTCTTGAATTCAAATCTAGCTGTTTCAGAAGGGTTGAAAATTATATTTATATTTTAAAACTGTTAATTTTGAGTTCTGAAACTTGCCATTTGTGTTTATCGTAGAGTGATCTCTTACATGTGTAAATATCAAGAACATTTTGATTTTCCATTTCATGAGTCCGTTAAATTTAGGCCTAAATATGTTTTTGAGTGTATTCAAAATGATAATAAAACAATTTTTAGGTGTCTCCAAACACAACTGGAACTGTTTAAAAGAGCAACCTCAAAGCAACAGTTTTTCTCTGGAGAAAAAAAATGTAAACATCAAATGATGTTACAAATGAATTGTTTCAGGAAAAAGAAACTAAGCAAAAATATCCAAATGTCAATATGAAGGCAGGAGTTGCAGAGTTCCACAGAAGTAACTGTGTGTGTGTGTGTGTGTGTGTGTGTGTGTGTGTGTGTGTGTGTGTGTGTGTGTGTGTGTGTGTGTGTGTGTGTGTGTGTGTGTGAGCGTGTGTGAGCGTGCGTGCGTGCGTGCGTGCGTGTGCGTGTCTGTGTGTTTAAGGAGGCTGGCTGGCTGTCTGCCTTGCGTCAGTCCTGCTTAACATCAGCGGCCCTCACAAAAACATACACACACACACACACACACACACACACACACACGCTGAATACTAAGATACCCGACCGGAGACGGGCTGGAGACACAAGTGCAAGTGAGTCACACAGGAGTCAGAAAAAGACAGCAGTTCACAGTCCATCATGATGATCTTTCAATCAGGTCATACCCCAGTGAGAAATATAGCCATCACAGCTCTGAATCTGCCTGTGCTCATCATTATTGCCTGGCACTGCTGCGTGCAACTGCGTAATAATCAATACTGCAGACAGTCATTTGCATTCAGTGCACAGACAGTCCAAAATTAACACCCACCAAGTGCTAGGAAAAATTGCCTGTTGATGTTACCAGTTGGCTGGTAGCTTTATTAGGAATGGCAATATCACATTTAAAAATGATACAAACAATAAAACATTTGCGGTGACCTTCAAGTCAGGAATTTTTTACTCATGAAAATAACAGATATTTATGTAGGGTGCCTAAACGTTTTTTTCTCCATGTGATGACAAGTATGTGTAATATTTCTCACATTAAGTCACTAAAACTAAATTCACAATTTAGTGGAAGATGCCGTGAGATTTTGACACTGAAATTGAAGGCCTGTTTACACAAAGTGCTGTGTTAGTGTTTGTTCAGACTAGGCCTGTCGCGATAATCAATAAATCAATTAATCGCACGATTAAAAAAATGAGCTCGATAATTTTTCCGGCCGCGATAATTTCCATTTTAATGCTTGTTTGTTTTCCTCGTCTCTCTCTCTCTCTCTCTCTCTCTCTCTCTCTCTCTCTCTCTCTCTCTCTCTCTCTCTACCAAAGAGACTGGATGACAACTCTCTGCCACACATTGATTTTCGAATGTGTTTTTTTTATTTTTTATTATTTTTTTTTTTTACTGAGCCTATTTAAAATCGTATTTGATTGCAGAGCGCCATAGCGCATTCGCGCAGCACTACCTCTCGCTCGTCCCTCTCTCTCTCGCGCGCGCGCGCTCTCTCTCCCTCATATGAGGCGCCGTCTAGGGCTTAAATCAAACTTCATTCACACACACATATATGAAACACTTGCATACACATATACTAAGTAGTAAAACATACATGTATACTGCTGAATGCTCAAACAAATACATATGAAATGCACAACGACACACCTAAAGTCGCTCACGCACATACACGCAAACTCTACACACACGAGATGCGCACACACACAAACTCGCGCACATACTCATATGAGACGCGCGCGCACACACAAACTCTCCACGCACATAATCTTGAGATTGATTATGTGCTCGATAACACACACACACACACACACACACACACACACACAAACTAGCGCACATACATATGAGACGCATGCTCACACTACATGATGCATATGATTCTCAGTGTGAACAGAAGTCACACATTGGTTAGTGCATTTTTTGTTAACAGAGACTGAGAGTCCATTGCTTTTATTGTTTTTGGTTGTTTTGTTCATTTAAATAGTCTTTAGAAATAAAAGTTTATTGATCTTTGAAAAAGTGTACCTGCATTATTATGCCATTATCATTATTTTAGATGAAAATGGTCTCAGAACGACAATATTATTGTTTATTATCAATATTATCATTTATCGCAATAATTTCTTGGACAATTTATCGTCCAGCAAAATTTGTTATCGTGACAGGCCTAGTTCAGACTAACTGTTACGATGCAGCAAGGACGAAGCAGAGAGTGAATCCAATAGCAAGCACTTTAATAATCCACCAAACCAGAAATCCAGGGTAAACTCAGAACAAGGCACACAAAACAAGGAACTAGGAAAACCACAACATCAAGCAACGACCGACAAACACCAACTGAAGAACAAGGGTATAAATACACAGACAAACAAGCTTAACAAGATAACAAGGGGGCGTGGCTAATCAGAAACACCTGGGGAGACTAATCAACAGAACGGGGAACAGCAAAACATGTAAAGACAGAGAAACACATGACAGACAAGAACAAGGAACAAAACAAAACACCCACACCGTGACACTAACACTTTGCTCGCAATAATTTTTTTTTTTTTTTTGTTACGATGAGTTGTATTTCTGCCACCTGTCAGAAAGGGAATTTTTCAAAAGCCTGTAATGGGATCAATATCCTGCCAAATGTATTGATCACGGATCAAAAAATAATAAGCGTGATTCAAAAATGTAAAAACACATGTACAAATATATTGCACTGAAACTGAACTGAAAAAAATAATGCAAAATGATCAGAATAGCAAAATACGTGGTCATGATCAAAATATAATAAGTGTGAATAAAAAAAACAAAAAAAACAAGCATGAATAAAAACTTTAAACACAGCATCAGTAGCCATGAGTCGCATTGGGGTGACGTCAACTCCACTCTTCGATTGATTGGGTAGAGGAGGAGCTGTCAATCTAGAACTAGTGGACCAATGGTGATGCTTAAGCCCGCCCTAATTTACATGAAACTCGAACTGGAACATTTGGAAGAGCAAGCGCAGAACATGGAAAGAAGAGTGAAGAGAAAAACAGCACAAGTGTACAAAAAAATTCAATATGAGCAGAAAATGCAAGAGAGCATAAAGTACAGAGTAATAAAACCAAGGAAGACATAATTTTAAAGACAACATGAACATAAGTTTAAGTTTCGTGCAAAATAATTTTCTGTGTTTAAAGTTTTTATTCATGCTTGTTATTTTTTGACTCACGCTTATTATATTTTGATCCGTGACCACGTTGTTTGCTATTCTAATCATTTTGCAATTTTTTTTCAGTTGTTGCAATGTATTTTTACATGTGTGTGGCGAGCAGGATGAGGCCAAGGGCCGTGAGAGAATTGCACAAGGCCAGTGGCGTGATTGCTGATGAGCGACACCTGCGTGACGCACCGGTCTCGCGTCTCTCACGGAGAAGCGGAAGCATAAAAGGAGGAGCGACGACGGTGAAGATCGAGAGAGGAACAGGCCTGGACTTATGTTGTGTTTTGTTTTGTTAAATGTGAAATAAAATAAAAAATAAAACCAAAAATAAAACAAATACAAAACGAAATTAAAAGACAGCAGCCCCTCACGGACGACTGCTGTCTTTTACTTTCGTTTTCTATTTGTTTTATTTTTGGTATTAAAATGTGTTTGAACGTTCGCCGGTTCCCGCCTCCTTCTTCCCACAACATCTAACCTTGTTACATATATGTGTTTTTACATTTTTGAATCACGCTTATTATTTTTTGATCCGTGGCCGCAATACATTTGGCTGGATATTGATCCCATAGCCTGTCTGCCATTTTTTTATGCATCGGTCTTAACAGAAAAATTGCATGTGAGAATTGGACCTGACATTTCTGTTGCTGTAAATAGACTTTGAAACAACTGGCCTCATTCACCAATCATAAGTTGCGCATTTTTGTGCGTATAATGCAGCATTTCAGCCGGATTCAATACAGGTGCTCATAAACTTTTGTAGAGTCTTATAGACTCATAGACTTAGTCACTTATTTATTACATTACATTTCTAGTAAATATTTTAAAAAATGCGTAACAAATTGCTTTTTAAGGCCAATTGTCAAGTATGGCTGTAATGATGAAGCACACAACAAAAGGAATAGGGAACAAAAACAGTCTAAAAAAAATCCAAAAACAGAACACTCAGAAGATCGCAGGAGAAGAACCTAACTCAACCACATCAAAATTGACGGTACCGGACACTGAACAGAAAGAACTCAAGGCTTAAATACACATGGAACATAATCAAGGAGAAAAGAAACAGATGTGTGGAAACTAATAAACAGCCAGGAAAACTAACTAGGAACTCAGGCAAACAGAAACAGAGCAAACAGAGAGAAAATGAAACCAAAACAGAACATACAGAACAGAATATACACATTACAGCCATCTGGAGAATGTGATTTTTGTGTACATGTAGTTTGAGTTGGTTCAAAATTTTGTTGTAAATTAACAATACATTTTTAGCAAGATCTTATTAATGAATCATCAACTCTGCATAAAAAAAAAAAAACATTTGTATGCATTTTGCATGCAGATATGAATGAGATGCAATTACTTGCGGTGTTACAGCTATAATGTTTTTTTATTTTTTTATTTAAAATAATGCAGAATACATTATCCATTTAACATGATCTGGCTGGTAGATTTTCTCAGTTCACTTAATCTGAAAATTTTAAATGATAGATCCTCAGGGAGCTTTTCTGCCTCTTTTACTCTGTTTCTGTACTGAATGTAAGAAAAACAGACATGTCCTTTCTGTCTGCCAGCTCATGTTTAGTATTGAAAGTGCTGAGTCATTATGCATTCCAGATGTACGCTGCAGTGTGTGTGTGAGTGTGAGTGTGTGTTATCTAATATCTTTATGTGAAATATTCACCGCCTGAAAAGTCAGAGAGGGGGAATTAGCGTTCAATGGTCTTGATTTTGAAAAGAGATCTTTTGTACACGAAACTCAGAAAGAAGTGGCAAGTGACTGAAGTCGTTCACAATTGGGGATTGAAAGACAATAAAAAGAATCATAATGTCTCTTTCATAGTAATCCAGCTGCTGTCGGTTTTGGATTTTAGATTGAGAGACTTGGTAACACCTGTAGCTTTCAATTGGCTAGCATATTAAAAAAATTAAAAATGCACATATATGTAGATGCATTACAGTTAAAAAGTTTAAGGTCGTTTTTTTTTTTTAAAGTTTTTAAAAAAAGTCACTTATGCTTATCTATTGATAAAAATACTGTAAAAATAGTAATATTGTGAAATATTATTACAATTTTAAATAACTGTTTTCTGTTTGAATATAGTTTAAAATATAATTTATCCCTGTGATTCAAAGCAGCATAATTACCCCAGTCTTCAGTGTCACATGATCATTCAGAAATCATTCTAATATGCTGATTTGCTGCTCAAGAAACATTTATTATTATGTAGAAAACGGTAGTGCTACTAAATATTTTTGTAGAAACTGGTATACTTTTTTCAGGATTCTTTTATGATCAAAGTTTGGTGAACAGAATTTATTTAAAATAGAAATCTTTTTTTGTAACATAATTTAAGCATAGCGTCAATTCTGGCAGGTCACGTTAGTCAAGCTGGCATCAGCTGAAGCTCAGCTGATCCACGTCTATAGGAATACGACGCCTATATATAAGCTCCTTCAGTATTATCAGCAGCTATCGTGTTTCTCAGGAGATAATTACCCTCCTCCATCCTCAGCTCCTCCTCTCGTCCAGTCAGCATGGCATTCTGATTCTGATTCTGAAAATAAATTTTCAAATTATGTTGTACTTTAAAATCTTGAATTAATGATATCTGCAATACATTCATGTTGGTTATGTTTAAGGGGGATTATTGCTGCTCTCATCCATGCTAGGCTGCATGGATGCGCAGGGAGTTCTTGCCCAGAACAGAACCATACCGCCAATCCCAACTGTATGCAATTGCCAATCGTATTTGACTATAGTGGTCCTGACAGGAATAGCCTGAATGTCTTTAGTGTCTCTTTAATGCTAAATAAAAGTATTCAATTCTTTTTTAAATAAATCTTTCTGACCCCAAACTTTTGAACAGTAGTGTAAGTAACTAAATGTTGTAAATGTGGACGATACGTCCCTCTCATGCATTTAGGGATCAAATGTGAATTATTTTTGTTCTTTTCTTTTGGACTGGCAGTGTTCCCTGATAGACAAACAGCTTGTTTAGTCAACTGACTGCTCATGCTGCTCAGCTTTTATATCTGTATCAGGGTGATGAATACCTGAAAAGTTTAATTTCTGGATGCAGATTTGTCTATATTTATTTGTTATTTTTTTTGTTTTGTTGTGGGACAATACACAGATCCTTTTTAAAAGCAGGTTTAGTGTATGAGGGTTTGCTGAGTGTGCACACTTACTCCAGCTGTACTCCACCTGACAGCTCACTTAAATACACCCTCAGTCACGTGCCTCCCTGCTGTGTTTGCAGGCTTTGTTTGTACTCTCGTTCTTATGTCACCTCTTTAGTGTCCCCTGGTTTGATTTTATTTTGACTTTCAGACAACTTTGAAGTTTACCTGCAGTCCATTAATCATATACAGATGTTTTATCTCTCTTTTACCTTCTCTCACATGCATCCAGAAGGTGAATTATTAAAAGATTAACATTTATATAGCACTTTTAACTATATAGATTGTTTCAAACAAAAAAAAAGGAGATGTTTTGCAGAATGTCTGAGCTTCTCTTTTTTCATACAAGGACAGTGGATGGTGATTTCTACTGTCTAACTAAAAAAAACATCATAAGAACAATCCATTTAAATTACACTCTATATTCCAAGTCTTCTGAAGTCACAAGATTTCAAGTCTTCTTT
Organism: Gila orcuttii; assembly: GCA_026230005.1. NCBI lineage: Eukaryota > Metazoa > Chordata > Actinopteri > Cypriniformes > Leuciscidae > Gila > Gila orcuttii. The sequence goes on along the minus strand of JAPDVR010000019.1, from coordinate 29,620,981 downwards.
GACCAGGGGAATATGGTTGTTCATCCAGGCATCGGCCAGGGGAGTATCCCATGGCGGCGTTAATGGAGGGAGGAGCCATGGGGATGAGCGGAGACAATAACGACAAGATGGAGCCCACCGTGCAGCCGATGAGCCGAGGTGGTGGACAGATGACGGCAATCTAGGTGGCCGCGATGGAGCCGCAGCGTTGACCTCCTCAGAACGAGGATGTGATTCTGAGTTCTGAGCGCAAGTTGGAGCGACCGAGGGTGGAGGGGGAGTCAGAGGTAGGGTGGAGCAAGCTGCAGCCAAAAAGAGTGGAGGACCAGAGAGCAGTGGACGGTCTGCAGGTCCACAGTGGAGGCGAAGCGATGTCTGACCTAGGTGGTGCCGACGTGTCGGCGGTCGTCCGGCTGAGGTCTAGGGTGAGAGGAGCACAGGCGCAGGAGCCAGGGTGACGGGTCGAGGCAGATCATAGCGCACAGAGGCTGGGGGCGGAGCCTTGGGCTCCTAATGCCCAGGAGGAGATGGATCTCCCAATAGGTTCGAGGTGGTTCCTCACTATGGAGACGGTGATAACTGGGTGGCACTAATGGCTGTAGACTGAGGAAAAGACTGAAGACCAATGCAAAAAATAGAGCATTTGATATTGTCTGGAGAGGTAGTAGGAGAGGGGGGTTGGGCAGGGCCAGCGAGACCGGCAGAAGACAGACTGATGTGATCCTCGGTCGCTCTTGTGGGCGTGGGCTAGTACATCGCGGCTGTCTCCGTTCCACTCAGGCCGCCGATCCTTGTCGTCTGGGTGGTTCTGGCTGGGCACTGGATGGGGAGCACCCACTCCACATGTCGCAAAGCTCCCTCGAGGAGCCTACCCGGACATCTGTGCACGTGTGGCGGCGTTGAGATCGGCAGTCGTCTGGGAAGGTGGCTTGATGGGCGAGGTCCAAAAACTCCTTTAAATGTTCCTCGAGGGAGCATTCTCCCTGCTCAAGGCACAAGAGTTTAACTGCTGGAAAGTCCATAATGCTAGCAGGGGTGACAACAGAACAAAAATACTGAACACGGAAAAAAGAAAAGAAAATCTCACAAACTACACGTATTTACTTTTGTTAGTCCGGTGTTCTGTCATGGGGGTGGTTGTATAAACGCACACGAAGATGAAGATGAAGGCAAATAGATAATATTTAATAAATCCAATTGGTAATCCAAACAGGAACAGATCAACATAAAACACATCCACTATAGATGACACCGAACACTAAACTGACAGAAAACTGAACATACAGGTGATGATGAATCATGAGCGCACAGCTGAACATGATAAGTGGATTACTTTTACGATCTCTTAATGAACTTTTTGAAGCGTTAAAGTGTCATGGTTTGCCAACCGCCAATAAAAAAAACATAAGAAGAAGAAGAAGTTGTTAAAGTGTCAGTTGTGTAGCTGTCAATGGAAGGACAGAAAGGTCTCCAAATTCATCAAAAAAATCACCATTTGTGTTCCGAAGATGAACAAGAGTCTGACGGCTTTGGAACGACATGAGGTTGAGTAATTAATGACAGAATTTTCATTCTTGGGTGAACTATATGTCTCTTTTGATTACAACCAATATCCTGAAACCTGTTACCTGAAGTGGTTGAATTCTGATTTTATAGTTGTTTGACACTTGTAGTTCTTTAAAGACTGATCACTGAGCATGTTTTCACTTGAGTAAATAATAGTAATTAAAACACTGCTTTAGGTCAAAGACTCCATTGAGCTGCTCTGATATATGAGTGCACTTTTAATTGCACTGGGCCTGCTGTCCTGTGTTAAAGTCCTGTGAAATGGGAAATGCTTGGGAAAAGTGAGGTGCGACTCGAGGTTAACTCTACTTTCTTTTAGCTATCTACTATTGAAATAGGCGTGTGTAATTAGCGATTAATGTTGTATATTTTGGTTGTGAGTGGAAATCAATAGTATATTTCCAAAGAGTGGAGACATTGTGGTCTACAAGAAGAAGAAGAAGAAGAAGAAGAAGAAGGAATATGTTCATTTATAGCTAATCTCAACTGCTCGATTGTTATATCATTGAAAAATGTGAACTATATTACGGCTTGATTGTTATTGTTGAAAAATTTTAATTATCTTATCAGATGATTATATATTTATAGTACATTCTATTTCACCTGCATACATTACAGTCACATAAAAAAATAAATACTTTATAGCATATCTCTGCTGAGTGATTTATATTGTCATAAAATATAAACTGTTATAGCACAGTTCTCTTTATAAAGTTGGATATATATTATCTGTAAAATGTGACCATAAAGCATGAAGATATTAAGGTATTATAAACATTAATGTCATGATTTTCCGTAAAGCTCCTTTGAAACAATGTGCATTGTGAAAAGTGCTTTACAAATAAATTTGACTTGACTTAAATGAATGAGAGAGGCAGAGTTCCGCTGTTAAACATCAATATGATTGAGGGTGTAATTAATGTGTCTAATTCCATTCCGGATAAGCAGAAGAAAATGATGATGATGATATTTTAGATGCGAATAATCGCTATTACTCAATTTGAGCACTAATAAAAAAGTGAAACTTTTTCAAAATTAGGTAGCAGTTACATTCTCTTTATAAACTGTAAACATATGGTTGATTTTTTCCCCTGTCTACAAAGCCTTGGGTAGGTCAGCAGAGAAGTTGTTTCAATGGTAGATACAGTTGTTACATTTTAATACCCTTTTTATTTTAGAATAATATGATGGAAATACTCAATAAGACTGAATTTTATTAAAGGGGCAGTTAATCCAAAAATAAAAATTCTGTCATTATTTACATTATTTTCAAAAACTGCATGTTGTTATTTCTCATATGGACGATTTACAATGATTTATCATTCGCACTTTTATTCACTCCCTCCAGGATTTTCTGATCTTGCGATCAATATAAACCAGTGGCCATATTATTTGTGGCTGCTTGGGGTTTTGTCTTATTTATACAATTTTTTCCTTAAAAAAAACATTAACCTGAGGGGGGAAACAATAGAAAGCAAGACTGCAATTGATTTCAGTTATTAAGCACAAAAATGGGTAACATTTCTATCATTATCATGCTTATTTTATAAATACAATAAGTATTGGTGTTTTTTTTTACTGCAAATCAACACAAATAATTGCAGACTGCAGTGCTACAGTATACATACTCAGTACATATCAAACAATCTGTATCAGATAAAGTAATAGTGACACATGGGAAAAACACTGTTACTCACACTCGCAACACACTCTGTTGCAACATTGCTGTCGGATCCAATAGTGTGCACTGCATCATTTTTATTTTCAGTCTCTCTGAAAAGCCTGCTTCGAAATGTGTCTAGTTTAAAAATGAATCTATTGTAAAATGAAGCAAACAAACGAACAGTGTCTTACTGATGCGATCTGACTGGAACTTTGTCAAAATAAAGTTCATCCACACTTTCTTAATGTTAGGGCTAAAGAGGCAATGATGTAGAAATAGGCATTGATCTTCTGCAGAAATAGTCTTTCGTTGCACTATGACGTAATAATGTGACATATTCCGAAACTAGAAGTTTTCTGAGCTTGGTTTCAATTAAAGCTTTTAGGACTAACAAGGAAGTTTTGAGCTCTGAAACTTGCAGGATATTTTTTATAGTACAGTGACTTCTTATATGTCAAAAGATCAAGGCAAATTTTATTGCTCAATTTATGACCCATTTAAGAATGTAAATAAGATAACCTTTGGTTTTATATGATCTTAAATCTGAAGGCTTCTGTGTGCCGAGTTCTTCTCACCCTCACTGAGTGTTAATGAGTGAGAGCTGATAAATGACCAGCCATATCCTACTGAGATAGTATGAGCTACTACATCTGTTTCTTGTCTCTCTTTCTCTCTCTCTCTCTTTCATTACAAGCAGTTGAGAGGAGGATGTGGGTGATGCATATGAGGCCGACTCACTTCAGTCTCCTATGAGACTAGACACGCGCCACTGGTCCATTGTCCTTAGATGGTGATTAGAACAGGACCAGCCCTGTAACTGCTGCACCTATCTAATCCCCTTCATTTAGACTCAAACTCACTGTGGAGCGTTTTTAAATGTGAAGTGTATCATTTTGTAATGTTTAAATACTTTAATCTCTGTTATGTAGAGACAATTAGAAGTAGTGTTTGTGGGTTGATTTCCCACAAACATGTTAAAAGTCTATTTCTTAGGCGCTATCAACATTTCTTTTTTGTTTGATCATCTTGATTTGTCCCACACAGCAAATTGGTATGGAACTATTTTTGACTAATGAGAGATTAGCATAGAATTTGCTTAAAAAAAACAGATTGTTTTTCTTTGTCTGTGTTTGTTGTTTGATGTAGATCACGTGATCAGTTATGTTATCCTAGATTAAATATTTCCTACAGCACATCTAAACATTAACTCTATAAACAGTTATTCGACTGTTATGTAAATATGACTGCAAGGTAATCCAGGTTACCTGCAGTAGCTAAAGTATATACAAAATTCCAGAAGAAACTAATTTTCCACCGAACTAGATTAAAGGACATTTCCGGCCAAAAATGAACCTAGGGCTAAATAACACATGGGTAATGAGTCGACCGTTCTCTGGGATGCGTTTTCATGATAATCGAATGTACCCAGTTTTAACGTTAGTTTTAGTTTAACCACAGATTAGCTTATAACGCTAGTATATGGGGCATAGAATAAGTAAAAATAAAAATCGCTAGTTAATACCACTAACAAGGCTCAAAATAGCCCCACACTAACACGGTAGCATAAATGAGGGTCCCTACCTGCAAACCGAAGCACTGAGAACTTTGTAAGTGTACAGACAGTTTAATAAGAAGATACTTTATAAAGACAGTACATTTTGCGTATACAAGCAGTAGCCATCTTTGACCGTGGTACGTCCTGGTCGATAGTCACAGTTCAGCTCACGTTCGTGGTTCGACTGGTCGAGACTGTTTTCCAAAGATGGCTCCTGCTTGTATACGCGAAGTGTACTGTCTTTATAAAGTATCTTCTTATTAAACTGTCTGTACACTTACAAAGTTCTTAATGCTTCGGTTTGCAGCTAGGGACCCTCATTTATGCTACCGTGTTAGTGTGGCTAGCGATAAAAACTAACTTTTTCTATGCCCCATACACTAGCGTTATAAGCTAATCTGTGGTTAAAATAAAACTAACGTAAAAACTGGGTACATTTGATTATCATGAAAACGCATCCCAGAGAACGATCGACTCGGTACCCATGTGTTATTTAGCCCTAGGTTCATTTTTGGCCGGAATTGTCCTTTAACATTCTGCTATGATATTAGATTGGCCCTTGACCCTTTTCTGAGCACCATCATTTAAGAGCATTTACTAAAAATACAGAAGTCATCAGATTTCCAAGAATTTTATCTCTGCTCACCTTAAGATGCATTTTTAGCATTATATCTTCTATTATTCCTTAAAAGCTTTTCAGTCATTTTTGACCAATTGAATTTTTTAACGGCTTCCTCAATCTGTGGAATAGTGAAAAAGAGGGAAATATTATAATATAGATCACAGTTTCACTTTCCATTTAATTTTTATTATTTTTTTTTCAAACACCAATCTTCTATCTCATCTATGTCACTTTATTCATTTTTAAAGTGAACTTCTGGCTGTATGGTGATTAGATTTACACTTTTGGACTGCCGCCTTCAGCATGTTAGTACAGAATGATGTGTCCAGTGTGCAATTATCTGTTACCTCTCTTTTGTGTGGATTTTTTAGTTATTTCCTTTCTGGTGCCTCATTTCAGAGTCGGTTTGTAGTTTTCTTGTTGATTTTTCTCTGGTTGTTCCCAGTGTCTTGTTCTCTAATTACCCGTAAAAAAAATCTTCATGCCTTAAAATAGCTTGAATGTAACTCGACACTTTTGCTTAATTTAGTATACGCGGAACCATGAATATGCTAATTTGCCCCACCTCCACTCACTCACACTAGAGATCCACTCGCTCAACTTACTGAAGTAACGTCCTGGTTGCGTATGCAACCCACTGTTCCCTGAAGGAGGGAACGGAGGACGTAGTCTATGTCGACTGAATGGGATCACACCAGGGAGCCAGTCATCTTCGAGTACTATTGAATGAGCCAATGAAATTGGCGTGCATGATTCGCATCACACACTCCGCTCCCGCGGCGCGGGTATAAATACGGAAGTGGATGCACACACTAGTTGCTTTTTCGCTGAGGAGCCGAGCGTAACCCAGAGTCAGCGGTGGTCCAGCAGTAGTGGCAAGGAGACTACGTCCTCCGTTCCCTCCTTCAGGGAGTTCCCTTTCAGTCGATAACGTTGGACGTAGTCTACGTCGACTGAATGGGATCCACCATTGAAAGCACCACTAGAGCTGCCACCTTACAGTGCCTAGACAAAGCCTCCCTATGCCCCGCACTTAAAGGGCATCTTGCAGGTAAAAAAAAAATCTAAATTAATACATAACCTTGTATGAAAATACCATATGAAAAGTTAATGCAGGATTTAAAATGTTTTAAAACGACATAAGGGCACCAATTTAGTAGATAAAGTGAGCGTTTCTTTGATTGCTCGTAAAAAACGCTTTTTTTCAGCATCGCGTCATTTTACGTCACTAGAGGGAGTTGTGTGTGTGCTCTGCGTCAGCTCAGTGCGGAGTAGGTTGGTATTCAGTAAGAGCAGTCGTGAGTCAGTGTTTTCGGTAGTTTTTATATTTTAATTTATCATCGTCATGGTAAATTATTGTGTTTGTGGAGGTTGCAAAAACTCCTGCCTGTCAGGACATCGAGTCCACAGGTTTTCTAACAAAAAAAAGGACGATGCTATCCATCTTTCGTGCCTGGGTGCGGTTTGTGCAGGTGAAGAGACGGCATTTCTCTTCTGCATCGGCTTCGAAAAACGCGGCCGTGTGTAGCGTTCACTTTAGATCGGAGGATTATCATCCCAGCGAAATGATGGAGTTCAACATGGGATGCCGAAGCAAGAACTGCCTCGCATTTCCCACACATGCACCTATGGAACAAAAACGTGTATCAGGTATACAAATATATCTCTGTCTCTCAATGAGAAACCGCTAAATTTAATGTTAGTCTGGACGGATATTAATGAGCATGACATACGCCTGATCAGCAACACATTTCCATGTTATACAATTTAAATAAGACAACATCTCTATTGCAAATGCAAACCCCTCCATCAACGCAACGTCATTGCCAAAGAGCTGCATGTACACACAAATCGGATCTGAACAGTTGCTATTAACTGATATACGATGGTAATAATCTGTACAATACTGTGAGCACAGTGTATTTCGTTAGCGAACGTGTATATATCTATAAGCTAACACTGGTCTCTCACCAAGACACCTGCCCTGTTCTCCACTGGTTCTCCTCACACACACCTCAGTGTGTCTCCTCTGACCGTTGTTCTGTCTAACATTAATCCTGGCCTGTCCCTGCTCTCTTGGCAGCATAGCAGGCTCGTAATTGTATGGCTGTGGTCCGTCATACGAGTAAGTATGAACAATTTCCTCAGCGTCCGAAATGTCATTGCGATCCATTGTTTTCATGTTGTTTGAATAGACCGCTCTCCCGCCCGTTACGCCACGTCCGTCACGCCCATTTTCAGATGCGGAAGTAAAATTTTCTCACAACAACGACTCCAGAAGCCAATGTAGCGTATTTATAAGTATATTTTAAAGAAAATCTAGTTCCTACATTATTTTTCTTTACATTGACTCGTTGGGTCCTCTAACCTGCATGATGCCCTTTAAGGCGGGGAAGGACAGGGCTTAGGCCAGAGAAGTCACTGCTGTTCTCACAGGACCACTGGGAAAGCATTCCCTGTACATGGAAGGAATGGACGCTGCGGAAGCCAAACTTACCCGAAGGGGGGAACGTGGAGAATACACATATGAATTGGGCGAAAGACCAGGCAATACAACATATGGAATGTCACTGGGGTGGCTCCAGCCTAAGAAGGGGGGAGACTCAGCCGACAGTGACGGCAGAGAGACTCTGCCGAGGGAAGACACGGGCTCGTCGTTGGGAGCCATACCGTGGAAGAACACACATATGGGATAACCATAGGGATCGCAACATATGGACCCAGCCTAACACAGGTTCCACACTGCTTACGAGTAGGCCTACCGGACGTTCCGCCACGTCCGACGTCGGAGGGGTGCGGAGGACTCAACTGGGTTCAGTTAAGGGGATCTCAACTGGAGTAGAAATGGCACACGTATCCAGTCCATTGGAGGGGAATGGCGCATCAAGCCGACACTTTGAACCGGGCTCACGGTGAAACATGAGAAGGGAGCCCACGGGAAGCAACTCTAGAATATCTGTCAGCGAAGCACTCTGTCAACGCCTAGGCGGGAGCACACACTCACTTAAGAGGAGCTCACCACCTAAGTGAACCTGCATCTCAGAATCTTCACCAAGATGACGGCAGCCACCCTTCAGTTGGCCAACCTCGCTTGGAAACAGCCTTCCCACTCTGCTGATTTCCTTAACAGATAAGAGCTGGTCTGAGGTTCTAAGGCTTGCGTTCTGTGCACGTATAACCGCAATGAAGCGGACGGACAGACGGACCCCCTCCGGGGCAGCACTTGCAGGCTCACCCCCTGGTCCCTTTACGGTAGAGTTAGGAACCTTGGGCACTATCCAGGCCGGGGTCTCAGCTCGTGAGAGTTAGCCGGCCCGAATTCCAGGCACAACTAGTTGACCGAAAGGAAGGTTGTCGAGAGGAGCTAGGTCTGGTTGGGCCAAAAAGGGGCAACTATCAAGACCTACTCCACTCCTGACCTGGCAGAGTAGGTGCAAGTGACAAGCGCACAAAAGACAGGAGCACTGCTCAACACTACATGTGAAGATCACTGAGCTTCAGGAGCATTTCTGCTCAACACTTAAGTGTGAAAAAATTCACTGAGCTTCAGGAGCATTTCTGCTCAACACCTGAGTGCGATGAACTTCACTGAGCTTCAGGAGCATTTCTGCTCAACACCTGAGTGTGATGAAATTCACTGAGCTTCAGGAGCATTTCTGCTCAACATGTGAGTGTGATGAAATCACTGAACTTGAGCAGGCGCCAAGCGACAATGAATCACATAGCCGCTTTTTTAGAAGGCTCACTGGGGAACGCATTTCTGCGGGCCCCCGGGGGTAGCTGAGAGCCAGTGTCTGTCCAAGGGTTGTCTGCTCGGACAGAATATATGCAACTGGCAGGGGGACGAATCCGGACAGGCACAGAGTAACTGTGCGGCCCCGGAGTGGTCCCGACCCAGCTGGATCGCCAGGGGATGGAGTCTCCACTCTCCCTGGCCATAACTGTCGTGAGGCTCATCGACATCGCTCATCGCGGTGCGATTGAGTAGGCCGGGAAAATAGTGGAATGAAGCGTCCTCAGAAGCTTCTGACTCCAAGGAGGAGGTGACGGGTGAGTTGCGACACGCGAGGGAAGCTTACGCAATGGTCGCAATGTCTGCCTTTTCAGACCAGTACCAGCTCGCTGAGCAGCGGTGGTTCAAAGCGAGGAGAACTGCCACAACTCGAGGCACAAATGCCCATGCAGTCTGAGGTCACCCAGGCCTCCGTTAAAGCACGTCCTTTGTACATGGCCCCTCAGTCGGTGAGGATTTGGCAGCAGGCCGGGGTGAACTGTTGTCACACAGCAGTGAAAAGTTCTTTCAGTGGGACCCTTTCTCACTTGTACATACACCAGCTGAACACACTCTCGTTGGAGAGACGTGTTGGACCGAGTCCACCTCCAAAACTGAAAGAGAGATACTCAACCCGTGGGCGAGATTGCTCTCTCCCAGTTGACCTGAAGACCCAACTGGCTATGGAGCACTCAAATGGAAAGACTCTGTACTGATACTTCAAACCCTCACACGCAACACACAGGATGGCCTGTGGTGCGGAAGGTAGAGATCTGAAGCACATGTCATTCAGGTCAGATGCTGCAGCCCATCTTGGGCCAAGATGGTCATGACCCACCACCTAGTAGCATGAAGAACGGGTTTACAACAACTGGCCTTTATACCGGCTGGAGGGAGCAGCTATATCTAGTCCTTCGCCAGCAGGACAAGATATGCGCGCACAAGTCAGGAGCACTGCTCAACACTAGGTGTGATGAATATCACTGAGTTTTCAGGAGCACGTCTGCTCAACACCTAATGTGATGATCATCACTGACTTGAGCGGGATAGCCGAGCCTGAGGTGGGGCAGCAAGTGGAGAGTGTGGTGTTAGTGTGCAGTGCAACACTTAACCGTCTCCACTAGCGGCAGGGGGCGTGTGAGAAGGCGGATGAAGGTCCTCGAACTCACCAAACTGCCTGGGCTGAGGGGTGTAAGGCTATACAGGGTCACACACCGCCAGACTGGCCCTCTTGGGACCCAGGAACAGATGAATTTGCTCTTTCTTTGAAGTGTGGGTACCGCTTGCTCCGGTTCTTTTGGGAGCCAGCGGCAGAACAGACACAAACACAAACGAAGACTCCACCCGGCCCTCACCCGGGGGGAGAGAGTGGATCGGTGACCAACTCCAAGAGCATCCTTCTCCATCCCTGAGCGGCCCACTCCGGAATGCTTTCACTGTCGCTTGCCATCTGGCTTGGGAGCGCCTGGAGCGGGCTGGGCGTTCCTACTGCGGCCGGCTCCATGCTGAGGCCTGGCTGGAGACTGCTGCAGAGGCCAGGCAGGAGTGGCGGCTGGGGAACGCCCTCGGCGACGAGCAGGTGGAGGAACTGCCACCGGCGGCGGGGTGGAGGCAGCAGTGGGCCGCCGGGGCAGGATGTGCCGGATGGCCTCCGTCTGCGCTTGGGCGGCAGAGAACTGTTGGACGCAGTTTTTCGCCACGTCGCCGACCAGCCCAACTTGGGAAATTGGGGAGACCAGGAACCGAACCTTGACCGCATCCGCCATATCAACCAGGTTGAGCCAATGATGGCGCTCTTGGACCACGAAGGTGGACGTCACCAGACCGATCGCGCACGCCACGACACTCATGCCCCGGAGGGCGAGGTCGGAGCAGTGCGGTGCTCACCTAGAGCGCACGGTCTAGGCTACCCTCGTGCATGTCCATAGGTGCTCTGGCCTGACAGACCTGTAGCAGCGCCATGGCATGCAAGAGGAGGCGGCTTGCCCATAGGCTTTGTAAACTCTGCCCTGCGGTGTGATGGAGGAGTGAGGAGCCCACAGGGAATGGTTACCGGGCGAGACATCCATCACTATCCTCCGATCACCCATCTCACTCGGCACCCGGGGGTGGGGCATGGTAATGGGGACTCGAGCTTAGCGGACGAAGGTGAGTCTCGATCTCAACACCGCAACAGTCATATTCCCGCAATGAGAACATGAGCCATCCACAAAAGCTGCCTCAGCGTGCTGAACATATAAATATATATATACACATATTTATATACACATAAATATATAGCTCAAACATGTGATGCAACAATTGTGACCGTCAGAGAGGAAAAGGGAACGACCGCATCTAGAAACACACAGGTGGAATGACATCTTAAAAAAGACGCAAACGCACCTGTGTTGCTCTTTCAGGAAATAGGACCCATCACCATTGCTGGAGCACACAGCGGAATGACCTCGACAACACTGAACAGTGAACTGAAACAGTGAAGCACTCACTTTTCCGCCCTCTAACCAGCCGTCAACACACACAAACCTTCAGAATTTCTTGCTGTTAAAACAGCAGTTGAGAGCTCAAAGCTCACGATCACCGCTGCACTCGCGCTGTAGAAACCACCAGCACTGGGAGGGTCTTCCAGAAGAACACAGACACACTCGCTCGTTGTAAACAACAGCACTCTTCAGAGACATCAAACGATCGGCTCCGAAGCGAAAGGCAACTAGTGCGTGCATCCACTTCCGTATTTATACCCGCGCCGCGGGAGCGGAGTGTGTAATGCGAATCACGCACGCCAATTTCATTGGCTCGTTCAATAGTACTCGAAGATGACTGGCTCCCTGGCGTGATCCCATTCAGTCGACGTAGACTACATCTGACGTTATCGACTGAAAGGGAACCAATGTTTCATTGCTCTTTACAATGCACTTTAGTGATTGAGAAATTACGGTGGCCGAGAGAGCTCAACGCGCTGCAACTGAAGAAAATGCATGCAAATAGAAAAAACACCTGCAAATTAAGAAAACATCTTTATCAGTTTCACAACACATGTGTGCTCTAAATACTCACAACACAACCAAATACAGAAACACACTGCAAAAGTTCACAACACAATCAAATACAGAAAAGCGCTGCAAATAACACAGACCACAACGGAAATGTTTCCAGGGGACCCCAATAAGTGACGAACCCGGCTGGGACGTGCTTATAGCTCAAAGTCTACTTTTTTATTTTATTTTTTAAACTTTTTTTGTTTGCAAAACATACAGAGATGACATGTTTATGACATATAACTTTGTATAAAATATACAAAATGTATTAACAATATGATCAATGTCATCAGAATACAAATGAGAAAAGAAGAGTTAACAATGAGCTGAAAACTAAAATAAATAAAGAAGATAGTTACATTGTACAAATTTTGTCATTCCATGTTTAAATAAGTTTTATAATAATGTTAGGTAATGCAGGGTCCAAAGATGAGAAGGCAAGTTTTAAAGTTGAGACACTCACACACAGATATAACACATATTAAAAAATAATAAAAAAAGTTGTATAAAATGTATATTTATTTGCAACATTAACGTTAACAGCAATAATAAGACATTTCTGTCAGAAGAGCAACTATTCAGCTGATGGACACCGCGCTGCGTTGTCATGGGAACAACCCAGGGAAAATAATGAGGAAATTAAGTTGTCTTTCGTTGGCTCCCTTCACCAAGTGCGTTCCAAATGGCTACATAATGGCACACAAGTGCCCTGCCCACTCCAAAGTCCCACTTCAAGGGCTCTGCCGTCTGTCCTTCGAAGGGAGTATAGGGCATAGGGATGTTCACGAGCAATAAGCACGTCCCAGCCGGGTTCGTCACTTATTGAGGTCCCCTGGAAACATTTCCGTTGTGGTCTGTGTTATTTGCAGCGCGTTTCTGTATTTGATTGTGTTATGAACTTTTGCATCGTGTTTCTGTATTTGGTTGTGTTGTGAGTATTTGGAGCACACATGTGTTGTGAAACTGATAAAGATGTTTTCTTATTTGCGTGTGTTTTTCTATTTGCATGTGTTTTCTTAAGTTGCAGCGCGTTGAGCTCTCTCGGCCACCATAAGAAATAGTGCTGAGGTCCAACTAAAGATATAATGAAGTATATGCGATTTTGCTAAAATGGAACTATTGAAAGTACACTTTAGGTACACTTTAAAAATCTTGCATTTGAATTATACAGTGATCATACTATCCTTACTAATAGTGATATTAAACACATTTCACGAGTTCACATCTACATATAATTATTATGGTAAAGGTTATGCGTACTTGTCGTGCTGTCCGGGTGGAGGGATCCGAGCTCGAAATTTCTGCCCGAACCCAGAGTACTCTCCCCGTTGGTAAGAGTAGATGGAACTAGAGATGGAACCAAAAGTGAGGAGATGGGGTGGAGGTGGGATGCTGATAAACTGTCATGGAACAAAGGTGGGTTCTGCTGTTATTTATCTTGTCCTGAGTTGATTACTGATTGTTCTCCACTTGTGCTGATTGGGTTAATTATCTGCACCTGCTCCTCCCGAACCTTGTTAAATAAAACATCATTTAGGCGTAATATTAAGAAATGTGCATTGTGCGATAAAGAAGTAGGCCTACTCCAAATAAAGCTTAATTATAATATTTATATCAGTAAGTCTCAAGCGATATGTTAATAGTTTTGTATACTTAGTATGAAATAAATGTATTTTAAATACATTTTGGTATAGGTTTTTTCACTAGGGGATCACTGCAGTTTTTAAGAGAAAGCAAAGGTGTTGACATGAATTTACACATGGTTTATCTTAAAGCATATTAAAAACACCACATAGAAATATAAACAATATTCAATATTCGATTTTTACCACAGGGGGACTTTAAATATAATTTTAACTGACTTTAATTATTATTATCATGATCAAATATTGTATTTTTCTTGAATATCTCGCAGCTCTAGTAAAGACCCTAAAGCTTTCAGTTTTAAAGGTGTTACAGGGGTAGTGTTTACTTTCTGTGCCTATACTGAGACATACACTGTTTTCAAACAGGTTTTCTAAATTATCCATCTGTCTTCCATTGGTCGGGTAAACAAATTGTCATTGTTTGAGGCAATGTTGCTGAATCAGACTAGTCGGGATTCCAGACCAAATGGCCCATGTTCTCCCAAAGTCAAATGCCTCCTCCTCGCTATGTTTGGCTTGTCAATGCAGTAATGTCTATCATGTCTATCATGTTCTCTTGATCAATATGATAATTTTCCTGTCAATGCGATAATACTTCTCTCGTGCGCACAACAGTTGCGCAAATCAGCCTAAATAGGTCTGGAACTGGTATAAATGAATGGTTTAATGGGTTAAATTGATATTATCATGTTCTGTCACATCTGAATCTAAATGAACTTGAAATTACTTGAACTGACAATATGTTATTGAGCTGGGTTTTAGCGAGCAATCAGCAGTTTTTTCTGAATATTCGTTGACTAATGGTCTGAAAAGATTACTATTGATAATTATAATAGCTGAACAACTTTTATTATTAACGAAAAATTAAAAGAAATTGTATTATTTGTATAAGGCATTGATATACTTCAAGCAAATTCGAAGAATGAACTGGTGTGACATAATTTCAAACAAAAGCAGGCCAAACCGAAGTTCGTTTGGAGTTTCTCAGGAAAAAAAAAGCGAAACTATAGAGTTTTTAAACTCTTGAAATGATGTGATTTAATTTTAAATAAATAGCATGTTAATATAATTATGCATGATATTCGTCATGTTTTGGATCGCTGATTGTTTAGTCTGAAAGGAAGAGGCTTGTTCTCCAGCACTTTCTCTTCTACTGTTGATGTCAATGGTTTTTAGCTATGCACAGCAGTGCTGCCTGGCTCGGTTTCTTTTTCGGCTGGCAAAAAGAGCTTTAAACACACACACACACACACACACACACACACACACACACACACACACACACACACACACACACACACACACACACACACACACACACACACACACACACACACACACACACACACACACACACACACAACTTGCTTTGTCATTTTGTGACTCCAAGTCCAGCCTCTCTCCTTCTCTTTCTCTCAGGGCTGAGAAGTGTGACTGCAGCAGACGGATACATTGACATAAGGGAATACTCAGGAGTAATCACAGTTCTCATGCTCCACAGAGAGAATGAGAAGAAGAGAGAAAGAGTGGAGCTCTACCCTTGTTTCCTTTCCTAGTGAGAGCATCTGACAACTCTCCAATATGGTGCCATTGTCACAGTCATGCCCCCCGGTTTATTCACTGCCTCTGCATGGCGTCTCATAACACACAAACTGAAAACAGTTAATGGATAGGTTTACTGAATTTTTTTTACATTTTGTTTAATCTGGGATAGTAGGGTGAGCAAATGATGACAAAATTGTCATTTTTGAGTGAACTATTACCTTACAAGTACTGTTAGTGGCCGACAGAGTACCAATCAGTCTTCTGATTGGTTGAACAGTAGCGTCTTTCATAGATGTGATATCTCAGGACACATAGTTGAGTGATAACAGGTAGTCTAGAAAGAAATGCTTAAAGTTACTTTAAGCTTTAGAAGAAATAAGCTAATTCTCTGTTTGCTTTTGTGGTTTTTCTTATTAACTTTACGTTAGTATAAATATTAACAAAAACGGCTAACATGGTCTTCTATATATGTTAACAAATACTCTCTCAAATGTATGTTTGTCATCATGATTAATTTATTCAGCGAACAAAAGTGTCTGAAAATAAGGGGGGTTATGAAGTGAATAGTATTCGACTGGTCATGTGATTTCAAAATGGTGACCCCTCGTCATGTAGAATTAAACAGCTTTTTCAAGGCTACTGATATGATTGGAGTCTTCATCCTAGGGCTGTGTAAGTCTTGAGTGTCTCAAACATTGGTGGGCTTAAATTTGTAATATATATATATATATATATATATATATATATATACTGTGTATATATATTATATATATCTATATCTACTGTATCTCTCTCTCTCTCTCTCTCTCTCTCTCTCTCTCTCTATATATATATATATATATATATATATATATATGAAAAATGTTACTACGTGCACCTGGATGAATGAGTTCACATTATTGAATAATGGTTTTGAATGTTTACATTTTTTAACTTCTGTTTGCATTTGTGTGTGTTTTGCAGCAGGAAGCTGCAAAAATGAGGAGCGTGTGTTTCGTGAACGCATGCGTCCCAGGAAGAGGCAGGGAGCTGTCCGGAGGAGAGTGCATCAAGTCAACGGGCACAAGTTCATGGCCACCTACCTGAGACAGCCCACCTACTGCTCACACTGCCGCGACTTCATCTGGTGAGTCCCACAGCAACCGTCAGCTGATATTTACAGCCGTGTAGAGTGCTGTTTGTACAGCTACGTCTGTTGGTAAACCTGCGTCTGAGTTTTGACATAACCAGTGTACACTGTCCCTCCTCACGAGTCCGTTCACGGGTGGTTTCCCCTCAGAGGGCTGCGTTTCCATGGTAACTTCAGGAAAAGCCCCGAGGCTCAGAGCGACAGTGCTACAATACGTGTGTATTGAGTGCGTCTGGCATCCTCCACACTGCACAGGAGCACCTCTGTGTCCCGCGGCCACCTCTCTGGAGAACAGAAAGAATATGGCTGTTTTAAAGATAAGGTGCAGACATGGTGTGTGGGACTGAAAGGGAAGGGCAGCGAATAACAACATACACCCTATGAAATCTACATGTGAACAGTTATTTTCTCCTAAAGAGTTACCAGGATACAATTCCTGTAAGCAATTTTTCAACGTAGGAGGATATTTGTCCACATACTGTATATGCATTCCCTTTTGCATAATCATATTGCGAACACTTTGCAGTATGGTCTTATTGTTAACATTATTAGTTAATGCATCAAAGTCGTATTAGTTAATGCATCAAAGTCCCCCTGTGGTGAAAATCAAGTTTTTAATGTTGTTTATATGTCTGTGTGGTGTTTTTATGCTTTAAGACAAACCATGTACAAATTCATAAGTCAACACTATTGTTGAGTATTTTCTCTTTAAAACTGCGGTGAACCAAAGACAGTCTCAAAAACGCGGTTTGAAATCGCTGGTGTTTCGGACGTCACAAACTACCTTGTAACCAATCACATCAACATGCCGGCAGGCTTTAGTATATCATTAACAGTGAACAGGGGAGATGAGATGCCAGGTTATCCCAGTATATTTTTTGTTGATATGAAAAATCGGGTAGATTTAGCAATATAGCAGGTGTATGATGTATATTACCATGTTACGGTGAAAAATATGCCTTTCTCCACTGACGTTCTGAGTTGTTCAAATCATTTCTGATTGTTAGAAGGCAGATTGAGATGGCGAACAGGAACATGGTTTGTGTAACATTAGCAACACATTATTAGCTATTTGATAACATGGTAAAGCAAAAGGCTAAGCATATTAATTACCGTTATGTATCCGACGTTGTAAAGACCGATACCTTTGTGCAGCGTTTCCCTCAGTAAGTTGGCAGAGTGAATCTCTGAGCTGGCGTGAGTGGAGGCAGGACTAATTAGCATATTAATGGATCCGCGTACAATAAATGAAGGGTGTAGAGTTGTATTCAAGCTATTTTAAGGCATGAAGAATTTTTTTATTCACATGAAAAAACTTTTAAATATGTACTGTAATGTACTGTAATTTGGTGATCGAATATGACATTTAAGGGATACAATTATTGACTACAGGGGGAATTTAAGTAAGGAATAATTGGCGATTGGCTGTTGAATTATTCGAAAACAATGCACACCTAAGGTGGTAATGCGGCCACGACTCAAAGCAGATTTTCTAAAAATTCAACATCCTTTATTTATTTATTTATTAACTGTTTAATGCATACTAAAATAAATGCTGTTGTGTTTAGTGTCACTGTTCAAGAAAAATAATAGCTGATCTCCTTCTCTTCACAGGGGTGTATTAGGAAAGCAAGGGTATCAGTGCCAAGGTAGGTAGATAAAATTCAGTTTTCTTAATATTTCTCAATTTTTCTCCGTTTCTATTCGGGTTCGGGTATATCGGGTTGCTTGTTCATCGAAAATATTAGTAACAAAATCTAAAGCAACAAAACACATCAACATTCCTATTAAAGGAATAACTCAACCAAAAGGAAAATTCTGTCATTATTTACTTATCCACATATTTATTGTATTTTCAGTGGAACACAAAAGAGAAATTTTAAAAGAATGATGTGACAGCTCTTTTCCGTACCAAAACAGTTCAATATGAATACAGCCATCAAGAGAACAACCCAGGTGAAATATCATTGGAAAAGTCAGTTTGACTCAAGCACTTTATTCAAAATTCCCCTTTTGTGTTCCACAGAATAAAACAACAAAATACACGGTGAACAAATATAGTGAATTATTCCTTTAAGCAGTGACTAGCTCACAATCTGAAATGAAGGAAACTTCTGGCATGGACAGGAACCTCCTAAAAATATCATATCTATTCTGTAGCTGAAAACATTCTTATCTGTGAGCTCACAGTAATACATCAGAAAAGTGAAGTAAAGCTAATTTCATCTACACCTTGTCTCTGTCCCTCAGTGTGCACCTGTGTAGTTCATAAACGCTGCCATGAGTTGATCATCACTAAATGTGCAGGTCTGAAGAAACAGGAGGACACCACAGAGGAGGTGAGAGGAACCTGTAGAAAAATCACACATGATGTCTCTTTAACGTCTCTCATTTAAGATGTTTTCACCAATGAGAGTAAAATATAAACTTTTGCTTAAATTTCCTGCTTTTCAGATGTTTATCCTGTGAAAAGAAATAACCCATTAATCTTTTCTTGAGTTTCAGAAGAGGTCTTAACTCTGTTTCAAACTGTGTTCAGATTTGCAAAGATGCATGAAAAAAACCCATACATTTCTCATCGAATTTATCCTAGAGTTATGCTATCTACACTTTAATTTCAAAGTTCTATACTCTAGCTCAGGGCTCCTGAACTCTGGCCCTCGAGGTCCACTTTCCTGCAGAGTTTAGCTCAAACCTTGATCAAACTCATCTGCCTATGGCTGCGTCCGAAATCGAGTAGGTCTTGGAACTTATTTTGAATAAGTAATTACTTCACGACCGCTAAAATGTATGTTCTATATAGTATGAGTGTATGTAGTATGAATGTAATCCAGACTTACTACATTTGCCATGTTGTCATTAGTCTCAGCCTCAGACGTCATGTCCATGTCTTATTATATGGCACACTTAACTGGAAATACTTCAGGATTTTTGAAGTCGTCATCTTATTGGTTGAATTCTACAGCATGTCCGGGAGACGTATGTGTCATTTTTTTAACGGTCCGCCTGTGAACAAAGATCCCTTGATGCCAAACCCCCTCATGGAAGAAAAAGCCATTGTGTTTACAACTGTGACAATGAGCGCTGATGAGAATCAAAAGTATGTGAAGTATGTAAAGTTCATAGCATGGAATCTTTAAAATACATCTAAGAGTTTTACACATCGGTCTGTAATTGTAGGGACATCAACGTTACGTTATGAGAAAAACTCGGCAGGAAAGTGGACCTGGAGGTCATAGTTTAAGTCTATTTTTAGTCTACTTAATTTTAGGAAACATCCATTATATCTCTTGAGATAAAGAGCAACACCTGAGATATAAAACTTTCCTCTGGAGTTAAATGATATAGTCTACCATGTTTTTACTGTTAGCAAACAACATCACTGTGTAGGCTTTATCAAATGGGTGTCACTACCCACAGCTATATTATATTGGATGTAAGTAATAATAATAAAAAATAAAAAACAATGAGTTTTGCAGTTTTTCCTCTGTTAAAATGCTTGTGATCACTGCATAGGCATCTTTCTGATCCTCTATCACCCCCTGCAGGTGGGATCTCAGCGCTTTAGCGTTAATATGCCTCATAAGTTCCGGATTCACAACTACAAAGTCCTCACGTTCTGTGACCACTGCGGTTCATTACTGTGGGGTCTGCTGCGGCAAGGGCTGCAGTGCAAAGGTGAGAGCGGCATTCTGGGAAATATAGATACAGGGTTCCCACAGTCATGGAAAAGCTGACAATTTTTCAGGGATTTTTAAATTATTTTGTCATTTCATGGTATTTCTATGGTGAATGCACATTTTTCTTTTTTTTGCTCCTGTTCTGTTATTAAATATCTGAATTCAAGACTGGCGATTGATAATTATATATAAAAATATGTTTATACTTTTTTTTTTTTTTTTTTAGTTTGGTTGTTTCATCCCATGTTTAGATACAATTTTAATAAAAAAAAATTAAACCAATAGTTGGGTTCGTCCATATTTTACCCAAATATGGGTTGAAACAACCCACCATTTTTTTAGAGTATATATATATATATATACCCATTGTTATTTAGTATCATTTTTAAAATAAAATAAGTTAAAGTTTTTTTTTATATATTTTATTTTATTTCAAGTAATGAAAGTTTTCTTATGGTTTTAGTTTTAGTTTTAGTAAACGAAAATAACCCTGCTATATCCCCACATCTTCAAAGATTCAAATACAGTCTAAGTTCTCATGACGTCTCCCTTCATTTCTCCGTCCTCAGTTTGTAAGATGAATGTACACAAGCGTTGTGAAAGTAATGTAGCTCCTAACTGTGGGGTGGACGCCAGGGGCATCGCCAAGGTGCTGTCCGACCTCGGAGTCACTCCAGATAAACTCTCCGGCAGCGTCCAGAGGAGAAAAAAGGTAAGAGACCGACAATCATCAGGAATTATTTGTTCACACTAGAAAAGAGGGCATGTAGAACTGAAAGGTCAAAAGCCTCCTTCTCCTCAATGCAGCTGTAGATGATAGTAAATACACGGATTACTGATGACGTAATGGTCTTTATAGCAAGCACTTGAAACATAATGATGATTGAATGATGAAGATGATTCGTTCTTGTTTTCCACACAGATCTCTCAGGGTCCAGATCCACAACCCTTACCCATATCCCCACTGTTAGAAGAGGACCGATCCAAATCTGCACCTACATCACCATGTGACCAGGGTAAACGAATAAAGCTAAATATAAAGCTCTGCAGATACTCTTGGGTTAAATACATTATTTTGTTATATTCAGTACAACAGATTACAACGTAAAACAAGTTTAACTTGTCCTTAAGTTTGTAATTAATTTAAAATGGAAGTCTATGGGGCCATTGTACCAAAATGTAAAGCTTGTATTTTGCCATGTTTTCATGGCTTTGTATGACAAACAAACTGAAATTGTTATCAATGAAATCAAATGGCTAATAGTCTAAAAGGGCTGTATTTAATTTAAAAGCTACAACTTCTATGATACAGTACGCTTATAGTGTTTTATTGTCATTTTGAAGCTTGACAGCGTTTGTTAAATATGCGTTTGATAGCCAGTGCGTTATGTCATTTATACCTGATATCCATCACATGACTATATAAATATATGCACTGTATGCACAGGCAAATATGCTGATTTGGCGCTCATTTTTTTTTTATTATCAATGTTGAAAACATTCTTTGATGAAAAGAAAGGGTAAAAAAAACTGAATTATTTGAAACAGAAATCTTTCTAACATTATAAATGTCTCTACTGTAACTTTTGATCAATCCATGCACCCGTGCTGAATAAAACTATTAATTTCTTTCAAAATAAAATAAAATAAATCTTTAAAACATGGTAGTGTGATACTGTAGATCCGATGCTGTATTTTACTAGACTTCTATTGTACATGCATTACAGTTAACGTGTATTGTCTTTGTTTTTTATAATCTGTATGGGGTCAGATGTGCATGTGATGTGATTTGGCTCTTTGTTTTGTGATCTCCAGATATAAAGGACCTGGAGAACATCAGGAAGGCACTTTCGTTTGACCACCGAGGTGAAGAGCTAAAGCCAGCCTCGTCCTCCTCTCTGACCGAGGGAGAGTCAGAGGAGACGGGGGAGGCGAGAGAGAACGGAGAGGTGAAGGCCGTCCAGACCAAAAGGATGATGCTGGAAGACTTCTCCTTCATCAAAGTGCTCGGGAAAGGCAGCTTTGGCAAGGTGTGGATTATGTCTGGTAGTTTGTCTGGTGTGTAATAAGGGCCCAGCAGTCTGAGCGCAGTGTTTTCTTTGTGTACAGGTGATGCTGGCTGAGTTAAGAGGCACCGATGAGGTTTTTGCGGTGAAAGTGTTGAAGAAAGACGTCATACTGCAGGACGATGATGTGGACTGCACTATGACTGAGAAACGCATCCTAGCCCTAGCCAGAAAACACCCTTATCTTACCCAACTCTACTGCTGCTTTCAGACCAAGGTGAGATCCAGGACTGTTTCTGCTCTACATTCAGTTTAGCCTCATTGCAAACTTTAAAATAATGAGCAACTAAATAGCAAAACATTCTCCTTATTCATAAATGTTTTGCAGACTGCCACTAGATGGAGCTGTAATATTACATTCCGTCCGGTATTCAGAAAGCTTTTAGAGCGTGTACGTAGCTTTTACAGCGGTTTAGCTCTTTATCTGAAGAGAGCAAGGTTGTGGCTTGGAGAATAATTACGAAAATGGGTCAGTTCATCAAGAACATGGGCACATTTTAGAAAAGGCTTACATTTTGAAATTTGTGTATTCAGGTTTCCAGCTTTTAATTTAAATGAAAACCAGCCATAAAACAGCAATAGCGTTTATACACTGATATGAGAACTATACTTAACATCAAAAGTGAACTGCTAAAATTATCTGCTATAATTTTGAGCCTTGAAATCTAAATAAAATCTGAATAAATTAATACATATTTATTGACAATATAGACTTCCATTTCTTCTTGTTATTAGATGAACTGTAAAAAAAGTAAAAAAATAAATAAAAAAAACTTAAATTGCGTGTATTAAATAAACTAAAAAGAGCAAAAAAACATTTTATATAAAAGTATAAATAATAAAGCCCAGAGCTATAATATTAATAATATGACCATGATTAAATTAAAATCTGTGCATAATGTGAATATAATAAAAACATATTTGTCTTATTAAAAGTTGGACTCTGTTTCCTAAGATTTAATTTATACACTTTTACAAGTGTTGGAAATATCACATCATTTTAAAATTACTAAGTCAGAAAAAATGTCATGGAAATTTCTATACTGATAATAAATCCAGTTATGATCAGCTCTGAAATATTTATTTGTGTAGTTATTGCTCTTTGTGAATGGTTTATTACTGTTTAACATAACTGTTTTAAGAAGATCAAATATACAAAATAAGATCAAAATAAAATCTTTAATATAATCAATAAAAAATTTCAGACTATTTAAATATAAAAATATAGATAAAAGTAATATAGCAAAAACCAAAAAGCCATAACAACAAAAACAATAATAATAATAATAATTATTATTATTATTATCATCTGAAAAGGTCGTTGTAGTTTCTATACTGACCATACAATTATCCAGTTATGATCAGTTCTGAAATATTTATTTGTGTAGTTATTGAACTTTTGTGAATATGTTCTCTATGCAATGAGTTTTACAAATCCTAATCCAGTATCCAGTCATGGCAATTCAAAACGTGTGGAAACTTTTTTTTCCCTGTAAAGCCTCTGAGTTTCAATCAATTTAACATTATAGGTGGTAAATGGATTATTTATTATCATGACTTGTCATAATGCTGAATATCAAATATATTTGTGTTCTTATCCATTCCACAAACAGCCCTGCAGCTGATCACATACAAATACAGAAACGCACACACACACACACACACAAAAAAAAAAAAAAAAAAGATAATTTAATATGATTTATAAGCTGTTTTCCTCATGGGGACCAAAAAATGTCCCCACAATGTCAAAGATTTCTGGTATGTCCATCCTTATACAGTAGTGAACCACCTATATATACAGTATAGACCTGAACCACACACACACACACACACACACACACACAAACGCTCGGGTAAGGAACAGGTTGATCTGTTCGTTTGCACAAGTGTTCCTGACACAGAAGGGCAGGCACCTGTTGGAAGGGAACATTTCTTTTATAGTCTATAATAAGCTCACATCAGATAAACCCTCCACATTAGGTCACCATTCTAATTCTCGTTCAGTCTCTCACGGTCTGCTGGTGCGATAACTGTTTTAGATAGAGCCGACTGTTTAAGAACAGCAGCCGCGCCAGTCCTAACCTCACATGAACATCATGTTTATTTTCCTCCACTAAAACCTAGAGTCAGCCATCATGACGGCATCCTCCACTCCTCTAATTTATTTACTTCTGCAGTTTCCCCAAACAAGCAAAAAGAACATTGTGTCCTTACTGTGAACACGAGTGGGAGGAGGTAAAGGGAAGGGGAGGGGAACGAGCGCGGGCGAGAAGGAAAAGGGCGAGTGTAGGATGAAAGAATGGTGGAGAACAAGATGACCTCTTAAAACTGAAAACTTATAGTCTTAAAGGACCATAACAGTGATGAGTTTTAACTGAAAGTGACATTAAAGAATAGTTGCCGTAATTGAATCACTGTCACTGTATTTTTAGTGTGAGTAGAGCAATGACAGGAAATGGGATCGGGAAATGTCATGTGGTTGATTCAAACTTGCACCGCCTGCTCTGTCAGGCATGTGTAGACCAGTGTAGGACCAGTGGTAGGACCCGCCGCTCTGCATATTTTGTATGTCTTCCTTATTTAACACGCAGCTCCATGAACTTAACTAAGGGATGTTTACACAGCACTGTTTTCAACTAAAGACGGAAAACTTTTTATGCGTTTTGGTCGTTCATTTACACAGCGTTTTGGGGGCCTGAAAAAGCTAACTTTTGAAAATGGGTTTCAACGTGCACGTTTTTGAAAACGATACCGTTACGCGAATATGTGAAAATGATGATGTCATGCGCATGCATAATGATAATTTCCAATGAACAAAAGATTTTTTAAAGGGATAGTTCACCCTAAAATGAAAATTCTGTCATTAATTACTCAACCTCATGTCCTTCCAAACCCGTAAGACTTCCGTTCAGCTTCGGAGCACAAATGAAGATATTTTTGATGGAATCTGTGAGCTTTCTATCCCACCATAGACTGCTACACAACTACTGGACCACTTTGACGCTTTAAAAAATTCACAAAGAGATCGTAAAACTAATCCATATGAATTGAGTGGTTTAGTCCAAATTTTCTGAAGAAACTCAATTGCTTTACATGATGAACAGATTGAATTTAGGCTTTTATTCACATATACTGAACACATTTATCAACTCACACATCTGTTGTGGTGAACGGAAGCTCAAGCATGTTCGCTTGCAAAAACCAATGAGGTTCATTCTCATGTTATGCAGCACGTTTTCAGCTTCAGCAAGAACCAATGAGATTTGTCCTCATCCGTCAAGCAGGTTCGGTTGAGCTTCTGTTTATGTTTGCTGATCAATGTTTAAATTAAATCTATTCATCTTATATCAAGTCTCTTCAAGAAAATTTGGATCAGAGCTCTCAAATCATATAGATTACTTTTGCTATCTCTTTATGAACTTTTTGAAACGTCAAAATGGTAGTTGTGTAGCTGTCGATGGAGGGACAGAAATTTTGAGGTTCATATTTAGAGTTTATTTTTGATCTGTTTTTTTGTTCATGTCTTAATTTCTTTGTTAATTAGTTCAGTTCGCCTCTGTTCTCTCCAGTCTCTCTGTTCCTGATCTTGTTCCTGAGATTCTGTTTTGTGAAGATTTGAGTTGATTTCTAAATAAAGACTGCTGCACTTAGATCCTGTTTCATCTCTGCTGCAACCAAAGCTGACAGTCAGCTCTCTAATCATTCTCGTGGTACTTTGATGTCATACGCAGATTGGTATACATGCACTTCCATTCAAAGGTTTGGGGTCAGTAAGATTTTGTTACTGAAGAAATTAATAATTTCCTTCAGCATTAAATTGATCAAAAGTTACAATAAAGACATAATGTGACAAAAGTTTTCTTTTTCAAAAAAAAAAAAATGCTGTTCTTTTGAAATGTCTATTCATCAAAGTATCCTGCAATAAATGATCACAAAAACATTAAGCAGCACAACTGTTTTCAACATTTATAAGAAATGTTTCTAGAGCTCCAAATCAGCATATTAGAATGATTTCTGAAGGATCATGTGACACTGAAGACTGGAGTAAAATTCAGCTTTGCTATCACAGGAATAAATTACATTTTACAATATGTTCAAATAGAAAACAGTTTGCAAAATTATTTTGCAAAATTAAGTCTCAGTCAAATATAGCTTGAATAATAATAATAATAATAATAAAAACGTTGTGTACAGGAAATGTAGAGTTTTAACCATGCTTAGAAAATTTAATTATTGGCAGATGTATTTGTAATACTTTGAACAGAAGTTTGTTTTGGAGGGATTTGTTCTTGTGTTTATTTTGCACCAAAAAAAGGTGATTGCCATAAGCCTTACATAATGTGGTTCTGATGCTTATCGGACCTGATGTGTATTCCATATGCTGTTTGTTTTCTTTTCAACACTCCCTCCCTCACACACACACACACACACACACACACACACACACACACACACACACACACACACACACACACACACACACACACACACACACACACACACACACACATTGACCATTATTCTGCTACACTTTTTTGCTTATTACATATAATGACTAATGCAGCACATCTGACATCTATGTTAAAAAATATGAAGACAATTCTACTAAGAAACAAAATATGAGTTTTTGGTCAGAAGTTTACATTTATAGGCCTAATGATTGCAGATTAAGTAAAGATTTGACTTTTTTCCACAGATGTCTTTTTGGACAAAGATTACACACTTGTGTTCTCCAGCATTTTGCATTTAATCAGATCTTAAACTGAATCCAGGTGTGTGTTCCCTTCTTTTTTTTTCTTCTTTTTTTTCCCCCTTGTTTTCTCTCATCAGCTCTTTGTTGCCTCACACGTAGCATGGCAGGCTGACCTCTTGTTGACATGTTCAGTTTCTTGCTCCATTTCGTGTTCCCTCAATGCCTAATTTGCTATCAGGCACTGCTGAGGACGCCTTTGCCCGGACTTGCTTTGCCCGTCAGCATCAGGTAGAGCCGAAGTCCTGCGTTAATCTCCACTTATGAAACCCTCTGATAGACTTTCTCCATTGATTACCCATCACTTCCAATGCACAAAACCAATGAGATTTGTGTAACTATTTGATATATATATTGAACGAAGGAAGAGACTGCAATAAAATAGAGCTAGTAAGGCAAGGCAAGTTTAATTCTATAGCATATTTCATTCACAGTTATTTACATTGGCATTATACATTACGGTTCAAAAGTTTAGGATGGGTACGATTTTTTTAAATACATTTTTGAAAGACGTCTCTTATGTCCATCAATGCTGAATTTATTTGATCAAAGATACAATGAAAACAGTAATATTATGGAATATTATTACAATGTACAATAATAGTTTTATATTATTTCTTACTGTGATGGCAAAGCTGAATTTTCAGCATCTTCAGTGTCACGTGATCTTTCATAAATGATTCTAATATGCTGATTTGATGCTCAAGAAACGCTCCTTATTATCAATGTTAGTATTAGTTATTTTTTTGTGGAAACTGATAAAAAAAATCTGGATTCTTTGATGAACATAAGGTTCAAATGAACAGCATTTATTTGACATAGAATCAATTAATATGAGCTCATTAGATTGCATGCATTTATAAAATAATTGGAAAATGCTTTTTATATGGAGTCAACTTAAAATAATATAAAAATAAGAAAATAATAAATTAAATTAAAGAAATAAATGTCTCATGTAGTAGTAGATTAAAATGAATTCTAAAGAGATAAATGGACACAAATTGAAATTAAATCAAATCAAATAACTCAATTAAAGTTAGTAAGAAAGGTATTTACAATAACAAATAAAGCTACATTTTAAGTGTTCAAGAGATCCTAAAACTACCAACATTGCTGTTCCAACTATGAACCTAGTCTATAGACTACGTATATGCTGTTTTTTTTAGATTTATAGAAGTATGTGGCTTTCAAAACACATTATGTATGAATGTTTATGAAACATTAAAGGTTCTCAACACCAAGGTCATGGCTGTAATTCCAGAGAACACACATACTAAAAATGCACATCATGAATGGAAGCCTCTTTTTTTTTTGGATAAAATCGGCAGCCGAATGTATAAATGTTAATATTGATATTCCAGAGGAATGCCTGATTTGTAAAGTGACATGAGCAGAAAGGTTGTTCCTAAAATGTGCACTCTAATGAACCAGAGTTTTATCATGATTTTCAGACCGCAATCAGCCTCAGGATCACAGTACAGCTCTTATCCCCATAATTACAGCTGAGCAATGTAAATAACATTATACAACCAGCTAAAGCGCATATGGAAACTTATAGAGCTGAAAAACTTCAGGCGGTGAGAGAGGAATTCTGATTATTTATAAATCAATTAGTTTTTCCCCTTTGTTTTTGGAGGATGTTCTCAAAGTTTTTATGATCACTTCCAATTTGGTCAGGTCATACTCCCCCACTTAAGTTCTTAACCAAGGTCGTGGAATGAAATGTCTTGCTCTCTTTGGCTCATCTCAGCTCTTGGACAGCAGTTTGGAGCGCTCCCAGATGTCTTGGCCTGGCTCCCTCACATTTATGTTCTGTAGTCGCTCCATTAATCGCAGTCAGATTGCGGCTGCTCACTTTGTGACGTCTGTGTTGGCAGCCGTACATGTCTCTCCTTCAACTGAAGAAGGCAGAATACACCCAGTCCGCACATATCACAGACACATTTTTTCATTTAAAAGTCCTTAATTCATGATTTAAAAGTGAGAAGTTAACTCTGTTAACGGATGGAATCCAGCATGTTTGCTTTTCTGCACCCTTAACAAAATACTTATGAGTGATATATGGATTTTGTACATTTGTTTCTTTTATCTGTCTTTTTCTTTCCCATAGAAGGAGGAATTTATTCCTGAAGAATAGAATTTGGTGTGCTAATACAGCTTGCTTTCACAAGAAAAAAAACTAAACATTTTTTTTATTATTTAACTGAATTCCTACAAGATGACTTATCGTGGATTGAGATCCTTCTTTGTTACATTGTCATTAGGGGCTTTACAGACTGAAAAAAGAAGAGAGGTAGTTTGCAGTAAATGTGATTGTATGTGACTGCAAATTGTTTACATTGCAGCTGCAGTTAAGTATTAATGTAATCCCCCCCCCCCCCCTTAAAAAAAGAAAATGTTTTAGCAACGAGAATCTTTAATAATAAATACTCTGGAATACTCAAGAGAATACAGGAAATATATCACAACAAGTGTCATTAATGTAAAATACTAAATCAACTATTCGAATAATTGAATAACCGATGGCAGACAAAGCGGATTTCACCCCCCTAAAATAAATAAAATAAAATATTTTACTTAAATTATTTGTGATATTTTTTTTTTTTCAATTAAAATAAAATAATATTTATTTATATAATAGTGTTTTTTTTGGGTTTTTTTTGCTAATCTGGAGTCCAACAGCCAGTGAAGGAACATTGATCCTGTCAGAAACAAAGCAGGGCACCATAACAGGAAAAAGACATTTCCCCAAGCATGTCAAAAACAGAGAGCATTTTACCTCCTATACTGTGGATTTAAGTTTGTAATGTCTATGTGCAACTACTTACATATTCATTATTTACATTGTATAATGTTTCCAGACAGTTGAAAGATGGATGGATGAAGTTTCAAAAACAATTCTTTTGTTTGTTCTTATTAAAAAAAAACATGCCTATCTCATGTTATCAACATTTACTGTACACTAAGAGTATAAATATCCCGTTGTTTTCATATTTGTGTAGTATCAGGTCGCATCCATGTAAGGAAACCAGAAAACCTGTATAGCATTGGTTTACACGCTAAGCCCTGTTTACCCAGTGTCTGTGTGTTTTTAGAACTCTCTGTTACTCTGAGCTAAAGAAACTTTTCTCTGTAGAAACATTCCTCACAAAATGTGTTCTCAAACACAGTGTTTCATAGGAAACATAGTGGCATGCTCGAACCTGAAAAAGCATCCAAATAGGCCATTTAAGAACATTATGATGGACAGACTGAGAGAGAGCAACAAGGTTTCTGCATATATGCTGTGGCTTATATGTGTGTTGTTCTGGAAGAGAGATTCCTACTGTAATGACAAGCATCATCAAGTGAAGAGCGACAGCTTCTTGGCCAGAGGAGTGTGTTAAGAGTCACTGGTAGCATTGCGTGTTGATTTACTACTTCACACAAGCTCACTGGGTCTATTGTAGAGTAGAATGCCAAATGTGTGTGTTGTATTTCTGGCAATCTCTGCAATATTTATTGAGACTCAGAAATATTGCCAGCTGTGAATGATGGAGATATTGATCCAAACTGCAGTAGATTAAGGCCAATATTTCCCCAATTCCCCCTGTAGTTGATTATCAGGGGTTGATATAAGTTTTTGTATTTTATTTTAATTTTCATTTTGGAATAAATACTTCTATTGAATAATTTAAAAGGGCCTATATATATATTTTTTTTTTTTTACCTTTTCTTTAGCATATAATATACCTGTTAATGCATGTAAACAATCTAAAAAGTAACAAGTCCACAGGAAGTTTAGTTTTCATAAAAGTTTTTTTGTCACTTTCAGTGGCGGTTTTATCCCTATCAATTCTGATCCTGATTACTATTGATGTAAAGGGCTGGAGAGAGAACTGTATGTTCTGAATGAAACCTTTGCTTTAGAAATTCATCATCTCAGTCCATGGAAAATTCACCTTCACCTGAACCTCAAGCATCAAAGAGAGAGAGAAAATGACTGTTTGTTTAGAAAAGGCCCTTATGACAAACACAATAAGGGTTCTTTCAATTTAAAAATGTTGTTATATTGTTTTCACATTATATTATTACTATGTAATGCATGTACTAGGATCAGTCATCTCAATAAATGCAGCACACACACACACACGCACACACACACACACGCACACACACACACATACATACATATATATATATATATGAATATGTGTAGCATCCTAGGCTGCCTCCGAAAGTTAGCTGACTTGTTGCCTTGCTGCCCTATTTGGCAATGACTTTGCAGGCAGCGTTTGAACACAAAGATACCTCACAAAACTGATTTCGGGCAGACTTCTAAGGCAGCATAACGGATAAATGAACTACAAGAAAATAAACAGAGCTTTGGTAATAACTACGTGAAAATTGAATTACTACTGTACTAATTTCTCACTAGAAATGACATCAAATGTGTAAAACAAACTTTTACACACAAAATTACCACCAACGGCAACTTTTAGATGACATATTTATGTTTTTGCATGTTTTGCATCTGTCACAGACTGGAATGCAAAAGATGGTGAGATGTCATAGGTAGCGAATGACACATCTGTGCTGCCTTCAATTAATCGATCAGTTGAAGGTATCTCAGTAGACATGATGTGGCACGATCATTAAATTCGGACATGCCGTGTTGCCTTCCTACCGGCGTATCATGCCTGTAAAGGCACCATTTCTCAGCTTTCAGACGCAGCCATAGAGTGAGTGAAGCCAAGTGAAGGGTTGAGTGATTTTGCATGTGTATTGTCCTCTTTTGCTGGTATATGTGTGAGTGCAGGGCCTAAAACTAACTTTTTGCCACACCTGCCAATAGTCGTGACTTGAGACTATACATATTTTTTTCCTGGCCATGAAACTGGTTTTGGAAAAACAGGCAGTTATGACACCAAAATGTTGTGCAAATTCACAATTCTCTATTCCAATTGACCCTTCGCTAAGCCACGCCCGAAAACCGCCACTGGCCAATCCTGTCTTAGCAACCGTAACTAGGCGCGGGAGGTCTGGCAAGCTTTCGAGCGAGGGAAACATGCCGAAGCGTTGTGCGTATGGATTGTGCAAATCTGATACCCGGTATCCTAAAAGTTTGGACGGGGGAGTGTAATTTTTTTCCTTCCCGAAAATCTAAAAGCCAAGGTGAGAAATGATGGGCGTGGATCAAGCAGTGTGGGAGACCCCATTCACAACTAATGTCCACAGGATTAACAAAAACACCTATTCCTTGGAAGTTGGAAATAATTACGGTAATAATGCATTATAATTACATAATACACATGTTTTAACGTAAAATAAGACGTTTAAAGACAAGACGGAGGCTTACTGACATACTTTAAAATATATTTCAGCATTTTGTTAATCTACGGCCTACTACCCCTGACTGAGTAACTTTAACCCAATCCGATCGCGGCTCTCCCGCTGTTAGTGTTATTCCACAAGATTTATGGATAAACTGTTTGACTTATAATTATTAGATTAGTTTCACATTTCACTTACCCTGCTGTGCACGAACATAGCTGTTCCTCGATTTGTGTGTTTCCCATGTGAATGGTCATCGTATGAGGCGGCGGCTGCTGCGACTATAGGCTTTAGCTTCAATTTTTATTAAATTATTCTCTAATCGGTTGCATATTATGTCGTGGATATATCCCTCGAATGCATACTGCAGTCCCTTTTGTCTTGCTCTCTCAGATATTTCACATGTTCGCCAAAAATTACCATCACTGTAATAGATGTGCTAGACGCGAAAGCTTGACAGGCGTAGCAACAGTAACTAAGGAGGGCGGGGCTTAGCGAAGGGTCAATTGTAATACCAGAGCTAAAACCACTAGCTTAAATAATACAAATGTAAAACATTAAAGACAAGTAACAGTAGTTTCCAGGTAGAGACATGTTTTCTAGGAAACTCACCCAGACGGCCATTTTTGTACACAATTTTTTTGTGAATTTGTACAATCACGCGCAAAAAGTCATGACAGAGAGCTCAATTCAGTATTTGCATGCTGTCTGAGACACTGCTTTCTGTGCACGTGTTTCGGATAAGTGCACAGTACACACAAAACTTTCCAAACAGTGTGCGAGTGACGAAAGTTCCCTTTTGCGTCTTTTTGCGCTAGAATATTTAAATTGGCAAGGCTTAAGCTTTCGTGACGATGCAGCACTGGCCTGACAACTGTCCCAAGCACTGTTCACATTTGTTTACGTTCATGTTTCCACAACATTGCATGTTAGAATGTTAGTATGTTAGAATGTTAGTATGTTAGAATGTTACCGGCCAACTGCCGATTGACACGGTTTCATTTACTAGCCAACACCGATCTTTACTCGCTTTTGGCTCTTGCCGAGTGTTCATTTTAGGCCCTGTGTGTAGTGAATGAATTAAATATTTTTTGGATTTAGCATTTTGTTACATTCAAACAAAACAATAATTTAAACAAATCATTTAAATGTATTTTTTTTAATTGATATGAACTCTTTGTAGACAATTTGGCATTGATGTTAATTTTTCAAAAAAAAAATTTCACTCACATTGTTAAGCTGAAAAACGTTAGGTGTGTTCAACTTGAAGCTGCGCTGCACAGACCGATCAGTTTATTTCATCAAAGTACCACAAGAGCGATTCGAAAGCATACAGAGCCGACTGCTCTCTAATCGCTCTCGCGGTCCTTTGATGTCATACACCAATCGGTCTGCCACTTCAAGTCAAACACATCAAATTAAAGCATGCAAAATAAGAACAATTTTATTAGTGGTCTCAGACTTCTACACACGAAACACAGAGTCTGTTATTAGCTTTGGACTTAAAGATAAACATTCTTGATTAATGTCCAGGGCCACACACACAATACACTCTGTACTGAAATTATAATTATATCCTGTTCCTATCAGCTTCACAAAGCTGGTCATTTGTTAAGCTAGTATGGAGTGTGAAGAAAACGTGGGTCACCATGGAGAAACGTGGGGCACAACTTTAGCCAACACAGCTAACAGAAGAAAGCTCACACTCAGTTTTTATACTTATTCATTTAGGTGATACTCTTTTCATGTTTCTTTAAGGTTAAAGTGTGTCTTGTTTGTGTTCTGTAAAGTGTACTTTAACGCTCAATCATTTGTATTGCAGATGAAGCCCGGCTGATACACTTTTAGACCGGTTTGTTGGGTCTTGGTGGTTATCTGTCGATCAGGCCTTTTCTCTTGCATGGCGCAAGACGCCAGTATCTGTACATTTCTAATTAGAGGCAGGAAATGTTTATTGGCATTTGATTGGGTGGGCCTTTGCTGTAACTTTGGGCACATTTTAAACAAACTATCTCAGCATCCTGTTTAAATTCACTTTCATAGCAAAGGGACAGTCAGAGCAGACTGGCCCACAATTACGCAAGATTACAATGTAATCATGATTTCAATTCTAAAAAAATCAACATATCATTCATATCACCCAAGTGAACCAGTTGGATGAGGCTTTTAATGTCTTAAAATATCACCCACTCTTCATTATTGTCTAAATTTAGACAAGCTGTTAGCAAGCAATATGGTATTAGATTGATTGAAAATTAAAGGAAATATTTTCCACACCCCAAAGATACACTTCAGGCCTTTTTCACTCCAAGTCTAAATTTTTTTAACCTGCAACATGGAAAATATGCACAAAATATAATAAAAAAAAAATGAACAATTCAATCAAGTATCATTTTCCATTGTTAGCGACTTTTTTGGAGAAAGATCCAAATTCGGTGGTAAACCGGTTCTTCTACATGATTTCCATCATATAGACAAATGAACGATGATTAGGAGTATGTTTGTGCACAGTTCAGCATATTTCATGAGCCAATCTGTATGTGTGCTGACTAGAACACGAGTCACATAGCTGGACTCGCAGTATGTGTGGGTTTGATATACATCTTGATTCTTTGAAATGATGTGCATGACCCACTGAAGATAATGAGTTATATTCTATTCAGCCGAGCAGGGCAATGGGTCCATGCTTTCTGAGAACGGATGGATGCTTCTAGGCCTGTGTCTCCTCTCACTGACTATGAACTTCCCAACATTTATATTCTATTCTGTGTAATGTTTTTCTTTTGACCCCAGTTGTAGTTAATCGGTTGATTTCGTAATTTCTCAAAACATATTTTCTTTCGAAAGTGCATTCCCCTATGTCTGAATCTTTTATGTAAGGCTAGGTGGATTTTTTTTTTTTTTTTTTACAGTGTTTGATTCTGTTAAAGGATCTTGAGAGTTGTGGGCGGATCACTGTATTAAAGTGTGAATGGAAAAATTTACTCCTATGAAACAATTCTTTGTAATGGTTCAGTCAAAAAGTCTCCATCTTTATGAATTTTGAAATAATATGAATCAGTCTAATGTCTCAGTCTATCACTATCACGTCTATCTCAAAATTTATATAATGTATTACTACCTAAAGCAGTGTTTACCAAAAATAGAAGTTAACATGTTAACATACAAGAAATTCTCAAAAATAGGGGCGCAGATTAAGAGGTTAAGACAAAGACTTCCTCAAAAGAATCTTTAATAGGATCAAGGAAATGAAATGTTTGAATGAAACATTTAGAAAAGTTATTGCGTTTATTGAGTTTATTAACCAGTTTCTTCTATTTGTTATCTTCAGGACCGTTTGTTCTTTGTTATGGAATATGTGAATGGCGGAGACCTGATGTTCCAGATCCAGCGTTCACGCAAATTCGATGAAGCTCGTTCCCGGTTCTATGCTGCTGAGGTGACCTCAGCCCTCATGTTCCTGCACCAGAATGGGGTCATTTACAGGTAAATTAATAAATTCATTACATGGCAATTGACTACTGTAAAGGGACAAAGGTCAAATCACATTCAGCCATTGTTTGGTTCCGAACAGCAAACTTCTTCTGTTTGTCTCACTGATAGACATAGCATCATTGTTAAGTAACCAGAAGAATGGAATGTCTTGAAACCTCTAAGCCAAAATACCATTGTAACACACAAAAGATACATTCCAAATTTAGTGAAATTTTAGCCTGATCATTTTTGGACAGAAAATTAGCCATCCGTTCCAAGTGTTTGCTAACGTTTAATCCGAAATCCAGATCATTCATTTTCTCAGAAGGCTGTCACGCAATCCTTCACAGATTAGGTCTGAAGCGAATCAAATGCAGACTGTATCACATGAACTGGCTCTGGCATGGTGCATTGTATCCGTAGGAACTATTTTGCCTAGAGACAGGAGCCCTTGTCTGCCTTGTTTACCTCAGGTTGTTTACTTTGATGAGCTATGTGCAATGATTTATTCGTTCCCAGACAGTTTGTTTACCCTCTCAATTGTGTGTCATTAACCACACACAACGGGCAGTGCTTCTAGGGCTGGAAGGCCAGGCTATTCTTGGGATCATTTTTATCCATCGCTGGCTTGTTTTCAATGTGTAATCCATCTTTACTGTCAAGAAATATCATAAGTTTGCATGTTGTTTACGTGCAGATTTATTTTGTATTGGTGTCATGCATGCGATATTAGAATCATGCAACATTGTCATTTCATTCTAAAATCATATGCATGACACCAATACAAAATAAAACTTCACGTAAACAACATGCAAACTTATGATATTTTTTGGACAGTATGACTAGAAAATGTAATGCAGATTCATTTGTAATTTTACAGATTCAATTTTACAGGTTTTGTAGCTGGTTCAATAGAATAATGTCACACAACGCTGGAAGCCCAAGTCATCATGACCCCTTCTTCCTTTCGCCCCTCTGGCCCTCACTGAACCCAGTGACTTGTGAGTTTCCTCACCTACCCATTCTCGGCCTGGTCCTGAGCTCTCTGGTCTTGGGCAGGAAGAATCTCATTTGGAGTTTAATGTTGTATTGAATTAAATCAACCTCCTCCCCACACTGGCCTTCCTGATCCCAGATTTTCAGAGACTGAAGGGAAATGGGGAGATCTTATGAAAGTAGGAGACTTAAGGCGTATAGGTCAAGCAGAGGTCTGGTTTTTCTAATTACACTGAGTTTATTATTTTTCCCCTTAACATTTATAATAATCTCTGCTATTAGCTACTCTAGAGACTCATACACCATGTTTTTGATATGTTCAACAAAAATAAAATTTAACCATTTGGTCAAATGAACTTTATGTGGATTATTGCAAGGTACAAGAAACCAAAACGTGAAATACAACATGGAACTCGTCATACTCGCCAACATTACAACCTTTACATGTGCTAAAAAGATTTTTTTTTGTCAGGTATATTGCTCATTTAGAGCACCGAGTGAGTCCCCTGAAAAATAATAATAAAAAACTCCTCTCCATTCACTTCATGAGCAGGATCTATTTAAGAACACAGTGTGTTGGACGACTGCCATCACATCCATTCATGTCTCTTACCCACCTTCCATTCGTCTGACCCCTTGTTTAGGCTTACAATCGCTGACATGATGTTTATTTGGCAAGAAAGTAGACAGGATGTGATTCGGTCAATATGAATGGCTTATTGTGTGTTATAAGAATAACAGTACACACATATACACCTCAGATCGGCTCAGGCGCCGGTTCCGTTGATTACCTGATGATGACGACTAGACCATGAATCACTTGACTAGTGCTCCACCCTCAATGAAGGTCATTTTAAGCGCAAATCATGCTGGGAGATTGATTGATCAGAGGGCTCATGTAATCTGGCTTTGTCTAGCTCAGCACAGGAAAAAACAAAGGAAACAAAAATTGTACAGGTACTTCATACAGGAGATGAGGATCACAAAATAATATGGTGTTCTAGACACCAATGTTTCATTAGGGACATAAAAACATTTCACTCATCTATCTGTCTGTATGTGTCTGTGTGAGCTTTGAATATACTGTATAAGGGAATTTGTTCAATACTGTGTATAGGGCAGATTGGGGTTAGTTGTCACATTGAGAAACTTGCCACACATTGTAGCTATAAGGAACCCACACTGACATACAGCCAGACAAGATTCAACTGTATAATGAAGGGAGATTTTAATTCACAATTTTATGTTGTAATTTAATATACAGGTGCTGGTCATATAATTAGAATATCATCAAAAAGTTGATTTATTTCAGTAATTCCATTCAAGTGAAATTTGGATATTATATTCATTCATTACACACAGACTGATATATTTCAAATGTTTATATAATTTAATTGTGATGATTAAAACTGACAACTAATGAAAATCCCAAATTCAGTATCTCCGAAAATTAGAATATTACTTAAGACCAATACAAAAAAAGGATTTTTAGAAATGTTGGCCAACTGAAAAGTATGAACATGAAAAGTATGAGCATGTACAGCCCTCAATACTTAGTTGGGGCTCCTTTTGCCTGAATTACTGCAGCAATGTGGCGTGGCATGGAGTTGATCAGTCTGTGGCACTGCTCAGGTGTTATGAGAGCCCAGGTTGCTCTGATAGTGGTCTTCAGCTCTTCTGCATTGTTGGGTCTGGCGTATCGCATCTTCCTCTTCACAATACCCCATAGATTTTCTATAGGGTTAAGGTCAGGCAAGTTTGCTGGCCAATTAAGAACAGGGATACCATGGTCCTTAAACCAGGTACTGGTAGCTTTGGCACTGTGTGCAGGTGCCAAGTCCTGTTGGAAAATGAAATCTGCATCTCCATAAAGTTGGTCAGCAGCAGGAAACATGAAGTGCTCTAAAACTTCCTGATAGACGGCTGCGTTGACCTTGGACCTCAGAAAACACAGTGGACCAACACCATGGCACCCCAAACCATCACTGACTGTGGAAACTTTACACTGGACTTCAAGCAACGTGGATTCTGTGCCTCTCCTCTCTTCCTCCAGACTCTGGGACCTTGATTTCCAAAGGAAAAGCAAAATTTACTTTCATCAGAGAACATAACTTTGGATTTTGTCCAGGCGAGACACTTTTTTCTACCACATACTTTCCTTCCCTTCGCCTCTCTATTAATGTGCTTGGATACAGAGCTCTGTGATTAAAGCCATTAAAGAGCCAGTAATATATTTTAAACCGAAATAAGTTGTGAAAGGTGTTTTGTGTATGTGTATTAGTAGTTAAAAATAGAGTTTCAAATCACTGTCTTTAAACAGTTTCCATTATGACAGTGTAATATAATATATATATATATATATATATATATATATATATATATATATATATATAGTGCTTGTAATATATACTTTTTAATGGGTTGCCTCTCTAACATTTCCCACCTTCAAATGGTCCAAAATGTGTCTGCTCATGGGCAGTCACAAATGCGGCCATATTACACCTTCATTGGCTACCAGTCCGATATTGATTTTAAAATTTTGCTATTTGTTTCTAAAGCCCTCAACAATCTAGCCCCTCAAGGCATAAGGCTGTGGAATAGCCATTATGCCATTATCTGTTAGAGCTGGTCCCATGGTGTCTGAGTTCATATCTATGCTAAAAACTAATCTTTTCTCGTGCGTATAACCTTCTGTAACTGTGTTTATGTATTATGTGCAGCACTTTGGTAAACCAAGGTTGTTCAAAATGCACTAGAGAATTAAATCGGAACTTGACCTTAAGCGTAACAACGTGCCCCTCTAATGTGTCAATGGGTCTCATTCATGAAACACGAGCAGAATGAATTTTTGTGTAAATCGTGTGTAAAGTGGTTCTGGCGTAAATTTTCGGATTCATTAAAATGTTCTTATTTTCCAAATGTTAGTTGGTACGAAAGAAATCTACACCTGCTCCCAGCCACGTGTAAATAGTGCGCTTAACATCCGAACGTTTTGCTCATTAATAAGGCTGCATTTTAATTGTAAATACATACAGTTTTTCTTTTTACTTTTATTATGAGAGCCAGTAATTATTTGATTAAAGTGTTCCGTTTGCAGATGCTATTTAGCATCTATTTAGCAAACAGAACACTTTAATCAAATAATTAATTGCTTTCAATAGGGCTGGGCAAACTAATAGCCCCTTAATTGTTACGGAAATTGTTTCCTATAAAATGGCCAAAATCAGGCATAACAAGAAACATTTACGATGGCTGATATAACACTTTTGCTAGATTTGGCAGATAGAGCGCTGCGCAAAACGCGTATTTTCAGAGAAAATTACAATTTCTGCATCTGAGATATTTTTCTTTTTCATTCGCTTTTGAGAAGACATGTTGAAATCCTTCGTTTTGTATCATAATATGATGCCCATATATAGTTGTCAGTCGGATTTAATGGGCGGGATTTATGGTAATTGAGAATGAGCGTGCACGCGCATCCCATTTACTACTGTTTGGAATTCATTAACACACACACACATTTCACATCACATCTGACGGTTACGAAGTATTTGTGAATCAGGAGAAGAGTTTTCGGAAAGGTCTCTTTACGCGTAAATCACTCAATATTTACTCGTATATTTATGAATGTTTCATGAATGAGACCCATTGTGTTCAGTGAAATATACGCTTTTTTGCACTTGAACGAGGCACTTCACATCGGGTTGCTCGAGTAATAATGTGCCTGTAATAGGTCCAAGGCAGAGCTCTATGACGACATCATGTGAAACTTGAGAAAATCATTTCCACCGGCAATAAATAAAAATTCCAGATTATTCTCCCTTTTGTCTTGCCTCATTTTGGGAAAGCCCTACATTGCAGGAGAACTTGTGTGTCAGAAGACATGTTAGCTCTGCTTCAAGCGAATGGCAGAACTGCATTTTTCCCCCATGTGAATGAATTCCACCTATCTGTGACCTGCCACACATACCAGGATGGAAAAAAACCCAGAATGCAGAACATTCTAGAACAAAATGTGCAGGTGTAGTATTCTTCTCCCTATCGATGAAGGACATGGTGGCAGTTTTGATTGAAACCACGGAAGTTTGATCTGGTTAAAGAGGGCATGTTTAATCTTGACTTCGCTGCTGTAGATTGCAAGTGGCTGGTTTGGTTGTTTGTTCAGATTCACTACATCTAAAAATAGATAGTAAGAGCAGGTGGCATAGATGTGGCTCCTTTGCTTGATTACCCATCTTTTGTTGACCTCTGGCTCTTGAGGGATTTTGTAATGGTGTAACATGGGAGCTGTATTCTTGGCAGGACATGGAAGACACAAAAGTGCTGAGACTTAGAAGGGCTTGTGATGGAACATGTGAGCTGGTAGTTATTGTAGTATTTTCACACCTTGTACTTGCGAGATCTGCTTTTGTGTGGTCTTTGTGACCTTTCACCTGAAAAGTAACATAATACGATTGAGGTAATGTTCCTTATCCTACAATAAGTATAACTGTGATCCACATTGTGTAAGAGCTAATTGATATTAAGAGAGAGCACATTCAGTAATCCAAGAGCACATTCAAAAATACGCTTTTACTTTAGTAAACAACTTCCTCTATGTACTAAGTATGGACTAAGAGGCTCAGTTACAGCCCCTATAATTACTAATCACTGTGACCTTGTAAACAAGTTGTGCTTTGCACTGATTGCAAAACACAATGATTGGATGATTTTTGTTCCTTTCCATCCACTTATATGCAAAATTTTGATATCTGTTATGCATTATATATTCTAATATATTAAATAGGTCATGCAGATGTTGCCTGGTAACTTTCCAGGTGTGCCCAACTTAGTTTTCACAAGCTTCATTCATGCTGACCATGATAGGGTATGTAAATCACTGCATACAGACATCTAAAGATATAGAAGATATCTTGACAACAATCCATCAACAAACATGCATTAAAGTTTGGGGTCGATTTTTTTTTTTTTTTAAAGAAGTCTCATGCTCATCAAGACTGCATTTAAAATTCAGTTAAAAATAATATTGGAAAATATTTTAAATAACTGTTTTCTATTTTAATTTATTTTAAAATATAATGCATTCATGTGATGGCAAAGCTGAATTTTCAGCATCTTTATTCCAGTCTTCAGTGTCGCATGATCCTTCAGAAATCATTCTTATATGCTGATTTGGTGCTCAAGAAATATTTCTTATTATTATCAATGTTAAAAGAAGTTTTTATTTTTTTATTTGTGGAAACCATGATACATTTTTGTCAAGATTACTTTATGAATAGAAAGTTCAAAAGAACAGCATTTATTTGAAATAGAAATCTTCTGTAACATTAAAAATGTCTTTACTCTCACTTTGAATGCATCTACGCTGAATAAAATTATTCATTTTTTTAAATGTGTATATATAATGAATTTCTTTATATAGATAAATAG
Organism: Gila orcuttii; assembly: GCA_026230005.1. NCBI lineage: Eukaryota > Metazoa > Chordata > Actinopteri > Cypriniformes > Leuciscidae > Gila > Gila orcuttii. The sequence goes on along the minus strand of JAPDVR010000019.1, from coordinate 29,578,757 downwards.
TCACAATGATCTATATATTTATTTTATTAATTAAAAATATTATTGTTATACTAAAAGATTGTACAAAAACCATTACTTTTAATTGAACTTTTTAACATTATATTAAAGAGGTGTGCATCATGTCCTTCTTTGGTTTGTTGTAATGGAATAGCTTAATTGTGGTTTTGAAAAAGTGCATATTTTTCAGCTTTTTAGCAAATTTTTAAGTAGAGAGAGGTTGCTGTGTACGTAATGGAGAAAAATCACTTCTCAGGAATCACTGGAACACAGGAAATGCTCTAAATTGAGTCTGCTGCTGTTTCCCTCTCTCTATCTTTCTCTGCTTTCTGCCTTGTGTTCTTACTATGTCAGTACTTTCCTACAAATGAAAGTAGCTCTAGTAAAATGTAATACAATAGTTAATCTCATACTCATGTCTTATTTCTGCTGAGGTTTTCATTACACCTATAATAAAAAAGAAAACATTCATTGTTTTTATAGATTTTTACAACTAACTCACAAAAATCTTATCATCAGAGACAAATCAAATAATATATGTTTTGTTAAATTATTCATGCTGATTTTATTATTCTATATGCATAGCTATTGGTCTATATGAAAAATGAGGAAGAAAGAACATTTAAAAGGTCTAATAATAATTTCATTACGTTTGAGCATCATAAAATCACTGAACAAATGTCACATATGAGTTGTGAGTTGTGTTTTGTAAACGCAAAAGCTGAACAGTCAGAGGTGAACGAACAGCACTGAAATGGTCTTTTGTCACAGTTGAATTCTCTGCTCTAATGTGACTTTATGCATAATACAGCAAAATAGTTAATTCTCATGAATAATCCAGAGAAAAGCTCAGAAACTGAAGACGTAGACAGTACTCTTCTTCCACAGCAGCCAATTACCACTCTGAATTAATGCCTGTACCTCACTTTTCATGATGTTGGTTCAACTTTGCTTTTTAAACCGGAAGCTAAAAGCTAAAAAAAAAAATATATATATATATATATATATATATATATATATATATATATAAAACGAATGAATCCGCATTTTTGAACAGGTCATAATTGATTCATTCAATGACTGATTCTGATGATTGATTCAATGACTCGCTCGTTAAGACAACGATTTGCCGCCACCTAGTGGTGGTTTATTTGCATGTGTAAAATACAATTTTATTAAAGAGATAGAATGCGTAGATATTATATGCGTTTATAAATAGACTATTACAAGTGGAATATAAGATAAAATTGTTGAGTATAACAGAGATAATAAATTAATTGCAGTTGCATTGCATGAAATGTTTGTTTGTCTGTCTTTTTTTTGTTTTCATATGGGGGCCTCCAACTGTTTTCATTGAAACAGGCCTCCGAATTGCAAGGGCTGCCTCTGGACAAAGCATCACCTTGCAACCTCAGAAAGTCACAATCAAACTCTGGAAAAAACTAAGAGTATGTTACCTAACATCTTGGAAAATAAATGCGAAAATGAGAGCAGCATTCACCATTCATACACTTCAAAGGGACAGATAAGAGCTACCGATGTAGCAATGTCATATAATCTATATCAACAAATGAAACTCACTGATGAATTAAAGTCTCTTTCTTGGAAAAGATAGGAAGAGTGATGTGACCAGGGTGCGTTGGAAAGTATACTACTGTAGGATAGGACTGGATAGAGAGGGAAAAAAAGAGAGACAGAAAAGAGACAGATGGAGAGATGGACAATTCTGGAACATCTTGTGATGTAGAAGCTCATGTGGGTAGAGGACAATAGAGCAGCCGTTCACGTCTCATGAACTTTCTACCGCTTTCTTTTTGTGCACCTACATTAAAGGTTAGACACACCTACTTATTCTTTATTTGTACTATTTTTCCACACTTTTAAATGATAGTAAATCTCAAATAGTAAATCTCAAATGGAAGTATGAAAATTATGTGAAAAAATAAAACTATAATTAAAACCGGCCGATTAAAATTGACATCTTTGCTCTTTATTAAAATATTAGTAAAATTTAGTTTCAGATTTTGTAAGCATATTGCATAGTCATGCTTGGAGTTTCCTGAGCTTATTGTTTTTCTATGCATTTTTTTTTCCAGTAAAATAAAACCTGTAGCCTTTTTGCTAAATAATTTTGTCAGATTAATATCTTAATCTGTGTTAATTGGTATTTTGTTCTTGCCCAATATATAAAAACATATAAAATATTTTCCTCATATTTTGATGGTTTAATCAAACTTGGTCATTAATAAAAAAAATATCGGTTTAACTCCACAATCAAAAAGTGTATCTTAAATTTGGGAAGTGGGTCTCTCAACGTGCATCTTTCCAACATTCATTAAAAGCTTTTCCCCCCACACTTCTGCATGTTAAAAGTAATTGAACACTTTTGGTGGGGAAAGACAGAGAGGAATGAAGCCCGTCGTGCCAACTTTTCAGACCAGCAGGAACGTATCGAGCACCATGGGTGCTTTTCTGAAAGGCAACAGTTGCGTAAGGGTTCCGACGCTCCCCTCCCTTTTCAGTGAGGATGCTTTTATGAAAACACCTTTGACTGAATGACATCCTGCAAAGTGATGTTGACATTCTTGTTGCAATCAACCATCAAACCCCAATCTGACTGGTTTCATCCAACTCCTTGTTGTCTTTCATCAGTGGCACCTTATCATCTCGCTCTCTCCTTTACTTTTTACTCTCTCTGTCTCTCTTTACCTTCCTCTTGTGCTGGTTAAAATCACTCCACGGGTACATGCTGTGCCCGAGTCTTTAATAGTCTAGCAAGCCCAATAAACCAGTGTTTCTCAAACTTTTTTTTGTCTTGGTCAGCCCCATCCCGAGTGATCAAATACTCCTGCAATATGGCCAGAAATGTATACTTTATTTTGATAGTCCACTTTAGACATTCTACTACTAACTATAAGTAACTTTGCAACTAAATATCAAATAACTCTCATTAGAATATTATAAATTTTGCTTTCTAAGTGTCATACTTGTTTAATTCACTGTAATTAAATGTTTCACTGTTGTTCTGAATTGAACATAGAGTATGTGCTGTTGTAACAATGTATGCAGGGAAGCTGAAGACAGAAGACTCAGGTTCTTACAAAACACTAATAAGTTTAATTCTTATTCAAAAAGCAAGCAAACAGGCAGTGTAAACACATCTAAACAACAGAGACTGCAAATGGAATGTCTAATGCCGGGCGTACACCAAAGGATTTTCACAATCCCAGACTAAAGACCGGCAGTCTTTAGGAATCTTACTGGAGTCTCGGCGCGCTCCCGTCGTCTCGATCGTTAAATGTGAGGTGATAATCTGCAGTCCGCGACCCGATTTATGGTAGTCTTTCTCTAGTCTTATCAAACATGTTTGATATTATCGCAAGTCCTAGCGTAGTCATGGTGACGAAAAACAATCAACAACCAATAAAATCGTTCTCAGAAAACAGTAAGCCATCAGTCACAACAACGTAACATGTCGACGGACGTGGAAACACAACGAGCGCCAAGTAGGCGAAAATGGACCATGGATAAAGAGGAGCGCCTTGTCGAGCTGTGGGCAGAGCAGCCGTGTCTTTTTGATGTAAACTGCGATTCATACCACGACAGAGTGGAAAAAGAAAAGAAGTCTGTTATCTGGTTAAAAACCGGTTGCTCCCGAACCGTGCCGCGGTTCGCGTGAATGTGAAAGCAACACGGACTCGGGTGCGCACTTGTTCAGGAAATAAAGTAACCTGCGCATGCGTTTTAGCTTATTGTGATGTATTCAGTTAAATAAAACACTTGTAAGGGATGATAGTGTTTATGATTTACCTTGGATACGAGCGAGAGTGAGCCTGCAGTGTAGCCTATTCGTGCATTGCGCGTGGGATCAGGGCAACAAAGTTGGAAATCCACTGTCTCCTCAAAATAGTCCGTTTGCAAGCAGCAGAAGTCCACCTTATGTGACACACCCACAGCAAACCTGTATTGTTCACTCAACTGCGCATAATAGCAGCGAATTAATAAAAGAAAAAAACAATATTGACCCACGTTCTGTTTTCTATCATGCGCAGTGCACGTTTGCGATGACGTCATATGCACGCAAACGCACAAGGGTTCGATAGAATCAAGTTGAGTGTGAAACCAGACCAACGCTGCGGGGGGCGCCGGGAACAAACGCGCTCAGGCTCGGACCGCAGCAAACGAGCAGTGTAAAAGCCCCCTATCACTGCTGAGCATGATGGGAGGAATTTGGTGGGAATAAAAAGCTAAAATAATCTAGTTGTAGTCTTGTAAATAGTGTCACTACAAGATTCAGTGTTTGTAAAATCTTTAGTCTGAGACTAAAAACTGTGAACCCAAGTCTTTAGATGTGAGCTGATGATCTTATAAAGTCTTTTCTAAATCTTTTCAAAGTCTTTAGGTGTACGCCCAGCATAAGAGTGAAGGCAAGGGTGAGGCTTAAATAACAAACTGAAACGAAATGACACACAGCTTAAACCAAAGAACTAATAATGATGGTAACCAACTGAACATTGAACAGAGGAAGTGCATGCAGGTGAGGGCCAGGGAGGATGATGGGAAATGTAGTGACCGTGACAACTGTACACCGTTTAGAGATTAATCAATTTGATTTGATAAAAAAATTTCATGCAATCAGAATATTTACATTTAAATAAATTTAAATGGGTTTTTCATGTTAAAATATTTACAGTGTTACTTTTTGCAGTGTTAAAGAATAAAGTTTTTTTTTTTTTTACACTGCAATGAATTTATCTTATCATTTACATCCAACTAAATCTATTTTAGTATAATGTTATTCACCTCCACTATGGTCATCTAGTGAAGAGACATCTTATCAGTCTTTACCTTCAAGCAATATGTTTTAACTCTAGACACTGCTGGAAATTGACAAACCTTACTGAAGTGTGAACATGGTTGTCAATCTGTCTATCAAGACCGTCAAAGTACTATTAAATTTAAAGTTGAACAATTTCAGATGCAAGTTTCTGAGTCTTGCTGTATATGCGCAATTGAGAGAATTGTAATTCTATATGTTATTTTATCTGAATCTGAATCATGCATCAGTTATTTCAGGATGTTTAAGATGGCAAGATGTTTTGCTCTTTTATTAAATTTCAATTTATGGTTAAGAGGATCAAAATGTACGGTGCATGCGATGAGAATAAAAGCAAAAATAATAAACATAGGTATGTTTTAAAGATAAAGATGTCCGTTTAAGTTCATTCAAAGTTAACCTTCACAAAATTCTTCACAGAAATCCCTGTGTGATGTTCTTCACGTAATACCAACATTTTAGTACATGCTACATACGTATTGATTTATATTGCTGTTTGTTACATTTGCTTAAATTTTCTTTGCAGGGATTTGAAACTAGACAACATTCTGTTGGACGCAGAAGGTCACTGTAAGCTGGCAGACTTTGGCATGTGTAAGGAGGGAATCCTGGATGGCATCACGACCACAACATTCTGTGGCACACCAGATTATATTGCCCCAGAGGTACAGTATTTCACACTCTCACAGACACAAATGCCCAGTGAACACTTGATAGTCTCATTTTCTACTGCTTGGTTCTCATCAAAGCTAAGAAATGTAATATTATTATTTATTTTGTTTAAAGGGGACCCATTATACCCCTTTTTGATGTAAAATAAGTCTATGATGTGCCTAGAGTGTGTATGTGAAGTTTTAGCTCAAAATACCCCACAGATCATTTTTATAGCATGTTAAAATTGCCACTTTTTGGGGGTGAGCAAAAATGCGCTGTTTTTGTGTGTGGCAAGATGCAGGACAATTTCACATTCTGAAAATTCTAAGAGTAGTGGTGTTCAGCCTTACATGTTCAGTCACCTGTCATCTGATTGTACTGTGCATAACAATTGTGCGTTTATGAATTACACAGACGGTGAGTATGGTGGGATAAAAATAACGTCATAGCTCTGGTCTCCTGGTGCCTTCACGTGCTGTCAGAAATGCTATAATTCCCACTTCTGAAGTTGAGATTACGAGCTTGTTGCATTCAAGTGGGCGACTTCAAAGGGCGATCATGTGCAATTTTTAACTAGAAAAAAATCGTTTTTACGATAATTCTGATAGCACGTGAGGGTAGCATCAGTGAAAACAGGCAGAGACAATGGCAGCTGTAGCAACATTAGCCGTACAGAGTGCAAGCAAACTCTTTCAGAAAAGTAATTTGAAAGGTCTCACAAAATAAGACACCTTCATTTATATAGCGCTTTTAACAATATAGATAGTTTCAAAGCAGCTTAACAGTAATAATAGGAAATTAAAGTAACAGAGATTGTTTTGGCTTTACAGCAGCTCTAGAATAAAGTCATTGTCTCGCTAAAGTTAGTTTTGATTAATTCACTTCCGTCGCAACGTTCATTAGTTATTAACTTAGGGGCCGCTAACACGACACCGTTCTAACAGAAAACCGATCCGGCCGCTCATTTGCACAAAACAGTGCCTGGTGGCTCGAGAACGCAAACCATGAAATAGGTTTTAAGGTACAAGCCTTGAAAAATGTATAATACAGAATTTTTTATCGCTTCCGCATAGCCACGTGAACCAGAATTATCCCGACAATGTTTTATCTGTATAGAGATAAAGGGAAGGGAAGGAGTCCTTCACAGGGGAGAGACTAGTGGACACTTCAGGACTGCTTGTCGTCGTGTCCAGAAGCAGGTCCTTCATCAGATCCGGATACGGCCTGGATCCGGCAGACTGCGGTAAACCTCGGGATAAACAGAGAGACTAATATTAGCGTAGACGCCATCCTTCTTATGATGTAACAAGTACATCAGGATTTAGGGGAAGTGTTCCTGGTTCCAGCTGACCTAATCTATGCAGCCTAACATTGAATTATAGAAGTCTATAATGTGTTATGTGTATACTAGGTCAAAGAGATGCGTTTTTAGTCTAGATTTGAACTGACAGAGTGTGTCTGCTTCCCGGACAATGTTAGGAAGACTGTTCCAGAGTTTTGGTGCTAAATAGGAAAAGGATCTACTGCCAGCAGTCGATTTTGATATTCTAGGTATTATCAACTGGCCAGAATTTTGAGACGGACTATAATGCGTTAAGAGTACTGGAGAGCTAAACCATTTAGTGCTTTGTAAGTAATCAGCAATATTTTAAAATTTATATGATGTTTAATAGGGAGCAAATGCAGTGTTGACAGAACCGGGCTGATATGGTCATACTTCCTGGTTCTGGTAAGAACTCTAGCTGCTGCGTTTTGGACCAGCTGTAGTTTGTTTATTAAGCATGCAGGGCAACCACCCATAATAGCATTACAATAATCTAGCCTTGATGTCATGAATGCATGAACTAACTGTTCAGCATTTGTCATTGAGTGCATATGACGTAATTTAGATATATTTTGAACATGGAAAAAGGCGGTTTTACAGATACTAGATACGTGACTTTCAAATGAAAGATTTGTATCAAAGAGCATATCCAGGTTCCTAACCAACGACGAAGACTTGACAGAGCAGCCATCAAGTGTTGGACAGTATTCTAAGTTAGTATGTGAGGACGTTTTTTGTCCAATAATTAAAATCTCTGTTTTTTCCTAATTAAGTAGTAGGAAATAACTAGTCATCCAGTTTTTTATATCAGCTATGCATTCCGTTAATTTTGTGAATTGGTAGGTTTCGTGAGGGGGTGAAGAAATATAGAGCTGAGTATCATCAGCATAACAGTGAAAACTAATGCAATGCTTCCTAATGATATCTACTAAGGGTAGCATGTACAGAGTCAACAGTAACGGTCCTAGTACTGAGCCTTGTTGTACGCCATACTGAACTTTTGATCAATAAGACATCTCTTCGCTTACTGCTACAAACTGATAACGGTCAGATAAGTATGATTTAAACCATGCTAATGCAATTCCACTAATGCCAACATAATTTTCAAGTCTATTTAAAAGAATGTTGTGGTCAATGGTATTAAATGCAGCACTAAGATGGAGTAACACTAATAGAGAGATACAACTACGATCGGATGATAAGAGCAAATCATTTGTGAATCTGATGAGACCTGTCTCAGTACTATGGTACGGTCTAAATCCTGACTGAAAATCCTCGCAGATACCATTTCTTTCTAAAAAGGAACATAGTTGTGAGGATACTGCCTTTTCTAGTATCTTTGACAGAAAAGGTAGATTCGAGATCGGCCTGTAATTGACTAATTCTGTAGGATCAAGTTGAGGTTTTTTAACAAGCGGTTTAAAAATAGCAAGCTTAAAAGTTCTTGGTACGTATCCTAATGACAAAGATGAATTAATGATATTTAAGAAGAAGATCTATGACCTCTGGAAGCATCTCTTTCAATAGCTTAGACGGTATAGGGTCTAACATACATGTTGTCGATTTAGATGATTTAACGAGTTTAGAAAATTCTTGCTCTCCTATAGCAAAGAATGAATAATTTTTTTCCTCAGGGAGACTACAATGCACTGTCTGATTCGATACTGTAGTAGACGGTTGCATAGTTGTAATTTTCTCCCTGATATTATCGATCTTGTAAGTAAAGAAGTTAATAAAGTCATTGCTGCTGTACTGCTTGGAAACGTCTGGGGTTGAAGCTTTATTTTTCGTTAATTTAGCCTGTTTCAAATAAATACCTAGGGTTTTGTTTATTTTCCTCCAATAGGGTTGAAAAATAAGCAGATCTAGCAGTTTTTAAGGGCTCTCTGTACACAATCGTGCTTTCTTTACATGAAATGCGAAAAAAACTCTAGTTTTGTTTTCTTCCAGTTGCACTCCATTTTTACATTTACATTTATTCATTTAGCTGACGCTTTTATCCAAAGCGACTTACAATTGCTATATTTCAGAGGTTGCACGCCTCTGGAGCAACTAGGGGTTAAGTGTCTTGCTCAGGGACACATTGGTGTCTCGCAGTGGATTCGAACCCAGGTCTCTCACACCAAAGGCATGTGTCTTATCCACTGCGCCATCACCCCACATTTTTCCGGCTGCTCTCTTAAGGGCCTGAGTGTGCTCGTTGTACCATGGCGTTGGACTATTTTCTTTAAGCGCAAAGGAGCAACTGTGTCTAAAGTGCTGGAAAAGAGAGAGTCAAAAGTTTCTGTCGCAATATCGAGTTCTTCTAAGCTATCTGGGATGCTGAGGATATGAAACTGATCAGGAATATTATTAGCCTTGGCTAAATGAAGTATACACGAGACTAGATAATGATCTGAAATGTCGTCGCTCTGAATTTTAACGGCATCAACATTGATTCCATGCGATAATATTAGATCTAGAGTATGATTACGATTACTATGCTAATAGGGCAGATCACCACTGGCTGTGGGCGGGGCTTCTCCCCACTATGACATCATTGTAGGGGGGGATCTGAATCAGCTCGTTCGGAGAGACAGTGGATTTTTACCATTATAGGCTTTTGGTTAAAAAACAAAACTGCATGCAATTTCAGGAAGAACATTGTTTTGGTTGTTTTTTGGCTCTGCGTAACTGTGCAGATGAAACTTGTTCTGTCTCATGAACGAAAAAGACAATCACTATTAGTCTTAAGACATATAACCAGTTTAGATGGAAAGGATCTTAAGCTGACTTGTTGACTGTACAAGTGCAATCAACTTGGATGTTTAAGTCATTTCAACTTAAATGTCATTCAAACAACTTTAAAAAAATTGGTTGTTTCTTGTATAACATAAAAAAGTTGTAAATTGCTTAACTTATTTTGATGAGTTAAAGCCATGTAAAAAATATGTTGTCATAACTTATTGATCATATAATGTTTTACAGTGTATCTATACCTATTAATAGATAATAAATTCCATGACCCTTCACAACAGATAATGATTCACAATGAACTCTGTTAGAGAGCTACATATGGCAATTTATCTGTTCAATAAAATACTTTACTCCCCTGTTGAGGAATAAACATGCCATCTCCTTTTACAACATTTCAAATCTTTCAGTTCTTGCCATCTTCAAAAAGCCATGCCAATGTTGGTTCTTGTTTTATTACGAGCTCTGTCGCGTTCTCTTTTTGCCAGCAGACTCTCCACTGTTTGGCTTTTTTAAAAACTGGTAATACCCCGGAGGTACGAGATTCAGCGTGCTTCATGTCTACCTTTGCGCTTGTTGTGACAACTAACCTATGACACTCCCACACCATATACAGACGCATGTCAAAGTAGCCGGAGCAACGTTTATCTATTTACGGAAATGACTAGACACACACAGGCGAGTGATATATGTTTGCAATTTCCCACAAAACCATCCCTCTAGGTCTAAAATATGAGCACTTATAATAGGCTTACCATAGTGAATCAGGGTACGACGAAAACATTATTTAAATGTTGTTAATTTTGAACAAAAAAGTCACATAGTGTACCTTTAAATATTTTTGTTAACTGACTGATGTCAGATATTTACTGATTGATTGGTTTATCACCAGCTTTCATACTGTGAGCCTAATTTATAAAGCACAAGCCGAGATAATTTCTTAGTAAACGTTTTTTTTAATTATTATTCTTAAATATTTTTACACATTTGAATTAATGTGACAATTAACTTGAGAATCTGTGTCAACATCTGTGTTTTACGAACACAGATGTGTGTTTCATTAATGTTGCCCAATGAAAGAGTTTTAGTTTTACAGTGTTTTCCATTTTCAGTTCAGTCTTAGTTTTTCATTACATTCAGATCAGTTTTCATATTTAGTTTACAGTCATAACCATCAGTGACCGCAGAACTTCACATACAACTGCCGGTTTTTCTCTCCAAATCAGCACAGAACAAGTGCTTTGATCTGGACTATATATCCTCAGTTATTCTGTTGTAAGCTTCAAATGACATTCTCTTTGTTGTGATGTGTCCTTTGCAGATCTTGCAGGAGCTTGAGTATGGTCCATCAGTGGATTGGTGGGCTCTAGGTGTGCTGATGTATGAGATGATGGCTGGTCAGCCTCCTTTTGAAGCAGATAATGAAGATGACCTTTTTGAGTCCATTCTCCATGATGACGTCTTATATCCCGTGTGGCTCAGCAAAGAGGCCGTCAGCATTCTTAAAGCGGTACGTGTCCTTTCTTAGGGAATTTTCCAAAGAATTAATTTTGCTTGCTCTCTCACTCTTCTGGAAAGAACAGTTGTGAGTTGTTAAGTAATAGAAGAGCAAAAGAAGATGACAGATTAGAAAAATTACACTTCTTCTGGGAAAAGAACAGATTGTTTGTGTTCCCTGCTGGATTTTTGGATTGTGTAATCTCAGAGGTCTCATTTCAGGATGAGCAGCCCACCATTGCATGGGTTCCTCCTGTTTTAACTGTCCAAATTGGTTAAGTCAAGTCAAGTAACATTTATTTATATAGCGCTTTTTACAATACAGATTGTTACAGAGATAACTGGAAAATGCAACAAAGTTTGTTTCCAGAAGAAAAAAGCGTCACAGTCCATTCAGTGATGTTTCATTTTGTTGTAAAAAAGTTATTAATTTAGTTAATTTATATATATATATATATATATATATATATATATATATATATATATATATATATATATATAGCCGCTCTGCAGAAAACCGTGATGTCAACATCCAGTTCAGTTCAGTTCTCATATAATGGTGTCAATGCAGGCAGATCAATATTATTGTTGAATATTAAATGAAATGTTAAATTTAATGTCCCCAATTAAGCAACCCAAAAGCCAATGGTAACAAAGGTGAAAAAAGGCAAAAAAGGGCGACAGTAGCAAGGAACCAAAACTCCATTATGTGGCAGGATGGAGAAAAAAACCTTGGGAGAATCCAGGCTCAGTTTGGGGGCCAGTTCTCCTCTGGCCAATGAACGAACAGTGTATGATTATGATTCAGACAGCATTATAGGTCAGAAGTCAGATTGGATTGGAACAATCAGAATGTTCCATCTGGTTGAAGATCACTCCAATCTTCAACCAGATGGAACATTCTGATTGTTCCAATCACTGTCACACCGGTATGGAGACGAGTTTGTTGAGGACCAGTGCATATGAAAAAGAGCTGAGGAAGCTTTTATTGCTCATGTTTCATTTATTTACTTTGTCTCTAATGTTTCTCCTAAAATGCTTTTGGAAAATTAAAAATAGACACAAATTGTTGACAAACAGTAAAACTATCGAGCTATAAAATGAATGTGAATGGCACAGCTCAGATCATTTGGTGTTGGAGGAATTTGAAGGAGAGTTTCTGTACCTCTACAGACATATCAGACAAAATGTCATCATTTACTCACTCATATGATTTTTTTATTTTCTGTGGAACAAAGAATTATATATATGTTAGGTTATCTTGCAGCTCTTTTGTTTTCCATAAAGTAAAATTGAAAAAAGAAAATTAAAATACATAAAAACATCTCGGTTACATATGGTAACGTCCTGGTTGCGTATGCAACCCACCGTTCCCTAAAGGAGGGAACGGAGGACGTAGTCGACGTCGACTGAATGGGGATCATGCTAGGGAGCCAATCGTCTTAGAGTACTATTGAACGAGCCAATGTCATTGGCGTGTGTGGTTACATCACACACTCCACCCCCGAGGCACGGGTAGAAATACGGAAGTGGATGCACGCACTAGTTACTTTTTTGCTGAGGAGCCGAGCATAACTCTGAGTCAGCGGTGGTCCAGCGGTAGTGGCAAGGGGACTCCTTCAGGGAACGGTGGGTTGCATACACAACCAGGACGTTCCCTTTCAGTCGAGAATGTCAGACGTAGTCGACGTCCATTTCAACCATTGAAAATGCCTCTAAAGCTGCCACCTTCCAGTGCCTAGACAAAAGCCACCTAATGCCCCCGCAATTTAAGGCGGGGAAGGACAGGGCTTAGGCCAGGGAAGTCACTGCTGTTCCTACAGGACCACTGGGAAATGTTCCATGTACATGAAAGGAAGGGATGCTGCGGAAAGTCACATCCTGCACGAAGGCAGGTAGCATGTGGAGAATACACATATGAACTGGGCGGATGATCGGCAGTACAACATATAGAATGTCACTGGGGTGGCTCCAGCCTATGACAGGGGGAGACTCACCGGGCAGTGACGGCAGAGCAGACTCTGCCGAGGGAAGACACGGGCTCGCCGCAGGGAGCCGTACCGTGGAAGAATACACATATGGGATCACCGTAGGGATCGCAACATATGGACCCAGCCTAACACAGGTTCCACAAGCTTACGAGTGGTAGGCCTAACACCGGGCGTTCCGCCACGTCCGATGTCGGAGGGGTTCGGAGGAACTCAACAGGGTTCGGTTAAAGGGAACTCAGCTGGAGCAGAAATGGTGCACGTATCCAGTCTGTAAGAGGGTAATGGTGTAGCAAGCCGACACTTCGAACCGGCTCACAGTGAAACTGGCTTCATGAGAAGGGAGCCCACGGGAAGCAGCGGTTCGACTATAGGTGTCGCCCAGCCCCCAACTCTAGAATATCTGTCAGCGAAGCACTCTGTGTCAACGCCTAGGCGGGAGCACACACTCATTAAAGAGGAGCTCACCACCTAAGTGGACATGACCATCTCTGATCTTCACCAAGATGAAGGCAGCCACTATTCAGTGGGCCAACCTCGCTTGGAAACAGCATTCCCTCTCTGCTGATTTCCTTAATAGATAAGAGCTGATCTGAGGTCCTAAGGCCTGTGCACATAACCCGCAATGAAGCGGACGGACAGAGAAAGCCAGGGCTGGGAGAAGGGAGAGGTGGGAACCTTGGGCACATATCCAGGCTGGGGTCTCAGCTCGTGAGAGTAGCAGGCCTGAATTCCAGGCACAACTCGTTGACCGAAAGCGAGCAAGTCCCTACCCTCTAGTAGAGACCACTCAAGCAGGAGAACTGTTCAAAAACAGAATTTTTAACTCACTGCGTGCAGTGGCTCAGGGGCAGTCTCTGCAGTGGAGTAGCACCAGAGATAAGGCCCAAGAGGATAAAGAGGGGCGCAAGGCAGATTCCCTTGCTCCCTCAGGAACCTGACGATCAGGACGTGATTCCCCTGCTTCTGCATCATGATGTGCGTCAAGAAAACAGAGGCAACATCATTTTGAGGGTGGAGGAAAACAGCCTACTCCAACCCATCTTGCAGGAAAGAGAGCACGAAATGACCGAACGCTCTCAGGATCTCCTCATGGAGAGAAGACTCACTCAACGAATAGGTTCCACTTCTAATTGGCGTAAGCACAACTTCCTCTTTTTAGGGGGTGCTCGCAGAAGTGATGGTAACTACCATATATTCTTGTGGTAGCCACCTGAACCTCCGCGTCCAGGACCGGCCTGGAATCTCTCCAGGGGTAGAACGCGGGTGCCATCATGCCCTGTCCCTAAAATGTATTCAGGGGAACAACAGGAGGGCTGTCGAGGGGGGCTAGGTCTGGTTGGGCCAATAAAGGGCAACTATCAAGACCTGCTCCCTCCTGACCGAGCACAGTAGGTGCAAGCGACATGCGCGCACAAGACAGGAGCACTGCACAACACTACATGTGAAGATCACTGAGCTTCAGGAGCATTTCTGCTCAACACCTGAGTGTGATAAATCTCACTGAGCTTCAGGAGCAATTCTGCTCAACATGTGAGTGTGACGAAATCACTGAACTTGAGCAAGCGCCAAGCAACAATGAATCGCATAGCCGCTTTCTTAGAAGGCTCACTGGGGAACACATTTCTGCAGAGCCCCAGGGCCAGCTGAGAGCCAGTGTCTGTCCGAGGGTTGTCCGCTCAGACAGAAATAACACAATTAGCAGAGGGAGGACTCAGGAGAGGCAAACAGATGTAACTGAGTGGTCTCTGCCCAGCTGGACTGCCAGGGGATGGAGTCTCCACTCTCCCTGGCCATAGCTGTCGTGAGGCTCGTTGGCGGCACAATTGAGCAGGCCGGAAGAAATAGTGGCATGAATCGACCTCAGAAGCTTCTGACTCCAAGGAGGAGGTGACGGGCGAGTTGTGACATGCGAGGGAAGCTTAGCGCAATGGTCGCGATGCCCGGACCAGTACCAGCTCACTGAGCAGCGGTGGCTCAAAGCGAGGTGAACTGCAACAACTCGAGCACGAATGCCAATGCAGTCGGAGGTCGCCCAGGCCTCTGTTAAAGCATGCCCTTTGTACATGGCCCCTCAGACGGTGTTAGTGGACCTCGTTCTAGGAGAGGTTTGGCCCGGAGAAACGAAAGGTCTGATCACGGGCTGAGGGTTTGACGGCAGGCCGGGGTGATCTCTTTTGTCATGCAGGGCGTGCCGCTCTGCCACGGTCACCTCGGGACTCAATCATAAACCACTGCTGTCACACCCAAAGGGCGTCGAATTATCATCACCACAGAAGTCTGACCCACCCTCCGATGTAGCAATTGACATCTGTTCATCATGGGGAGTGCTGACGGAAGCGACTGGTACACACCTCGTGGATGGTCCAGCACGTTCCGTCAGTGGCTCAACTGGCTGCAGAGCGTAGGAGGGGTGAGCGTTCCTAGGGGGTTGGTTTCCCGAAGGAAGCGCGCTCACCGTAACCCTCCAGAATGACAGCACACACCTGGTACACACCTCGTGGATGGTCCAGCACGTTCCGTCGGTGGCTCAACTGGCTGCGGAGCGTGGGAGGGATGAGCGTTCCTAGGTGGTTGGTTCCCCGAAGGAAGCGCGCTCACCGTAACCCTCAGGTCACCTGCACTACTGCCTGAAGTAACCCTCTGTGGAGGGTTAGATTTCGGCAGAGGCACAGGGACTCTGCCACTTTGCAGGAACGAGAGTCTCGACCGTCGCTCAGAGATGGTCATCTTCCCACAATGGGTGCATGACTCATCCACGAACACTGCCTCAGCATGTTCAATGCCCAGACACGCGATACAACGCTCGTGACCATTCTGTGATCCCAAGTAACGACCGCATCCCGAAACACACAGGTAGAGTGACATCTTTAAAAAGACGCGCTCTACCCTTGTAAGCTCTTTTAGGGACTGCTGTCCTTGGTGCTGAAGCATGCAGGGGAATGGTCACAGCGAACACAGACAGGAATGTGGACCTCTCTCTCACTGGTGATCTTACCAGCTGTAAGAACAGCTTTTCAGCGCTCTCACTGCGCACTTTACCAGCTGTAAAAACAGTATATATATGTATATATACATATATATATATATATATAGTGTGTGAAAAGCACAAACCACATGGAATCTGATCTTTTCGATTCTGATTTACTTTCATATGCGGTCCTAAATCAGATATAGGCCCGGTGTTTTGCAATGTGACCTCAGTCTGAAGAGTTATGTTGGAATTCAATTGACTTTTATGTCAATCTAGATCGATGTTCGACAAAATTTTGCATGGACTGGAGACACTTTGGTCACAGTACATACCGATAGTTCTTTGGTCACTCGGTTAATAAATAAAAAGACACCTGCAAAGGTAGACAGTGGAGGGACAGTGGAAGGAATGCATTGCAATATTGCGTTACTCCCGTTACTTAGTTACTTTTTAAGGAAACTAATGCATTATGTTACTTTTGTATTACTTGCTCTCAAATGGGCTGGGCTTGCTTGTTTTTTATTTTTATTTTTAAAAAGTCTACATTTGGCAAATGTAAAGGCCCTTTCACACCAACAGTAAAATTAATCAGCCTCAGGCTGAAGGAAATGCAAAATCTCGCCTGTACAGTAGAGGGCGCATATCAAAACTTTCAGCTGTGCTGTCATTCTGGACTGCAGAAGAATAGGATACAGGAGAAAAAAATTCAACATGTCATGTTTATCTAAAGTCATTTTTGCTTATTTGCATGCTTGAATTGGATCATTGAAGGTCAGTAGCAAAGAGATTGATTAATAAAGTGAGATTAAGTAAAGTATATTTGTGTTATTTAACATATTTAATTATTGCAGGTTTGCGTAATATTCTGAGTTTGCATTTCACCGTTTTATTCATTTTGAGAAATATTGAATCTGTTTTTGTGAGATGAGTAAATGCCGGCTCACATTTAGTCTAGAATTATAGTAACCATCATGTTTACACAGTGCACACAACACTGTATATAAGTAATGTGTTACATTACTAGTAACTTGAAAAAAGTAATCTGATTACATAACTCTTGTAATGCATTACCCCCAATACTGCTCATAAAAATCACAGTGACAGCTCTATACAAGCAAAACTTCAGGGAAAACTATACATTATATATGGATTATATGGATTATACATTATACGTGGCACATCACCTTATAAATGAACATGTAAACGTTGACTTCAATGGCCTCTATGCTTACTTCCATATGACAGCGTGCTGCTTGTCATCTTTTTTATTGTTCTTTTGCACATGCGGGTTGGTTCAGGACCGTGAACACACTTCAATCTGACGTTGGCCACATTTAAAAAATAATGTGAATAGCCAAGAAAAAATTACATCTAATCAAAAAATCAGAAATGAGTACTAAGGCTTGCAGTATAAATGTAACCATAGTGTCCGGGCACATCTGTGTGTGTGTGTGTGTGTGTGTGTGTGTGTGTGTGTGTGTGTGTGTGTGTGTGTGTGTGTGTGTGTGTGTGTGTGTGTGTGTGTGTGTTTGTGTGTGTGTGTGTGTGTCTGTGTGTGTGTGTGTGTGTGTCTGTGTGTCTGTGTGTGTGTGTGTGTGTGTGTGTGTCTGTGTGTGTGTCTGTGTGTTTGTGTGTCTGTGTGTCTGTGTGTGTGTGTGTCTGTGTGTGTGTCTGTGTGTGTGTGTGTGTGTGTGTGTGTGTGTGTGTGTGTGTGTGTGTGTGTGTGTGTGTGTGTGTGTGTGTGTGTGTGTGTGTGTGTGTGTCGCCTTTTTCCTTCACATGTCCAAGATTTACTTTGGCCGTCCTTTGCCTGTTTGTTAAGCTTTGTGGGAAACACAGTCTGTTTGTCTTGGAGAGTGTGGTGCACACTGCGATCTGTCTCACTGGCACTGTGGTCACATGACCTATGGTCAGCCCAGGTCATCTTCCACAGGATGCATTCTTACATCACTCATACATCATCATTGATCATCCCAACTTAACATAATGCATATGTCTTCTGGTTAACATGTCTGCTGTCAGCATCATGGCCCAAATCTTTGATATTTTTGCTTCTCTAATCGTTTCTTCTTTCTTCGCACCATTGTTTAGTTCATGACGAAGAGTCCCAGTAAGCGGTTGGGTTGTGTTGTGTCCCAAGGACTGGAGGAAGCTATTAAAGTGCATCCATTCTTCAAAGAGATTGATTGGGTACTTCTGGAACAGAGGAAGATCAAGCCGCCATTCAAACCACGTATTGTGAGTATCATTGTGTGTGAGATATTGAGGACAGTCACTCTGTTACAAAACCTAGTGCGCTGCCTACGTAGGCAGCATTTTAAGGCATCATAGGCGAGGTGGACGACATGGCAATGCTGCAAATCCGAAGGCAGACAGTGCGTTTATCCTTCCCACAGAGGTCAATCCCAGAATACTTTGCAATTTGTAAAAAAAAGCAAAATATGTGTTCAATATAAGTCATTCAATATCAACAAGAATCATTTAAAATAGCTGTTCAATTAAAAACAGACTTTTATTCAATTTATGTGTGTGCTATGCAGTATAGGCCAATATTTTTTATGCTTATTGTTATCTTAGCAACTTGCTCATTTTAAAAGGTTGCATTAATAACTAAAGTTAATGCTAAACTGGAATCAGTTGTGAGTGGAGTCTTTGTATGAAATTGCCATAAAGCATTCCAAATTTCTAATTTATTTAAGTTCCATTTAAACTATGATTCTGCCTTAAGGTGAAGTCACATTCGCACAATTCCACAGGCAAAAACGGTACATTGTATATTGACAGTAGTGTAGCGAACTATGAAGCACAGTTCACTCAGAAGGCACTTTCAAACAAAACGCGGTGAATACGCGTGAACAACTTGAACTGTTGTGAAGTCTGCTAATAGAGCCATTGTGTGTTTATGTATAACACTTACCTGGCATGACATAATACATTTGTGTGGATAAGTCAAGTCACTGCTGCAAAATGACAAAATAACAGCCAATTAGAATTTATTTGATGTTTAATAGAGTGGAACAACTGGGTTTCAGAAGAAAGGGAAATAAAGATCTGATTGTTATTGAGGAACTAGGATATACTGCTTGCCGCTTTATCACGTCGTGTCTGGTTAGGACACAGTTTAACTCTGTATATTGGCTGGTTCATCATAGACATAGACACTGGCCACTCTAAATACAGGTATCTAGAACATTACGGTACTTGAACCCTCATGGTTCTTTGAAGTGTTTGTGTCACATGTCTGTTTTTGGTAGTGTGAACAGCGGGATATCTGAGATGCTCTTGGACTCTCAGCACACATCAGACACAGTACTTTGATACAGAGATGCATGCTGGCTCCTGTAAGTGTGTGTGGAATGCGTCTCAGATAGTGTGAGGAGAGGTCTGTCCGTCCGCCCCATTCTCACGCCTGTTCACAATGCCGATGAGAGCCCTTAGAGGGTGTGAAGAAAAGGAGAGGTCTGGAGAGTTGGGGAAAAAACATGCACAGATATATTTTTGTGTTGTGTTGTGTTTTAAACAATGAGAAACTTCTTCACCGTGCCAGTAATTACCAAGAAAAATTGTCAAAATGATTGTCGATCCATGATATAAAAAGATGGGAGTATGTGAATGCATGTTTGGACAGGGGCACCTGCAGGATTTCATCTGAGGGTACGCACAGTGACGAAGGTTTTGTTGTTGTTGTTGTTGAAAAAATTTATTTGCTAAAGGTAACAATTCAACTAAAGTTTGAATTTTCTGAGTATGTCTGACATTCATGTATCTATTACACACGTCAAACAATCAGTGAGAGCAATTGCCTCTAGACACATTTTAAAGGGTTAATCCAAAAATGAAAATTCTGTCATCCTTTACTCTCCTTCATGATTTTGGTTAATCTTCGAAACACAAATTAAGATATTTTTATTGAAACCTGAGAGATTTCTGTCCCTCCATTGAATGTCCAGATAAGCAAAACTTAGAAAAGGTGTCATTTAACGAATCCACAATCCTTGGTTTAATCCAAGTTTTATATAATAAATACTTAATAAAATGAAAATACTTAAATATAAATATTTATATAACGTGTAATGGAATCATGTGATTCCCCTTCACAAGCTTCTGTGTTTAACCATATGTAATGCATTATATGGCTGCATTTGAAATCGAATACTTCCCTACTATATAGTATACGCAAAATACAGTATGTGACAGAAGAAGAATGACCGAAACATACCCGGATGACCTATTACTTGTGGTGAGATTCTGAAGTGTGCATACGATGGACACTTTACTATCAAAGCCACGGCAGAGGATTTGTGAATGGCAGTGAAGCGACGCAACTGACGCTGGTAGATCACGTGATAAGGGCAACATGATGAATGTGGTATGTCCAGATTACATTCGGTGTTCACACACTCATATTATATAGAATGCATTTTTTTAGCAGTCGTGAAGTACTTATTCAAAATAAGTACCTACTCAAGAGAGAATGCGATTTCAGATGCAGCCTATGTACAGTATGTGTTTATACTGTATGTGAATATAAGCCTAAATTAAATATTTTCTTAAACAATTTAATCTCTTCACAAAACTTGGATTAAACCACTTGATTCTTATGGATTCTTTTTTTTTTTTTTTTTTTTAAATATCTTAATTTGTGTTTTGAAGATTATCCAAATTAATTTAAATTGGTGAGCTACCCTTACGAAAAAGAAGTTTATTCAAGTGTGCTATTAGTATACTTCTTTTAAACTAAAAAATAAGAAAGTATACTTTCGGTCTACTTTGTATGTACTTCTCAGAAATATACTTTATGTACTTCTCAGAAATATACTTTAAATTGCACTTAAGTATACTTGACTTATACTGACTGACAGAAAAGTCTAAGTATATTTGGCCAATAGGCTACTTGTACTCAATCTTTTGATCGAGATATACTTTAAAGTATAATTAAGTATTCAAAGTACACTTGGCTTGTAGTTGTGTTAACTCTTTTGATCGAGTAGCCTATTAAATGTACTTTTTTTACATAGTTTTTCAAATACAGTCTTATGAAACTTACATTGTTTGAAAATATTGATTAAAATATTGATATAAAACAGATTCTAATTCTGCGTATTTGAATTTTAGTGTAGGCTAGTCCACTGGCAGTGTACATATTAGGAATTTACTTTAATTCTACTTTACTCTTTCCCCACCATTCTGAATTTTCCAGCTATCCATGTTTTCACTGTTATACGGTAGGGGGCGCTATGACACATCTTCTAGTACAGAATCTCCAGATCAAAACACAGGAGAAGAAGAAGCTGAAACAAGTGATAGAAGATTGCTCACTCAAATGTAAAATAACGTGATCATCAAACATTAAACAGCGTGTAAATCAAAACTGCTTAATGTTTCCAAATGAAATGAAGCGTTACACATGAAGAGAAAACGACTGTGAAGCTTTGGGGGTGTTGAACTCAATCTACTCCATCTGTGTTTTGATCATCGTTCTGAATCTGATGTAGTCTTTGAGAAAAATTAGATTTTTTTTTAACTTTTTTGTTTAAAATGTTGCCTTTCTTTATGAAACTTACCAACATTCAAGTGTTGATAAAAAAGGATGCATGAAGCTAATAAAATGTTTTTAAAATTACAGTACAGTTAAAGGTATTTTTCAAGTATAAAAAATAACATTTGAACATAGTAGTATAGGCCTACTGCAAGTGCATAAATTATATATGAATAGTAAACTATAAGTATAATGTTAAGTTCACTTAAAGAAAACTTGTAGTCAGAGCCGGACAGTAACGGAGTACATTTACTTGAGTAGGCTACAGTACTTGAGTACAATTTTGAGGGATCTGTACTTTACTCGAGTATCATTTTTGGGGATTACTCATGACTTTACTCAAGTACATTTGAGAGGCAAATATTGTACTCTTTACTCCACTACATTTCTATCCATAACCGTGAGTACCCATTACTTCTAAGAAAAAAAAAGGAAAAAAAAAAAAACTCGGAAACCCTCAATTTGTTGTTTCCCTCTCAAACGTGATTGGATTGTGCAGGCGCCACTGATTGGGACAGCCTATCAGCAAATCACCTTCACCTTCAGCTCTGAACTGACGCCAAAGTAAACTCCATGGTCAGATTTATGTGGGTTCAAATGTGGGTGCAAAAAATCCATTAAAACTCTAGCAGAGGTTTGTCAGAGCGTTGCCATTGTGCATTGCCTTGTGGGCAAGTGAGAAATGTTAAATAAAGCAACATGGTAAAAAGATGAAAATGACTTGAATTAACTTTCAATTCCTTTTAGATTATCAAAGGTATTAACATTAACATTTTTCATAACTCCATGTAGGACGTTTCTGTACATAAATGTAAGCACGGTTCGCGTACCTACATATACAAGTGATAAAATAAAATTCTGTATCAAATTTATAGGCAAAGACAAGTAGTTTGTTTAGGCATGGTTTGTAGGGAATTACAAACCTGCACACATATATTCGAACACACATAACTATAGAATCAATTCTTAATGCACATGTGAACGCCATCAGCGTCTATCACAGGTTCAGTTTAAAGTCTGTCGAGAACGGTGTCATCTTAGTGGCCCCTAATTAAATAACAAATGATCATTTCGACGGAAGTGAATCAATCAAAACTAACTTTAGCTGGAAAATAACATTATTCAAGAACCGCTATAAAACCAAACCAATCTCTGTTACCTTAAATTATATGTTTATCTCTGAAAAGCCGCTTTGAAACAATCTACATTGTTAAAAGCGCTATATAAATGAAGATGACTTGACACTGTGGCAGTAGTAATGCAATATTTAGAAAATGTACTCTTGTACTCTTGATACTCAAGTACTTTTAAAAACAAGTACTTCAGTACTTTTACTTAAGTAGACATCTGACTGTAGTACTTTTACTTGTACTTGAGTAAAATTCAGCAAGGGGTATCTGTACTTTTACTCAAGTAACGAAGCTGTGTACTCTGTCCGCCTCTGCTTGTAGTATAAAACTACTGAACTAGTAGTTTACTGAGAGTACACTAAAAGAAACCGTGCAAGTATACTTGCAGTATAAAACTACTAAACTAGTAGTGTACTGAGAGTACACTAAAAGAGCAAAAAGAATATATAATTAGTAAACTAAAAGTATGATGTTAAGTTCACTTAAAGAAAACTTGTAGTATACAACTACTAAACTAAAAGTGTACTTTCATAAACTAAAAATCTGCTACAAGTATTAAAATAGTAAACTACTAGTATACCCATAAGTTCACTTGCAGTACAAATAAGAAACGTAATTATGAACTAGTTGTGCACTTAAAGTTTACTAATGTTACACTTATAGTACACTTAAACATATACTTTTATATACTAAAAGTGGGTCAATTTAGTCCCAAGCGGTATTAAAATAGTATACTTACAAGTTTACTACTAGTACATATTGACATTAGTATACTTACTACATAATTATACTTAAAAATATACTTGATCATTACTTAAGTATACTTCATAAAATGAACTTGAAGTATACTTCTTTTTCGTAAGGGTACCCCTTTAAATGATTTAAAACAGAAAATATGTCAAACAAAATGCTCAAAGATATCCATCTAGCATATGTTCAAATAGAAAAACAACTGAACAACAGCTGCTTAATGGATAATGGCTGCTTATTCACATGACACGGCAGAAGCTGAATTTTCTCAAAGTTTTCTCTCAAAAAGAAACCTTTAGTTAAATTGTTTGTTGATGAATGTCCACTTCATACCACACTGTTTGCTCTTCCTTAAATATCCCGATACTGTGTTTTACCGAGTGAGAAATCGATTCTGATGATTGATTGAGAGAACGTTCTGAATGAATGTGAATTGATTCAAACCATTTTGCAAACCAATTTGGACATCTCACTGAAAAGAAAATAACATCTCAATAGAATGATTAATTCACAGATGATTGGCATCATTGGTTCAGTCGACGGAAATATGGGACACGCATAGTAACTGCTGAAATATTGGCAGGGAAAGTGTTTCTCGGGTCAGTCGGAGTGCTGAAGTCCCCACTGTGTCTGTGTATGTACAAGTGTGTTTTTGTGTGTTATTGTCCTGAAATCTCTAATGAATCACACATTCTTCTTCTCCTTTCACAGAAAACCAAAAGAGACGTCAACAATTTTGACCAGGACTTCACCCGTGAGGAGCCGGTGCTCACCCCGGTAGAAGACGCCATTATCAAGCAAATCAACCAAGACGAGTTCAAAGGCTTCTCTTACTTCGGTGATGAGACTTTGTCTTAAAACTAAAACTTCCATCTCTTGCGCTGTACTTCGCACACAAGTGCGCTGCGAACGCTGTGAACACCCATGAGCTCACTGTAGACTACCATTCACCAAGAATTAGATGCTTTAATTTAAAAGTAGACAGTTTTCCTGCTGAACCCCAAAAAACACACAGATCCTCAAACATTTCCACCAAATGAAACGGAGTAATCTTTATTTCATGTATGTAAAACACACTGATCTATACTTAGAGGAGCTCATGTGACACCACTAAAGCAGATGGATTGAGCTCATTAGAATTTTCTGGAAAGCCATTTCATGTTTCATTTATTCTCCCATAATGCTGTGTGTCAGGGTACCACTGAAGTCAACACATTTATATGAGCACCGTTTTGAAATGCAAAAAAAAAGCAAATGTAAAGAACCAGTGATTGTATTGCAGACGTGATGCTTCTGAAAGTGTGCATTGGGAGTTTTAAAGCACTCAGCATTGGGATCTGATCACATGATGGTCTGATAGCCAGAGACAGGGATTGGAGGGTACTGGGAAGGTGATGCACAGACTCAGAACTGCCTTTCATGAGACCATCGCATCGTTTCCATTTGAAACAGAAGTATTGACATACTCGTGTCACCAAAACAAGTGTTGTGCGTCTGTGTGTGTGCGCGTATATACTGGAGGGTAAGGTTGCAAAATGTCCCTCTTTAGTGAGTGTGTTTGTGTGTGTGTGTTCATTATATTACTGGATTGTTTTGTTGCTAGGATGTGAAACCTGTTGATTTCTCTACAATGCAACAAGGCCCATCATAATGAACGGGTCAGGACAGTAGCCAATCATGTCTCTACAGTCTACAGTACATATGTCCTGATTAATTACCTTAATTGTTAGCCTGTGAACTTTGAAAATAGACTAATCATCTACTGCATGGTTATGCCTATGATATTCTCATGTATTATTAGAATATGAGAAACAGTTATGTGCAATATTCTCTCTCTCTCTCTCTCTCTCTCTCTCTCTCTCTCTGTGTGTGTGTGTGTGTGTTGGTCTAGTGTTGATTTTTTTTCTCCCCCCTCTCCATTTCACCTTCTGATTCAATGTCTCTGATTTCCACTGTTTCTTACAGTCGGTCTGTTTTGTTTGCTGATTGTTAGGTTGTCAGGTCATGCGATTTCCAGCACAGGTCCTTTATTTCAGCTGCTACAGCCTCTGTCTTTCATGTACTCTAGTTAGACAAGAGACAAAATATTAAGCTCCTGTGGCAAAAAAAAAAAAAGTTAAATGCATACAAATTATCTTCCATTCTAAACATTGCACAACCTTAGACTTTCTCCCAACCTGTGATGCAAGCAAGACTAGTAACATTTTTTTAAAAGAAAATCCAATCAGTTCATTTCATGATAAACAGAATAAATAATGACCCATTTGTAATGCAACATCTTAAACATTTCATTGCAAGTTTATATATGTTTTTGTTTTAGATATTTTTTCTTTGCAGTTTTGCAGAGAGTCTTGTCAACACCGGCCTTTAACATGAAATCCAGACTGATTGTTTATATATATTTTTAAAGTCACCATGAAATCAAAATTGACAATTATTATTTTTTATGGAATTTCTTTAAATATTATTTATTATAAATGATTTATCCACGCACATCATTATTTTAAAATTCATGTTCCCTCATAAACTTTAATCAAAAGAACTTCCCCTCCCTCTTGCAGACATCTCTTCTCTTCTCTGATGACATGTTTACTGGCATGAGGGCGGGACAATGAGCCGGTCCTGGTCTTAATGAGCACCATTTATCTGTAATTCGAAGTATAAATACCTTCGGAAACATCTTTTTTATTTATTTATTTGCCCTGTAAGTCTTTAACCCCTTGCATCCAAACACCTTCATTTTACTGTGAACACTCACTTTTCACAGTCCAATCAATTCCTGTTGCATAATATTTATTCTCATATATTAGATCACCAAAAATAAAATTGACTTTACTGTTATAAAAATATTTTACTGTTGTTTTTTTTTTTTTTTTTGCATTTCTAGTTTTTACTTTTCATTTTGCTTTCATTTTCATTTGTTTTTTCAAAGCATGTTCGGCCTTATTTGTGCCCATCTGAACCGGCATCTAAAGGCCTTGATGGCGCAAAACCAGAAAACTCACACAGCTGCACCTGCCAAATACCTGTGCCCTGATGAGCAATTTACAATGTTATTTTGGAATTCATGAGTGACATGTTTATTTTTTTTATTTTTACTGTTTTTGAAATGACTATAGGAAACAGTTCTGTGTATCCACAAAGGAATACATATTTGTATATACAGAGGTACAGTGCATATTAATATAAGTTATACAAGTGTTTTATGTCACTGTAAGTATCATACATGTGTATGTATTTCTTTTTTTACTGTATTTTGCAGCTTCATATGTACAGTATGTCATAAGACGTGTTTTTTTTATACATCTTTACCATTAGTCACTGTCATGTCATTATTTGCATTTGTGCCAAATGTACTGTTCTCAAAGGATGTGAATGTGCATTGTTTGGTTTGTAACCTATTAAATAAGATGTCATAAATTAACCAAACTGTTTGAAGTGCAAATTTGTCTCCAAATGCATAGTACTGTAGCTAATGTTTTTTTTAAGTGCATATTCCATATTTTTACAGAGAACACAGTAGTGGCTGATTGTCATAGGCTTTAATTAGATTGCAATTTTAGGGCATTATTAATTGAATCATTGTGACCACTAATGGGATGCATCTGAAAGAGAGAGAATTTAATCATTGAAATAAATAATAAATTAATTAAAGAACTGTAGAGGGAATTGTTGGAAGAACAAACAGTTAAGGATGAGAAAAATGAGAGGGTGACCCAGAGAATTTTGGTAAAAAATAAGGGTCATCATGACCAAAACAACGATGAAGGATTTGTCCTGTCACATGTGACCTTCTATTCTAAATAGAGGCTATAGATGTCCGAGGACATGAGGAAATGCATATGCTTGTCATTTCAGGAATGCTCAAAACTTGGAACTGCTCTTTGTGCAACAGTGCAAAAGTTAAAGTTGTATTGTGCTGTATTTTGAGAATAAATGACTGTAGGTCATTAAGCACAGACTAAATATATATATATATATATATATATATATATATATATATATATATATATATATATATATTCAAAAACCACTAGATAAAAATTACATTTTGTTGACTTGTGTACTTACATTATTGCAAATTTTTCCAATACTGTTTAAATCCAGAGAAGTCAGCTATTTTAATCAGTGTAACGGCCTGTGTAATTGCGTCGCCAGTGAATGACGTCATTTCCGCCTTAGCCCTACACTCGATTTCTGCTTTTACTTCCGTGGAAACCATGGAAACACCAAAGACGCTTTAAATCAGGGATCACCAACCCTGCTCCTGGAGAGCTACTGTCCTGCAGACTTCAGTTCCAACCCTGTTCCAACACACATGCATGTAATTATCAAGGAACCCTGAACCGCTTGATTAGCTGGTCCAGGTGTGTTTGATTGGGGTTGGAGCTAAAATCTGCAGGACAGTAGCTCTCCAGGAGCAGGGTTGGTGACCCCTGCTTTAAATCAAGTCAAGTCACCTTCATTTATATAGCGCTTTTAACAATATAGACTGTTTCAAAACAGCTTTACAGTGATAATAGGAAATTAAAGTAACAGAGATTGTTTTGGGCTTTACAGCAGCTCTAGAATAAAGTTATTGTCCAGCTAAAGTTATTTTTTGATTGATTCACTTCCGTTGCAAAGATCATTAGTTGTTAATTTAGGGGTCTCTTACATGACACCATTTTTAACTGAAAACACAAAAAAACTTTTAATTTGTTCTGGCCATTCATTTGCACGACAACAGTGTTTGCTGGCTCGAGAACGAAAACTTTGAAATAGGTTCCAAGGTGCAAGTTTTGAAAAATTTTGAAAAACACTATCATCTCCGTGAAAACTTCAAAAACTTGAATCTATGAAAACGGTGACGTTTGAATATATATGTGCCCAGGCGCATAGTCTTTCTTTACAAATTGAACTCACCAAATTACTTGTCTGGCCTGCATAATACAGAATTTTTAGTCGCTTCTGCGTATCCATGTGAACTGGAATCATTTTGATAACGTTTTATCTGTACAGAGGTAAAGGGAAGGAGGCCTACACAGGTGAGGGACTAGTTGACATTATTATTAACTGGCCAGATTTTTGAGATCACAATAAAGGTGAAGGACTATAAAGTCTTAAGAGCTCGCTCAAGTACTGGGGAGCTAAACCATTTAGTGCTCTGTAAGTAATCAGCAATATTTAAAAATTTATACGATGATTAATAGGGAGCAAATGCAGTGTTGACAGAACCGGGCTATTATGGTCATACTTCCTGGTTCTGTTAAGAACTCTAGCTGCTGTGTTTTGAACCAGCTGTACAGTAGCTTGTTTAATTATACATGCAGGACAACCGGCCATAAGAGCATTACAATAATCTAGCCTTGATGTCAGGAACGTATGAACTAACTGTTCCGCATTTGTCATTGAGAGCATAAACTGTATGTCATAATTTAGATATATTTTTAAGATGGAAGGATGTGGTTTTACAGAAACGTGACTTTCAAATGAAAGATTGGTATCAAAGAGCACACTCAGGTTCCTAACCGACGACAAAGACTTGACAGAACAGCCATCAAGTGTTAGACAGTATTCTAAGGTATTACGTGCTGAGTTTTTTGGTCCAATAATTAGAATCACTGTTTTTTCAGAAATAAGTTGTAGGAAATTACTAGTCATCCAGTTTTTTATATCAGCTATTCATCCCGTTCATTTTGTGAATGAACTAGCACTGAGCCTTGTGGTACACCATACTGCACTTTTGACCGGTATGACATCTCTTCGTTTACTCGTACAAACTGATAACAGTCAGATAAATATGATTTAAACCAGGGGTCACCAACCCTGCTCCTGGAGAGCTACTGTCCTGCAGATTTTAGCTCCAACCCCAATCAAACACACCTGGACCAGCTAATCAAGCGGTTCAGGGTTCCTTGATAATTACATGCATGTGTGTTGGAACAGGGTTGGAACTGAAGTCTGCAGGACAGTAGCTCTCCAGGAGCAGGGTTGGTGATCCCTGATTTAAACCATGCCAATGCAATTCCACTATTGCCAACATAATTTTCGAGTATATTCAAAATAATGTTGTGGTCAGTAGGGTCAAATGCAGTACTAAGGTCGAGTAACACTAATAGAGAGATACAACCACGATCGGATGATAAGAGCAAATCATTTGTGACTCTAATGAGAGTACTCAGTTAGAGTCAGTGAGTCTCAGTAGTACTATAATACGGTATAAATCCTGACTGGAAATCCTTGCAGATACCATTTCTTTCTAAAAAGGAACATAGTTGTGAGTCTAGTGTATTTGACAGAAAAGGTAGATTCGAGATCGGCCTGTAATTGACTTTTTCTGTAGGAACAAGTTGCGTTTTTTTAACAAGCGGTTTAATCATAACCAGATAGCATGTAATCACTGAAACAATGTTGACCCAGTGTTGATGCGTCAACGCTAATTGCATTGAATTAACGTTACAAAGTAATGTTGCTTTAATATCACTCTTGCACCCTCAGTTAATGTTGAAATAATGTTGGGAATTCAACCAAAAATCAATGGTAATAGTATTGATTCAACATTACAAAGTGATATTTTATCAACATCACTCTTGCACCCTCAGTTAATGTTGAAATAATGTTGGGAATTCAACCAAAAATCAATGGTAATAGTATTGATTCAACATTACAAAGTGATATTTTATCAACATCACTTTTGCACCCTCAGTTAATGTTGAAACTATGTTGAACAAAAAATAAATGGTAATGCTATTGAATCAACGTTACACTATGATTGATTATACATCACTGCTGTTGAATCAATATTGAAATTAACAAAAATAATCCATGGTAATATTGTTGAATCAACGTTACTATGATGGTGAATCTACATCACTGCTGTTGAATTAACACTGAAATTAAACACTGAAATTAATCTTTGGTAATATTGTTTGATCAATGTTACAATGTGATGTTGATTCTAAATACATTTTGTTGAAAGGCTGAAAAGGAATGACAAACAATGTTGCCATCTGATGTACCAATTAATGTTGAAACAACATTAATATTTCAATCACACTTCAATGGTGCGTCAACAAATTCCTGACCATTTCAAAATTTGTCGAAAACCTTTTAAAATATAAATGACACCTTTCCAGCAGTTGAGTCAATTTATTTTATTCAATCAGTCAATGACAACAAATATATTAAAATATCATTTTTTAAAAAAGAAAGGGGGAGAAATAGGACAAAAGCATTTCAACCGTTAAAAATAAAATTGGCTTCAGAAGTCTGATGTCATCATAACTACAGGTCCAGCGGTTCAGGTTTTTAAAAATCTGTCTTGCATCAGACTACTGCCTCTTTTCCTTTGGGTTCTCTGAAATCTGAAAAAGAAAGCATGATGTTACTCAAGAACGAGTCAAATCAGTTGTCATACATACAGTCACATTCAATAATGTTAATATACTAAACACAATATGATTCACTTTTTTTTTTAAGTCACTGACAACAAAATAGTCTAACTACGATTATAGTATCGTAAAATTCTGTTTATTTATTTCTATGAATGCTTTAATATCAAAAGAAAGTGCTAGCAGGGGTGTCGGATTTGTCTCCAGCCCTAATTAAAAACACCTGAGGCAGATAATCAAGGTCATCAAATCAATGAACACTTCCAGGTGCTGGAGCTAAACTCTTCATGAAGAGGAACAAACACCTCTGAGCTATAGCGATTAAATTTCTCAGTTCATTTTCTGTGAAACTACAGCATTCAAATAACACTTTTATCTTGTAGAATAAAAAAGATCTTAGTTTTTTTCAATGAAAATTTCTTTAAAGAGATAGTTCAACCCGAAATGAAAATTCTGTAATCATTTACTCATCCTCAAGTTGTTCCAAACCGGTATGAGTTTCTTTCTTCTTTTGAACACAAAATAAGATATTTTACAGAATGTCGGTAACCAAATTGACGGTGGCCATTGATTTCCATAGTAGGAAATAAATACCATGGAAGTCAATGGCTAACATCAACTGTCTGGTTGCCAACATCCTTCACTCTATCTTCTTTTGTGTGCAGCAGAAGAAAGACATTCATACAGGTTTGGAACAACTTGAGGGTAAATAAATGATGACATAATTGTAATTTCAGGCTGAACTATCCCTTTAAAGCTGCAGATTCACCTTATGTAGACCCTAATCTCTTTAAATATCACAAAATAGCCAAGTCAGTCACTTTCTTAATAAACACTAGATGTTTTTTTTTTTGTTGTTGTGTTTCAGTGGAAACAAGCTAAACTGAATGGAAATCAGTTATTTCTCAAATTTAATACAGATTCAGGAATATGAATGATTACCTGATTAAGCAGTGATAAGATACAGGATATCATCAAGTCCCAGGTCAGGTGATTATGCTGTCGACAACAACTCAACTCAACTCAATGTCAGCATTATCAGGAGGGTGCTTTTTAATTGTCCATCTTCATCTGCCTTCATTCCTACTAAAGGAGCAATGTGTTCTGCATGCTAACACTGACCGATACAAGGCCCTAGGCTATGTTAACATTCTTGCTCATGTTCATGTCTCTTGCACCTTAAGAAATCTGTTAAATGACATAACTTTATTCAGGAAATTCCTAATAAACTTTACTAAAGCAAGATGCATTTTTTTAAGAATGTAGAAAAATAGATGCTTTATTGAAACACTTTAATAACTTTGTAATCTAATTACAGTGAGTAACAACACAAATCAAACGCAAATAAGCATGCAAAACAAAGGAACAGAGAAATAAGGTAGATGCACCATCCATGTTTGAAACTCTGCTAGAGAAGTCGTGTAAGTATGTCAGGTGATTCAACAAACAAGAGGTCTGTATAGGATGCACCTGTTTTCTCTCTAATGAGGAAGCATTAGACTACTGAAAAGTGCACATGCAA
Source organism: Gila orcuttii (assembly GCA_026230005.1). Classification (NCBI taxonomy): domain Eukaryota; kingdom Metazoa; phylum Chordata; class Actinopteri; order Cypriniformes; family Leuciscidae; genus Gila; species Gila orcuttii. The sequence continues at coordinate 29,546,439 of JAPDVR010000019.1, read as the reverse complement.
AGACAAAATGGGCGTTTACCAATCAGTGGCCAATTTCAAACTACAATACAGGTAAATGTTTTTCAACCATTTTTCAACAGACTTGCTAAAATCATGAAGGCCCACCCCTAAACCAAGCCCACAGTGGATTACAGCAAATCGGGTAAAGCGGTTGAAAATGTCCATTGTGGTTTGAAAACGCCCCACTGATCGGGAAACACCCACTAGTGTTCTGCAGATATACCCCTAATTGTCTTGTGCTCATCAACTACAAATCACTGTTAGTTCAATGTCACTGTCTCCACCCATGTGTGTTGTTGGCTTTCATCAAAATGTCAATGCTGATCCAGCACACTTTAAACATTGAAATGTCAATCTCAACCAAAATGATGGTTTAGATCAAAACTCAACATTGTATCAATGTCACCATGCTATCTGGGTAGACAGCTTAAAAGTTTTCGGTAGTATGTATCCTAATGACAAAGATGAATTAATAATGATATTAAGAAGAGGATCTATGACCTCTGGAAGCATCTCTTTCAATAGGTTAGTTGGTATAGGGTCTAAATCATTTAGATGATTTACCGAGTTTAGACAATTTTTCCTCTCCTATAGCAATGAATGAATCGAATTTTTCCTCAGGGAGACTACAATGCACTGTCTGATGCGATACTGTAGTAGACGGTTGCATAGTTATGATTTTCTCTCAAATATTATCCATCTTGTAAGTAAAGAAATTCATAAAGTCATTACTGCTGTGCTGTTTGGAAACATCTGGGGTTGAAGCTTTATTTCTCGTTAATTTAACCACCATTTCAAATAAATACCTAGGGTTGTGTTTGTTTTCTTCTAAGAGAGTCGGAAAATAAGCAGATCTAGTAGTTTTTAAGGCCTTTCTGTACGCAATCCTGCTCTCTCTCTCCACTAAATGCGAAAAAATTCTAGAAAATTCTGGAAAAAAATCTTGTTGTACCATGGCGTTGGACTATTTTATTTAGTCTTCTTTAAGCTCAAAATAGCAACTGTGTCTAAAGTGCTGGAAAAGAGAGAGTCCATAGTTTATGTTGCAACATCGAGTTCTTCTAAGCTATCTGGGATGCTGAGGGGATGAAACTGATCAGGAAGATTATTTATAAAGCAATCTTTAGTGTTAGAATTGATAGTTCTACCATATTTGTAACACAGAGTCGGCTTTGCAACCTTGGCTAAATTAAGTATACATGACTAGATAATGATCTGAGATGTCATCACTCTGCTAAAGAATATCAACGGCATCAACATTGATTCCATGTGACAATATTAGAACTAAAGTATGACAGAAGGACTCGACCATGAATGGATCCAGCAGTACGGGGCCTCCGAAAACATTATTTTATTATTTTGCCATGGCTGCTCGTAGGACTGAGGAGACCATGGCAGCCAACCGTCAGGTTGGTGAGGTGGAGAGCCCAATTTCACCACCTCATCACCAGAAAAGGAGAAGGAGGAGGAGACTGGCGTCCACCACCCCTAAACACCCAGAGGCCGTCCCCAAGCAGCCCACGGTCGTCTCGGAGATTGTCCCCGAACAGCCCGCTGTCGTCCCGGAGGCCGTCCCCGAACAGCCTGCTGTCATCCCGGAGGACCCGACTTCGAGGGTCTTAAGCCCGGTGGTCCCGGAGGACCCGGAGCTTGTTCCAAGGCCTGCAGTCGAGACCCCGAAGCATCCAGTGAGGTCTGCAGTGGGGCCACCCAAGCATCTCGTCCTGACGGCGCCACTCAAGCGTCTCGCCCTGGCGGCCTGCCCTGATGGCGCCACCCAAGCGGCCTGCCCTGACGGCGTCACCCAGACGCCTCGCATTGCCGGCTCCGCCCAAGCTGCTCGACTTGCTGGCTCCACCCAAGCCGCTCGCCAGCACCCTCTCAGAGCCTTCACCGCTGGTCCCGTCCAGCCCAGAGCCTTCACCGCTGGTCCTGTCCAGCCCAGAGCCTTCACCGCTGGTTCCGTCCAGCCCAGAGTCTTCACCGCCATGGCCGCCCGAAGGGTCTTCACCGCCCTGGCCGCCCGAGGGGCTATCTCCGCCCTGGCCGCCCGATGGACTGTCTCCACCCTGGCCGCCCGATGGACTGTCTCTGCCCTGGCCGCCCGATGAACTGTATGCTCCACCCTGGTCACCTGTTAAGTCATCAATTCCTGTTCTTGTTCCCCTCCATGGACCTGGCCCCCCATCCCTCCCCCTTGATCCTCCACCATTCCACCTCCCTCCTGGACTCTTGTTTTTTTGTTGTTGTTTTGTTTTGGTGGGCTCTGAGGAGCATCTGGTAGCTGCTCCTTAGAGTGGGGGTAATGTCACAGTGTCTGGTTTGTGTTTCCCTGGGTATTCACCAGAGGTCCTCTTCCACCACGGTGTCCTTCACTCAGACTACATTTCCCATCATCCTGTTTGTCACTCATTGATTATTGCACACAGCTGTTTCCCGTCACCTTGTTAGTATCTGTGTGTATATATACCCTGCTTGTTTCTGTGATTGTCGTTGAGTCCTTGTTTTGTGTCATCCGCACCATGGAGATCTGTTCCTGTTTTGTTTCTTGTTTTTGAACTGCTTGTTATTGATTTGGAACCTTGCCTGGATACTTACGATTTTGGATTGCCCCAATAAAACCACTGCATTTGGATCCCAACCTTTTTTGTGTGCGTGTCGTGACAACGACAGTTTTTTAAATGCAGCGCTCCATAAAACACATATGCGACTGCACAGGTAACCAAAAACTGACTAGCAAAGTTTAAACAGCGTAATAAAAAGATAAGCCAGCGTTCATTATGCATATATTAACCCTTTCACGCTTATCTTTAAAATATTCTAACTGACTCCTAAGAATGATTTTTTTCAAGGCGGACGTTATTTTAGAACGTTCCCCCTTTAATGTTTCCATGGCGAAACATATTTGCCACGTGATATTTACGGCACAGTGCCGTACCTGTAGTGATGGGGCTGAGGCAGTCGGATCCATCTGCAGTACTTTATTGAAGCAGGCAATGAAACAAGGAATCACTGACATGAAACACCAAGGGAACACGTAGCAACATGCAGTGTGGCAAATCAAGACTTCACAAAGGAACTAAGAACAGAGCAGTCCAGATAAGGGGTAGATAATGATGAACAGGTGGAGGTGATGATACTGATGGAGAAACCAGGCAGGGATGGATCCTAATGATAGCAGAGGGGAGTGATGGGAATTGGAGTTCTAGAACTCAGGTGACAAGGAGCGAGTGAGACCGGAGAGAGGTGAAGGCGCACGTTCAGTGACAGCCGCGCCCTCCGTGACAGAGCCCCCCTCCTGCGAGCGGCTCCGGAATCGAGGACCTGGGCGACGACGGGGTCTTCCACGGGGTCTTGGAGCGAGTGATGGTAAGTGGCAAGAAGAGCAGGATCCAGGACGTCCTGAGACCTGACCCAGGAACGTTTCTCGGGGCCGTAACCCTCCCAGTCAATCAAGTATTGCAATACCCCACCGCGGCGTCTGGAGTCCAGGATCTCACGTATCCGGTATGGCTCCTCACCGCCGACCTCAATGGGGGGAGCCCGCATGGGACCGACCTCCTCCTGGACCTCCTCTCTCCTGGGAGTAGCAGCGGGTCTGAAAAGAGACACATGAAAGGTAGGTGAGATTCTATAATGAGCAGGGAGTGCCAGCCAAAAAGAGACCTGAGTGATCTGCCGAAGAATCTGGAAGGGCCCGATGAAGCGAGGGGATAGTTTCTTGCTTGGGAGCCTGAAACGAAGATCACGGGTGGAAAGCCACACCCACTGGCCGGGCCGATACTGGGGACCCCCACGCCTCCTTAGATCCGCATGAAGTTGATAGTGGCAGATGGCATGTCGCAGATGGACATGGTCAGCATTCCAAGTGTCCTCGCTGCGGTGCAGCCACGCATCCACAGCAGGGAGGTCTGACGGTCCTCCTGCCCACGGGAAGAGGGGAGATTGAAAACCTAAAACACATTGGAAGGGTGTTAGACCAGTGGCAGGCTTTACCAGGGAATTTTGGGCGTACTCCGCCCAGACCAGGAAGCGGCTCCAGTCCTGTTGGTTCTCGTGACAGTACGTTTGTAGAAAGCGAATGAGGTCCTGGTTCAACCGTTCAACCTGACCGTTAGCCTGCGGATGGTATCCAGAGGTGAGGCTGACGTTGATGTTGAGTTTGGAGCGGAGTTCTCTCCAAACGAGGGAAGTGAACTGAGGACCACGGTCGGAGACAACGTCCTCGAGGAGACCAAAGAGACGAAATACGTGGTTGAGAAGTACCTCCGCAGTCTGCATGGCAGTGGGCAGTCCCTTCAGGGGGATAAAACGACAGGATTTGGAGAAGCGATCCACGACTGACAGAACTGTGGTAAATCCCTGAGACGGAGGCAAATCAGTTACAAAATCCACGGCGATGTGGGGCCATGGGCATTGAGGCACTGGAAGTGGCTGTAAGAGACCGGCAGGTTTAAGGTGGGAAGATTTGACAGTGTTACAGATGGAACATTGGTGAATGAACTTGATAACATCAGCCTGGAGTGTGGACCACCAGAAGCGGTTGGAAACTAGATGTACTGTAGCACAGATACCTGGATGTCCTGCGCTGAGTGTGCAATGGACCCATTGAAGCACCCGATCACGGAGTTCGAGGGGCACGAAAAGGCGACCCTCTGGACATTCAGGTGGTATTGGAAGAGCTTGTTGTGCCTCAGTAACCTCCGAGATGATGTCCCACTGTACAGGGGCAATGATCAGTGTGGAGGGAAGGATGGGTTCTGGCTTGGAGATTTCGTTGAAATCCTCGAACTGGCGAGACAGAGCGTCAGCCTTCCCGTTCTTGGACCCAGGTCTGTACGTGATCGTGAAATTGAAACGAGAGAAGAACAGTGACCAGCGAGCCTGACGAGCATTCAAGCGCTTAGCGGACCTGATATATTCTAAATTCCTGTGGTCCGTGAGGACGGTGAAAGGTTGACGCGCACCCTCCAACCAGTGTCTCCACTCCTCCAAGGCCGCTTTCATGGCCAGAAGCTCCCGGTCACCCACATCATAATTGCGCTCCGCCGGATTAAGCTTGCGGGAGTAGAAGGCACAGGGGAACATTTTAGCGGGCTTACCATGGCGTTGGGACAGAATCGCACCCACTCCAGTGCTAGAAGCGTCAACCTCATCGATGAACTCCCTCTCTGGGTTAGGATGATGGAGAATGGGTGCGGTAGTGAATCTCTCTTTCAGCCGGGTAAACGCTGAAGTGCACTCGAAAGACCACCGGAAGCGCTTCCCTCCCCCCTGGAGAAGAGATGTGAGAGGGGACATGATGAGACTGAAATTATGAATAAACCTACGATAAAAGTTGGCAAAGCCCAGAAATCGCTGTAATCCTTTCACAGAAAAAGGCCAGTCCACCACGGCTTTGACCTTGCTGTCATCCATGAGAACCCCCTCAGCACTGATGACATATCCCAGGAAGGCGATCCGGGTCTGATGAAACTCGCATTTCTGAGTCTTGGCGTATAACTGGTTCTCAATTAAGCATTTGAGAACGGTACGCACATCCTGGACGTGTGCTTCGAGGGTCTCTGAAAAAATCAATATGTCGTCAATTTAAACAACAACCCTCTGGTTCAGCATGTCACGAAAGATTTCATTAACAAAAGACTGGAACACAGAAGGACTATTGGACAGCCCGAACGGCATTACCCGATACTCATAGTGGCCTGTGGTCATAGAAAAGGCCGCCTTCCACTCATCACCCCTCCGTATGCGAATGAGGTTGTAAGCGTTCCTCAAATCCAGCTTGGTGAAGTAACGTGCTGAGCGAAGCATCTCCAGGGCTGCAGGGACTAAAGGCAAGGGATAACGATACTTCACAGTTACCTCATTGAGACCTCGGAAATCGATGCAGGGCCGCAGACCCCCATCCTTCTTCTTAACGAAGAAAAACCCAGCGGACGGGGGAGATGTGGAAGTGGTGATGAAACCCTTAGCAAGCTGTTCCTCGATATACGATTTCATGGCCTCAGTTTCCGGTTGCGACAGTGGATACACTCGGCCATGCGGGGGAACGGCTCCGGGTAGAAGTTCAATAGCGCAGTCGCTGGACCAGTGCGGGGGTAGAAGTGAAGCCTCTCTCTCGCTGAAAGCCAGGGCGAGATCATGGTAGACCGCGGGGACTCCTTGCAGGTTAAATTTCTCGGAGGAACTGTGGCTCGATTCAGGACCACGGAGAGCGGGCAAGCAGTGAACCTGACAGAAAGGAGACCATTGAGTAATTCTCCTCTCGGCCCAGGAAATTTGAGGGTTGTGTCTCTCCAGCCATGGCAATCCCAGAATTACTGGATGAAGGGGTGAGCTGATCGTGTACAACTGAATTCTCTCCGTGTGACGAGACCCGAAGTTGAGAGTAAGAGGCTGCGTGATGTATTGTACCTCCCCTGTCCCCAGGGGGCGTCCATCCAGGGCTGCCACTGCCACACGAGACTCACAAGGGATGAGAGAGAGACGATTAGACAAGGCAAACTCCAAATCGACAAAATTCCCAGTGGCTCCAGAGTCAATTAAAGCCCTTGTTTCACAAATACTTCCATTCAAACTAAAGAAAACTTCGAGAATGAGAGAGTTGGGAGAACTAATCAAGGGACTCACCGCAGAAGGATCTCTGGATCTGGGTCTCACAGGACAGGAGGCTCTCTGATGACTGGCTTGAGTACAGTACAAGCATAATTTATTCCGCCTCCTTCTCTCTAGCTCCTCCGTGGAGAGGCGTGTGAAGCCGACCTGCATGGGTTCGAATCCCGTGTTGGATGATGGATTAGTGAAGAGACTGGGCGTGAAAGGTGTGCGACGGGAGCGGATGAGATTGTCGAGGCGAATGGCGAGTTCCATAAGTTCTCCGAGAGTCCTCCCATCGTCGCGACAAGCCAATTCCCCTTGCAGGTCAGTATTCAGACCCCTTCGGTACAACAATTTAAGTGGTTCTTCCGTCCAACCCGTCTGTGCTGCCAGGGTGCGGAAGGAAAGCGTGTAGTCAGCCGAGGTGGAACTCCCTTGACTTAATGCGAGAAGCAGTTCTCCTGGATCCTTAAATTTGCTTTGATGTCAGGTGCTCTGGCTCCCGGCAAACATGTGACTATGGTGGCTGGTGTCTCTATTTTCACGTTCCGTGTAATAGAATCTCCAATAACTAGGGCAGTTTCAACAGGATTCTCAGTAGGTGTGTCACTGAGTGGGGAGAACCTGTTTTATGTTGTAATCGGAACGGAACAGTGGTGTTTTGTCCCGTGACTATGCCGTCTCACAGTCACCCAATTTCCCTGCTGAACGGGCTCTACAGCTGGAAACCGAACAGTCTACAGAGTTCAATAAGCTAGTCGCATCCAAAGCAGTATCTAAAGCCCTTGCATTCTTGCTATCCTCAATTAAAGTTTGGATGCGTGTCTCTAGTTCTGAAATCTTCTCCATCAGCCTGACTAATTACCTGCATTTATGACATGTGAAGCTTTCTTCGCCGACAGAGAAGTCTATACTGTACATGTAGCAGGCAGTGCAAGTGACAATAACAGGAGAAGACATTACTCACCGTCTTTGTTGATTGATCCTACTCACCACAGTCATTTGATGGACTCGTAAACACGCAAGTGGAAAAGACGGCAAGCACGGATGGCTGGTTAACAGGCTTGCGAAATGCTAATGCTAGTGCGTTGTGCTAGCGATAACAATTTAGTTAAAAACTAGTGATGTCAGATTAATGTGATAGGCAATATTAGACTATCTGATATATGGTGATGAGTAAGTTATATTTAGCAATATAAACAACAAGGAATGATAGTAAATAAAGATTCAAAACAAAGCTATACGGAGCTTTCAGACTCACACCACACAGCAGCAAGGCAGACAGGAGCATTTTGATATATTCGCTTTAATATTTTATGTTTTATTAGACAGGTAAGCAACTGTTTGGATATCTTAATCAACAGAAAACGAATTGTTATATAGCTCAACATGGCTAGTCTCTTGATTTATCGTGAGTAACATGTTTGTAGCATGGTTCAGAGACAACACTATTTTGTCAAGGGTGGCTAACATAACATAATCATAAAGAACATTAATACAGCATTTTCTCCACCATGCAATACATTTTAAAATTAACTGCATGCCATTTAACATCACAAGCGATTAAAATTATATTTTAATATTGATCTAGCTTACTGCAGTGTGCAACAAGTGTCATACCATCCACCTAGCGAAGTAACATTATAACATAACTTTCAACACACTCAGATGTATTTTTAGTATTTTTAGTCATTCCGTCTCAACTCAACCAGAGGTCCCTGGCTCAAATATTTGATTTTGTTCATATTTTTTTCTGTAGAAAGACAAACATAAATAGTGACGAAAGGCAAAATAATAAATGTCACAGATGTATATTTTCTGAGTAATCCACTATTTTGTAGAGGGGGTCAAAATGACAATTATCACATGAGATTCTGCCAAATTACAGGGGGTTAAAAATGAATTTAGAAAGACGGCAGCATTATTATTTTATTTGTACACAGAGATTGGTAGGTCTCAGTCAAGAGAAAGTAGACCTGCAGGAACACTTAATGCAGGAGTGAAAGTCTTGTCAGTGCTGACGGTGGGCGGTTCCCAATGGCGGCTCCAGCCAATCAGAGAGCTCTAATTGATTGCTCAGCTGTCAAACATCCTTCAGTGAGACTGCGCTCTGTGAACCTCACTGACCTGAAAACAAGCGAGAAACTCCCTCACCGCGCTTGGATTTTACAAAAGTGGAGACTGTACAGTCACTTTTGGCCTGCTGGTGGACTTTACTGCATTTTCACTATCAGTTTTGTTGTTATTTAACCCGAGTGTTTTGGAGCGTGTTCTGTTTGTACAGAGATCTGACTGCTGTCGAACTGCGGGGATAACGAAGGGACCGAGAGATGACAGCTGAGAAAGAGAAGAAGAGGTAAGTTAAGCGGGCTGTGAGTGAGTAATATTGCAGGCTACTCTGTTGTAGACACTGCAACTGTTGCGCAAAAGTTCAGGTTTATGAAGCGGGAGCAACAAGTGAATATCTGTATGAGACTCAAACGCGCTGCCGACGCTTAAAGCCAGATGGTTCATTGAGTAATTTTACTGTAGCTACCACACAACGTCATAAGCGAAAGGGAAAGAAAGAAATAAAGTTTATTTATTTATTTACCAATGTGCATGAGTAACTGTAGCCTACCTAGATGTATTACCTTAAACGCATTTTAAAGATGTCAAAGCAGCTAAATCTCTCTTATTTTATTTTAACTTTTTTTAAATGCAATATAATTCTGTACACTAAAAAAAGTTTTGATTTATCACGGTTTTTTTTCTTTTGTCAAACCAACTTAGATAAATGATGTGGTTCAGATAGCATGTTTTGAGTTTCTGTTGTATTAACAGTTTTTGAATTTCAATAAACTTAAAATGTTAAGGCAACCAGTTTACTTTTTTAAAGTTAAACTAACAATATTTTTTTACAGTGTAGAAAATATTCTACATTCTCTCATGTGCCTAATATTTTATTATTGTTTTAAATTTCTACTAGAGATACCTAAAATTATAAATAGTACATTGTAAAAAATATTTTATTTATCATTATATTATAACGATTTTAGTTTGCTTTCATTACAGTTGTTACAATTCTTACACATTTGTGTAATTTGTACTAAATTTGATGAGTTTTAACTTTAATTTTCTGAATCAGTAATTAAATTCAGAGTGGTTGAAACTGCATTTCGGGACTTTGGTTTTTAGTGAAGCACATACTCATTAGCTAGCATATTAATATATAATTAGGTAGCATAATAATATTATTATAATAATAGCCTGGAAAAGTCTGGTAACTTGAAGTCATGTGTATCTTTGAAGATTGAAAACCATCAGAGTGCCAAGAGTCCCATTAATGAGAGAAAAATGGAGAATGCATTTGTGCATGTGCCATGGCTCTGAGAGAGCCTTGAAGTCTGCCTCATCCTCGTGACGTTTATTCACTAACAAGCGTTTTGCCTTTTATATGATAAATCTCAGGGTGGCAGAACATAACCAAACATCGCTACAAAACTCAAATGAACAGAATGTATCTATCTACAGGACTGATTTTAGAGGAGTGCAAACACTTTAACCTCAAGACTGTGATTCTGCCTGTCACTGAAGGGGATGTGTTATGTGTGCATAGGTGTGTGTATGTGTGTCTCTATACTGAACCCATATGTTTTGGTAGTTTACTTGTGAGAGATTAGCTCAACCCTGACAAGTTTTATATATATTTTATATGTTTGTATTCATGCATGTTTTGTAAGATAGATAGCCAGAGCCCCCTCCATGGCCCCTAATATATAGGCTATATCATAAGCTTCAGTGGGTTATAATTAGTGGTGCACCAAAATGTTTTTGTTTTTTTACCAAAACACAGAAACCACAAAAAAATATTTAATTTAGTCGAAAAACAAAACGTAAACCGTTTTCAGTTGCCAATATTATAGTGTATCACTATTATATTTGATCAGAACTGCAATTATGTACTGTTTGCAATGACCGGAATGAGCAAGCCTCTAATTAAGTCATTGTTATGGTAATCATCAAAGCTCTGACTGAACATTAAGTATTTATGTGTTCATCAATAGAACTGGATTGATTGCCTGAATTGGTCAGTTTGGACACTTTTTACTCACCATTTGTTGTAAGTCTAATTTGTTAAATATTTGTTCTTGTAGTTCACCGTTACGTCACCCTGAATCATCAGGCTTTGTCTGTGGTTCATTCTGTCACTGAGTGGCTCATTTATGAAGAGAAAGGCTGTGCTTTGTGGTGCTCTATTAACTCCCTCAGGCCAAAAGCTGGACATTAGCCTGTTTGTAACTTTCAGAGCTTTGTCCTGAACACAACCGCTTACCTAAACCTATTACCTTATTCTCGTCTAAAATTCATGCTTTACTAAGGAAGGAAGTTGGTGACCTTGGTATTAATATTTAATTGCTGTTTAATAATTAGTATTTAATTGGTATTAATGTGTGTGTTATATACAACCCAGGCTTATTTGTGCAAAAATGGCACCACAGGCAGATGATATTACATGATATGATATTACATTGCTTTTTTGCATTTTTCTCTACATTTTAAAGTGAATTGTACAGTGCGCTGTGCTAAAAGTGCCTTCATTTTGATCTGAAACAGAATAACGTGAATGTGGCAATGTTTTATTATGTTGGTTGTTGTACACTCTTAGAAAAAGGTTCAATCTGGTTCTAAATATAACCCTAGGTTTCTTGGCTCAATTTTGAAGAACACTTTACTTTATGCTGAGAAACGTTTTATATAAAGAGAAATGTCTTAAATGATTGCATAATACTTTAATTTCTAAATGGGTTATTTCAACGTGTGTTTATGAGCTGTTTAATTCATAATATTTAATTAAAATGAATTTAAAACAGAATTAATTAATTTAATCTATAAATCCTTAAAATAATCCCATTATTTTTTTAATCTATTGATTTTTTTATTTTTATTAATCCTTTGGTTAATTTAACAATAAGTGATAATTAAAACTCCAGTAGGTCACTTTTGTAAACAAGTATTTGTTAAAACTGTCATTATGTCCTGACAGTAGAATATGAGACAGATAATCTGTGGAAAAAATCAAGCTCGTCTGGCTCCTCCCTGTGGTCCTATTGCCATTTGCAGAAATACACCGCTCCCGGTCAGAAACAACCAATCAGAGCCAGGAGGAATGTCTTAGCAGTGTCAATCACGCTTGTGTACGCGCTGATCACCCCTCTCTTGCACAGCGCGAGCGCGTACCGTCGTTCGTGACTCTCCTGTTCGAACGCGTTCATCCAAATGAACGAATCTTTTTTCGAGTCATTTCGTTCATTCAACGAACGAAATGACTCGGAAAAAGATTCGTTCATTTTGAACGAGTCTTTTTCGGAGTCATTTCGTTCATTCAACGAACGAAATGACTCGAAAAAAGATTTGTTCATTTTGATGAACGAGTTCGAACAGGATCACGAACGTCCATCACAGAACAGAGCAAGGCGAGCATTTGTGCTTATAAAACTTAAAGTTTTGTATTTATTTTTGAAATGACCGATCGTTTCGCTAGATAAGACCCTTATTCATCGTCTGGTATCGTTTAAAGCCCTTTGAAGCTGCACTGAAACTGTCATTTGGTCCTTGAAACGTTTGTGTCCTATATTGAAGTCCATTATATGGAGAAAAAGCCTGGAATGTTTTCATCAAAAACCTTAATTTCTTTTCGACTGAAGAAAGAAAGACATGGACATCTTGGATGACATGGGGGTGAGTAAATTATCAGCAAAAGTTTTTTTTAAAAGTAACTAATCCTTTAACGTTATTTTACTAGCTATTTATAACTTATAGAAAGAGTGCAACGTTATAAAGTTACATGTATTGCAAAATACATAATGATTTGAGGACCAAGTTTGTAGTCAAAGTATGGGCAGGCCATAGTCAATGTAAAGCATATTGTTGATGTTTCGTCCCTATTAGTGAATGTTCCATAACTGTTTATAATCCGCCGTCATCAGTGGTCCTGTTTACTAGCCTGCGCGTTCACGGCAGGCTCCGCTGTGGGGGAGGAGCTGTGGAGGGAGGGCTGTAGCGCAGCAGAGAGCAAGGGGGTTGGACCTGTAAGTTGTGCTTGTTCAAATTTTCAGGCTAAGTCAACATTTTCTCAAAACTCCCTACTGCAACTTTAATCTATGTGTGAACTTTTAACTAGTGATTTATCACAAAAGATAAGGTTTATGCAGTGTAGGCCTAATTAGGAAAGGTGTTTACTATGGCTCTCACATTTTAGGATTTACAGCAGAAAATGTTTTATTGCACAAGTGTGATTCCTGAAATGTTTTGTTCATTCCAGAGATTAAAGCTGTTTGAATCTGTTCATTCAGCTATATAAACGGGTGAGGTCACAACCGCATTCAAACGAACTAATGAACTAACCATAGCAACAGTATCAAACATGGCAGTGTCCATAAAACCGTCCATAAAAGTTTTACCACGATTATTAAATAAATTAGGTAAAAAAAAACACACTTTAGATCAGTCTCAATATTTTTGTAATTATTTCCGGGAGTCGGAGCCACCATTATTGGGGAGCATAAACAACGCAATTTATCGACGCATTCCACACAAATCGACTAATTTAGATATGTCCCACCTACTGTAAACCCTATCATTAAACCTAAGCGATGGTGTTAACAAAAGCAAATGGATGAAAATCCATTTGCTGAAGCAACCATGACATTTTAGCTTGCTTCTACAAGTCTTTGAGCTCTTTTATCGTGGCTTGTGTTTCACGGGATTCGTACCAGAGTTCTCTAAAAATGAGCTACCGAGCAAGTTTACTCTCAGAAAAGCCAAACATCTGAAGCTGGTCATGTGATGCAAATATCAATGTATTAGATTGCAAAACATGCAGTTTTATTTCAGCTGAAAGCTGCAGTGAATTGTGTGTGTGTGTGTGTGTGTAAGTTTGCAAAAGTTTAGGGACATTTTTGCAATGAGTCTAGGTTGGTCATGCTCCATCTCTAGTATGAGGGGTCTCAAAGCATTACACAAGCTTGTTTGTGAACATTTTTAAATGAGTCAGACCATCTTATAAGTCCTTTGTTTACCCCATAATGCTTTCAATTCCAAATATATATTGGTCATTACAGGTTAGCATACTAAACAAATGGCTTACAAATAGACACTTGATATTCTTCATGCTGTCACCTTAGATCAAGCTCAACTTATAGGTCATAACATATTCAAAAGTTTGGGGTCAGTGAGATTTTTACAAATGTTTTTAATAGGGCTGTCAGTTATTAACGGCGTTATTAACGGCGTTAACGCAAAACCATTTTAACGCGATAATTTTTTTTTATCGCGAGATTAACGGTCTTTTTGGCCTAGCAAACTTTGTAGTTTTTTTTTCACATGCTTTTGCAACAGGACGCGGCATGCGCGGCGCTGCGCTATGAAACCCATTCATTTCAAGGGCTTGCGCCGTGCAAGGACGTTTTGTTGCTTCGTCGACCAAAGCGCAAGTGGATCTAGCTAGACCGGAACAAAACAACAGGCACGCGCACACACTTTTTTGGGCTTGTGAGCCGGCCAAATAGGTTAACGTTACGTTTTGAGTGGATGACGAGCGCGAGACGCCGAAATGGATGCCAATAAGATTCTGAATGGAAAGTTTACTTTTAAAAAGTTGCCAAATGGTTCCATTGACTAGACCAAAGTGATCTGTGTGTTTTGTCGTTATGAACTGAGCTATCATCATCGCAGCACGTCCAGTCTGAAATACCACTTGATGATGGCCAAGCACACACACACAGCTGATGCGAATTCTCCGCCCCCTCGTCAGTATTTCTTTCACCCTTTTATTGATGGACAGTGTTACAAAGAAATTATTTGCTCCAAGTGAGAATGTTAGTGTGAAATTGAACACAGTATTGCCAATGTTGTTTTCAATAAAAAAAAAATGTGCACAAAGCAAGCAATCCACTTTTTTCATGTTGATAAGAGCATTAAAATGAGAAAAAATAATGAACAAAAAGAAATCAAGAGACATTTAGAATAGATAAAAATGTGATTAATCGCGAGTTAAGTATGACATTAATGCGATTAATCGCGATTAAATATTTTAATCGTTTGACAGCACTAGTTTTTAAACAAGTCTCTTTTGCTCATCAAGGCTGCATTTAGGCCTATTTGATTAAAACAAATAGTAACCGTAAAACAATCCTATTGTGAAATAATATAAATGAACTGTTTTCTATCTGAATAGATTTTAAAATGTAATTTATTCCTGTGATGCAAGGCATAATTTTGAATTAGGCTACTCCAGTCTTCAGTGTGACATGATCCTTCAGTAATCATTCTAATATGCTGATCTGCTGCTCCAAAAACATTTCTGGTTATCAATGTTGAAAACAGTCGTGCTGCAATAATAAAATATTTTTTGTCGAAACAGTGATAAATTTTCATTCAGGATACTTGGATGAAAGTAAAGTTCTTAAGAACAGCATTTATTTTAAATTAAATAAAAAAAAATCTATGTAAAACGTCTTTACTTTCACTTTTGATTCACTTAATGCATCCTTATTGAATAAAAGTATTAATTAGTGACTATTAGTGTAATCTATGACCAGTTGGCACAGACCCAAAGTACCAGTGTTAATCAACTAATTAAGTAGTTGACTAGTCAGTACAGTCACTACAGCTCAAATACCAAATAGATACTGTGGTATATCAGGACCTTGGTATATTTCAAAGGTGGTATCAAAATCTGTAGGCCAATTGATCGAATTGGTTGAATTTTGAAAAGTTGTCTATAAGGGTAATTTTTTTTTTTCTTTTAATTTCTTCATTCTGTGAATAAAAATGTGCTCAATGGCTCAATCTGGCAAAAAAAAAACAAGATCCTCCCAGCTGTAGGACAGTTTATTGTGACAGGATCTCTAGAGAAGGCCTGAAAGTTATGTAGCGACAATGAGTCTTACATTAAATTAGCTCAAATTATATATAGGGAATTTTAATAATCATGAATATGATTAATATACTGCATATTACAGTTAAATTATCGAAGTTGAAAATAGATCGATTGTACATATGAATGATCAATCACAACGAATTATAATTCATCATTCATATATCAATGGTCCACTTCCAGATCGATTATGTGAGATAACCTTTAATGGAATTAATTTAGCTATCAAACTGTTTGTCCAGCAAACGGCCGTAAGATTAACTTGTCAACTTCCTAACAAAGTTATCCCTTCTTATAAACTCCAAGAAATATCAATGTCCTGGCCGTGAACATTAATTTTCCTGCGTTTATAAAATTAGACTACTCAACGTAGTCAATAATAAAAGCTTTTGTAGCTAGGATCACATTTCATTGACTTGTAAAAATTAGCATTTCAGACGAACAATCAAGAATATAATGGTTTTAATAATTGGACTAATAATGCATCAAACTACAATTCAATTCACACGGAATATATGTGTATACACTCGAAACAAACAAACGAAAAACATTACAAACACGAATTAAAATAGGATGAGAGAGGGAGAGAAAACGAGATATATATATATATATATATATCTATATGGCTGAGAACCAAAGCGTGTGTGTGTGTGTGTGTGTCTCTGTCCTCGTGTCACGCGTTCACGTGGTCTTTCAGAGCGAGGGAGCGCGTTAGTTTGAATGTCCTTTGAGGTGCAGTTGCTGGTTGGTTCAAAGAGTCTCTTTAAAGTCGAAGTTGCCGAGGAAAGTCCGAAGACGAAAATAAAGAAAGATTAAAGAAAAAGGAGAAACACGGCGTAAAGCTCCCTAAGGAGCCATGGGACCGGAAACCTCTCACAGGGAAAAAGCTCTCCCAGAAACTTCTGTGTCAGTCTCTTATGGAGAGGAGGGTTCACGCCTGCTTCGCGTACGTGAACTAGAGTTCTCAACGGGCCTGAAAATTACAACCCGACCCGACCCGGCCCGTGGCTTTTAAAACCCGGACCCGATGTAACCCGACACATCAACATGAATTATCTGCCCGAACCCGACCCGCGGCCCGACGCGGATTTTCTTTTTTTCTCATACACGTATTATCATGACCAGCAGACGGGAATTCAAATCAACCTTTAATGTTCACGTCTGAATAGCCTACAAACAACTGAAACAAACTTTAAATATATAAATAGGCTATATACTAAATATGCCTCAAATAAAAATCTTCTGGACGACCCTGTTTTTTTGCTGTCATATTTCATCAGCACCTTGCATTTTGAGCATTGCACATAACCTGTAGAATTTCCATCAGAATCCAGCACCACTCCAAACACTTTCCAGACCTCTGATTTTCCCACTCCTGTAGTAGCGACGGTGAATTCACCTGCGGCAAGTTTAGGCTACTTTTCACCAACTCCATCTTCTTCTCCAGGCTAAAGGCGTGCACGAGCGGCGTCAGGTCTGCCCCCGCGATGCACGTTGCACGCAGCAGCCAGACTTTCTTTACGGTGAACAGCAGCGATGATTAATAAATGTTTTTTTTTTTTCACTGAGCGGAAAAGATTAAGCCCGAGGTCCGACCCGACCCGAGTCATTTGCTTATATTTTCGACCCGAACCCGGCCCGAACCCGCGGGTCCCGTCGGGTTTGTCGGGCCGACCCGGCCCGTTGAGAACTCTAACGTGAACCAATCATCTTAGAGCATCTCGAGGGGGAAAAGTTCTTCTTCGTCCTGTCAGGATAATTTGTGACGGTATGAAATTTTGTCATTTCTACCCAGAAAGATTGTACACACAGAACAATACATTTTACTGTAATATCCTATGTATGACTTGTTTAGTCAAAACAAGACGGTCAAACAGGTACCAAGAATGGCCGGAAAGAGTAGAAGAAACATAAAGTTACATTCATATGCAGAATTACACACATTTAATGTTCACTCACACGACTATAAAGCCATAATACCGGCTACCATGACCTAGGAAATGTCAAATTCAGGTTTATACATTTCTTAAGTGGTTATACTTATAGAAAATATAAGATTGCAGAGTCTATTCCTCTTTCTTTATCAGAATTCAAGTGGGAGCTGTGACTCCCTTGGAATTCCTTTTGGGGGTCATAAAGTTTATGACCTAGCAAGAGGGATAGTTGCCGAAGGTGATCCTGTTAGGGAATCTTTCTTTGGAAGTATACTTAAGATTCGAAGTAACAGAACAGTCTCAAATTTCATCTATAGAATAAGACAAAACTAATTAGATATGCATGCATACAGGAAGGTCAGATATAATTCTGTGTTATATACATTCAGGACATTTCTATCCTAAGTTGCACACAAAGGACGTTTGTGTGCGGGTATGTGTGGCGTGTGTGTATAAGTTCATCCCGTGGTTGGCGCGGGCTGTTGCTCCCCCCTTCTTGGGGAATCACGTGGGGAATCCTGGGGTCAGCATCTGTCCATCCTTGGTGTGTACCACGTGAGGGTTTCAAGAACAACGGGGCCCTGTTTCTTGATTGCGCGATGCGTCATAAATGGAGTTAATCAATGACCTGCTGGCAGACATTGGGGCACCATTTCACATGATTCAAGGTTTTGTGAATTAAACATATATGTGTTCATATTTGTTCAGTAGTGAAAGGAAAACAGGATTCGGTCAGTCGCTACAGATTCCCCCTTTTCATCGGATGAAGTCCCTGTGTGAACATCATCGGACGACAATCATCACAATGGCCGACTGGCAGGTGAATCCTGATGGTCATGTAGCAGGTGGACCATGGTAGTAGGGTAGCAGGTGGAACCTGATGGTAGGATGGCAGGTGGATCTTAAAGCTGAGGATTCAGCTCGATGAGGTTTGGCGTGGTCTCTGACTTGGCACCCCCTTTCCGGGGATTCTGTCTGAGACCTTCAGGCACGGCTTTCGTGAGCTCGGCTGTGTCGCATCTGGTTGAGTCTTCTGTACAGAATGAATGCCACGCATAGTGTCAGAGTGTGGCTGATTACCTGTAGAGATGCACAGCACAATGTCGGCTGAGGTCCAGGCTAGGACCGCAGATGAAGTGTTCAGAACGGCAGTCGAGACAGTGCTTGGATGGCTGTGTTGACCGGAGCAATGTAAATTAATTGGGACCCCCTTTCCTCGATCCAGAGTTCCAGTTCTGCATCTAAGGTGAAGTTGTAGTTCTTGAAGGACGGGAGTTCCAGTGCTGTCGGGTATGCTTTGCTCAGAAGATGGTATAATGCCAGATCATTCAGGTGGAATATGGCACCTTTCGGGGCTTGAATTCACATACTCTGGTTGAGCATGTTGACACGGCTAGTTGTGTCATGCTGGTCGTAAATGAGAGTAGAAGTATGCACAGGTGTGTTAACGAGCCACCTGTCACCTACAATCTCTGCTTGCTTCGGCAGGGCAGCATGTGTCACTGACCAGGGGTTGCAACCCGCAGGTTCCTTCAGTGTTGTCTCTGAGGAAGGGTTTGCTAGGGCAGAGATAGTGAATGTCTTTGGTCAATGTGCACACGTGCAGGTTTGGGGCCAGGTGCAGCTGTGTGGCGCTGTCGTGGTAGGCCACCACATCTGGAATGTGTGTCTTGATGTGGGTGTTGCTTTCCAAAAACCCGACATTGGCAATGTCTTTAAGTCTGTAGACTTGGTTTGACTCGCTGATGGGCAAGTTCAGGAGCAAAACCCACTTCTCTCTGCTTGGGGTCGACGCAGAGTGGGATGGCGCTACCCAGAGAGTAAGCGAGGTGAGTTTGAAAAAAAATAAAATAAAATCAGTTAGCCAGCATAGTTAGCACCAGGCTTAAGGGTATCATGTACGGTGGGATTCTACCTGTGGCGGGGCTGTCATTTGAGGAGTTAACCTCTCGCAGAATGTCTGTTATCAGGGCTGTAACCAGCTGAGTTTGGGCAAAGTCATTCTGGAAGACAGTAAACAGCGGTTTCATGCAGTTCATGGTCTGATTCAGCAGGACGCTGTGAATGTTGAGAATGACCATGTTCTTCTCAATGTCTTGCCGATGGTTTGGAAAGATGCACTCTGCGTGGTGAGTTGCTCTTTTAGCTGTGAAAGTTCAGTCTGGATTTCAACCACATGCCGTTTCGCAGTGGCTATGTTTGCTGTGTGGACACTTGGCATACCAGTGTCGAACAGACTTCTGGCGGCAGCTACGGCTCCGAGCAACGCTCCCAGGAACCGTTTGGAGTGTTAGTTGGTGCTTAGGAGTCCTGATTGTGTAACAGTCACTTTCCCAAGTTGGTTGGACATGTGTTCGACCTTGGCCTTGGCGTGAGAGAGGGAGTCCTCTGTCCATCGGGCACTTGCCCAGCCGTATTAGGCTACGGTGCTGGGGTAGTGTGCTCTGTAGGCCTTGTGGGGCTGGATGAGTCGAACATGCGCTTAATGGGTGTAGATCCTGCAGTCGGTGATCAGGAGTCTCAGTTGTTCTCTCGGTGGCAGCTTTCCTCTGGATGGCTGACAGAACAGCATGGCGACCCACAGCAGCAACCTGGTACAGACAACAGGGAGAGAGAGAAAGAAGGGGAAGGAAGAAGCCAGCAAGGGTTGTCCTTGGTTGGACAGGGCAAGTCTTTCATTTCATGGGTGGCAACTAGGTTTAGCTTGCCTTGGCCCATGTTTTGCCACATCTTGCTGCTGGCATGTCGCTTGCTTCAGTGTATTTTCAGTGGCTCTGGTGCTGTGGTTTGCAGCGCATGATGCGTCATGGACGTACATTGGCCTTATCCCCCCTTTGCGCCGTTGCATTACACGTCTTTGCGTTGTGGTGTCAGACGGTGCACACATATAATGTTACTCTGTGCACGCAGCATGTGCTGGGTGTCATGCAGTGTTCTGAGTAACTGGTTGTCAGTGGGTGTAGACGGCATGCAAGGGTTGGTTGGAGGGGTCTGAGAGGTGGTGAAGCAAAGTCTTTATTGTGTCAGAAGTCCGCATGTTCGTTATGTTTGTCTTTGGAAACAGCGGAGCTAGCGTAAACTGCTCTGAGGTAGACAGTTTAGTTTGTAAAGTTCTTATGCTGTGTGTAATCACTTCAAACTTCAGGGTGGGTGGGCGGGTTTGAAGTGACCACAGTTAGTCGTTTAGTGCGCTAGGCTTGGTGAGGGTATGGGTTTGGTCATTCAAGTCTTTGTCAAGGCCCGGTTGCCTTGAGTGTCCTTTTTACCTTTTTCCAGTAGACAATCATGTTGTTTGTTCTTGTGATGTCATCGCATGCCTGGAACCGGTGTTGGTGTGTGACAGGTTTGAAGTCTTACAGCCATTTTGTTTCCAGCCTGGAAGTTGGTATGGGAAACTGAGTCTGGCATAGTTAAAGTCTGTGCACATAAGGAGTTCTTTGATGTTATGCGTCAACGCGATGTGCAGCGTTATGAGAATGGCTGTGGGCATACCTTGACACGCATTCTCTTTAAAGTACCTGTGACAGGTCAGTTGTTGTTGTTGTTGTTGTTGGGGTTCTTCTACATCCACCATTGCAGCTGGTGTGTTATCAGAGTAGTTTTCTGTGAGTAATTGCACACCCCTAGAAAGCTTCGCAGCTCTGAGATGTTGGTGGGTGGCTTGATGTTTTGAACAGCTTGAATATGGCTGGAGTGCGGTTCGATGCCCCGTGATCCGATGAGTAGGCCCACATAGTTGACTTTGGTTCAACACCACTGTCCTTTGTGGAGGGCGTTCTTGGCGCCGGCAGTGGATAATTGGTTCAAAACATAGTTTATCTCTTTCAGGTGGTCAGCCACTGTTGTGCTTTTCATGAGAACATCATCAACGTCGATAAGGTTACCTCTCGTTCTGGCATCTGGGCATGCTTTGTTCAGGGAGGTATTAAACTCAGCAGGTGAGTTGGCATAGCCGAACGGCACCTGGTGTAAGTGAATTGTCAGTTGCCGAACGTGAAGGCTAGCTTGTGCTGATCTTCTGGATGCACAGGTATGGTCCCGAATCCAGAGGCCACATCAAGTGTAGAGAAGATTGTGTCTCCTCTGATTCTGGGTGTTTCTTGCTCCAGCTGGGTCAAGGGCCATCGGGACAGTGGCACCTGTTGATGCAGTTTCCTGTAGTCAGTGGTGGGGTGCCACTTGCCGTTTGGTTTGAGGACGGGCCAGATGGGGGCAGAATGGGTGCTGTTGCATGGACGGATGACACCTTTTTCAAGCCTGGATTCGATGATCTCTCGCACCGGTTTGTGTGAAGCGATGGGGATCTTGTACTGCCTGACAAAAGTGGGAGGAGCATTAGGGTGTGTTGGGATGCGCACAGTGTGGAGTTCGGTGAGACCACAATCTAAAGAGTCTTTGGCAAAAGGATGCTTTGAACTTGTAAAGGACTTTGTAGATCTGCATCGTTTTTAATTGCGTCAGCGTCTTTTAAAATTTGCTGAACTTGAGACTCAAATCCTGGGTACGGCTCCTCCTGTTGGTGTGTCGTCTGTCGTGTTGGCAGGCAGAGGTGCAGCAGTGTTGTCAGTCTCTCAAGCAGGCTATCTGGAGACTTTGTATGCTGCAAGGTGTTGGTCCTCTGTCAGTGCTGTTCTGCATACCTGGTCTTTGTCCATTGCCATGACAGAAGTAATGGAGATGAGTTTGAAGGGTGCTGTGAACACTGTGTGGTCTGTGTTCCCTTCGGGCATCATTGAATATAGGATGGGCCCAATGATTGGTAGTGTGAGTTCAAAAGTCATGGAAGTCGTGGCTCAATAGCCATCCCACTCGGTAGGCTTTGGGAATTGTGATGTCCCTTGCCATGCCGTTGTTGAAAAGGATGTAGACTACACAAGATGACACTTCAGTAAGGGGTGTGGCTTGCAGCGTGAGTCCAAGTTCAACACATTCAGGTGAGGGTTGAAAGAAGCCCAGCGTGTGGTTTAGGGTTCGACCACAACGCATGTTGAGCCGGTCGGCGACCCCTTTGGTGCAGGCTGGTATCACCGTTTCCTGTTCGTTGATTAGGGTGCGAACCTCAGGAATGGTCTGACCTGACAGGAGGTTCTCAGTGTGGGTGGAACAACAGGGGGCTGTAAAGTCAATGGGGCCCACACTACCTCATTAATGATGTCCACATGAGCCTTGTGGCGAGTCAAGATGTCTGCTCCGATGTAGACATCATGGGGCGGGTCCGGAAGGACCAGGAAGTAATGGGTCAGACAGTCGGTGGTTCCAGTTCAGGTTCAAAGCGCAGACATCTTTGGCCGTCATCATGGTTGATGGGCACGTGTTTAAAGGAAAATGGGTGTGCTTGCTGGCAGAAGGAAGGTCCGGTGTGCCTTCAATGAGAGCATTGAATAGTGAGACACTGATGGCTGAGTTGTCTGCCCATAGTGCAAGTACAATGTCAGTGGTGGTTACGTCATTCAACTGCAGGTCAGTTGTGACCTTGGGGCAGAAGGAATCAGAGTCTTTGGTGAGCTGAAATGTGCAGAGTGGTGAACTTGAATCTTGGTCTGGTGCTGGAACTGTGTCCCCGTGGCTGGCTGTGAGAGTTCCTGTGAACTCTGTGACCTGACAGTCTGGCTCTGCGGGAATTCTCGTGACCTCTGTGACCCAATAGTCTGGCTCGGGTGGCCTGTGTGACTGGAGGGGGAGGGGTTCCCGCACTTGAGCCCAAACTTACAGTTATTTGAAGTCCAGTAAAGGTTCAAAGCGATCTAGCAGGTCTTTGCCAATTAGAAGTGGGTAAGTGTTCATTTTTGAGATGTACACTGGGTGGATCAGATTCATAGAACCAATTGTCAGGTGGATGGGAGCTACCTGTTTGAGCCGGATGTCGTTCTGGCTGTGGGATTGCACATTCAGCTCACATGTTTGAGATTTAAGAGTTCGATCTTGGCTCTTAGTTTTAGCACTGAGTCTTTCAAATAGTTGGGCTGACATTAACGTGATGTCTGAGCCGGTGTCTAGCAGGGTGTCAAGGCTCAAATCATTGTCCACAGTGGTTGTTAGGTAGAGTTTTTCGGCCCACCCCCTTTTTGATCAGGTTTCCCAGAAGTCTTGGCATCGGGGCTGGTCTGTGTGGGTCACTGCGGAGGCAGGTAGCCAAAACAGCATTTCTTGGTCTTTTGGGGACTTTGGTCCCAGTTGTGGGACGCTGTGCTGTCCTGCTCAGGCTGTGCAGCTGTCAGCTGTGGTGGCTGGGTGTTGCTATCACTTTGTGATGTGGCAGGCAGCTCTGTGGTCTGATGCTGACGCGCAGTGTTCTGGGTGCCTGTTTCAGGTCTTAAGCTTAGACATAGGACGTCTGGCTCGTCCCTCTTGTTTCTCTTGTGAGATCTCGTGCAGAAGCTCTTTCAGCACCTTCAGGATCTCTGCTGTCTTTGACGTGGCTGCACTGTTTTTATCTGATGTGTGCTCAGACTTGTGCTTACCAGTGGCATGTTGAGAGGGGTACCGCTCCGGGCTGCCTGGGTTTGAGTCTCTTGGTGATGGGGGTAAGCTGTTTTTGGGTCGCCGGCAGGCTTCCCAGAATCTTTCAGAGCGCTCGCTCTGGTGCCTTGGACGAGCCCCATTGCGGCTGTGCTGCCCTCTGCTGGCTTGGAACTGTCTTGACTCTCTGTACAAAGGTCTGTGGTGTTGTGGGGCGCCCTCTAGAGTCAGCTCTGAATAGTGTTCGGAGATAGGGAAGATGGTGTTGTTTTTCACAGTCTTTCTGGACACAGTCTTTTGCTTGACATAAGCTTTGTGAGCCAAGTCTCGTAGCTGTTGGGCAGACATGGTCCGTGAACAGGCCAGGATGCCCATGTGATGACAGGTTACTGTCTCTAAGTGAAATGAAAGAAACAAATCACAACAGAACACAAAGATAGAAGAGATCAGAGTGAAAGGAAACAATGAAAATGAATAGGTCTGAAATGAACTGGAATAAATACTAACACTGGAAGTGTTAGGGAGAATAAGGAGGCCTAAGCCTACTACCGCTGATGGGGTTTAAGATGGGGCCTACGGGTGAGTGGGGTTGTCGGGATAGCAACCTAAGAAGGTGTGGCTTGGAGAAGAGATGGGCCAAACACTTAAAATATCCGGGAGATATCTAGTATTTTGTGGCTTATAGTAAGTGGGATGTTTTTTTTTTTTTAAATTAAATTTAGTTTACCTGCGGTGAATTGAGTCCACTCCGGTGAGAACCAGTGGCATGGTCAACCTCCCTGGCGCTTCCCAAACACTCAACCGCGGTGTCCTCGGCCCTCCGTTACTCTGTGTCGCGTTGCGCCCTCCCAAACAGTCTTTTTGACTTTAAACACAACTCGGCAACGCCAAGATGTTAACCGCCAGACAACACTACAAAATTGGGCTGTTCCCCAGAACCCTCCCGGAGGAGTGGCCTCTTTTTAGGCCCCGGTTTAGGTACTGGTCCCAGAAATTGCCACTAGGACTTTCTACCAAGTGGGCTCACAATAGGCTGGGATTTTAATATAAGTTTTAATTCAAATCTTGTTTGACCAAACTTAAAGTAAATGTACCAGTCAAAAGCAGAAAAATTGTCTAACACAAAATAACATTTGCACGAGCCAAGCTGTATATGCAAATAATTATTGAGAATTTAGACAGGCTAATTAACAGGGAAATGAATTCAGCAGTAACGAGAGCATTAAACGGCCACGAGATGGCGTAATTGTGCTCATGCATGCTGATGTCAGAAGGCGGGGCGTAATTTGAGATTTCTAAATACCTAAAGGACGCCCTCTGGTGTTTAGCCAGCGGAATTACAACCGACTTTAATGTGATTTAAACTTAGAGCTTTCAGCTCGCGTCGTGCGCTGATTTCCTGCCATAAATCACAAATAAACAAACAGATCTCTGTGGATCTTTTCGGTGCTATAGTGCACAAGAGCGTGAAACAGGATTTCTTCGCTGTGAAAACACGCGGATGTGAAACAACAGGAATTTTCGTCTGTTGTTACTCACATAAACATTTTTATGTATTAGATTTACATTTAAATGTATCAGATCTTTAATTGGGTAGCTAAACCAATTTTGACCAGGAGTTTACCGTTTTTGTTGAATATCACTGGGTTAACCACGAATTCAATAACGACATTATGTAAGTAAGTAAGGCCTTTTACCACTGAAGATAGGAAACTCTCTCTCGATCAGATTTACGTCTTGCTCTGATAAAGAGATTCTCGTCTTAATCAGGCGTTTAAATAATATTAACATGTACCAGCTGCAAAGAGTTTGCTTCGTCTTTACAGGGACAGGTATAATATTATGAACTGCAGTTTAATTTAGCAATTAACAGTGTTCACATGTTAAACATATTTCACAGGGTCAATTTGCTTAACTGAGTTTGGCTTCGTGCCGATCAGTTCTTCAGTGGGTTGCGTTGCGCGACTTTCACTGGAGCGCGCATAAAAAAAAATGAATACACAATATACTCATAAAACAAAGTTTGAAATGCCCGCATTCTCCACCAAATATGTAGCGACAATGAGTCTTACATTAAATTAGCTCAAATTATATATAGGGAATTTTAATAATTAATCATGAATATGATTAATATACTGCATATTACAGTTAAATTATCGAAGTTGAAAATAGATCGATTGTACATATGAATGATCAATCACAACGAATTATAATTCATCATTCATATATCAATGGTCCACTTCCAGATCGATTATGTGAGATAACCTTTAATGGAATTAATTTAGCTATCAAACTGTTTGTCCAGCAAACGGCCGTAAGATTAACTTGTCAACTTCCTAACAAAGTTATCCCTTCTTATAAACTCCAAAAATATCAATGTCCTGGCCGTGAACATTAATTTTTCTGCGTTTATAAAATTAGACTACTCAACGTAGTCAATAATAAAAGCTTTTGTAGCTAGGATCACATTTCATTGACTTGTAAAAATGAGCATTTCAGACGAACAATCAAGAATATAATGGTTTTAATAATTGGACTAATAATGCATCAAACTACAATTCACACGGAATATATGTGTATACACTCGAAACAAACAAACGAAAAACATTACAAACACGAATTAAAATAGGATGAGAGAGGGAGAGAAAACGATATATACATACATACATACATACATACATACATACATACATACATATATATATATATATATATATATATATATATATATATATATATAATATATATGAGAGAGAGAGAGAGGATGAGAAAGTGAAACTAAAGGATTAGAGATTGCAGTACGGCACAAAACACAGACAAAATGAACCTTGAGAGACACAAAGATCAAATCCCCTGAATGGGGTAAACAGATCTTAAAGCATTTAGATCGATAGGAATTACGATGCTTGCATGATTCTTCGTGTGGCTGAGAACCAAAGCGGGTGTGTGTGTCTCTGTCCTTGTGTCACGCGTTCACGTGGTCTTTCAGAGCGAGGGAGCGCGTTAGTTTGAATGTCCTTTGAGGTGCAGTTGCTGGTTGGTTCAAAGAGTCTCTTTAAAGTCGAAGTTGCCGATTACGTTCATTTCGCTGAAAGTGAACGTAGTAAAGTCCGAAGACGAAAATAAAGAAAGATTAAAGAAAAAGGAGAAACACGGCGTAAAGCTCCCTAAGGAGCCATGGCACCGGAAACCTCTCACAGGGAAAAAGCTCTCCCAGAAACTTCTGTGTCAGTCTCTTATGGAGAGGAGGGGTTCACGCCTGCTTTGCGTACGTGAACCAATCATCTTAGAGCATCTCGAGCGGGAAAAGTTCTTCTTTGTTCTGTCAGGATAATTTGTGACGGTATGAAATTTTGTCATTTCTAACCAGAAAGATTGTACACACAGAACAATACATTTTACTGTAATATCCTATGTATAACTTGTTTAGTCAAAACAAGACGGTCAAACAGGTACCAAGAATGGCCGGAAAGAGTAGAAGAAACATAAAGTTACATTCATATGCAGAATTACACACATTTAATGTTCACTCACATGACTATAAAGCCATAATACCGGCTACCATGACCGAGGAAATGTCAAATTTAGGTTTATACATTTCTTAAGTGGTTATACTTATAGAAAATATAAGATTGCAGAGTCTATTCCTCTTTCTTTATCAGAATTCAAGTGGGAGCTGTGACTCCCTTGGAATTCCTTTTGGGGGTCATAAAGTTTATGACCTAGCAAGAGGGATAGTTGCCGAAGGTGATCCTGTTAGGGAATCTTTCTTTGGAAGTATACTTAAGATTCGAAGTTACAGAACAGTCTCAAATTTCATCTATAGAATAAGACAAAACTAATTAGATATGCATGCATACAGGAAGGTCAGATACAATTCTGTGTTATATACATTAAGGACATTTCTATCCTAAGTTGCACACAAAGGACGTTTGTGTGCGGGTATGTATGGCGTGTGTGTATAAGTTCATCCCGTGGTTGGCGCGGGCTGTTGCTCCCCCCTTCTTCGGGAATCACGTGGGGAATCCTGTGGTCAGCATCTGTCCATCCGTGGTGTGTACCACGTGAGGGTTTCAAGAACAACGGGGCCCTGTTTCTTGATTGCGCAATGCGTCATAAATGGAGTTAATCAATGACCTGCTGGCAGACATTGGGGCACCATTTCACATGATTCAAGGTTTTGTGAATTAAACATATATGTGTTTATATTTGTTCAGTAGTGAAAGGAAAACAGGATTCGGTCAGTCGCTACAGTTATTTGTTTGGTTGAGTGGGTGTACTGAATATACTGATTTGTTATTTAAATATTACTGTATTTTACTTCCTTTTCTTCTTTTAAAGGGTTAGTTCTCCCAAAAAAAAAAATTCTGTCATTACTTACTCAGCCTCATGACGTTCCAAACCCGTAAATCTTTCGTTCATCTTCAGAACACAAATGATGATCTTTTTTAATGAAATCTGAGAGCTTTCTGTCCCTCCTTTGACAACTACGCAACTACCACTTTCAACCCCCAGAACTCAATTTTATGAAGCTCTTTGTTTGCGCAAAAAAAACAAACAAACATAATTTGCCACTTAATAATAATCTCGAACGCGCATTCATGCAACATCTGCTCTCACGTCAACACCACGCATGCATTGTGGTGCTCTCGTGAACGTGCGTAATTAATGACAGAATTTTCATTTTGGGGTGAACTGTCCCTTTAAGTTCTTGAATACATTGCTATTCTTGCCATTACAGCCAACAATATTTAAAATATCAACAAATAAACAAATAGTTTCTCTGAAAATCAACACTGAAGCCCTTTAGGGTCATTTATATTGACATACAGTATTGTCAAGCGACTGCAAGATTTAGCGCATGCTTTCTGTCTTTTCCACTTTGAGTCATTTGTTATCAGCAGCAGCAATAGGCATTTGAGTAGATCTGGCTGCACTGATGTGGGCATTTAAGACCTTTGTTTTCTTAGGAGAATCTAAGATATGAGACTTTTGGTGGAGAAATTCAAAGATCCTCCCAGCTGTAGGACAGTTTATTGTGACAGGATCTCTAGAGAAGGCCTGAATGGAGACTTCACAGTCCCCACCCTCCGCTAACTGCAGGGGTGCGAGGCACTGCTCTCAGTCTGGGAGCTTATTTTCTCCTTCTCTTTTTCTTGTTTTTCTCCCTCTTACTTCAGGCTTTCTGCTTGCCTCTGATTCAGTATCTCTCCCATCTTCTCTTTCTTAAGCCATACTGATCTTTACTAGTGTTTTTCCACTCTTTACCTCCTCCTGACACTTCCTGTTCACCAAGCCCATTCTTCCTCCTGCCGCATACTTCAATGTCAAGTTTTAACATCAGATGCTTCCAGATGAACTTTACTCTCATTACCCTTATTTGGTGTCCATCACTGACCTACGTCATTGACTACTACAGTAAACTTTGACCCTGATTTCCTATAATTGCATCAAATTTCTAAAAAATATAAGTAAACATCAGTGTGCATGGCAGTAGAAATGGAACATCATCTGAATGAGCCCAATTCATTGTGTAGCCAGTGTTGGGTCTCTCATTTACTTTCACCTGACATTTTTATGTTCATAAATTTGATATCAACCAGTGTTTTTTTTTTTTAATCTTTTTATTTTTTATATTAACTATACTTTCAGAGGAACCATACTTTTCGACCAGTTGTTTTAAATATTTTTGGCTACAATAGCAAGAATTGCTAGTCAAAAATAATATAACAGAATTAAAAATGTATATGACGATATAGTAAATACAGTAGTGATAAACAGTCAAATTTCACAAGACTACTATTTCAGTTTTTCTTCTTTAAAAATGTGCGTTACTTACCGATTCTTTGAAATTTACTAGCAATTTCTGATAGACAATTTTTTGAAAATATATATTTTATGAATCTATTTTTATATTTTGATAAATATACATATTACATTTGTTTATTATTGTTGTTGTTGATAATGGTATTTTGCTTTGATTATTAATGTTAGTGACCAATCCAATATGCTGAACTTTTTTTCCCTTCAAATTTTTTATTTTTCCTTTAAACACAGTAGTAATCATTAATCTGCAACAATTAAAACATAATATGTACATTTAATATTATCACTTATTTATATCAATCTAAATATTTTCATCTTTGTTTTAAGTAGTGCACACAGTTAAGCTTAAAATGATTGACACTTTGGGTGGTGTTCTTTAGAAATCCACCAAATGATGTCATATATATTGGTAGAGCTGATATCTGAATATCGGAAATGTGTGAATATGAGTCATTTTGAATCCTCTGAACTTTTGATGATGCTCCGATGAGACTGATTATGTTGTATCTTTGAATCTGGCCTTTTCTGTACAGCTGCGTTGAAATGATCTGTATTGTGTAAAGTGCTATAGAAATAATGGGAATTGTATTGAGTGATCCTCTTGAAGAATCCTGCATGTGCTTGAACAACTGTGTGGTGTGTGTGCTACATGCCAGTATTCTTATGTGCGTTACATCATGTCCGCTCTCCAGCTTTGCCGTCAGCAAACGTGAATTGACGTAATGTAAACCCCATCCATTTCTGTGATCTTTCCTCTCCTGGTCGAGAGGGTTGTACCGGCGATGGTTGTTTGGATGGGTTTGAGAACGTTCTGTTCCAAAGGATCAGAGATTAGCCTAGTCGTCATTGTTCTCTGTTTGTGTTTAGCAAGATGCCAAAATGAATAGAAAACAGACTGTAAGCAAGCAATGGCTTTGGTGTTTCTCTTCAGAATGAGTGGTCAGCCTCCTCTCAGACTTCACCTCACCTCTCTGCTGCTGCGTTATACATTAACACAGAGAGTCTGCCGAGGACTTGAAGAGAAATTAAATGTGGCCAGACACAGAGTTTACATACTGGTAATGTGTTTACAACACATACCGGGCTTGGAGGGTGTATTATTTCCCTCATTGATGTGTACGGAATTGGAATAGACAGCAAAATGGAATACATAATCCAAAAATTTACTCAACCTCGGTTCATTTCAAAGCTGTTTGACTATAAATGGTGAGATTTTGAAATCCAAACTGCAAGGATTTCATCCATCCATTGGAAATTGACAGGGACCAGATCACTGATGGTGTTTGATGTCACAATGTCATCACTGACAGATTTGAATTTGCATAAGCGTGAATGTGACCTGAGATCAGCCAGGACAAAACAAATGTCTTGTGTTTGCGCTAAATGAGTCAGACTTGGAAACATAAGTTCCTGAATTTCCTCAAATTAAATGATAAAAAAACTGAGACATTGGTGATCGTCTCTGCTGCCTCAGTATCAAACGACAGGTCCATCCTTTTGACTGAGTTCATGTTAAGCCTTCGTCATCAATTCGTAACCTTGGTGTCTTAATCGACTCAACTCTTTCTTTTGGCTCTCATATTTCTTCTCTTGTTAAAAACACTTTTTTTTCCCCCCATCTTCATAATATTGCACATCTTCGCTCTTCTCACTTTAGCTGATGCTGAAACCTTAATTCATGCATTAATCAAATCACGTCTGGATTATTGCAATGCTCTATTTCTTGGTCTTCCCAAAAAACGTATTGCAAGATTACAGTAAGTTCAAAACTCAGCAGCAAGAGTTCTCTCTCCTCTACCAGGCGTTCTGCCCACATTACTCCTCTGCTTCATGACCTTCTCTGGCTACCCGCGGCATCACGTATTCACTTTAAGGTATTACTTGTAACGTTTAAGGCATTAAAAGGTCTTGCACCTCCATATCTGTCTGATCTACTTATTGTCCATCCCTCATTTCCGGTTGTCTACTGTAGGTGGAAGGTCATTTAGTGTTAATGCTCCTAAATTATCTCATTTGTAGCTACATTCAAGACTCAGCTAAAAACATACATGTCTTTTGGATAATGTGACTATATGTGTCCTTATGTGATTGTAATGTGTGTGTGCGGGTGTGTAAATGTATTGTAATGTAAAGCGACCTTGAGCGGACCTTGAGCAAAAACCTTTGCTCTGTCATTGAGCAAATATTTGTTCATGGCATAAAGTCAAATTTAACACTTTTCAAAATTAAATAAATTCCTGGTTCATAAAATCAAGTTTAGGCCTGAAATTTTTACTCATAAATATCAGGTTTTGGAAATGTTATATTTTATACATATCATATGTTTATAATCTCTGTTACATATAATATGTTATGTTAATGTTTTATTTATACTTTATATATATATATATATATATATATATATATATATATATATATATGCATATGTTTAAAATCTTTATATTTAGATTATACAAATTTTTGTTTATTATTATTGTGTCAAGTGTCTAAACTAATATGCAGATTTGAAAAAATATTTATATATTTATTTTAATTTATTAATTATTTTTGATGATTTTTTTTAATTCCCTTCTTTGGACACTGTAATAATTAATCATTAGTCTGCAACAATAAAAACAAATTGTGCACATTCAATGTTACCTATTTTTATTTATTTATTAATATCTATTTTCTGCCATCTAAACATTTTCAACTTTGTTTTCAGTTGTGCGTAATTAAGTTTAAAGTGATACACTACAGGTGTTATTCTTTAGTACTGAATTATGCAATTGATTATGCAATATTTGGTAGAAACGACATTTGAATATCGTAAACGTGAATCTCGTTAATTAATAAAGGTCAAAGGTTTGACTGTGCACAAGTGTGTTTCACAAAAGAACTAAAATCTTATGGATTTGGAAGCACATGAGGGTGAGTAATGATAGAATTTTCTCTCTTTTTGTGAGAATAGGGTGAACAATCCCTTTAAAGGGCAAAATATAACTTGTGAGATGTCACAACCATGCAGCGCTGCACCTTGCACCCTGTTACCAATCGACTGTTTACTCTGTTCACAAACACTCAAGGGCCTGGGGGTTTGGGTTTGGACTTTTAGCATCTGGCTGCTGTGTCCTAGCATGGATCTGTATGTTATGAAAATGCTTGTGTGACAGGACAGCAGATGGCTGTGGACGACACTTCTTATCTAGCTGGATAGTACTTCCTGAGGCTACACGGTGACGTATTCTCTGACAATATGATTAAAATCTGAGACCAAGCAGAGAACGTGAGGATGGGGGAAGAATAATAACCCTGTCAATCAAAGAAATCGGGTTGCCTCGCTAGATGCTTGTTTATGAATATTATTTAGAAATATTCTTCTGTCGTCATATACCCTCGTTTGATGAAAAACTGTTAAGATTTGCAGAATGTCCAAGTTGCACTACTGTAAAATGGGAGGTGATTCACCCTGCCGAACTCCATAAAGCACAAAAATATAACATAAAAGTGGTCCATATATTACTTCTGAAGTCATACAAGAACTTTGTGAGAAAAAACCGACTGAAATTTAATTAATTCAAGATGTATCTCATTGTCTCAGCAGTCTGCACCAGTGTTCTTATCTATAACTATTAAAAACAATTTTTGGTCATTGAAAACAGCTGAAATAAAATAACATGAATATTAGATAAACTAACTGAAATAAGTTTGAGTTAAAGTACTAAAATGACTAAACTAAAAATAAATGAAAGCTAAATCGCAATTTAAAACAAAACTAATAAAAACGACAAAAGTACATAACAAATTCACTAAAACTTAGTCCCCCTGTAGTAAATCGTTTTATCCCTTAAAACTCATCTTTGATCACCAACATGATATATTTAAAAGTTTTGTTCCTCGAAACCATTTCTTCATGCTTTAAAATAGCTTGAATATAATAATAGTTGAATATGTAATAGTTTGGAATGACATGAGGATCTAAATCTAATTGGAAAAAATCAGATCTGGGCAAGATTTGAGTGTTCACACTAAAGATGCGCGGTTGGCGGTTACAGCCGCGGACTCCGCGGATAAACCGCGGATCGGGCGGATGACGTGACGAAAAACAAATATTTTAATTAAATTCGGATGGGTGGCGGGCGGTTGAACCAATCAAATGAAAAATATATATACATTGTTAAATATTGTTATCTTTGTCCTTGCGCGCCGATCGGAGACGGAGTTCACTGCTGATATTCTGAGAGCTTTCTAGTCTCGCGGCTGTCATCAGCATCGCCTTGTATCGCCCAATCAGCGGATTGCGGGCGGGTGCGGTTTTGAAAATTGGTCAAAAACGTTGATGTGGATGGATGGCGGACGGATGATGAGTTTTGTGATGCGGTTGCGGATGAAATAATAGCCCATCCGCGGATCTCTAGTTCACACTATCTCTGAAGAAGTCTGACCTGGTCACTTGACTGGTCATCAGATTTGGGCCACTTTTGCCTGCAGTGTGAACGGGGCCTAAATTATGACATAAGCTTCATTCATAAGTAAACCATTCCTTTAAGTAATAGCAGATAATATCTTGAGTTTTATATTTATCTTTAAAGTAAAAAGCTCTTATCAGAGATGTGGTCTAGACACAATGTGCTGCGGGTGATGCAATTTTTATTCTGTCTACACTAAAAAAATTTGTAAAAATTAAGTAAATTTTACTTATTGTTTTTTTCAAAGTAAATTTCACATATGGAATTAAGTAAACTCTACTTAACTAAGTTAAATGAAAGTAACAAAGGAAAGGTTGAGTAATATCTATTTAGTTGAAGTTTCCTTTGCAATACATTTCACTCAAACAATATAACATATATGTTCTAAGTAAAGCATATACTTTAACTCAAAGTAATTAATACAATAGTGTGAGACACCATATCTACATTTCAGAAATCATGCGTCACGTGAACGCAGATACCTCAATTCTTTTGCGATATACGGTAACATTTGATGGATCGTTTTTGTGTTTAAATGTGTCGTGTTAGAAAATTAACTCAATGTCACAAAATGGCAAGTTACTAATCACAACAACAAAAGCAATGATAAAACGTGAAAAATCAACCACATTAATTATTCAAGACCCAGTACATGATGGTAACGCCAGTATCAGAAAAGTTGAGTAATTTTACTTGATTTTATAACGTTGATATTTACGCTTTCATTTCTACACGATTGAATTAGTACTAATATAGAATTTACTTCTTTTTTTTATTCTTGATCTAACTTTTTCATGTAAATTACATTGTTTTTTTCATTAGTATTTACTTCACCACAAAATCATTTGTGTAGTGTTTTTCTTGATCCAGTTCTCCATCTCTCTTCATCATATCCTGTCTTCTTTCATCTGTAATGTAGTGGGTTAAAAATAAGCATTTAAAAAGTAACAAAGGTTTTGTAGGCAATATAGTTTTTTTATTTTTTTTTTTTTAAGCACATTAAATGCGCTTGTGACCTGTAATTCTTTCCTCTTTCCCAGGTGCATAATGATGTAGTGCACTGTAAAACAAAAATTTCTGTTGAATGCCAGTTGCAGCATTGAGACATATGCCAGGTATGTGCTTTGTAGGGATCATTTGAAGTTACGTCTCGCTTCTTTCATGCACCATTAGCATCTTGCAACTTTTTGAGTTTCAAAATAGTATGTTCCATTGGCTGATTCTGATGCTGACTAAGATATGGTTCAGGTGAAGATTGTATAACGTATTGTTGGGAGCATTACGCTGTTACGCTGATGAGAGAATCTGTGCCATGCTTCAGGTCACACATGTGGACCATGAAGATTCATTGTACAAGCCTAAAACTGCACCTTTGCTCCGTTTTCCTCATGCTCTAGGAATCCCTTGAGAAAAGGCTGAACACAGGCGCCCGCATCCGCAGACTCGGTGAGGTGATTTCAGGCACCGAGGGTGATTATTTTGAAAAGCTGTTCCTTTAATCTGGTTTTACAGCTTATCTTGCAAGGTGGGGCACTTATGGTTTATTATCTATCTATCTTTTCAACAAATTCTTAGGTTTTAAGAATTGAATTATCATTCCAAAGAAGATCATTTTTCAACCTTATTTTAAAAACGCATCACATTTTAATATTTTTTAAATAAATGCTGTTGTTTTGAACTCTCTATTCATCAATAAATCTTGAAAATAAAATGCATCATGTTTTCCACACAAGTATTAAACATCACAACTATTTTCAACATTGATAATAAGGAATGTTTGGCATCACAGCAATACATTTCATTTAAAAATATATTAAAATAGAAAACAATTATTTTTAGTAATAATATTTCACAATATTAGTCTAAAACCACAGGGACTATTTTACAAATTGCATTATAAGCATAATAATTTAAGTGAAAAACTATATTGAAAAGTACATGCATTTCATATTTCAAAATCATGAACCTTTATTAAATAAAAAAAGCTTAATTCCAAAAATCCTAGACTTTCACTTTCAATTTTGATATAATTTATAGTTTGCTATGAAATTCCCAGGTTGTGCGACTCAAAAGCCGTTTGAGGAGGTTTCGGGACAGTGAAGGTCAGAGTTGAGTTCTAGGAAAGAGCCGCTCATTACGGGACAGGAATAGCGGGGGGGCGGGGGTGGGGGGGGTTGGGGTTGGGGGGGGGGGTTGGGGGGGGGGTGGCGCTTAATTTAGTGCATTTCACGCAAGGCAAATGGCCTTTCTTTCAGTCATAAGGTAGCATGTCATTGTTTGCATGCCTGAATGGGTCAAGACTGCTTAGTCAGGTTTCGTGTTTGTTTATGGCTTCTCCAATGCCGTGCGAGCGTTTTATCATTAACCGCATCTGTGAGTGCAAGGCCATCGGTTCACCTGTTCGGCCGACCTGCTAAACATAGATCAAACGGATTTTCCAAGTCAATAGCTCAGTTAAGTTTGTTAATGTATTTGTGGCTTTGTTAGGATCTGAAGGCAGCTCATATTTCAGCTTCAGTTGCTTGACTTCAGGATCCTCATACAGTAGCTCATTTGTCAAACTGAAATAGATAACATCCTCATGACAGGCTGACATCTATCGCTCTTGCGTTAAATACTTTGAATTCTCAGTGTGATCTGGATGGTTCAACAGCATGTCAATCTCGGCACAAGCTTTTGGTAAAGTGTGCTTTGGTTGAGTGTTTGATACTCTGCTTTGAGTTTCACTGAACTTGTTTGTTTGATTTTTGTTGCTGCATTCACGTTGGTTTGGAAACTTACCATTGTTACTGTTTGCTTAAGTACAAAGGTGCAAGTGATGTTACAAAGTGATCTCAAATAGAAAATAAACCCTGTAACTACTTAAAAATTTGGAGAATGTGTTGCTAACGTTTTAATAAATGGAGCCCAGTTGAAAATGAGAGAACCGGAATGCAATCATATGTGAGGAAGTTTTGTCTCGGTGTGGACACATTTCAAGAATATAGGTTATTGTTGATGTCTTCACTCGATACAATGAATACAAACTTCAAAACTGCATGGTTTGTAGTGTTGCAGGACAGTAGAACCTATAAAATGTTTGGATGATTTTAATTTATTTGTTATTATTTATATATATATATATATATATATATATATGCTTACATTTGCATAAAATTTACACAATTTGTAATTAATTGTTTGTTTCTGCATATCAAATCTTTACTGCTTTAAGCTTAAACGTAAGAACTTTTTGTTTACATTGTTTGTCATATTTAAGATGAACACTTACTGAACTAAAGCAATTTATGCCTGCGTGATTATCCATACTCATTTTTAACAAGATTTTTCAAAAACATTTGTATCAAATATGATTAGGATTGCATTATATGTTTTGCCCTCCACAGTAAAAACAACAGAGCTTTGATCATAAAGCCACACATTTATATGATCTTAAGACATTAATAGGAGATTCAGAGTGACAACTGATTTTTTTTGTTGATTTTTTTTGGTAGTCTACTATACAGTTATAAAGATCTCACAGATTTACATTACAAGCTATCAGAATTTCATCTTACTTTTTGGCCATATAAATATCAGCAACTGCACCAAATTGCATATGTTTGCTCAGCTTGGGCCTCTGAATAAAACTGATGTGTGTTTTATTATATATATATATATATATATATATATATATATATATATATATATATATATATATGTGTGTATATATGTGTATATATGTGTATATATGTGTATATATGTGTATATATGTGTATATATGTATATATATGTATATATATGTATATATATGCAATTCTTCACATTTCAGGCTTTACAGGGTTATATGAGTGTCATTTATAAATGAATATAAATTCAGTGAATAAATATATAAATTAATGAAATATGGCTTGAGGGAAGTACTGGTCAGAGCATTAACTCTGTTGCCTGTCATACTGTAT
The DNA here is from genome assembly GCA_026230005.1 of Gila orcuttii. Taxonomy (NCBI): domain Eukaryota; kingdom Metazoa; phylum Chordata; class Actinopteri; order Cypriniformes; family Leuciscidae; genus Gila; species Gila orcuttii. The sequence continues at coordinate 29,508,314 of JAPDVR010000019.1, read as the reverse complement.
TTAACACATTTATCAGATTTAGTAGGGTGACTTACTGTACCAATTTCATCAATCAATTTTAAACAAAGTATTCTCAATTCAGAATCAAAACCTGAATTAATAACAGGTTATTCCACATAGCGACAAGGTGCTTGTACTATATAAAAAAGTGCAGTGCATCTTAATGTGTCTGAACATGTTCTGCAATGTCCGATTACTTTTGTGACGTGACAGGAAGTTACAGTGACAGCAAAAAAACACCTCCCTTTGCATTTAGAAATGTATCAGTTTCTTTTGCGAAATTTATTTCTCTTAGCTAAGTACTTGCTTAACAAGCTTGCACCAGAGATGTTCACAAGTCTTTCATCTGGAGTCTTTGTCTCTGGAGTCTGTGTGAAGTCTGGAGTCTTTCAGTCACGAGTCCGAGTCAAGTCTTGAGTCATTTCATGCCTTACAAAAAAAAAAAAGTTCTCAAAATCAAAAATCCTATTATTTGTATTATATAGGCTAGACAAATATGATCTTTCTATTATCTGTTTTGTTTGTAATAAAGGTCCTAAGATTTATGGGGTCATGTAAATCCAGCTTGTTACTTTATAATCCATTACAATGTATAAAACAATCGTCCTGGCAACAAGACAATTAGTTATTTTCAATACGAACCCTAAGTGGACGCAAGATGGTGCCAGTCGCGGTTTGTATACAGTACTTTTGTTATACAGCGTGTTGTTATTGACAGTCATTATCTGAACATATCAATATCAAACTGTACGCATGCTGATTGCGATATGTTAAGATGTACGCTTTAAGTAATAAATGGATTAACATTCTTCTATCTCCTCACTCTCATAGACATAAAAATATGCATATAGGCTACTTCGAAAAGATTGACAAAAGTAAAACCGTGCTATAGCTTTAAAGGCTAGATTTTATTTGTTAATGATTTAACAGGCTTGCAATCCAAAGGAGCCATGCAGATACACCACATATTAATGTGATAACCTTTGTGAATGCGATGTCTCATAAAACTTGATATTGTAGTGTCTGTTATTGTTTTCCCACATTCTTTGCATCTAGCCGATTTGACATGCTAATAAACCCAAATGAGAGAACATGGCACGGTTTCTCCTGTCATGTTTCATGGGACTTAAATTATGACATTTCGGAGTTTACGCACGATACATCGACATACGTAATCAAATTCTATGACAAGGGTCCGAAGTCCGAACTACCATGACGAGTAAGGAAATGCATGTGACGCAGATATTATAAAACCATTCAAATGAAACACAAATAATTTTTTTTAATTACATCCGTAGTTAAGGATTAAAGACTTTATTAATTAAAGAGTCGTTTAATAAAATATAAAGTCCTTCGGTCCAAGTCAAGTCTGAAGTCTATTAAAATGCGACTCGAGTGAGTCCAAGTCTCTAACTCGAGTGCCCATCTCTGGCTTGCACTGAAAGGCAGCCAGATACGTCAAAAGCTGATTTACTGAAAGACATTCTAGAATAAAATGATCAGCAAATCAAACTGCAGTGGCAAAAATGACCTTTTTTCAGTGATGCTTTGCATGTAATATTTGGTGGGACAGAATCTTTGATAACGGTTCTTCGGGTCACTGCCTGTTTTCCATTGTTGGTCGTCATATGGTCTTGCCGCCTGTTGAAATCCGCGTCTGCTACACGGGGTTCAGAGGGTTCACTAGATGGTTTCATATCCTGAGTTATCACTATCTCTATTGTTGAATGTCCTGCAGTGTCCTCTGGGTCTGTGCACTTACAATAAAGTAGACCGTCTGTACTGAACATATTCACCCAGAGAGCTCTTTAGTCTGAAGGCGTGAGTGAAGCATGCAAGACCTTTCGAAAGATGAGAACTTGAATTGATTTATTTACTTTTGTATATGTGTATGACACACTTGTGCTATCAGCATTTTTGTATTGCAGATGTTGAATGGTACAACGTGACCACTTTGATCATCTTAGCTTGTGTGGTAGTTTAAAAAGACCTTTATAAAATAAGTCTTTGGTCATTGAAATAATTATTGGCCTTTGCATCATACAGTATCTACACATTTGTCTTCTGCAATCTTATTGGATGCAGGACTGGAAAAGTGGACATTAACATCCTTAACACGGTCTCCATAGAAACCAGCCCAGTTCCTATTTATTTCTTCTAAATAGGAAAAGAGAAATAATAGACAGGAGCGTTGTTTCTGCTATAATATGAAGAGTTATTTGGACTGCATCACTTGTAACCTGACGTAGGACCAAGATATCAGACCAGAGAGGTCTTATTTCTTTTCTTAAAAAAAAATAAAAATGTTAAAATGAGCCACAACAGAAACAATAACGCACCAGGATTTATTACTTATAGCATTCACAAGACTATGATCAATCATTAATGTCATTATTTTTTTAACCTTCCTAACCTCACATTAGAAGAATGACTTTGTAAGCTTTTCTGTGCTGTGAAATGTCTTCCTAAGTCAGCTTATAACAAATAAATAAAACATCAGTCATTCTCAAGAGAAAAAATCACACGATTTGGTTCGATACACGATACTGATCTCATGATACTTTGAACATTGACAAAATATAGTTAAAATGTTTTTATTGCTATTTTAAACATGCATGATAAACCTTTTTCAAAAAGTAGTGTTCATTGAAATGCTACATTTGGATATAGATCGGGGGGGACCTTCTTAAAATTGTGAGACAGTTAAACATCAGTCATTCTCCCTAAACTACGATATATGCATGTAGGCATGGTGAAGACGATCTGCTGAAGTTCACACTGAGCATCAGAATGAGAAAGAAAGGTGATTTTAGTGAGCGTGGCATGGTTGTTGGTGCCAGACGGGCTGTCGAGTATTTCAGAAACTGCTGATCTACTGGGATTTTCACACACAACCATCTCTATGGTTTACAAAGAATAATCAGAAAAAGAGGAACTATCCTTGTTGAATCCAGAGGTCAGAGGAGAATGGCCAGACCTGTTCGAGCTCAATAGTAACTCAAATAAACACTTGTTACATCCAAGGTCTGCAGAAGAGCATCTGTTGTGTTCATACAACACGTCACACTTTGAAGCAGATGGGCAACAGCAGCAGAAGAACACACCGGGTGCCACTCTGAAATTGGACAATAGAAGATTGGAAATTGTCTCCATTCCTGCTGCAACATTCAGATGTTAGGGTCAGAATTTGGCATAAACAACATGAAAGCATGAATCCATCCTGACTTATATCAATGGTTCAGGCTGTTGCTGGTGTAAAATGATGTGGAGGATATTTTCTTGGCACACATTGGAGCTCTTAATACCAATTGAGAATCGTTTAAACGCCTACCTGAGTATTGTTTCTGACCCTGTCCATCCCTTTATGACCACAGTGTCCCCATCCTCTGATAGTTACTTCCAGCAGGATAACACACCATGTCACTAAGATCAAATCATCTCAAACGGGTTTCTTGAACATGACAATAAGTTCAATATAATCAAATGGCCTCTCCAGTCACCAGATCTCAATCCATTAGATAGAGCACCTTTAGGATGTGGTGGAACCGGAGATTTGCGTCATGGATGTGCAGATGACAAATCTGCAGCAACTGCATGATATTATCATCAAATGGAAATCATGGAAAAAAAATATGGCAAAAAATCTCTGAGGAATATTTTCAGTACCTTGTTGAATCTATGTCACGAAGAATTAAGCCAAAAGGGGGTTAAACCCGGTATTAGATTGGTGTGCTAATTTCCTTAGCTGCTTTTAAAAAAAGAATATTTGACATGCTGACGGACATATGCACTTGTTTTAATTGATGGTAGGTAGATCTCGACTTTTAGTTTTTATTTGGTTTATTTATATATTTTAAACTCATTGTATTTTTTTTCTGTGTGGATATTTTGTAAACTTTGTGTAAATCTGTATTGTATTTTAATTTACATAATGTATTGTTTTTCAGCTCATGGTTGAAAATTGTGCTATACAGGACTCCCTTGTAAAAGAGACTGTGTCTCAATGGGACATTTCCTGTTTAAATAAAGGTGTTATATATTATATATACTAGCTATTATATATATATATATATATATATATATATATATATATATATATATATATATATATATATATATATATATATATATATATATATATATATAATAGCTAGTTGTACATAATAAAGTGGCTGGTGAGTGTACAATATAATGTTGTTCTTAAGAGATGAATGAAATCAAAATCTGTTTACAACATGTGGGTTTTGGTGTAACTGTGATCTTGCACATAGGGGTTGTGTTATGCTACAGTTACAGTGAGTTAAAATATCAATCAGTGCTGGTGGTGATATATCTCGCCCTCTGAAGTGACCCACAAACCACAGCTCAAGGCACTCCAAGTGCATGACTAGCACACTTTTGCTTGTCACACTGAGCCTTTTTATCTCTCTAACTGAAAATTATAAAAATGAATCAATGATCAATATAACATTAAATAAGAAGGTTACGGTTTCATTTATTATATTAATAATTTTCTTAATTATAATAATATTTTTCTTTTATAATGCAACACGATAGTTGTGGAAAGTAATGACTCTCACCTTCTGATTTCTTATTTTCAGATATCTTGTGATAAATAAATATAAATATGGGATTATCAGTGTCATAGAAATAAATTCCACCAGTCTTGGTTGTCAAGATGAATGGATGGATTAATTAATTATTTGATCTGTAATCAGAGAGTTGTCAACATTCAACAAGATATATGGGAAATAAATTCTAGTCCCTGTAAATAATCTCTTTTCATGGGACAGATGTGTTCTAATTTGGGACAATATTTTTGTTTATTAAATTCAGGATGTAGCTATAAGTGATCATTCCCATAAGCACTTGAACCAGCCAGGAATGTCCCACTTGAGATCTGACATTGACCCATCCGCTCCTGACAGTTTGGGCTGACTAGAATAAATAAAGCAGTACAAAGTTATGAGTTCCTTTTGCAGTGCCATTATTACTGATTTATTGTGTTTGGGCTGTAGCCTGTTTATTCACTACTACAACAAACAGTTTTCTTTTTATTCTATTATGATGTTGATCAAAATAACTGATTTGATTGAAGTTGAAGTTCATTTCTGAAAGTGTGTGTATGGTTCAGGGGGAACCTTACTTTATGGGGACAAAATCCCTCACAAAGATGGCAATATCCGCAATCCTTGTCCATCAGTTTATGGGTAGGGTTAGGGGATAGAAAATACAGTTTGATCATTATAAAAATCATTGTATATGGAACGTCCCAATTAAAAATGAAAACCGTGTGTGTGCTTGTACAACTATCTTTGTGAGGACTGGTTTGGGTTTTAGACCATCGGAGTGAGGACAAAGAGAGTAGTGAGGACATTTTGGCTGGTCCTCACTTTCTGAGACCCCTTTAAATGCCTGCTTGAGGGTCAAGACTTTGTTTTAGGTTAATTCATTATAATTAGGGTTCGTGTTACGCACTTAGCTGTGATGGCTAGGGTTAGGATATGGAGCTTGAGATTGCATTGTGTCAATGAATGTCCTTCTCTCAAAGATAGATGTACAAGAATGTGTGTGCGTGTGGATTCATTCGCACCTGCCGGACACTGGCTCTTTCTCCGCTGGCCCAGTTTTTGGGACTGATGTCTGCTTCTGCAAGAGTGACTTGAGTTGAATAAGAAAGACTGTCAAGGGCACAAAGAGAGTGTTATTCTCTTGAAAAACTTGTAGATGCACGGAAAAATAAATGGGTTGAGCATTTCTGTGTTTAAGCAAATGGGTAAAAAAAAAAAATCCTGGTTTTATTGAGATTCACCCATAACTAATTATGCCCAGATCAGGGCATTGACCAGATTCATGGATAGTTCACCCAAAAATGAAAATGACCCCATGATTTACTCACCCTCAAGCCATCCTAGTTGTATATGACATTCTTATTTCAGACGAATGCAATCGGAGTTATATTAAAAAATGTCCTGGCTCTTCCAAGCTTTGTAATGGGAGTGAATGGCTGTTTCTGTTTTGAAGCCCATAAAAGTTAATCTATCCATCATAAACAAACTCCACATGGCTCCGGGGGGTTAATAAAGCCATTTGTGTAAGAAAAATATCCATATTTAAAGCTTTATAAAGTAAAATAAGTCAAATCTGTATGTTCTTTGACCGGAATCTAGTTAAGTCTAAGCACAACTTATGCAACGTACTGCTGATATTTACGCTACGCCATGACTTCTGACGTCATAAGTTGTGTAAGTTGCACTTTAGGTGCAAGTAGACTGTGTTTGGCCAGAAGCTAGAATTTTACGTTGTAATGTGTTAAATATGGACATTTTTCTTACATAAACACATCGCTTCACTTCAGGCCTTTATTAACCTCACAGAGCCGTGTGGAGTTTGTTTATGATGGATGGATGCACTTTTATGGACTTCAAAACAGAAACAGCAATTCACTGCCATCATAAAGCTTGGAAGAGCCAGGACATTTTTTAGTATAACTCCGATTGTATTCGTCATAAAAAAGAATGTCATGTACACCTAGGGTGACTTGAGGGTGAGTAAATCATGGGCTAATTAAAATTTTTGGGTAAATTATCCCTTTAAGGGAGAAACACAAGAGTGAAAAGTGTTACCTTTTCTTTGGGATTGACCTTCAATTATTTTTTTATCTGTTGAAGTGTTTGCATATTGCACTATATAGCATTTCAGGAAGAAAAAAAAACTTTATTTTTTTCTTAGATTTTTTTTTAACAAAAAAGTCAATGTAGCCTTTATTCAATTATTACAAATGGAAACATATTTGTATCACATATTTTCATGTTGTTCCATATTGTAGGTGCAGCTCAGAGCGGCGTAAGGAGAAGTCTCGTGATGCGGCGCGCTCCAGGCGCAGTAAGGAGACGGAAGTGTTCTTTGAAGTTGCCCACCAGCTTCCCCTCCCACACAACATCAGCTCACACCTGGATAAAGCGTCCATCATGAGACTGGCCATCAGCTTCCTGCGGACACGCAAACTCCTCACCTCGGGTACATATCCATATGCACACGTGTGACTGGGCTGAATAAACATACTGTACTGTATTTAATCATAATAATGTGTAAACATAATAATATGCTACCTTTGGGCATCACAACATTGATTTGACATTGACAGAAACTATTGAATTTAGTTTTAATGCACTTTATTTTGTTAAGATCAAATATAACGGTTTTTATAATTATTTTTTTCTATCTGCCATTCATCAGTTATCTTTTTCAACTGTTTCAGCAATAATTTTAATAATTCCTATGTTTCCATTCAATGTTGCAAATTTAACATTTTGCAGAAAATTGGAATATCGCATAAAACATTTGTGAATAAAGAAGCGTTTCCATCCCATGCGTTCAAAAGAACCAAAACGTCACTCCCTGGGAAATGGCACAAATGATCTGTAATAAAAATGGAAGTTGCTGCTACAGTACATCATAAATGACTTGCATCTCAGAGCGCACAGACGAAACGCAATACACACTGTCATGTTATCTTGCGTTCAGATGCTGGTATTTGAGAATGCAATTGTGGGATTTGGGAGATTCCAAATGCTTCTGGGATTTCAGTATATTAAATCATTCTGATGACAGACTTTGGCTCATGCATTTCAGAATGATCAAACCAACATTTGAGGTTCTTTGCATCCAGTCACATCTACTGTTGAGGCAAAGTCATGCGAGGTTTTTTTATTGCACATATTCTATAATGTGTTTCCATCGTAGTTTGTTCCTGGATCAACATTTCAATCAACCAATCAGATTTGAGGGATACATTTACGGTTTGTCAAGTTTAGGCTTACAACCAGAGTTAGGTGCTTCTACATCATTTCCCTCTGATTTTAGGGATGACTTATGTGGTTTAGGGGTAGGGTGGGATATGGTTAGGATTACATTTTGGGACAGGAATGTTGTTCCAGGATCAACAAAATATGTTGACCCAGGAATGCGTCTAACTCCGCAAAATCAGGACGTGCGATGGAAACAGCTACTGACTGATGCATATTAGTACAGTTATATTTGCAATTTGATAAATAACGGTTATCAAATGGGTGACTCCACTGTTAGCGCAACATCACAGATGTCACGTCAAAGTAGGAGTCGCTTTGCAAAAACACACTCTGATGATAATCAAATTCTAAACCTTTAGTTTGATCTTTTATCTAGGTTCACTGTTATGAGGAAATGTCAGACTGCATTATGGTTACTGTTGTATTATACAAATGAGGAGGTGCTTTATATAAGGATATAATTGTGTTAGTGAATATTGGACTTGCTGTAACTCTGTCTGGGTTAATTATCTTTAGCTGTAGGTGCTAATCTTAGAAATCAAAGATTGCATGTGATGAATGAAACAATTTAATGAAAACCTACTGAGTGTAATTAATAATAGGTACGGTAAGCTTCAAGTGTGTGTGATTTCAAAGTCATAGTTCACCCAAAAATGTAAATTCTGTTATCATTTACTTCCCTCATGTCATTCCCAACAAGTATGGGTTTCTTTCCTTCTTTCTTCCATGGAACGCAAAATGAAAAGTTCAGCATAATTTTGACAATGCTCCTTTTGTCCTGGATTCTAATTCAGACTGCCAGACTCTTAAAAAGTGTACAAAAGAACTATAACAGTATCATAAAAATACCATAAGTTGTGCATTATGTTCGCCAAGTCTTCTGAAAGCTTTGTGATTTATTTTCTGAAAATGTTTCACTCCACCATAGCAATCAAATTTCATGAAAACATTCTGCAAAATATCTCATTTTGTGTCATGAGGGTGAGAAAATAATGACCGGATATACATTTTTGGCTGAACTACGTTTTATAAAACCATGTGTATGACACAACCTGTGCAAAATTCCCTTTATAAAGGGTCTAGAGTGCGAGGACAGTGCGCACATATTTACACTGTTTATTTTATTTTTTTTATAAATCCTGATTTGTGTATTGAAAATTGCGTACGCACATTTTTTTTGTGCGTTCGCAACATTTATACATCAGGCCCCAGGTCTTTTGAAAGTTTCTTTGTCTAAAGCAGGGATGGCGAGAGGATGTGAGCGTGTTCGTATTGTTTGTGTGTCTTGATTTATAAAATTAGAATCTCCGGAAGCTGGACAAAGGAGCTCCTGCATTCGACATTCCATTCTGTGTTTGCAACAGACACAAAAAGGACAGGGATCACATTTAATACGCAGTTAGAATGCAGAATCGGCTCGGTTCCTTCAGTTTGGACTGTTGGACTTGAAGTGACTTGCCAGTCAAATGTTCAGGTTCATGCTACAGTACATGCAGAAATGGAAAGAGAGAAGGAGGGGAGGGAAGGGAAGAAGACATTGAAAATCAGCCCTGTCAGTAAGAGATGGTACATCAGATAGTGTTATCAGCAGGTCTGCGAGCTCTGTGCTGGAAGCGTGATTGGTGCTTTCTTTAAGGCTGGCGCTCTCCGTCGCAGGACAGCCAAAACACAGGCCAACCCTGGCGCCGCACATCCATCCATCCCCCTCCTCCTCTCGCCATCAGCCTACCCGTGCTGAGGGTGCATGGGAAACACCTTTTACATAAGATCCACACTCCCACTGCACTGATGCTTAGAACTGATTCGGTCATTCACATGATATTATATATATTCGTTCTTTTCGCCCATGGGCGGCTCCAAAAATGTGTTCTGAAATAATGGTTGACGAGACATAATCTCATTGAAATCAATGACTCACCATCTCTCTACTATCGTGATTATGATTCTTTACAGTCTCAAATAGGCCTAGTGTTACAACAAAACATGATCATTTCATATCATTTTGGATTGGATGTCGTTTTAGGCTGAAAACTATGTAGGGGTGATTGTTGTCGCATTTATCAGTAAGAGGCTTAAAGATGCCATTTCTTTTAGTTAATTCTGTTAAAAAAATCAGGGATAAAAGCTCTGTTGATTTGTTAAAACAAATTTCTACAGGGTTTTGCTTTTTTTGTTGTGTTTTTTTTTGTTTTGTTGTCGTTTAGAGTTTTGTTGTTTTTGTTTAGGTTTTGTTTTTGTGTCGCTTGATGTTTTGTTTTTGTGTCGTTTGGTGTTTTGTTGAGGTTTTGTGTTTTGTTTTTGTCTTTTGATGTTGGACTTTGTGTTGTCGTTTTGTTTTTATACCTTTTAGCTCCATATTATGTAAAGCAAAACATCTTGAAATCTTGGTGGACTAAAGAGTTTCCAGATGTTCTGCATGATCTTGAGATATCAATAGTCAATATTTCTACAGCTCAGGTTGTCATTTGCCCCGTAGATGTGTGTCGTTCAGCAACCAATGCATTCAGATTAGTTGACTTCTCTTCCAGATGATCAATTTCTGAAACCCCAGATTTGGTTGCAGTTTTGTTTCATCTCAGAATGAAAGCCTCAAGGCAAGAACCCCTTCAAAGACGTAACTCTAATTCTCCCGGGGCCACGTTCTCTAGGCTCGGCTCAAATCCAGCCCTGGGCTCTCCATGGGCCTTGAGAAAGTTTCTTATCTGGAGGAAGCACACTGGAGCAATCTCAGGCTTCCGACCCCCCAGTGTGGAGCCGCTCTGTTCTCCGTGTCCTTGTCCACTCCACCTCCCTCCTGAAGCTCTGCCAGATCTACTGCAGTACTGGCAAACCAAAGTCTGGCACCCCGTCCACATTTTAGTGGCGGTATTACCAACCGGTCAGGCATTTAGGTTTTTCCAAATGATCATTTGACTATCAACTTTTTTTTTTTTAACAAGCAATCATATATTATAATTTAATAATATATACAGTTAGGTCCACTAGTAAATTCAATGCGGTACTTTATTTGACATCACTCAAAAAAAATAAGAGTTTTACATTTTTATAAAAAAAAAAGTTTTCAATGTGATCTCAGTCTTTTGGACCTACCCGTATTATTATTTTTATTTTATTTTTTTGCATCAGAAATTGAATACACTTATATTAGAGTATGTACTATACAGTAGAATGTATATTTGCATTGCCCTGTATTAGTTTGTGTTTTTCCAAAAGTGCGTGTGGAGAAGCATAACCACAAATATTGTCTTTGATTGCATAATCCCTTCTCATACGTTTCTCACAGATGTGGGTTTTCCACATACAGGGTAACAGCTGGAGTTTTTCTCTTTAAATTGAAATGAACCGATTTGGTGCCATCATACAGCAGGGCATGTGGGTTTCTGTGTGTCCGTATATGTGGGTATTTGTTGTGTGTGTGTGTGTGTGTGTGTGTGTGATAGTAAAACCTGAGATCACTTACATTGTGGGGACCAGCCAGCGGTCCCCATGGGTACAAAAGCTGATAAATCTTTTTTTTTTTAAATGTAAAAATGCAGAAAGTTTTGTCTGATGGGTAGGTTTAGGGGTCGGGTTAGTGTAAGGGGACAGAATATACAGTTTGGACAGTATAAAAACCATTACGTCTATGATGAGTCCTCACAAAGATAGCGAACCAGACGTGTGTGTGTGTGTTGAGCTGAGGGCAGTGACAGAAGGGAGGTCAGTGTTGTTGGGAGGGTTCAGAGTAGCAGGATGAAGTTGCTGTTGTTTATTTTGGACGTCAGCCATTTAAAAGCCAGAACAAGACTAGCGTGTGTGCACACACTCACTTGCGCACATGCATTCTGAAACTCTTGTGTTTGTGCCGTGTTGCAGGCTGCGTTCCTGCCACGGAGACGACAGATGTAGACAGACTGATGGACAGTTGGTATCTGAAGTCACTGGGCGGCTTCATTACTGTGGTAACATCAGACGGAGACATGATCTTCTTATCAGAGAACATCAACAAATTCATGGGTCTCACACAGGTGAGTATCAGAGGCCCAGCAATGCATGAAGTGAAAGAAATCATTGTCCAGACAGATAGTCACCTTTAGTCACATTATTATTAGCTGTTTGTCTGTTGGGCATTCATTTCCACTGGGTTCAATTAATCATAGGCAGACGAGATGCCATTATTAACCACGGCACAAGCCGTTTCCTTTCAGCACTGTATTGGAGGAAGGATGTGTCACTTTTTTCGAACCCTTGCAGAAGCTTTTGGAATTATCTCTTGGCTGCCAATTGCTTCCTTACTCCTGGCTGCTGTTTTGTAGAACTGTGGCCTGTTATCTATTTGTTATCAGATAAATGTCCATTATAATAAAGATCAAAGATCCATAATGTTTGTGAATCTCATAAAACTTAAGAACCCGTACAGGTCATATTTCACCACAAAATATAAATATATGTGTAAAACTAACAATTCTCAGTGCTGTAAAATACAAAATGGTATATTATGTAAAAAAATATACATTATGGCCGTATTTGTTCGACAGTTTTTAATTTATTCTTAAATATGTCATTTTAGTATAGTATTTTTTACTGTTATAATGTAAAACATTTACTGTATTATAGTAATAGGAACGGAATGAGAATCAACCTTGAAAATAATGTGAATTACAAGAAATGTTAAGATATTTGGGGCAAAAAGTCATTAAAATAATCTAAATAATGAATCACAGAGTCTAAAGTAGGCTTAATTTCCTTTATGCAAAATATAATTAATGTCGTATACACTGCTGATCAGAGGTTTGGGGTCGTTAACATGTTTTAGTGTTTATGAAAGAAGTCTTATGTTCACCAAGACTGCATTTATTTGATAAAAAATACAGTAAAAACAGCAATATTTTAAATATTGTTATATAAAATATTGTTTTCTATTTTAATATATTTTAAAATGTAGTCCTATGATGGCAAAACATTTTCGCAGTCATTACTCAAGTCTTTACTTCATTGTAATATGTGCATTTGGTGATCTAGAAACATATTTTATAAAAGTCATTCGTAAATTACATTTCTAAAAGCATTATAAAAGTCTTTAGTGTCACTTTTGATCACTTTAATATGCTGAATAAAAGTATTCCTTTCTAACAAAAAATCGGACTGACCCCAGACTTTTGATCAGTAGTGTCATATAATGAGAGGTTTCATGAGATTTACCCATCATCTGTAGGTGGAGCTAACAGGGCACAGCATCTTTGATTTCACTCACCCCTGTGACCATGAAGAGATCCGCGAGAACCTCAGCCTCAAAGCCGGTATGCCACTTTTGTTTATTCAGCCTCACTGGTTTTAAATCCTGCTGTATGTACAGTATGTTTTAATGACCCTACACGTTTGATTAAACCATTCAAATATGAGGAAAATATTCTATATTTTTAAAATATTTTAAATATATGAGTGAAGATCAAAACACTTAACTTGGTTAAAGGTGCTCTAAGCGATGTCACACGTTTTTTAGGCCAAAACATTTTTTGTCACATACAGCAAACATCTCCTCACTATCCGCTAGCTGCCTGTCCCCTGAACACACTGTAAAAAGACGCGGTCTCTGCAGACACCCCAGGCTCCACAAACAGCAACAAAAACAAACTGGGCTTACCCGCACCACGAAACATAACAAACTGTTCCAGCCAATAACCGACAAGAAGAATTTGGGGGGTTAGTGCGTGGATGAGGAGGAGGGAGGGTCTAGCTAGCCTCCGTTTTGTTTGACAATACTTTAAACGTCAACAAGAAGTGACGTCACCCGACATCGCTTGGAGCACCTTTAAGGTATTTTTATTACAAAATGATTTGGCAAAAAAGGCAAACAACAGCTTCAGGTTTTATTTTACTATGCAAAAAAATGATTAGAAAAAGCCTACATTGACAACATAATGAGTTATTAATATTTCGTTGGTTCGGTCTTGTTTTTATGTTTTTATTTTTTATGTTATTATGTCTGCACTATTTGGCATGTTTCATTGCGTTATCACAGATATAACAATTGACTCCAAGAGCAACTACGCAATCTCAGCCAATCAAATAGAAGAAGATAAATGGAGTGATATGGAGAAGTCAGCCTATATACAGGCCCTGACAAAAATCTGTTACATTTCTGTGATGTTTTCATGGGAAAATCTGCATGGAAAAATGTGTTAAACGGAACTAGAAACATGATTAGTTTAGCCAAAATAGGTCATCAATGAACACATGAGTAGAACTAGAACTAGTAGAACTTTTGAGAGAGACGGAGATGGCAAAAATATACATTGACTACATGTGTGTAAATCGCAAGTTTTTAGAATTTTCAGTTTGTCTTTTCACTCGGTGAGAAGACCATTTTCGGTTGAGCAGTGTAGTTTTCCTTTAAGATACTATTACAGTTTGTATTAATAGTTTGAATTAGTTTTTATTTTTTGTATAATTTTCATTTAGGTTTCATTTTTTGTAGTTTTGTTGTGTGTTTTTGTTTTTTAGTGTCTACAGTTTTTATTCATTTTTATTTCAGTATAGTAATTTTGTGTGTATATATATATATATATATAAATTAGTTTCTTCCCAGTTAACACTGATTTTATTTCAAGTAACGTTTTTTTTTTTTTTACTTTTTAGTTTCAGCTTTAGTACCTCTGCTGTTGAGTCCGTTTCACATTTTATTTCACATTTTACCAAACCAAGTTAATTGATACATTTATTCCTTTTGAAAGGACTTTGGTGCAGTTCGCTGGTGCTGGAAACAGACCAAACTCTAAATACCAACCAAAAGCTCTAGTGTGAAACCATCCAACATTTCAGAGTATAGTTCAGCATGACCTCTGCGTGTAACATCTACTTCACACTCTTTCTTATGGGCTTTTCTCCTTTAAGATGATTTGAACTAAAGTGGTTTTACGCGTAGAGGAAGAGGAGCTGGAGCGAGTTGAACATATGTGCCTCTCAAGAAACTTTCTTATCGCTTCTATAAACAGACTTTCAGAGACACAAAAAAGTATGTAAAGGCCTAATGCAAAGAAAACGCATAGCTTCATAGGAGAGGATTAGCTATGTGAAGAAAAAACAATCATGCCTTCAAAAAACAGACCCACAACCCCTTCCCCTTTTATTCTGTGTATCCTTTATTTGACCTCCACACTTTCATACCCCTCTCTGCATGCCTCTTTCAACCTCTCTCTTCTGTGTTGTTAAGGTCAAGTTTCATTGTGCTTTTTCAGGTGTTTGCCACCTTCACTATAATGAAACTTTGCAGCACGTCGCTCCTTCTCGTTTGAGTTGTTGGTCGAGCTGTTGAGAATGTCATGTGGTCACCTGTGGCGTGTGGTTAAACCAAGACCCTCTTTTTCAGCAGCTGATATCTAGATATTTCAATGGATAATAGATATTTTTTTTATAGATGTGTAAAGGGATGGTTCACCCAAAACTGAAAATCAATCATCATTTACTCCCCCTTATGTCATTCCAAACCTGTATGACTTTCTCTCTTCTGTGGAACACAGTGTTTCTTGGGGTTAGATTATATCAAATTTATTTTTTTAATTCTGTTATTTACATCAGTTCCAAACCCATAAGACTTTGGTTAATCTTCGGAACACAAATGAAAATATTTTAAAGGGGTCATTAGATGCCCATTTTCCACAAGTTGGTATGATTCTTTAGGGTGTTCATGTAAAGTTTGTACCATACTTTGTTTAAAATTCCTCAATGGTTGTGTAAAACAACACCCTTTTTACCTCCTCAAAAACAGCTCTGTTCACAGCGACCTGTTTCGGTGCATGTCTTTTTAAATGATAATGAGCAACTGCTCACCCCACCCCTCTCTTCCACAGGGGGTGTCGACACAAGACTGCCTTGGCAGACAGTATACAAATGGCTGAGGGCAGAAATATGCTAATACGGGACAGTCTGTCAGCGGTCGTGGGCAGAACATAAAAATCCAAAAGGCTTGATTATTGAGTGTTTAGATTTTTTTGAGGATTAAAAAAAAGGTGTGAATGGATTTTTTTCATTGTAGGGTGGTTGTGTCTACACACTGCAAAGACACATTTAAATGCAAACACCATATAAAAGTGAATTTTGCATCCGATAACTTTAATGAAACCTGAGAGGTTTCTGTCCTTCCATTAAAAGTCCAGGGGCCTCATTTATAAAACTGTGCGTAGAATCCTTACTAAAAGTGTACGTGCGCCCGAAAGCCAAAAATGGTGTACGCAAAAAAATATTCAGACTTATAAAACCGTGCGTACGCCAGAACCTTCGCAGAATTCACTTTATAAATCCCAGTCAGCGTAAGATTGTGCGCACGTGCGTCTCCACCCCGAAATAACCATATATGGATCTCACAACACCTAGTTTTACTATGCAGATCCTCATCTGCATATCATTTGCATATGATTATTCATCCACGTGATAACGTTTAACGGTACAAGACACATTACATTAATACAAATCAAGTAGTTGCCTATCCTTGTCTTGTTTTTTAATACATAAATCAAATAGTGTAAAATACATTTCAGAGAAAGTTTTTCTCAATCTTTTCCACTTGCCGAATTGTATTTTTAATTGATTTATATTTTTAATGGAAACAGATAGGCCTTGGGCATTATTTGCACGAAACTATTTTCTCAGACAATCTGGTATTATCATGATAAGCAATTATCTCTGTGGTTAAAAAATTAAAACACAGCACGCCACAGGAAAAGTGTTCAAAAACATCGCATCCACAACAAAAATATTGATTGAATATAAAAAATGTTGTAACTTCTCAGTAATGATTTCATGTTTAAATGTTTAACTCCATTAATTTGAATGGCATATTTAATCTAAATGTTTATATCAGAAGTAAAACATAGTTTAAATAATAATTTTATTTAAACTGTTATTTGCGTCAGTTTCACTAAACGGCCCAACGCGCTCGCTGGCGCGGAGATTTAAGAAGGGATGGATATTTGCTTCAAGTGACAGGCTTGGTGAGTGAAATTATATTTGTATTATCTTTCTGTATATGTTTAATTTTCTTTCGATTTTGTGTCTGAAAGTGACCAAAAAGACATTTAGCTCCAGCTCACCATCGGTGAAAAATAGTATTTGCACCTGGTTAAGAATGCTGATAATGATAATTCAGGTTGATGCAATTTGATTTATTGGGTGATGTAATAGGATAATTTAGAAGTTTTTCATTTTAAATAGTTATTGCTATTTGGGCCAGTTGGTGTCGCCAAAACACATACTCTTCTAAAAGAGTGCGTACGCACGGTCAAGAGCATCCTTACTGTGCGCACTTATTTACGCCAAGTTTATTTTTTATAAATCCCGATATGTGCGTGGAACAATGCGTACGCATATTTCTATGCCCATTTTTGTGCGTACGCAACGTTTATACATCAGGCCCCAGGTACCCAAAATTTAGAAGATCCAATAATGTCGGTTTAATCCAAGTTTTGTAATCCAAAAAGGTCATAAAGTCGTTGTAAATAAAAGCCTAAATGAAATCTGGTCATCATACAAACTAATTGTATCTCTTCACAAGACTTGGATTAAACCACTTAATCCATATATCCTAGGCGATTGTCCATATGATTGTTTGTATGACTCTATGATTTATGGTGAAGTGCCCTTGAGCTCAGGAAAGACGCTATATAAATTAAACATTATTATTAATTATGTTTGGTTTTAGCTTACAAATTTATTTGTATAAAAACGATAATATCAGAAGCCGAAAGTGTTTTTGTAATTTGAGAACCCGAGAAAAAAAATATTTCTGTTGAGTTTAAGCTTCTGTATGCACACTAGAAGAATGCTAGGAATGTTTCAGCCCATTTCGCGTGTGTGTGTCTGAGATTTTGGGAACAAATTTGTGACCTAAAACTGGTATAAAAATGAAGTAAATAAAGGTTTTTTAAAAATGCAGAAAGTTTTGTGTGATGGGTAGGGTTACTGTAAGGGGATAGAATATACAGTTTGTACAGTAAAAAAAACATTGTCTATGGAATGTCCCCATTTAGATAGCTAAGTAAACGTGTGTGTGTGTGTGTGTGTGTGTGTGTGTTAATCTGCAGGCATGGGAAAGAAAGGCAAGGAGCTGAACACTGAGAGGGATTTCTTCATGAGAATGAAATGCACAGTCACGAATCGCGGGCGCACAGTCAACCTCAAGTCAGCTGGCTGGAAGGTGAATAACTTCTCTTTTAGGACAAGTGCTGACCTGGAATCAGGCTTTTTGTAACACATAAAGATAATGGTTGTTCTTGCAGGTCCTGCACTGCACAGGGCACCTGAAGGTGTGTAACAGCTGTCCCACACGAGTGCTCTGTGGTTTTAAAGAGCCGCCGCTCACCTGTGTGGTCATGATGTGCGAGCCCATCGCCCATCCATCAAACATCGACACACCGCTCGACAGCAAGGCGTTTCTGAGCCGCCACAGCATGGACATGAAGTTTACTTACTGTGATGACCGGTAACTCCCCTCTCCAAACTCACAAACCTGCATTTTGAGTAAATTGTATTATGAATTGACACTGGAGTCACTCATAAATGCTAAACACAAACACATTTCCTGTTAATGGCTGTTCATTTCTGATGGTACACACCATCAATAAAGAGTACATAAAAAAATGTTCTAGCAAAAAATTGCATAGTAATTAATATTAGCAATTCTATTAGCATTTAACATTATTAAATAAGCAATTTAGTAAATGTGTTTTTGTCCTTTTTTTATTTTTCTCTTTTTATTTTACATTTTACTTGAACTTATTTTATTTCAGTTAGTTGCCAAGGTAAATGTGGTTTTAGGTTTCTAAATTTTATATTTTATTTTATTTCAGTTTTATTTGAATTAATGAAAAGGATTTTTGATTGATTTGTATTAGTTAGCAATAACAACACTGGTAGGATGAAAAATCCTTTACAATAAATGATCATGTATAAATAAAAAGTACACCCATACCTACCATGAGCCAAAATATAAAGGTGCAGCAGGACAGATATGTAAATGAGCACAAAGCGAAACACTTCATTGGCTAAGTTTAGCGCAGTTGACGCTCCAGGCCCGAGCATTTCAGTGTCGTTGTGGAAATGTCTCAGTAGCATTACTGAACATTATGGGCTTTGTTTACACTGTAACATTTCATCTTGACTCTTCCGACAACTAACTCACTATTCCCTACACAGTACACACATAGTTCAAAATGTTTGCACTCATGTTTTCTGTGATTAATGCCTCGCCAAATAATCACAACCCCAGACCACAATGCTAAACCTGCTTCCCTGCTAATGAAGTTAACAGAGAGAGACATTAAGGGATCTTACGACACGTTGTTGTTTTAACATGCAAGAAGTTCATGATAATCTACTAAAAATTATAATACTGTATATACATTAAATGTATAAAATATTTAGTAAATTATATGAAGTATATGATATTAAATATAAAAGATTTGTGAGAACAAGATTTTTTTTTTCTACAAATATGAATTTTTGAATTATTACTATTATGACGTTTTTTGGGGGGGTTGTACTATTTGACACTTGACAACATGAACACACCTGGTCTTAAAATGCCAAATTAGCTGATGTTTTTAAAAATATAAACATTATTTTTTAAATTGAGGGTTTATTCTCCATACAGTTACACTGATTACTTTTCCCTCAAAAAAAAGTCAAAATGAGTTTTAAGTCAGACATTGAAAACATGTTCATCATACAAGAGGGATGTTCAAGTCGTAGGAGTAGTATTTTAATATTAATGTTATAATAACTGATAATAGGTGCCAAAAATGTGCCATGTAATTGGCCTGCATACATGTGGGATAATGGACTGTTTGTCTGCGAAGCTTACATAAGGGAATGGAAAAAAACTGGAAAAACATTAAAGACCAGATGAGACATGTATAATGGACGTAATGATTGGTTAAATGTTGAAAAGTTCCATAGTAGCAGTCCCTATTTCCTAGAAGAGCTCTGACTTATGTCACCTTCAGAATAAGAGAAAAGTAGAGTCATTTCACTTACTCAACCACATATCCAGGTGGTAATTATGGTCATTATTATGATGTCAGCGCACAAATTTAGAGAAGATTGGTCTAAAACATGGTTATTTTATTTTTGGAGCGCAGCGTCTATGGAAAGAGGTGTCCAAGGCCTTCATTAAACAACCTATTTGTTGTATTTCAAAATAGCTTTTCAACTGTTTTCCTATTTTTTTTATAGATGATGAAAAAAAAAAAAGTGTCTCTCTGTGTGTCTGTGTGTCTTTTGCCTCATCAGCTCAGAGGTGGTTAGTTCAATGACATGAGAATAGAGGGATCTTTAATGAACAGAAACCTGCAGACACACTCATGCATACTGAGTCAGTGACCTGCAGCTGTCCGGCATTATGTAACTTCAGTACAAGAATCAGCTCAATACACCAAACGCATAACCAAATAATATCCCTGTCACATTCATTACACACAATCACACATTGCCTTGTGCTCTTGATTAAAGAGTAAAAATGACTTTAACCATGAAGAGGAAAATGTTATGTAAAAATAATTAAAAAAAAAAAATGGAAGAAATGAATGAGCCATTCATTTTTAATAACTAATAATTTATTATTACAAAATAATAAAATATAAAAGTGTTATTTCACTGTAGCACTTTTTTCATTAATGAAAAATATGTGGTTGTGTGTGTTTATTATCAGCAATAAGTGTGGCTTACCAAACAATTGTCAGAACTATTGATTTTATTAACAATAAATATATTTATTATATTAATAATTAGTACATTCGTGAAGATGTTAGTACAGAGCAAATTAGCTAATTTAATTTGTGAAGTGTAAAATGGTCAATGTTAATTTTTTCTCCATATACAGTTCTGTCATTTGCATATTATCCTTTAATATAAGGATATATTAAATATTTAATATGTGATTTCTCATTAATTCTAATTATTCACCCTCAGAAAACACTAGGTCTCTGAAAACTCAGCCAAACAAATCACATGAAATGGATCATTATTAAATTGGCTTAAAACATACTAATCTTGTACAGATCAAAGAAAATAGCTGAGAGCTTTAGAACAATTCTGTGTGTGTGTGTGTGTGTGTGTGTGTGTGTGTGTGTGTGTGTGTGTGTGTGTGTGTGTGTGTGTTAATGTCTGTGTTAATATTAGTTGCCTCTCACTTTTCCAGAGTTACTGAGTTGATGGGTTACAGTCCTGAAGATCTTCTCGGTCGATCTGCATATGACTTCTACCACGCTCTGGACTCCGACAATGTCACTAAAAGCCACCAGAACCGTATGTGTCATTCATTTCCCCCTTCAGCACTTAGCTTCTGTTAGACTGTAAAACTACAAACTTTTTTTTCACAAGTTCACACTTCAAGTAGGTGTTATTGGGATATAATTGAACACATTTAAGAAAAGAAAATCATATGTTTAATCTCATGACTGCTACAAAACGCATACACTCCTACCATTGCGTGCATCAAACAAGGCCATGTGAGCGAACCTGGGAAGAGGATTAGAGAGTGTGGTTAGAAAGCAAGAGCTTCTAAGAAAGAGCAACGGATAAGGTCAGCACAAGTGGTGAGGTTTGCGTTCCCAAGGTTTACGGTTTCAACCCTTTAACACAGAACAAGTCAGCATTAAACCACTCTGTGTGTAACTGCTATCTGATATCTGAAACTTCACAGCAACATGTCTATACAGTATATGTACAGTCCTTACACGTATGCAGACACATTTGCACTCTCTATATCGCTCTGAATGAAGCTATTGACCTCTTTTCCCCAGTGGTTTCATAATACTCTGAATACTCATTTTCTACTGTATAATTAAACATTTGTTGGAAAATGATTTATTCAGAATACCATGCATAAAATGCCTACTACATGAGAGCTATCACTGAAATATGTCTCTGTGTCCTAGACTCTCTAAAAAGAAAAAAGGGGGAGGCAGCCCACACTTTTTAAGCCAATCAGAAATGTTCTCTGCCTGTCAATCGTTTTGCACATTCATAAAATATTTAGTTTAAAGAAATGAATACTTTATTCAGCAAGGATACATTTAAATTGACAGTAAAGACATTCATAGACATAATTAGCTCCGACCCTTTTCAGCGCTGCGTTCGTTGTGTTCTGTCTTCCAGCTTGTATTTCCACAGCATGAAGGTAAGATCTTACGGATTTATGAATGAACTGTTTGTTTTGAAATCTTCCTGGTCTGCTGACATTTGACATCCGCTTCAAACATGACAATGCTCATGATAACTTTCATTAACTCTACAATAAGTAAATTCTCTTCGACACCTATGCCATAAATATAATGAGCTGCCCCATAAACAGAAGTTTAAACACAACATTCTAAAGATGGCTGCTCGCTTATTTCTCTGGCGCATATGGTCAAAAGATTTCTATTCTAAATGCTGTTCTTTTGAACTTTCTATTTTATCACAGTTTCCACAAACATATTAAGCAGCACAAAGATTCTGTCATGAAACTCTAGATGCCGAATGCTGATAGGTCCTAAAGTCAATCTGCTTGCAATCACATTAATTGTTTCCTGCTGTATCAGCAGCCAATGAGCTCGCTGTTCAACTTTCAAATACTTTCAGAAACCCTCCACCTTCCCCAGCTCCACCTGTATAGATCGTTCTGAGTGGGGCGCGAAGTGTGCAGTCAAATAAACAACGTCATAATCAAAAAAAGTCAACAAAATTCTAAATGCTTTGCTGATGCAAGACTTTTATTTTGAAAGACTTGCATGGAAGCGGTTGACACTTCTGTCAGATAGCCTGAGAAAAACGCGTTGTACTGATTCAGTAGCTACTGTCAGATGAGATGTTGTCAGAGTATATGTCAGTGTCATTATTCTAACGTTATTTCCGTAGCTTGTTACAAAATAAAATGTCTCATTTCAGAAAAACGAAACTTTAGCTGTTATAGTACGCTAGTAGCGGACACTCTTCA
The DNA here is from genome assembly GCA_026230005.1 of Gila orcuttii. Taxonomy (NCBI): domain Eukaryota; kingdom Metazoa; phylum Chordata; class Actinopteri; order Cypriniformes; family Leuciscidae; genus Gila; species Gila orcuttii. The sequence continues at coordinate 29,485,553 of JAPDVR010000019.1, read as the reverse complement.
ATTGCATGTGTAAATGCGGCGACGTGTATCACTTCACTATATATAAAGCGCAAAACAAACTACAAGCATGCAACGTCATAGTTATGCTGTCAATTAGAAAGTCACGAAATAATACCAATAAATCAAATTACTGGTATGCCATGTGTTAGCTGAAAAGGATTTGCATGCAGAAATTATGTTTATTCTATTCATCAGCAGCAATTTCCATGTTTCATTAAAAGTTAATGTTGGTATTGTGTGTTCACCAACTTACTAACATTTGTATTAAGGCGAGACACGGCAGGCAAAAACATAATTTTTTTTTTCACTGGTCAATTTTAAGATTTTGGGTTATTTGTCTTCAATAACATGTATTATTTCAGACTTGTGGTGAAAAGAAGTCCGAAATACACATTTAGGTCTTTATTTTACTATACTTTGTCTGTTTGCGTCTGTAAATTTCTCATAAATTCGTCAAAAGTTGTCGTTATAAATCATCCCTCTGCTCCGCGATCACGATCTGCACCCTGTCATCACACACACTGTTAGAAAGCTCTCTCTCTCCTGAACAATACTGCCAGATCCAAATATGGTCATTTCCTTTTTATCAGCAACCAATCGTGAAAGTAAAAGGGGGGATTTTACTCTAAATGCGCAATCTCATTGGCTGATGCTAAATCTTTAAAGCCCGTTTTCTCAAAATGACTTTTCTCTCATACTCCAAGTTCGAAATCTCCACTTCAGTAGCACCTATATACACCAAACTTTCCAGTCTTGTACCTAGTTATATTATGAAGACATTTACAGAGGGATTTGTAAATATATTATTCCTAGCCTGATTTATATAACATTTTATTCCAAAAAACATGGCGAAAATCATTTTTTTAAGGCTATTGGCAGTATATTCTGATTTACAGGATAACAAAAGTAGATATCCATAAATCCCTCTGTAATTTTTTCCCCATCTAATATGTGAACACAATGAAAAAACAATTTTAAACCTGGCTTTATCCAATACTCAGATTTAGTTTTTTAAAATACATGCAAATTAGCGCACATTTAATTAGATAATGCCTCATTTGCATATTTAAACATTAATATGAGAAAAAAATGTATTACAAGTTTTCTGTAATTTAATGTTGGTAATCAACTGGCAAAGTTTCATGGTGATATATGCTAGTTAAAAAAATTACCCTATTCACCTGTAGTGTCTCGCCTTAACAAAAAACTAGTTTGGGATTTGCTATTTAAAAGCCTTACCTTATAGAACTACTGTTTATTCATCATTAGTATTACTCATAGTCTTACAATTGATGTGTATGTTTAGTCAAGTGTGTGTGTGTGTGTGTGTGTGTTTCAATTTTTGTGAAATAAATTTGCTTGTTTTTTAAAAAAAACAAATTCATTTAAATATGCCTATATATTTGTAAAAAAGTGGGTCCTGACTTGATGACCATGGGAAAATATGGGTCCCATGGCCAAACCAGATGAGAACCACTGCTTTATTGTATAGCAGCATATCTTACTTGCTCACATCAGTGTGTCATGTATGTATTGGCAGTAACACCAAACACACAGAGTTGTCATGACCGAAATATGTATGTGTGTGTGTATTATAATATATATTATATTAAATCTTATCATAATACATACAACACATACATCAGCCACAGTTACTCATCTCTCGTCTTTTTACCATCAACCTGCTGCCTGCACCTAATTGCCTTTTAAGCTTTCATCTCTCTCTTTCTTGTTAAGCAGAGGTGAAACCTAATATCTGTTGACGTTCACAAACAGACTGTCCGTGCACAGCAAACAACGAGATATATACCCCCAACCACCCTGCGAATCAAATTGCATTTCAGACAAATTGCATTTCGCGCACATGTTTGAGTTATGAATACGATTCAAAAGAGCCTTATTGGATTGGCTCTATTAAGGATGACCGTAGCAGCCATTAGGACATCGCGAACCCCATTAGGAGTGACAGAGGAGATATGAACACAGCAGTAGGCAGCTACGGTGCTCCTCAGCCTGGCCAGGTGTCCCAGATTGCTCCATAATCAGATGCTGGATGTGGAGTGGCTTCTGTCCACCGTGACGTTAACATGTAATTAGAGTCTTTTCAAAGTGTGTAGAGGAGAAAAAAAGTGTTGATCTGGATTAGGCTTGTTGAGAGGAAGAGAGTGGGGCTGCCTCGTGACTGTGAGTTTCAATCCACCACTTATTTGTCTCTTTCTTTTCTCACCAGAGCTCATTTTCATCACTTGAACTTTCTAAGAGCTTCTATTATTTATTGAACTACCAGAAAAAAACAACCATTCCCATAGATGAAGACACAGTCTTACGAATTGTATACTTTTTTTTTAGAGTGTTGGCATTTGCAACGCCAAGGTCATGGGTTCGATTCCCAGGGAAAGCAAGAACTGATAAGAATGTAAATGTGTACCTTCAAATGCAATGTAAGTTGCTTTGGATAAAAACATCTGTCAAATGCATAGATGTAAATTTAGTTGGGCCGAGCTTGTTGACTCAAGGACACTTGCCTCTTCTTAGAACCTACAGTACATCTTTCTATGCGACTTCCTTTCCAACCGCATGTATGAAGTCGCAAGGCTTTCTTTGACAACGCTGCCGTCCTGCAGAGCAGCTCAAGCACAGGCCGGGAGGGAACCGTATGACCCGAAGCCAATGCTTTCCCACGACAGAACTGGACCGAGTCCAGGGCAAACGTGCCATGGAGACAGACTGTCAAAACTCAGACCAGCAAACCCTCATTGTCTGCGTCTCTCTGTTTGTCCTGTTGCTTATGTTAGCTTTCCCTTGATGGGTCTGGCTGTCTGTCCCAGTTTGTTATAGCTACCCAAGACACACTTAAGTCATTAGACATGTTGTTTTGGAGATCTCTGAGAAAGCATTTGGACCGACCGGAATCAGTACAAAATTGAGAAGAAAAAGTCAATTTTAAAAAAATGTATGTGTTCTAAAAATGGCTTTTACATTACTTTCTGCTCTTTCCTCTTTAGTGTGCAGTAAAGGCCAGGCGGTGAGTGGTCAGTACAGGATGTTGGCTAAGAATGGGGGCTATGTTTGGGTGGAGACCCAGGGTACCGTCATCTACAACAGTCGCAATTCCCAGCCCCAGTGCATTGTGTGCGTGAACTATGTGCTGAGGTGAGGCAAAAAAAAAGAATGGTGACAAAGCTTGGGATGTGTTTGTACTGCATCTGCACTTTCTGTTCTCTGGCTCATCAACAAATCTAATTCAATTAAAGACAAAAAATACAACTTAAAGGGATAGTTCACCCAAAAATAAAAATGACCCCATGATTTACTCACCCTCAAGCCATCCTAGGTGTATATGATATTCTTCTTTCAGACGAATACAATCTGAGTTCTATAAAAAAAATGTCCTGGCTCTTCCAAGAGCTCTTTGTAATGGCAGTGAATGGCCGTTTCTGTTTTGAAGTACATTAAAGTGCATCCATCCATAATTAAAGTGCTCCACGGGCTCTGGGGGGTTAATAAAGACTTTCTGAAGCAAAGCGATGCGTTCGTGTAAGAAAAATATCCATATTTAAATCTTTATCCACCAAAATAACTAGCTTAAAAGTTACCCTTGACCTTGACGCATGACGAACGCGGAAGCGCAGAAGACTGCCATTATAAAGCTTGGAAGAGCCAGTACATTTTTTAATATAACTCTGATTGTATTCATCTGAAAGAAGGATGTCATATACATCTAGGATGGCTTGAGGGTGAGAAAATCATGGGGTAATTTTCATTTTTGGGTCAATTATCCCTTTAAAGCAGTGGTTCTTAAACCTGTCCTGGAGGACCACCAACACTGCATGTTTTCTTTGTCTCCCTAATCAAACACACCTGATTCAACTCATCAGCTCATTATCACATGGGTTGATGAGCTGATGAGTTGAATCAGGTGTGTTTGATTAGGGAGACAAAGAAAACGTGCAGTGTTGGTGGTCCTCCAGGACAGGTTTGAGAACCACTGCTTTAAAGGGACGGTTCACCCAAAAACGAAAACTATGAATTAATTTTATTCTGTGGAACATAAAAGGAGAAAGTTTGATGAATGTTCACACAACCCAAAACTCCTCCTTTCTCACTCAACTTTACTGTTACAATACAATGTTGTATGTATGGTGACACAAGAAGCTATCAACCTTCGATTGTGCTCTCTTTTCATAGTGATGTTGAGGAGAAGTCCATGATCTTCTCTATGGACCAGACTGAGTCTCTGTTCAAGCCTCACAATTTGAACGGTTTCTTCAGTCCAAGCAAAAGAGCCCTGGGCAGTGATCCTGGTGAAACGCTCTTCACCAAACTCAAAGAGGAGCCCGAAGAGCTCACCCAGCTGGCACCTACACCCGGTGACACCATCATCTCTCTTGACTTTGGTGAGAACAATATTATTTTACAGTTTTGGGCCAATATGGGATTTACAATGGTACCGATATCAGGGTGCAGGGTGGCAGAAAGCAAATTACACATATACAACAGCTGAATACTTAAGAAATAACATACATTTTTATTCTTTTTATTTCTTTTTCAAAACTCAAAAAAGCCTTTTTTTTTTTTTTGTTTTTTATTAAAGTAATACTTTTATTCTACAAAGACATTAAATTGATCAAAAGTGACAGTAAAGATATTTAAAATAAAAACGATTTATATTTCAAATAAATGCTATTGTTTTGAACTTCCTGTTGCATCATGGTTTACACAACTGTTTTTAACATTGATTATAATAAAAAATGTTTCTCATGAAACATCATAATCATCAAATCAAATCATCATATTAGAATGATTTCTGAAGGATCATGTGACACTGAAGACTGGACTAATGATGCTGAAAATTCAGCTGTGCATCAGAGGAATAAATTACATTTCAAAATATATTACAATAGAATACAATTCTTTTAAATTGTAATAATTCACAATAAAACTATATTTTGATTAAAAAACCTTGGTGAGCATAAGAGACCACTTTTAAAAACATCAATACCTCAGAATTTTAAATGGTATACTGTATATTGCAATAAACTATTAATCTAATAATTAATAAATAATGATTAATTACTAATAAATATATAAGCAAATATTTTACAAAGAAAATCATTTTGGGCCATTTGGATTTTTTAAACATATTTATCCCCTAAAATTTTCTGTAACCTCTTGCTGGGAATATTTTTGCCACTATACTAATTTTGTATTGTATTAAAGTCATTTCTTTTTTTTATAAAAAAAAAAGAATAATTTTTTATTAAAATACAGTAAAAAAAAAGTGTAGGGAAATGGTGTCTAACTTTCCTGACAATAATTATCTAATTAACTAATCTTTATTTTCCTATTATTATTTTAGCTTTGAGATGAAATCTGTTTTTTTTTTTTTTTAGATTGACTCAACAATAACTGTTGTTAATGAGGCAAGCAGGTTCAGGGTTATCGGCTAGTGTAGTCTCAAGAAGGCCAAAAAAAACATCTAGTTAATCACCCCGGCTGATATATTGGTCTATCACTGTTTTTATGCCACACCTGACTTCCTACAATACAAATCTTTTCTTCAGGTCGGCCCCAGTATGAGGAGCACCCAATGTACAGCAAAGTGTCTTCTGTTGCTCCTCCTCTTTCTCACTCTATTCATGAAGGCCACAAGGCGAGCTATGCTGGAGACATGCCCAAGATGGCCGCCACTTTCTCTGTGCCTCAAGCTCCGCCTCCCAGTAGTGCTACTCCCAGCCTAAGCAGCTGCTCTACGGTAAACTCAAATTCTAAATCTTCTTATTCTCATACATTTCGTTGATCACTGATCGCTGTACAGTATGTCTTCAATGCGTATCTTATATGTTGAACAGCCCAGCAGCCCCGGAGATTACTACACCCCAGTGGACAGTGAGTTGAAGGTGGAGCTGACTGAGAAAATGTTTTCCTTGGACACACAAGAGACAAAGACTACCTGCAACCAAGAGGTTAATACATATTCAGTCTGTAACATTAATAATATTTTATTAATATTTAATATTTAAAGGGATAGTTCACCCAAAAATGAAAATTTATTCACCCTCAGGTTGTTCCAAACTTGTATGATTTTTTTTTTTTTTCTGCTGAACTCAAAATATGTTTTGAAGAATATGGGTAACCAAACAGTTGATGGGGCCCCATTGACTTCCATATCTATCCCTTTAATATCTTATAGGCCTATGTTTAAACATCTGCAGATGTTGCTTATGACTGCACACTGAAATTATTTTTGCAAATTTGCTAGTAAATCTAACAAATAATTACAAGGAAATGGCAAGTAACCCATTAAATTACACTTTAATTGCATTAAAAGTTTTCATACTCCAATTTTAAAAACGTACTCCAATAATCTTTTTTTTAAATAGCTTTGGAAATAGCAACACACACAATAGTGTTTTAAGGACAAAAACTTGACAAGCGTCTTGAAAATACATCAACTGAATAATGTTTGCAGGTGTGGTAACTGTTGTATAAGCGGAATAATTGACTCCGGGACTTATTGGAAAAAGAATGCACATCCGAGAAAAGAAAATGCACAAACTCTGCTTCGAGTCGTGGCCGCATTACCACCTCGAGTGTGTATTATTTTTCTAATAATTCAATCACCCGGAGTCAATTATTCCTTACATATCTTGTGGAGTGCTCTCAGAGTATGTATTTATTTGTCATTTTAACTGTTGGAAACGGTGCGTAAAAGTGGATTTCAAAGATTTTTTTCCGAGCACTTGTTTTATCCAGACTGGACTATTGTAATGCTCTCCTGGCTGGTCTTCCAGCTTGCTCTGTCAAACCTCTACAATTGATCCAGAATGCTGCAGCCAGAGTAGTCTTTAATGAGCCAAAGAGAGCACACGTCACTCCTCTCCTCACAAAATTGCACTGGTTGCCAGTTGCCGCTCGCATTAAATTCAAGGCACTGACGTTTGCCTACAGAACAACCACTGGCACTGCTCCCTCTTACCTAAACTCATTACTTCAGACTTATGTGCCATCCAGAAACCTGCGCTCTGCTAGCGAATGTCGTCTTGTGGTACCATCTCAAAGAGGCACAAAATCTCTTTCTCGGACCTTTACCATGACTGTTCCCTGTTGGTGGAGTGATCTGCCTAACTCAACCAGAGCTTCTGAGTCACTAGCCACTTTCAAGAAACTGCTGAAGACGTATCTTTTTTGGCAGCACTTGATTCAGTAGTATTAACACTTTCTCTTCTCTATTCTTAAAAAAAAAAAAAAAAAAAAAAAAACACTGCACTTAAGTTAAACTGAGAGGGGTTATAGCACTTACGTATTGTTGTCCTACTGTTAGTTTTAACTGCTTCTATTGTTCTCATTTGTAAGTCGCTTTGGATAAAAGCGTCTGCTAAATGAATAAATGTAAATGTAAATGTATTTCTTATCCCGTTGCGCCCTCTATAGGCTCTGATCAACGACTAGTCGACATCAAGCTTCAAGCATCATGACAGATCATAAACGTTGACTAGTCAATTAGTCTATGCAACCTCTAGTCAATATTAGATTTAGGGGGGAAAAACAGACGTTGCATGTAGATTTTATTCTTTCTGACCATGACCTCTTCATGACCCTTCCAGACTGACTTGAGTGATCTGGACTTGGAGACGCTGGCTCCCTACATCCCCATGGATGGTGAGGACTTCCAGCTCAATCCCATTTGCCAGGAGGAGCCTGTATCTGAGGTCGGAGGCCTGGTAAATAACAAGCAGAGTTTCAGCAACATTACAAGCCTCTTCCAGCCCTTGGGGTCGCCTTCAGCAGACCCCTTCCAGCCCAACATGAGTTCAGGAGGGGATGAGCAGAGCGTCAACGGGGGATCTGTGGAGTCATGGCCATCTGTTCCCTACAGCAGGGGTTCCATGCAGATGCCTCCTTACCATGATCCCGCCAGCACCCCACTGTCCTCAATGGGAGGGCGTCAGAATCTGCAGTGGCCACCTGACCCTCCATTACCCAGCAAGGCTGGAATGATGGATCCTTTAGCTGCAAAGCGCTCTTGCCAAACCGTGCCAGCAAATGGAATGCCATCTTATTTGCAAAGGTAATTCTGCATATTACAGGATGTTTCTCTTGGTTCAGTCGTAGGGTTTGCATTGGATGACACCTGTGTTTGTTTTGCAGGCCCATCGAGAACTTTGCGCAGAACTACAGAGATATGAGTCCAGCTCGACTTGCTCTCGCTAACAGTTTCAAGCGCTCGTTCACGCAGATGAACACGGTTGGTTCATTTTTAACTTGAAATGGCATGATTTGCTTAGTTTTCAAATATACACTTCCAGTCAAAGGTTTGGACACTACTTTCCAGTTTAGAATGATAATAAATCCATGATAAAAACTACAGGAAATTTGCAGTGCCGAAAAAACTACCTCATATTTTATCTTGAAAGAGTTCCAATAGGCACATTTGATTGTCAAATTGTGAACACAACTTGGATAAGTTATGACAGGGAAACATGTCAGCTGTGTCAATTTCTAATTTTTAACAGTTCTTATAGTCGATTCTATTGATGTGTGAATAAAACATTATTTGAAGTGCACCTATCGCTCAATAGTCCATCAATAATAATTCAGTAAGCTTTGTGCTTTGATGATTTTTATATGAAACTAACACTGTGCTTTCAAATTCTGTCAATTTTAGAATTAAATTATAACAATAAATGCGCTCTTTAATGTGGCGTGACCGATTGTTGTAGTTGTAGTTTAAGCAGCATCTTTTCCTCTGCTAACACGAAATAAACAAGAATGAAGGTATGTTGAAAAAAAAGCCATTCAATGTCTATCCCTCATTAGTCAGCTAGAAAAAAAAATACTCTAGCTCCTCTCCGCTCATTTTGCAAAATTTGGAACAATATTCCAAAATTATAAAACCAATGTTTGAAAAAATAAAAAGTTATAAATATTTTAAATAAAAATTATTTTAAAAATGTGCCTTATATGTGCAATTGAAATGTTTATATACAGCTCAGTTTTATTTGAGTGTTGGCTAAATTAATTTGGTTTTGGTTTTCAGCTAAATGAAAACTTTAATTTCGGTTTTGGTAAAAAATAAATGTTTGTGCATCACTATTTTTTAAGATCATGACAAATGTGAATTCAGTCTGGTCCAGTATACTTCAATCAAGAATATCCAAACATTTGGTGTAATGCGTGTAATATATATTTTCCATTCCATATTTGATCATTTTTGTTTAAATGGTAGTCTTATATCATTCTATATGTTTTAGGTTGAGACACCAGCCACTAAGTCACAACAGACAGTGTGGAAGAGACTTCGGCATGAGAGTTGTGCCGTCATGGAGAGGAAATCACTCAGCACTAGCGCTTTGTCAGGTATTACACTGAAAATTGATTATAATTGGTGTTTTTAAGAATTCCTTTTTGAAAAACGTGTGTGTGTGTGTTTTTTTTTTTTTTTTTTTTTTTAGGTGGGTGTGAAATCAAAGTTTATGTTTTGATTTACCTCGTAGCTGGTTGGTTTGGTTCATGGTTTTTAACTATTTCACGAAGACTTTTTTAAAATTGATGGGAAAAATACTTCCAGAACCAAGGCTGCTGAAAAAGTGGATGGCACTGTTGCACTTTATAGCAAAATGTTAGAAGATTTTAGCAGCTGTCTCACAGAAAATAAATCAATAATCAAATGTATTTATACCTAGACAAAGACATGGCCCATAATAGAGGCATGGACCACCAGTACAGGAAGACCCAGTTTTCGGATAATCAGGCAGCAAAGCGCTACCGAGAACAGTGTTGTAACTATAGAGAGTTCAACATGCAGCCTTTTTCCAAAATGGATGGTGAGCTCTTAAATGATACAATCACACATCTGCACTTGTACTTTATGCACTGTTGATGCTGATTCTCTGAACTGGTTGTGTTCGTAGGAATTGCGAGTCGTCTTATCGGGCCCTCCTTCGAGACCTACTCTCTGCCTGAACTGACGCGTTACGACTGTGAGGTCAACGTCCCGTTGCAAGGCAATCTTCATTTGCTGCAGGGCTGTGACCTCCTGAGAGCATTAGACCAGGCCACTTAGACCAGTTTCTACATTAGCCCACAGAAATGCAGTCCCGCTTTACCCAACCCTTTCGCTCATCTCACCCTCACCAACATGACAATAACCATCCCAGGTTTAGCACACCTCGGCTTGTTCGCAGTCATGCTTATACACCCTCTCACAGTCATACTGTACCTACCTGACTGCATACATGACAAATATAGCTTTGATTCTATTTGTATTGTCTACATCTTCATAAATTATATACATGTGCTATTTTTTTAGTTGCGAGAATTTAAGTATTTTTGGAGGAGATTAAATGTTGTGTTGTCTTTGTCTGTGTTTCTCTGCTTGTCAGATGATTTCATTGAAACTGCCTTTAGCATTTTTCCCTCGTCTTTTTCTCTACCAATGTCGGACAAAGCAAGAAAGAAAGAAAAAATAATCTACTGTAAGCGACTTGTTTTTAAATGTTCTAAATTCTTTCATGTGTTCTAACTTTCCTACCTCTGACGCGTCATTAAAGACCCCATGAGATCAAAATGTCAGTTTTGAGCATGTCTATATGCTAGTGCAGTGATTCCCAACCTGGAGTCCAAGGTGTGTGTAATCCAAGCCTCTTTATTAAATAATACATGGTATTAACAATAGTTGCTCTTCAGTCTGCATAAATGTTCTGCTCTCCTTCCACTGGCTTCTCAACACTTCCCCTCACACAAATGGATTCGCTCCAAATAAGGGGTTGCCAGATATCACAAAAAAAGCAACCTGGTCTAATATACCATACTAATATATTGTGCTTTAGGTAGGAGATAGTATTCTCAAAACAAGCCCCTTAAAAATGCATGATAAGCAGAAATGGCAAAACTGTTCCAGTAAAAACAATTATAAGAGAACTGATATTACTAGTATTTTACTAAATGAAAAAGCAGGAAAGGTATTTTATCATGAATAAAATAGTTCAATATTAAAAATTATTTAATAAAAACAATCAAATGACATGGATTATTATAATAAACCAACATATTCAATACGTAAGGAGAGGGGCTTAAAGGACAAAAGGTTGGGAACCACTGTGCTGGTGTACAACTAAAAGCTAGACTTTTTTAGGAAAATGAGAAAAAATATTGATGACATCATCCTGTACTACAATGATTTTTGTCCAATGAGATTCTCTGAATGAGCATGTCCTTCCCTCTGTAATCAGCTAGTAAATAGCAAATCATGGTTCAAGACCGTAACATAACATAAAGGCATAAAAAAAAAAAAATAATCCTTCAATATTTCCAACCCAAACTTCCTGTTTCAGCAGGAAATTTCAACAAAGGAAAGAAAACTGAGCTCGCATGCCATTTCATGGGGTCTTTAAGCCTTGTCTTCACTGACCACTTTCAGTGTTTTTGTTATTCAAGTGCCTTTGTTCGATTAGCAGCGATACTGTGTTTCTGTCTCTGATCTGTTTATTGCCTTATAGTGGAGACCACTTTAAATACATATATTTTTTGTCAATTTAGCTGTAAACATACATATTTAAAGGAATATGCTCTAAGATTTCTGCTATAGATTTCTAATTTGATGAAAAAGTTAAGCAATTATTTGTTCTGGTACTTTGTCTTGTCTACTCAGTAGATGTGAATCAGAGTCCTCCTAGAGTCTGCAGTGCTGGTGTCCTGTGTTTGTTCTTGGTGGCATTTTCTGGAAATATGCAAATGCTTATTACATTTATTGGCAGGCCAGTACAGTTGAGTTCAAAATTTAGGGTTTTAAAAAAATCTGTTTTAGATATGTAGCATATTGGATCGTTAATTTTAATCTTAGTGATCTCTTGCATTGTTTAAAGATAATGCTTTATGCAGTCTGACCCATATGCATACATAACTTGCATTTTTTATTTGAATTGCCCTAATGTTGTCTTTAAAGTTGAATCCTAAAGCATCCAAATTGTCTGTTAGTATGACCGCTGCAATATGTAGTAATGTAGCAAGAACTATGGTTGTTGATTTTTCCGTACTGTTATGCTTACACACATTCTCAAAGAACTTTAGATCTTCTGTTAAATTCTAATGTAAATCTAAACCCCTGGGGGGAAAAAGTGGGACACATAAGATTTAAAGTAATTCAAGGTACAAAGGTAAGGTTTGGCACACAATCCAGTTTTTAAATTAATAGCCCGTTTTTGTGAGCAGACTGGAGATGTGTTGCTTTATGATGGATTGGGGCAAAGATTGTGAGAGTCTGAGAGAGTGGCTATGCACAACTAAGCAAATCTAATACAGCACACGAGTGAATGGCACGAAATGCGTCTCGGTCTCCAAAGAGGAAAAAACTTGTAAATTGTATAAGATTATATGAAATTGTGCCTGTTTTTAAGATTTTATTGCATTTTTTTCATTACTGTTTACCCCCCAACAACAACAAAAATTCCTTCACAAACCTCTCCTAACTTCAGGTGTCATTATCTGAATGCAAAAAAAAAAAAAAAATATATATATATATATATATATATATATATATATATATATATATATATATATATTGTGAAAAAATATATTAATTTTTAAATTTTATTAATAATTTCTTGATTTTTCCCTATTTTAAATTTCTCTTTACATTTGACATGGAGTTAAATAAAATATATATTTTCTTAGTGTTTTGTTTTTCATTTTAAATGTATTTATTTGTATTCTACATTTTTATTATTTGAATTAAGAATTAGCTTTTTATCAATTAACAAACCCCTAAAGCGCTTAAAGTTGTAGAATGTAATATATATTGTGTTCTCTTTGTATTTTTATATCAATGTGGTACAAAATTATTTAAAAAAATGATCCGTGTGATACACAAGTTAGGTCAAAACAAACGTAATCTGAAAGTAGTCAAATAGTAGTCCGATTATATTACCTTAAATGTGTAAGTTACTAACTACAATTTCCGCCGTGTTCTGTCGTTCCATCTGTAACGCGCTACAATTTGTAGTTTTAAAACTAGATTTCACAGACTAGATTTCCATGCTCAAGCCTGGCATAGACTGACACTCCTATCTGGTACGGTGATAGACAGTTACAGTAGACACAAATGAGAGTATGAAAGATACTGGTAGATATAGATAACAAGTGTGTCAAAGCTTTGCAAGTTTTTGTGTCTAGGGAAAACTATATTGTTGTTCCCCAAATAAACCATCTACATTGAATTGATTTATATGGCTGGGCTGATTTTTAGTAAATGGCAATAATTTCATATTTAAACTGTTACAGGGTCTTTAACATTAGCAAATCTAGGTCACTGCCCATTTAGTCACTTAAAACTATGCTATAAAGCAATGCTTATTACTTGAATTTTCAGATGTTAATGCCAACGGAGAAAATGGTGAACGTGTGGTCCAGTCTGCAGTTTTCTCAAAGCAGTGCAGCCATGATGATGATGATGATGATGTTACAGTGAGAGTTGTGCATTTGAATGTGCAGAAAGTACTGGTACATGTATGTCTGTCTAATATCTACTACTATGAATGTCATTCACCAGACTGAGACCCCACGAAACCCATTACAACATTTGGATTTTGAATGATACTGCCCTTATTTGCTCGATTGGTTTCATGGTTATTCTTCAACTTTAAAGACAACATTAGGATGCTGATATATATAAATTAGGCAGGTTCTCATTAAAAAGTAAGCAAATACATATTTTAATATGCTAAATCTATATTGACATTATTATAATACTGTTATCATGATTATTGTTGACATTACTGTATGGGAACTTTTACCCAATAAGTTGTATCTGTGCACTGATATCTTATTAAAGCATATCAATCTTCTGTTGTTGGTTTCTTTTTCGTATTAATTCATGGTAAAAATAACACTCTTGTACTTCTCTGTACCATAGTATACCCCATACATAAAATTACTTTGGCGGTATGGTACATTATTTGGTAATACCATGGTATTTCAAGGAAAGGTCAAAACTTTGTGCCTGGCTGGGGCAACGTACCCGCAAAATCAAGGTACTCTTAAGGCACAAGTCCAAAACAACATGGTATTTCCGTGGTAAATGTACAAAAACATGGTATTACTCACGTTTTTTTTTTTTTTTTTTTTTTTTTTTGTAAAAACAGTATCAGTAATATTAGCCATGTTTTACAGTAATTTTGTCCATGTTCTTAGGCACATTGCAATAAGTTTTTTTTTATAGATACTAATGTTCAGTAGTTACAATTATTAAATAACAACTGTGTATGGAAGCTGTGTATACAGTAGTTGAAAAACTTGGTAACACTTTAGTTTAGGGTCCAATTCTCACTATTAACTAGTTGCTTATTAGAATGAATATTACTAGGATATTGGCTGTTTATTAGTACTTATAAAGCACATATTAATGCCTTGTTCTGCATGACCTTATTCTACAGTACATCCCTAATCCTAACCAATACTTAAACTTAACACATACCATACTAACTAATAATAAGCAGTAATTAGGAGTTTGAAGCAAAAAGCGTAATTAATTCTGTTATGTGTACATTTTATTCTATTCGTTTTATATATTTCTATTTAGCTTTTAATTTATTTTTATTTCAACTTTAGTTTTAGGATCTTTAGTAGCCTACTTATTTTATTTCTGTTAATTTGCAAGGCAACATTTCTCATTTTCACTTTTTTCCAGGTTTATTTAAATTGAAATAATTAAAAATATTTCTAGTTAATAATAACAACACTGCTCATCCAATCATAATTTAGATTCAAAGGTGTCTTTTATAAAACACCTTTAGAAAACCTTAAAGCATTTGACTCAACTGTAAGCCAACTACAACCTGTAGACACTGTACATGTATACATTTGTTACTTATGTAAAACCTGCATAAAACCATTCAATCATTTCAATAATGTGCCTCCAGCTTTGAAACAAATCTGCAGCTCAGCTATTCTAAAAATAAATACATCATCAATCACCATTAAGCTGTGTGCGTTTGGATCTTTCATAGCGGCAGTATGTTATTTCTGTCATCTCAATGGTATGTCACAGCTTAACTTGTTTAATTTTTTAAATAATGAAGTGAAAATAATTAAAAGTAAATAATTCTCAGAAAAGAAACAGCATACAACTAACTAGTAACTGGCAAAAAATGACAGCCACATTTCACTAATGTGCTGAGAGGATAGATAGACTGGTTTAAATTGACTTGAGGAAATTAGGCAAACCGTGTAACTCCTGGACCCTAAAATACAGCCCTCCCCTAAATGTCCCTACTATAGCTATTGCTCTGCCCAGGAAAATAGCCCAAGGATGTTTGCCAGTACTGACATTCCAAATAAAGGAAATTTCCATTAGCAAACTCTCTCCGTCTCAGCCATTGCAACCAATAGTGGCAGTTTTTATGCCAAAGGGCATTACGGAGACTTTGTAAAAACCTCAAATAGAGAGAACGCAGATTAGAAAGGTAAAATGCATACGTTTGCACACAGTCAATGTCAGTAATGATCCTTTCAACCATTATAGGATGCCAAAATGGGACTAAAGACCAGTGGCAAATCAATTGGTGTCCTTGGCTAACCCGTAGGTTAGCCACACAAACTCAACGAATGTCCTCCTCCCTCACCACCTGTGGAGTCACTTCCGTGCTGAGATGTTTGCTGGACGTTCGCCTAGCCAAACCTCCTCTCTCGTTTATTTGTTATTGTCCTTGTTATTTCTGTTTGGAATATGACGCACATCCCTTCCTCGCTCTCCATCTTCCAAAGACAAATGGACACAAATGGAGGTTGCCTCACGCAGCTTCCCGTCTTTGCACAGGTACTGTGTCTGAGGCGCTGTATTAGCAAACACAAAAAAAATGTCAAATAAGTCAACCTGAAGTGCAATCCATTAACAACACCTCGCTAAATGTCCATTGATCCATAACGTGCATGCTGAGAGCTGCCCAATTCTAGACACAGCATGTTCATTTTCTGTTCCCTTTGATTTCAGAGTCTTAAATGTCTATATGTAGTGGCACCTTAGATTGTTGCAAGTTAGCAAGTTGAAACAAAAGGAAATTAGCAAAAACAAAGTTTTTAAACTAGATTTGCAATGCAGCAAAGGAAATAGTGTAAAGGTTTTGGATAAGCTTAGATTTTAGACTGTGCATAAATGAAATGCTGTTGTCAATACTCTAAATATGTCTTGTTTTCTGTGTGTGAATAAACACATTTTGACAACATAAATTTCCAGCATAATGAGGTTGTATAGTTATATAGATAAAAAAAAAGAACAATCATAATTCAAAATGCAAATAAATGTAAGCCAAACGGCCAATCTTAATTCAGAATGCAAATGGGACATAATTGCTGGCGGGCAGAACTTCAGGAAGCATTCTTCAATGCAAGTATAAAATAGGCCATTTTTAAACTTTAAATCTTAAATTTCTTAAATGGATTAATGTTTACAAAACTTTAATTAAAAATGTCTTGTTGAGTTCTACATATTAAAAAATATCAATTAAATTCAGTTAATGTATCCCAATTAGTCTCCTTTCAAAGTAAAAGCAAATTAGTACTGTTAATTTCTAAAACTATATATCTCATTACCATTGTAAAATGATGGTATCAGATGGTAATACCATGGTGCTCATATATACACCATGATACTGGTTGATTACAACTTTAGTACTCCAAGGTGCATCAAAGCGTAGCCTACTATGGTACATTTGTTTACATTTACATTTGCATTTATTCATTTAGAAGACACATTTATCCAAAGCAACTAATAGTTGAGGAATAAAACAAGCAATTCATCTTAAAGAGAAGTGCTAGCAATACAAAGTTTAAGCCATCATTCAGAATAGTACAAGGCAAGTTAGAATAGGGATTAGGCTATAGTGAGAGCACAGATGAAGCGTAGAATTTTTGTGCTGTTGTTACAATGTGGCCTTTGAGTTTGGAATATTGGGCTAATCTTTGATGACCAGCTGGCCTTCAATGGGATTATTATTGATGAACCTGTTTGGATGGTGAAATTCAGCTGTACTGATGGAGTGGCGGATGAGAAGTTCTGTCTTTGCTAGGATGAGTTGCAGGTGATGTTTTTTGTTTTTTGTTTTTTTATCCATGCCGAGATGTCTGCCAGGCAGTCTGAGATCCATGCGGCTATTGTGGGATTGTCTGGTTGAAATGAAAAATAGAGCTATGTGTCATCAGCATAGCAATGGCAGGAGAAACCATGTGCCTCTATAATGGGTGTCAGTGATGTAGTATATATGGGAAGAAGAGGGGGCCTAGAACTTATCCCTGGGGTACCTCGGTGACCAGATCATGTGTTTTGGATACCTCCCCTCCCCAGGCAACCTTGAAAGACCTGCCTGTGAGGTAAGATTCAAACCAGTGGAGATCCAGTAATGCCAAGTGATGAGAGGGTGGACAGAAGGATCTGATGATTAACAGTGTCAAAAGCCACAGATACTGTAGATCTAGCAGAATGAGGACTAATGATTTGGAATCAGCTTTTAAATCCTGATTGGTTAATGTCCAGCTGGTTATTCTGTGAAAGGAAAGATGATACCTGGTTAAAAACAACCAGTTCAAGTGTTTTCACTACGAATTAGAAGAGGAGAATGACAGGCCTTTAACTTTCTACACATGCAGTGTTTAAAGGTACAATATGTAAGAATTTTGTATCAAAATATCCAAAAACCACTTGCACAGTGTTATATATTTCTTCCAATTGTGTACTTACATCATCCTTAATGTTTCCAAGAATTTGTAAATTCAGCGAAATTCACAATTTTAAATAGTGCCCGTCCCTTGCCACTTGTCGCCTGTCAATGATGTAATATTCGCGTTATCCCTTTCCGCTTGTACTGCCATAGTAACCATGGCGATAGACGTGGACAACTGCATAATGTTTAGCGGCACGCTGTTGTTGTTTTGTTCAAAAATTATGGACCATGGCAAGCAGACTTTGGGACAAAAGGAGAACTAAAATGAGGATCAATATCGGCGTGGCGTTTTCGAGATGCAGAGAGATTCGCGGCAAACTTTTGACTTGACAGAGCATCAAGTCAAGTGCATACCTTTGCTATTGTAAGAGGTTAGCGACCCCTAGCGGCGAAACAATAAATTAAATATTGTAGCTTTAATGTAGGTTTTTGGTCAGCCTGCTTCAATGCAGTGGAGAAAATTCCTGTGAGGAGAGATGAGTTGATGTCCAACACATCTCCAATAAAAAAAACATTGTAAGTACCTATGGTAAGTGTAAGATTGACCTCTGGTTAGGTGTTTGTGGTATTTTTGGGAGAAACAGTGCATGTCAGGCTTTGTGAAGAGCAGCCGAGGCTCTTATCTGGCTTCAGTAAGGGACAAACACACCGTAGTGAGAATGAACCCATGCTTAATCATTATTTATTCTGGAAGCAATCACAGGAAAAAAAAGAAAAACACTGGGAGAAATTATAGAAAATAAGCAAAACAGTTTAGCAATGAGAGACTTCTCTTCCTCTGCGTCTTCCCTAGGGTCATTTTATCATGTGGGCCATTTCGGCAGTACCACTGTTTAAAGCACTGACGCAAGCCCAAACTTCATCCTCCTCAGGGGCAAACGCATGCATCTCAATCATAACAATCCCCTTCTGGAGGCTTTGTGTGTTTCTTCCTTCCCATGGAGACAGGACTAGACTCCTTACGAAAGCCAGACTTCCACTCTTTCCCCAACTACAAAGATTTCATTTTTGGATCAGTTGATTCAAAGATGTCTGATCCTTATAGTGCAAGAAAACAAAGTCCAGGAAAATAGGAGGGTCTGCCAATTCAGACCATAGCGCTTCCTCTTTCTTTAACGGTCCAAAACTGTGGCTACCAATAGGATTGCACAATTGGCTGAGAAATAATCTTTTTAAAAATAATAAAGGTAATTTCCACACGCACACAGACATCCACACAAACATTTCCAGTCACTTCACCTTAGTGTACTTCACAATTATACAAAGCATTGTTTCATATCATCATAGCTTTGATAAATAAATACACTGTAAAAAAAATGTTTTGTTGTGTAAAACTGCGTTAATTTTTAAATTAAAGGGTTAATTAATTCACCTCAAAATGAATATTCTAACATTATTTACTCATGCTATTTCGAATGCATATGACTGATCTTCTGTGGATCATTAAATGTGAATTTTCAAAGAAAACTAAGGTTACTCTTTTCAATCTAATGAAAGTGAATGATAAAAAAGCATTTTGGAGAATTTTCTTCAATCTTCGGACTAAATCTTCAATTTCTTAAAATGAATAATGTTTACAAAACTCCAAAATAACAGCAAATTTAAGTTCTAAAGCTTGCTCTTATTGTTTAAACATCCAGGCACATTAGCTCAACCAATGGTACTGAATGAGTTTAGTGGTGGAAAACTATCCATTTGTCTTTACAAGCATTTGCCAGGAAATCTGTAAACAGTCCTTATTTTTATTTATTTATTTATTTATTTTATTTTTTTTATTTTTGGAGTTCTGAGAAATAATAATAAAAAAAACACCTCAGAATACCCAGAAATGTCAAATGACTCAAAAACAATTCGCTAGATTTGTTGGACCGAGAAGACTTGTGAACTCAAAAACCTATCCACTATGATAGAGCTTTTACCAAGCTCTCTATCTAGTGTAATTGGACCATTACAAATAGTGCAGTCGTTTGGAGTGATGTTAGCGGTGTTTGCCAGCATGTTAGGACACTGATAATTATCTTAAGCACGATGCTGAATTCCCTGAGCTCATTTGTAATGCATCATAATGGGTTTGGATTTATATAGACCGCTGTACCTAGTGCACTTGTCCTAAACTTCTGCCCTGTTCGACCAAATGCGGCCGTAAAAGAATTGCTGAAATCACGTATATAATTGTGCAAATAGTTCCTGCACTAAACTCAGCACTCTAATGTTTTGTATAGATTTCAAAAATCTAAATTGGGCATTTTCTCTGTTGTTGAACCCACGTGTTACATACTGCTCCGAGACTTGGGTTGAGGATCCAAACGCAGGTTTATTAGGGCAATCCAGAACAGGCAATAAGTCAAAACACACAAGCAAACAATCCAAATGAGGAAAAAAAGGTCAGAAAACACAGGCAAAAAGGGTGATCCAGAAAACAGACAGAGAATAATAATAAAAAACAAGACACAGGAAACCAGAATAATGCTCAGAAACGCAGTGTAATAACATTCAAGACTTTGCAATGCGTGAGTGAAAACACGGAGCTTAGGGTACATTTACAAGACTTGTAAATGTACCCTAAGCTCCGTGTTTTCACTCACGCACCAAAAACGCTGTTGTCGTGTAAATGAGCACCCAAAATGCATAAAAAGTTTTTAGTTGAAAACAGTGTCGTGTAAACAGCCCCTTGTCAGACAAACACAAACGAGTTAAATCACACACAGGTGGAATGAATGAGACCATAATGAGCCATGGCAATGTGTTATGGAAAGTGTATAATGATGGGAGAGCAGTACATGAGACGGAAGGAGTGTCCTCTGGGGGTTATCACCACGGAGAAGGCCACAGCTGATGCTTTAAAGTGTTTGTGTAATGCGTCCTACCCAATAGCATCTCTATGATGTCGTGATGGCAGGTGAGAGCAAAATAAACACTTTAAAATGCTTTGAGGACAATTAAACACTTAAAGTGTTATTTTAGCATAATTTATATACTATTATAGTGGGGTATTTTTAATAATTTAAATTTACTTTTATTTTATGTTTTCAGATTTCTTTTTATCAAATTTTATTTCATTTTTTTTAGTATTATATTGTTTAGGTTTAATTTCTTTTTAGTTCAGTTTAACTTTTTAATTATTTCCAGTCAGTCATTTTAGTGCTTCAACTTAAAACCAATTCAAAATTTCTAATTTCTGTTTAGTTTTAAGTTTTTCATCTAGAAGTTACATTTTATTTTATATCAGCTTTGCTTCAATTAATAATTTTAGCTTTAGTAAACGATAATAACCCTGCATGATTTATGCAGAGAACTGATGGACTATTAGAGCTTTTCCACTGAGATGAACGGGATGCTATTGCTAACAGATGCTAACTTGCTTCAGGTATTATAGATCTCCTTCATGACCACATACATGTTGCAACGATTTATTGCAAACAAAGTGACAGAGGAGTAAAGTCCAGGTTCAGAAAGTAAAAGTCCTCCTCAGTTGTTCCAATCACCGGGATTTGCTAATTAGCACAGTTTTTCAGCCAGGAGAAAGAACTAATTAGTGAAATCAGCTGACTGAGTTCATGGGTGGAATAAACATCAGGACTTTTACTTTCTGACCCCTGGACTTACAGCTAAGAATTTGATACAGTTCATGCTTTTCTGTTTTGATTTACAGGAACCTTGAAAACAGCAATGCATAGGCATAGTAACTTTTGTTACAGTAAACATCTCTCAGCTGTGTGACCACATGCTAACAGCCAATCAGGATCCTTTAAATGCTAATCTTGTATTGCTGTATCCTCCCTGATGTGTTTCAGAGGGCTTATGGGATTGTCTTATGTCTCCCAGCATCACCTTGTCTCCGCCAAGTCCACACTGTCCCAGACACGCAGTGCTTAGTGTCCCAGAAAACCCGGCAGACTGTGGGCGGCTCTGTCCTCATCCTCAATGAGAGGCAGTGTATCCTCTGAGAGTTCTCCAGTTTGAAACAAGCGAGGCGTCAGTAATTTAATTGCTACTTCTAATGATGGCGTGGAGCGGTGAAGCACAGATGGAGCATAGGGCTTTTAATTAATGCCTACAATGATGTCACAATTCATTTCCTCTATGTTACAGCGGTGCATTACTATCTATCTATCTATCTATCTATCTATCTATCTATCTATCTATCTATCTATCTATCTATCTATCTATCTATCTATCTATCTATCTATCTATCTATCTATCTATCTATCTATCTATCTATCTATCTATCTATCTATCTATCTGTCTGTCTGTCTGTCTGTCTGTCTGTAAATCGCTAATCCTAACCAAGATTGCATTTATTTAATCCAAAAATACAGTAAAAAGTGATTTTTCTGTTGTTGTGATTGTAATTTATTCCAGTAATGATAAAGTCGAATTTCCATCTGCCATTATTGATTTTGGTCTTTGAGAAACATTTCCAATTAATGTGGAAAACAGTTGTGCTGTTTTTGTGGGAACCGTGATACTTTTTGTGGAATATATTTGTGGAAACTGTGATAAATTTTAAGGTTCTTTGATGAATATAAAGTCCAAAAGTCATTTATTTGAAATAGATTTTTTATATAACATTATGGATGTGTTTGCTGTCACTTTTAATCAGTTTAATAAATCATTGCTGAATAAAAGTATTTATTTAAAAAAAAAAAAAAAATCTTACTGACCCCAAATTTTTAAATGGTTGTGTGTGTATTTTAGTTTATTTTAGTTAAAAAGTTACAAAAAACGTTTCCCATTTATTTATGTTGTTCTGTATTTTGTGTGTCAAGTCCAAAGTTTGACAAAATACATTAGTCATAATTTTGTGTATTCACCAATAGTTTTCACTGAGCAGCACAAAGAAATTACATAAGTTCACCTACACGTCTTTTTGTAACACAGGCCTGTGTGTCAGGAAGAGTCCAAATATAAGTGACGAAAGCCAAAAGGTTACACTTTATCAGTATAAAAACAGAGGACCACAGAGAGGGAGGATATCCGCAAGGAAAGAAAACGAAACAGATAGCTTGAAATAAAGAGTTGCAAAGAGAAAAGAAAGAACTACACAGATAAAATAAACTACACTATTTGACTAAATGTATGAGAAAATGGCACTCTTCCCATTTTGTCTAGTGGTTGTTACATAAGCAGTTGTCCCGTTTAAAGAACAGACACAGACGGACAATATCCCCTCTCTGTTACTCTCATTCACCACCCCCTCTTCCTCACACCATCCTCCATCATATTCAGCAGAAAGTTCCGGACCCTCTTAAGTTCACTCCTTTCCATTGGTTCCTCCAGCATGTCTGCAGACAGCCTATCACAGTATCCTCCATGATGTCCTGAGTTACAAGCGCCCTGTTTATTTCACTACACAGAAACAGAAAGAAATGATGTTTAGTATGAAGGAAATGGAAGAAAACAAATCCACTGAAGGCCTCTGGACATTCCACACACTTTTCTGTTACTTTTCTTCTGACGTACATAAAATCAGCCAAGACTTCCGTTCCAGAATCAGCACTTCCGCAATCTATACTTTTGACCTTGCCTCTCGACCCACACTCACCGCATCTGCTATCCTCACTGTTGAGTGGTCATCATTTACAACGCATTCCCACACAATCCTGACACAAGCTCGCCATCTATTTATTCCAAATCTTGCTTGTGACTTTACCCTTGTGAAAGACAGGTTAAAAAATAAGTTAGAAAGAGTACCTATTGTGGAAATAATCTAATTTAAAAGAAAAACTCTCAACTAATGTTTCCGGACACTTAATTGCATGTTGCAAAAATGAAACGAAGTGCAAATGAAGTGCAATTAAATGAATAGTATATAGATTCAATTTATAATAAATGTTAGTAGGTAAGTGTGCTTTTTTGATCCACATAAGTAGGACTACACACACACGCACACACACACACACACACACGCACACACACACACACACACACACGCACACAAACATATTATATAGTTTGCAACTAAGTACAGTTTTAAAAAATATGGCCTACTTTTAAAATTTGAAGTGCTCTACTAGTGCACATTCAATACAATCAAGGCAAGCACACGTCTTTTTCACAAGGGTAGGCTATCTATAAGGTATACCTTTCACAACCTGACACAAAAGTTTCTGCTTTCTGTTTTTTGCATGATGATAAATAGCATTTTAAGTAATTAACTCTAAAATCAGAGGGTGGTTATGGATGGAGTGAGGCCACCCACCAACTGAAACGAATTGTTAAAGACATCAGTCATCCAAAAAAATAAAAAAATATCCTGCACATATCCTCTCCGTCACTATCATAAATCTTTCGTAAGTCCATGCACCCAGCCTGGCCACTAGCCTTCTCTGGTCAACTAGCTCCCCCATCTGTCCACACGAAATCTTAATCACGAGAGCCAAAATTGTTCCCTCTCAGCAGAGAAATGCACTCTAAGATTTCTGCTAAGGATCGCTCTGGAAAAACATCTGTTGTGTACAAACATCTGATAAACATCTTAGAAAAAGCATTTTTGCATACATTCTATCTAGATCATTAACATCTTAAAGACAATTTCTAAATGTCTCTTTAACATCTGACAGGAAACGTCTTGGAGACATATTGATGAGCAAACGCTCTAAAAAATACATCTTGCAGATATTAATGCACACATCAAATGGACGTCTCGGTGATGTACGTGTGCTATCAGGGTCAGTCAGTTCCAAAATCCCCATTGTGCGATATTCTGAGGGTCCCATATCTGCACCTGCTGACGAAATGTTAGATCTGTAACTGTGATGTCAGTCCATTATTGGATTCAGAACCATAAACACAGCAAATGATATTCAGACATATATAATCACTTTTATATCTTTTAGAATAGTTATATTATGTATTTTGCACTAAGGTGTTACAGCCTTTAATAAAGGCTGTAACACCTTAGTGCAAAATATACTAGCTGAGTTAGTATATTATAGCTGAGCCCTTTATACTAGCTGAGTTGCCTCTGTTTAAACAGAACTTTTTTTCTTTTGGAATAGGCTATCCCTAAATAAAGAATAGAAAAAAAGAGTAACTTTAATAGGTCTACTTAAATTATACTGCTTAGTTCTGAGGGTCAAGTCAATTAACTATAAATGTCTTAAGTATAGAAAGAGTTCAGAGAACAAACACCCAGAATACTCTGAAATGCTAAATGACTCACAACCTATTCACCGGATTTGTTGGACTGAAAATACTTAACTCAACAAACTCTCAGAGCTTTTAATCGCTCTATTTTGCGTAATTGGACCATTACAAATAGTGCAGTCATCTGCAGCACTGTGCTTTCCTTTGCCAGTATGTCGGGACACTGAAAACTAGCATTTAGGCCTAAGCAAGACACAGCATTCTCTGTTCTCATTTGTACAGTAGGTTACAATTATTTTAATAGACAACGGAACCTATTGATTGTAGCCTATTGTATTGATTGATTATGTCCTTCTTTAAACATAATCAATCGTGGTACACATAAATTCAACAGCTTAAAGGTTCCGGCACCTCAGATAAATCAATAAATAAATAGATTTGTTAATATCAATAATAGCGCGAAGGTAGGCTATTGTTAAAAAAAAAAAAATGTCTGAAGTTATGGAGGGATTATTGGGTCAGATTGAAAACTAAAAGTCTAAAACTAAAAGTCTTAAACGAAAACTAAAAGTCTAAATCTGAAACTAAAAGTCTAAGTCGAAAACTAAAAGTCTAAGTCGAAAATGAATTTGGTATTTAGGATTTGGCATTTTGTATTTAGGATTGGGCATTTTTTATTTTGGATCGGGCATTTAGTAATTTAGCCATTTAGGATTGGGAATTTGGGGATTTAGGTTTGGGCATTTGAGGATTTAAGATTGAGGAGTGTATGCAAATAAGGAGGCGTAGGCCAAATACTGGAGGCTGGGTTTGAAATGGCTGGTGCGCAGAGGCACCTTATGGACAGCAGAGGGAGCTCCCAGTGCTAAGGAGCACACTGTACCAAGCAGAGCGGGTGAGCAGGGCTGGAGCGAGGACTGTAGCCTACTTTATAATGTGATAACTTCAACTTCCAGCGCCTGTCTCAACAAAGATGCTAGCTCTGGCTTTGCCACTGTTAATGTGGCAGCCAATGTTTAATAAACTCCTTCAATGGAGGTGGAGCAAGGCCATGCCAGACCTTATAAACAAAGCATGCATAATTCAATTTTTTTACATTTTCAAAACTCAATAGATTATGTTTTTTATTTATTTTACAGTGGTGAAATGAAAGGTTTTTTTTTATCAAACACTTTTGATAAAAATTTGGCCCACGCCTCCTTATTTGCATACACTCCTCAATCCTCAATCCTCAAATGCCTAATCCCGAATCCCCAAATTCCCAATCCTAAATACTAAATGGCTAAATGACTAAATGCCCTGACTAAATGCCCAATCCTAAATACCAAATGCCCAATCCTAAATATCAAATTCATTTTCGACTTAGACTTTTAGTTTTCGACTTAGACTTTTAGTTTTAGACTTAGACTTTTAGTTTTAGACTTAGACTTTTAGTTTTAGACTTTTAGTTTTCAATCTGACCCAATAATCCCTCCATATGAGGTAGCCCTTCCGCATCAAATCAAAACGTAATATCACCCCCTGGCCCGCCTTCACAAACACGCTTTTCCGACGTTATATATATATGTTCTCCGTCTGTCTGATTAGAGGACATAACGTTCACGCATGCCGACAATGTCCTCATGGACTCACAGTGGTTGAAATTAGGTAAGGTTAGTAGATTCGATATTCGCCGGACATTTGTTTTACCTTGCCACTGTCCCAGGGCGGGAGTGGGGCCACTTTTCAGCCCGGGAGTTTCAGGCCTAACACCGGCCCACTTTTTCCATAGTGGTAGAAATTTGATGAATAAAAGCAACAGTTCAGCTCTTACTATTGTGTAGTTTTTATTAATACTATGGTTCAACAAATAATGTAAAGGTTAAATAATAATTCAGAGGGGGGAGAGAACTCCATCACATGGTGCAACCCTTGCATAGGCTGCACGCTCCGGTGTCAGAATGCAGAATGTGTGGAGCCTAATTTAAG
Organism: Gila orcuttii; assembly: GCA_026230005.1. NCBI lineage: Eukaryota > Metazoa > Chordata > Actinopteri > Cypriniformes > Leuciscidae > Gila > Gila orcuttii. Next base: position 29,458,782 of record JAPDVR010000019.1, on the reverse strand, counting down.
ATAGACTAACGTGACAAAAAAAAGTGAAGCGGCCCAAAAGTGAAGCGGCCCATCGGGAATTCTCCCGATTACCCACTCCGGGCCTGCACTGTTCTATAAGGGTCGGCAGTCTTACAAAGCAGTATTAATTTTATAGTTAGCAGGATTAGTTTTAACATTATTAAATCATTGTTTATCGAGATGAAATATTCATTCAAAATCACCTACGTGCGTTAATGCTGCATATTTGTAACTTACCTGAGAATGCTTTGACGCGTTCCCACAGCGCATGATAGAACGTCTGCCAATTCCACCAACTGCCGTAAACGTAGCCTATAGCTAATTTGTATTATTTAATATTAGCCTACTTTTAACATTTAAAAACAGACGTCTTCAAATTCCAAAGCTTGTAGAAGGATACTATTGGCAATATTGACTTAGGCTACAGCTTTGCTGGTAGCCTTGAGTAAATTGTCTTAGAAAATTATTCATAAAACATATAACTCAGTTGAGCCTATATTTCTTCACTGACACAGACAAAAATGAAAAGACTATCAGTCAAAGTTCAGCTTTAGGAGAGGAAGAAATAGGTCAGGATAAGGTGACAGAGAGAAAAAGAAAGATGGAGGCCCACTGACATGGTTTTAAAGCTACTTCTTATCCATTTTTTTGGCCTTCAAAAGTCTTAAATTGCACATATGTACATTATGTAGGTCAGAGAAATCCAAATTTTCATTTGAATTTACATTGAGAAAAACGAACTTGTGTTATATATTGTGGTGTTCAGCATTTTTAACATAGTATCGTCATCATATCAGTGTAGATGTAGATCAGAATCAGAATCAGAAAGAGCTTTATTGCCAAGTGTGCTTGCACACACATGGAATTTGTTAGATGGCCTTAAACCATTAAAATATCAAATAAGTAGGCTATTGTGATACTCGGTGCCACAGTGACACTCCTGTCCCAAAAAGTATTTCTATACCACGATACTCAATATGTTGTCCTATGGTGAGTCATTTTTCCCTGTTGCACCTATACAAAGTTTAAGGCTTCCCCCACCTGCCAAATCCCACTTTAACCACCCACCCCACCCACACACACACACACACACACACACACACACACACACACACACACACACACACACACACACACACACACACACACACACACACACACACACACACACACACACACACACACACACACACACACACACTAAAACATAATCAAAAAACAAAACTGTTCGCCAATAAAACTGAAGCTTTTATTTTGTTGCAAACCAGACTTTTATTTTGAAAAATGTAGCATGTTTCCTGTTTAGGCTCTTTGGCTTGCTGCAGGTTTCAATCTGGATTTCCAGATTGATACTAAAGTACCTAACGTAATACATGTAACGTTACAGCCAGCGATTCGCGAAACTTCATATTGATGATTGATCGGAATGATTTGTGAGTTGGCTTTCATTGTCAAATAACGTTTTTCTTTAACTGACTGTACTCACAATGTGTGGTAGCCATGTAACGTTAGTATGTAAGTTAACGTTAACTGTTACAACTAAGTTAGCTGTAACGTTACGTCCTGAAATTATGTCTGACTAACGTCACTGTATTTCCACACTCAAACGGTCGGTTCATGCTTGTAATCTTTACAAATAAAATGTCAACGGGTAAATATAATTAAGCAAATATATATTTGTGTGTATATATGTGTGAAATCAGTATATTTGCTTGTTTACTGAAGCAATTGTTGCTTTTCAGGATACGTGTAACGTTACTGACGCATGTATGATTCAGTTGAAAGGAAACACACTAAAAGGGATCTGAAATTATGAGTGGAAGGAGGAGTAAACCCAACCGGGGTGGAGGACGGTTCAATAAACCCAGAGGAGTTGGAAGAGGTAGAGGAGGAGGAGGAGGAGGAGGAGGTGGTGGAGGAGGAAGCAGGAAAGCTGCCAGTGGAGGCTGGGATGATGGAGATGATTTCAGTCTGGATTTTGGTCCGAGTCAGTCATTCAAGCCTCCCTCATCTAGAGGTTCAAGAGGTGGAGGTGTCCGTGGAGCTCGTGGAGGAGTCCGTGGAGCTCGTGGAGGAACTAGCAGAGGAAGATCTCAGGGACTGCCCAGAAGACATGATGAGGAGGAGAAGAGATCCAGATTTAGACCTGAGCAAGTGCAACTACCCTTGCAGAAGATACACATGACATCAGAGAACAAACTACAGGTCAAAGAACTGCTGCGGGAACTTCAGAACCAGGACTATCACTCATCAAACAGGTGAACTTGTGTTTTGTTTCTATTGTTTCAGAGGCCTTGTTTCAAGTATGTCTAGTTTTAAGACACAAACCAAACCAATCCAACCAACTTCAAGATGAATCACAACATTACACTGTAATAATAGCATATCAGATTAATAATAGCAGTACTTTAGATTGTGTATTTATATTCTCGTATGAGGGAACGAACTACTCATCCCATGAAGCATTGCAAGTGATGTACTTATTGAGAAGTCTTTATGTAATTCTCATTTGTATTTGTATTGTCAAATTGTACATTTTTGAAAGACTTTCTGCAAAACTGATTAAAAAAGAACATTGGATGGGAAAGACATTATCTATATTACAATAATTTTGTAAACTTTATAAGTCTGAATGACAAATTCTCTGTAACAAACTTGAAGTCACCCAAGACTGTGAAAAATGCTAAAGGTACCTATTGTATTATGAATCTGTAGTTTGCATCTATACATACATCAAAGTATTGACTTTATTAAACCACATCAAAGGTCTTGAAACCTTAGCTATATATAATTGGAAAATGAATGGGAGGTTTACTTCTAAACCCCTCTTTTGCTATCTAAGTTGTAGTTTATATTGGTTGTTCAATGTTGAATAATCTATTTTTGTCATATAGCAGCTCTGATTATGAAGGTGGTGAGGAGGAAGTGGACAAAGAAGACGAGTATGATGAGTTGGACCATCGTAACGAAGGTCAGTTCTGGGTTACCCATGATGATGGCGTGGAATATGCAGAGAATGAGGACTGGATGGAGGATCCGGTCCAGGAGAAGAAAGCAAAGCCAGACCCGGTGATCTCCCTGTTTGCTCTGGGCACTCTTTGCAGGTACAAACAGACATCACTCATAATATTTCAAGATCATTGTAGTAATGGTAGACTGTACAAAAAAATCTGTTAAATTTACAGTATAAACAGCACTTGTGGTGGTCAGAAATTCACTGTAAAAAAATTCAGTGATATTGTTTGAGGTATTACTGGATGTCATATTGGTGCCTGCCTATCATACAACTTATAACCGTATATTTAATTATTTAATATAACGTTAATATATCAATCAACTACCTAAATCTGATTTTTACCTTAAAATGTACTGAAAACCACCATGATAATACAGGTGGTACAATTGGAAGCCACATGATGAATTAGAGCTCATTGTAATGTGGCCTGTCCATAAAACATGGCCAATACTCATGTATAGACAGTGCACAGTGTCATACAAACAAAGACAAAACACCATCGAATGTTTATTACTGATAACAAAAATGAGAAGAACCAATATTATTTATATATAATACCATAAATTATATGGTAATTCATAGTTTTTACTGGCAATAACCATGAATTTGACAGTATATTACAATGCAATGGTAAACCATTTACAGTCTTTCACTGTATATTGTTTGTATGCAATAAGTGTATAAAGTAACATAAAATGTAATCCAAAACACCATAATGTACAATACTGATAATACAAATGAGAAGAAACAAAATTATTTATATAAAATGGGATCACATGGAATCTCTTTTTATTGTTAACTTATTACCATCAATTAATATTATTTATTACCATAAATTATATAATAATTCATAGTTTTAATTGCAATAACTATAAATTGCATGGTATTTCACAGTTAACTCGCATATAATGCAATGTTAAACCATTTCCCCCCAAACAGTTTCCCCCCTATATGGTAAGGTAAGGTAACAAAGTTAACCAGTCCAAAGGTTTTTACCATAGCATTTTTACAGTTTATTTTCTGTAAAAATTACAACCTTTTTAAACACAATTAAAGAGTTTTACATGTTATAACATAACATGTGCAAATAGATTATTTCTGGATGGTAGTGTACTTTAAAAAAAAAAAAAATTACAGCTCTTATATTAAAAAAAAATTACAGCTTTTATAAAGTACTAAATCTGATTGTTCACTCAATATATTAGTAACTCAAGATTCCCCATGTTTCAGGTATGGGTTTGACCGTGAGCGCAGTAGACAAGCTTTGCAGGCCGGAGAAGAAAGTGGACGTGGTGAGGTTGGAGCGACATTAGAGCTCCTCCTATCCCAGATGTTCACCGAACGTTTTGGCTCTAGCGCCCTCAGCCCCCAGAGGCCTGACCTCCCTCCATTGGAGGAATGTGTAGCTTTGCGACAGGAAGAAGCCTTCGCTTTGACCGCGATCTACGGAGAGCGGTTCTGTGAGCGCATCAGCAGTCGTGTTTGGACTATTCAGCTTGATTTGCTATGGTTGGATGTTAGCCGGATGAAAATTTCAGAATCTCCGAAATGTAAAAAGCAGTCGGGGTCTGGTCAGATTTGCAAGTTTTACCTAAAGGGGGCTGGTTGTAAGTTTGGCAACCGCTGTAATTTCAAGCACCAAACTCATGAATCGAGCTCTTCCAGAGATTTTTGTAAAGGAAGTCAACCAGGGTTTAGCAGCACAGAAGCTCCCGTTTACCAGCTGGAGATTCGTTTCCAACCAGGTAGTTTTTATCCTTTTCAACCTCCTCTCGTGGCCTTCAGTAGCACAGATGAATCGCTCTCAGGGCCGGGCCGCCTCAATGTCACAGAGTACCTGTTCGGTCAGTCACTCAGTGCTGCGCAGGAAGGTGAGCCGGTGGTCTACACGCTAATTTCCTGTCTGGAGGAGGACGGACCTGTCAGAGAACTGCTGTCAGCTGCTCATCACAAGTACAGTGCTCCGCCCCCAGTACTGGCTCCACCCACTGTCACTCCGGCAAGGAATCGGAGCAGTAGGAACATCGTAGACAGCATTGCGAATGGTTCAGCAACTAGAGATCGTTCAATCAAGACCACCGAGACCACAAACCACAGACTGAATCAAAAGGAAGGTGAGGGATTGGACGTCTCAAAACTTGTCATTATTTAAAGTAACCATACTTCATCCAAAAATGTATTTGCTGTGTGTTCACTTAGATGCTTCATTCCTAAGAGCGGATATTAATGAAGAACAAGATGAGGATGATTATGAAGATGTAGAGGAATGTATCCCAGTGGAAAACGAAAGCTATGTAAACTTGAGGAAGAGGATGGTGAAGGCCGAGATCAAAACAGAGCAAATACAGCAAGAGAACAAGAAGCTCTGCAGAGAGTTCAAGAGGAAACAGGTAACGCACCTGACGATTGGGCAAGACATACACTGCCCTCATTGGCTTGGATGGGTCTGAATGTTTTTGGTGTAGTAAATTATGAATATTCGCTGTAATTATTGCAGAAAATAAGCTCTGTGACCAACAAAAGTTTATTATTCTTAACACGTTTTGTTCATCAAGATAATCTTGACTTATTAATACAAATATGGAGCCTAAAACATTTGGCACAAGCAAAAAGCTGAAGTTCGGCTGTAAACAAACTACACCATGGTCACATGACTTCAGCTTCACAACCACTAAGCTTTAGATAACTCTTTCAATCTTTAATCTACAAGTTTGAAAGTTTGAGGTTGTATAGTTTGCAAGTGAGGGAGTAGATTAGTTAATGACATTTAATGTCCCCGACAACCTCTGGAGTCCTATTTAACCACTTAACAAAGCAACCACCTTTTTCAAGACACCTAAAAGGTTTAAAAAATACCACAATTGTGGTATTACAGATGTATTTTATATAATTTGAATAAAACATTAAAATATTTTGAGCTTGTGTTATCCACAGACCAAAAACCCAATGACTTTCAGGACAAGGGCACTGGAAGTGCAAAAATGCCAACTTGTTTCTGGGTTTTAGTACTCAACTTTCTTTCATGGGTCATAAAAATAGAGTTTTTGAAGAGTACTCAAAAATTCCTAACAATAGTTATAATGACTAATGCTAAGTCACAATTGTTCTGAAATCATATGATAGTTTTGCGTATCGTACAGACTTAAATTTAAGTTTTATTAACTGAAAATCTTGTGCTCCAGTGTAGGCCTGCATCCCAATTCGTCTACTTATACTATACCTACTCTTTTTGTAAAGAAAAAGTACATACTTTTGAGTGTGTAGCAGAAGTAGGCTAGCTTTGGGACATAATACTTTGTCATAATTGTTCCTTAAATGGACAGCTCTGTCTCTTAGTTACATGCATCCTGTCACAGTTTAAACTGCCCTGTCAATCATCTTGTCAGTTAAAATCCTCCTACATTCAATTTAATTTAATTTCATACCGTTTTGGAGAGAAATGTAGTAGCACATTAATCTGTCAGTCGTGGGGTCTTTAATGTGGAGAACTCTTTTTCAATTTGCATAATGATGCATTTTAACGTTAATGACCAAACGTATCCTTACAGAAGTTCACAATGCTGTTACAGATGAAATATAATGTGGATAACATTGAATAAATATCTATTCATCAGGTTAGATACTGATTATTAATCACTCAAACCCCTTTATCTAAACCTCTCTACTTAACCGTTGGACTTCCACTCCTGCCTTGTTTGTTGTTTAAAAAAAAAATTGTGTTCGTGTTTGTAGTTGATGTGGGATGTGGGGTGATGGCGCAGTGGATAAGACACATGCCTTTGGTGTGAGAGACCAGGGTTCGAATCCACTGCGAGACACCAATGTGTCCCTGAGCAAGACACTTAACCCCTAGTTGCTCCAGAGGCGTGCGACCTCTGACATACATAGCAATTGTAAGTCGCTTTGGATAAAAGCGTCAGCTAAATGAATAAATGTAAATGTAATGTAAATGTAGTTCTGATCGAATTCTTGTCCAACGTGCAATGGGTTGTGGGCAATATTAGCTGTAAGAGTGAGCACGGATCTGCACTTCAGATTCTAACCAGAAAAAGAAGACCATCTGGGTATCTTTGGTGTACTCGTTTCAACATGCTATGATTTGGGACACACACTAATTCTAATTTCGAATACTATTTAGGACGGATAGTATGCGAATTGGGATGCAGCACAGGTTTTATATCCAATATGCTGCCTTTAACACATTGCTTCTGGTATTATGTCAAATTTCATTGGTTCCCCCATGTCTTGTGACCAAACGTCATTATAAAGTACTTTTGGAGTGAATTTTTTTTTTGGAGTCATTTTTGAGTTTGCAACACCCTGTCCCTATTATATGGAAGAGAGCAGCAAGGGTATTGTTCAAATGATCACATTTTCTGTTTCACAGAAGTAAGTTTGAAATCGATTTTCCAGTATCATCATTTGGGTTAACTGATCCGTGTGTGTTCTCTCCGTCAGTCTTCGAGGCGGTATACATCGATGCAGGAGCAGAGGCAGAAGCTTCCTGCATGGCAGAAGAAAGAGGTCATACTGGAGTGTTTGGATAAGAACCAGGTTCTCGTCATCAGTGGGATGACTGGGTAGGACTATGATCTGCGTTATTGATATTCTGTTAACCAATTTTTCTTTTTCTTTGTTGTTCTTGACATCTCTTCATGTCTGAATTAATGTAACTTTAGGTGCGGGAAAACCACTCAGATTCCTCAGTTTATCCTGGATAATTTCCTCCAGACTGGGCGGCAGGATAGAGTGGCCAACATTATGTGCACTCAGCCACGCCGAATCTCTGCCATCACTGTGGCGACCCGAGTGGCCCAGGAACGAGCAGAGGCCCTGGGTCACTCTACAGGCTACCAGATCCGGCTGGAGACCGTCAGGGTAACACAGTTTTTACATACTAACCACATTTACTGGTTCTATTTGAGACTGAGTGATAGAAAAATATTTACAATATATTTTCATTTGATTATCGTTTGTTAAATTGCTGCTGCCATAATTGCTTGAAAATGCACACAAATAAGTGATTTAATTTGTTGATTATTACTAGGTGTGTTCACACTTGGCAGGCTTGGTTAAATTAAAAGGAACTGAATAAGTGTGAACGCAGCCATATGAACCTTGGCGCGCACCAAACAAGCCTTTTCATGGGTCTTGGTACACTTTCAAGCAAACTCTGTTGCGGTTCGACTGAAATATGAATGCGACATGGCCCAAATACATCTAAAATAACCAAAACAGGACGTGATGTCACAAGATGCGACTCTAATAAGGACAGAATGCTCAAGCCTACCTACGGCCTACCTAGAAGCTATGTTGGCCATTGCAGTTCGGTACAGGCGTCACAACCGCCGTCTTCTTGCAGCAGATCTTCGTTTGTGTGCAATGGAGGAATTCCTGGTTCTGTTTTGACTCCTTAACACATTTATAAGCTCTTCTCGAGTTCTCGTTTGGTAAAAATACCATCAAATGTACGCACATACAACAAACACATTTATCCCAGCACACAGCATTGTTTTGAAAGTTTGGAAATTCCGCCACAAAATATACTTCATAAAAGCCGTGTTTTTTGTTTGATTTGTATCTTTAGGTTTGGTGTTAAAAATGACAGTGTGAACGCTAAGCGAACCAGGACTAAATAAAACCAGACCAAAAAAAAGTGCGAACACACCATTAATGTATTTTTTACTATATTTTAGATCCTGCATTAAACACTTGCAATTAAATTGGTTGCAATAACATTTGGTCCTCCTCATTACGGTTTCATTCATTGAATAAAATCATTCAAGGCAAATGCATAAATACCAAGATGTATATTGTAGATAGAAAAAGGCTGAAATCTCAATATATATACACTACCGTTCAAAAGTTTGGGGTCCATAAGATTCTTTAATGTTTTTGAAAGAAGTTAAAACTGTAATATTGTCAAATGTTATCACAATTTAAAATAACGGTTTTCTATTTTTATATATTTTAAAATGTAAATTTATTCCTGTGATTGCAATTTTTCAGCAGCCATTACTTTAGTCTTCAGTGTGCCATGATCCTTCAGAAATCATTCTAAAATTCCCAAGTAACATTTCCTTTTTTTAACAATGTTGAAAACAGAAATACAATTTCTTCAGGATCCTCTAATGAACAGAAAGTTCAAAAGATCAGCATTTATTTAAAATAGAAATCCTTTGTAACATTGCAAATGTCTTTACTGTCACTTTTGATCAGATTCATACATCCTTGCTGGATTATTAATTTCTCTAAAAAAAATCCTGGTCTTCCTAATGTTATTGTATATGTTTTCTTGTATCTAGTCCTCTAGCACAAGGCTGATGTTCTGCACCACCGGTGTCCTTTTGCGGAGGCTAGAAGGTGACTCTGAGCTCCGTGGCATCACACATGTGATCGTGGATGAGGTCCATGAACGGACAGAAGAGAGGTCTGTGGAAAGCACACATGGACTTAAAAACACATTCACATGATGTGAGTCTAATAGTAAAATGATTCCTGTCTTGCAGTGACTTCCTGTTGCTGGTTCTGAAGGATCTAATTGTAAAAAGGACTGATCTGAAAATAATTATGATGAGTGCAACCCTGAATGCTGAGCTCTTCTCACAGTACTTCAACAATTGCCCTAGCATCCATATACCAGGTACTCCTATTACACTGGTACTGCTCCCATTATAGATAAAGAAAGAAACCATAAATTATACTTTTCTGACTTGTGGTTAGAAACTTAATAAATCTTTATCTTGAGCCAAATAAGCAAGCTGACATTCAGTACAATCTATATCTTTTATTTAGAATACATACAAATGTAATTTACATATTATAGTTTGTCAAGAGATTTAAAGCGTTGTTTTCGAATAGTGCGCATGTGCGAACGTGCTTTAGTACTTAAGAACGAGCCTGGAAATAAAGCAAAATAACATAGAAAAATGAGAAATACTCCTCAGTTGCCAGGTCCGTAATTTATAGCAAAACATCTAGCATTAATTCAATGTCAAACTGATTTATTGAAAGTAGTCATCACTCCTCCACGTGCGTGATATCATTAACCAATGTTGTTGAACTACCAATTTGCGACAGTACGGTGTCAGGAAACAGTCGTGATTAGCTAGGTGATTTCTTCGAAGATGCATCGTACTATGGTAGTTAAGCAGCGAGTTACATTGTTGTACGGGAAACATACCCCTGTTTAGTTCCTTTCTCTTTGAAGCCACTCCTTCTGAAAAGCTCAGTGTGCTCTGATTGGTGGGCTGGACCAGTGTGTTGTGATTGTTCAACCGCTTCAAACAAGTTTGAAATGTCACACCCTTAGCATAACCGTGAGTTTTAAAACACTACTAACGCAACTCAACCAGGCTTGGCCCTGTTATTTGCACATGCTTTGGGGTGGGTATTATTTAAATGAGGAATTTTGTGACCTGTACATTCCTAGAAGAAAATTCAAGACTACAGTTGAGGCGTTTCAGAAAGTTCAGAAACACTGCCTACTGATATAGAGAATAACTCCCTTTGGAGTGGAATTTGTGCTTTGTAACTTTGCTGAACTTTTTATGCTCAAACAGCAACATTACAAACCAAAGAAAGTTGTAAATGTAAAAAAATAATAATAATTACTCATTTTTACTAAACATTCACTGATTCATGTTATTGATACTTTTTTTTTTACCATAAAAAAGATTCTTAGTGAACCTTTAAAAATATGTAAACTCTATAGTTTTTAAGGATCTAACCTATCACACATTTCTTACTTGCTTTTTCAAATTGACTATCCTATCTGAAGGACGCACATTCCCAGTGGAGCAGTTCTTCCTTGAAGACGCCCTCGCTAAGACCAGGTATTGACATACAATACATATTGCTTAGTCTACGATTATTCTTCTACATACTTCTTCACACAATAATAAAAATACAGTCTTTACAACACACGTTTTGTTTATTTGTTGTGAAGGTATGTAATTGAAGATGGTAGTCCATACCGACGCTCCTCAAAGCAGAATCGCCCCCCCGGTCAGGGTGGCGCTGCTGGGAAGGCCCGGGCTCCTGTTGAAGACTTTGATGATGATGGTTGTGGCTGGTCCTTTACCTCCTTGATGAAAAAGGATTCGATCAAAGACTCCATCCCTGATCAGCAGCTCGGTCAACAGGAGCTCACTGTTCGATATTCTAGTAAGTACACTAGATTTTTGTTATTTGTTTTTTACTCTTACTTTTTTTTTTCATCCTTGTGCTGTAAAAATTGCATGCAAATCTCTAATTCGTTTTGATAACTATTACAACTAAATGCATTTAATTCAGTTGTGGTGGTACTAATTTATCGGCCTCCTATATCTACTAAGGAGTTTATTGATGAGTTTGCCGAACTTTTAAGTGGATTCAAACAAATTATTATTAAATTGTTAATTATTGGTGATTTTAATATTCATGTTTGCTGTGGTACTGATTTGTAATCAAAATAAATGTTATATCTGGTGGAATCATTTGACATCGCACAATGGGTAGACAGCCCTACTCATTTACAGGTCCACACGCTAGACTTGGTTTTAAACAATGTTGCGCGCATGACAAGTAAGTTATGTAATCGGATTACTTTTTTCAAGTAATGAGTAAAGTAACATTACTTTTAAATTTACAATGAAATATCTAAGTTACCTTTTCAAATAAGTAATGCAAGTTACTTTGTTTAGCCATTTATTTACAGTCCAGCTCTCTACACAGAATTTAATACCAGAGAACATCAAACTGTTCTAAGTTTTCTCAGATGTATAAAGATATTAGTACCATTGAACTATAGAGAGCCCTAAATATATATTTTATTCTTTTTAGTTCTACCTTTCTTAGTTTTTTAGATTATGTTGTCCCATTAAAACCTAAATGCCTTAAAGAGAAAAATTAGCCATGGTTAAATAAGACTGTACACTCACTTACACTCAGTGCAGACAAGCTGAGCGAAGGAGGAAAAAATACAGACTCCAGATGTCCTCTGAAGCCCTGAAGGATACTTTGTCAAACTTTCAAAGAGCAGTCAAGAATGCAAAATCCCAATATTATTCCAACATCGTAGATAAATATAGGCATAAGCATAAAATTATTTTTCTACTTTTTACTCTGCTTTAAACCCCTCTTCAAAATCTCAGCATGTGCCCTTATCAATCAGAATTGAGGACTTTCTCAGATTTAAAAAAAAAAAAAAAAGAAGATTTCTAATCGGAGGCTACGGACTATACAGACTGTCTATAAATAGCCTGCACCTTCCTCTTGCTTATTTGTTTGACATATATTTGAATTCATCTCTATTTCTTTACCCAAATTAAGTCTGCATATTGTTCAGTTGATATTCTCTCACCACATACCATGCAATTTTGAGACACTTTAGGGCCAAGCCTTCTTTCTATTGTAAATAAATAACTTTGTACGGAGACTTTTCCAGCAGACCTTAAACATGCTCTGGTGGTTCGATCTCTTAAGAAACCAAATATTGATTCTATTTTACTTTAAAATTACTGGCATATTTCCAATCTAAACTTTATCTCAAAAGTTCTTGAAGTTCTTGCCTCACTGATCTGAACTTATGCACCTTACAAAAAAAGTTCACTTAAGATTACTCGCCTCAAAAAAAACAAAAATAAAACCTGTGCTGTGCACAAGCTCAGATTGAATCCATTCAAATTGAATCAATCAAATTAAATCCAGTATTTGGCAATAATATTGCATAACAAGATATTTGTAAGCTATTTGTTTGTAGGACGGTCATCAAGTGTAACAAGGTGAAAAAAAAAAAAAAACTCTACATTTTGGGAAGCTATACCCTGTGTGACCAAAGTCAGTAAATTTTAGTCCAATGCAATAACATTAACTAGCTTTTTCGGGGAAAAGGAAAATCCTTGTGATTGTGATGGTAAAAAGTTCAACCTGCTAGTTAAATGTGTTCTTTATATTAGTTATCTGTGCAATCTGATATAACACACTGAACCCTAGTGAGTAAAATATCCTTGTGCTTCTTTTGTTAAGATTACTCAAAGTCTGTAGTGAAAACGTTGGCTGCTATGGATCTTGACAAAATCAACATGGACCTGGTGGAGAGTCTGTTGGAGTGGATTGTTGATGGAGACCACAGCTACCCACCAGGTAAAGAGCACAGTAAACCCCTGTACTACATGCCTGCCTAAAATAATTACAGCTTTCTTATCAAGGTTAAAAAAATTCACTTTGATTGACTGTTTTTTTTTGTTCTTCTTTTGTGTATGTGTGAATGCACAGGGGCTGTTTTGGTCTTCCTACCAGGACTGGCTGAAATAAAGCAATTATATGAACAGCTGCAGTCTAACAGGATGTTCAATAATAGACGAACAAACAGGTATATTTTTCTACTGGGGTCAGTAGTTCAGTTATTGTTGTTCATGTAAATGGGCATTTGATTTTAAAAAGTAGTCTTTATGAGTGAATTTATAAAGAACATGTCCTGGACATATTTAATCTCATTACTATGATGAAAAAAAAAAATTAATTAATAAATTGTAAAGTTTTTATCCATGATGGTAGTATTTGTACTACTATATCTGTAATGTATGCTAATTAACTGGTAAATAAAAGTTTACTGAGAATCACCATTGAGAATAATGGGAAATATGAAAAACATAACATTACTATATCATATTATTATTATACACTAACGTTCGGAAGTTTGGAGACAGTACGGTTTTTTTGGAAACAAATTCATAGTTTTATTCAACAAGGATGCATTAAATTGGTCACAAGTGACCATAAAGAAATTTATAATGTTACAAAAGATTTCTATTTCAAAGAAATGCTGTCCTTTTGAACTTTCTATGTGTCAAAGAATCCTGTAAAAAAAAAAAAAATTACTATTTCCACAAATATATTAAGTAGCACAACTGGCTCCAACTATTTTATTACAACAACAATAATAAATGTTTCTTGAACATCAAATCAGCATATTAAAATGATTTCTGAAGGATCATGTGACTCTGAAGATTGGAGTAATGATGCTGAAGATTCAGCTTTGCCCTAGCAGAAATAAATTACATTTACATTACAGTTACGTTGAATTGTAATAACATTTCAAAATATAACTGTTTTTACTGTATTTTTGATCAAATAAATGCCAGATTAAAATTGTAACCAACCCCAAACTTTTGAACAATAGTGCATATTATTATAAAACTAATAAAACGTATAACAAATAATAAAACAGTTCTTTTGGACAAGTGTTTGCCAGATTCACCTGTAAGAATCAGATGATGAAATTTAGTTATGTGTGTGTCTAAAATTTCTAGGTGTGCAGTTTATCCTCTACACTCGTCCCTGTCCAATGAGGAGCAGCAGGCGGTCTTTACCCGGCCACCTGAGGGTGTGACCAAAATCATCATCTCCACCAACATTGCTGAAACTTCTGTCACCATTGATGATGTGGTGTATGTCATAGACTCTGGCCGGATGAAGGAGAAGAGGTTTGACTCACTGTTTGCTTTATATTGGTGCTGAAGCCTGTATTTGTGAAACCCTATAAAAAAAAAATATAGATGTTTGTTTTTCCTGGATAACATTGATTGTTCTTTGTGGATTTGGATGCATTATCATAAATTTGTGCGTGTGTGTTAGGTACGATGCCAGTCGCAGTATGGAGAGTCTAGAGGACGTGTGGGAGTCTCGTGCCAACGCTCTTCAGAGAAAAGGCCGTGCCGGTCGTGTGGCGTCAGGCGTCTGCTTCCATCTGTTTACCGGCCACCGCTTCACACACCACCTGAGCCAACAGCAGCTGCCTGAGATCCAGAGAGTTCCTCTGGAGCAGCTCTGTCTAAGGTAACCAACTTCATATTGGGCGGTCGTGACCTAATGTTTAGATAGTCAGACTTGTGACCTGAAGGTTATGGGGTTCGATTCTCAATGCCGGCAGGAAAATTGTAGGTGATGTAGTTGGGGGTGTGAATGAACAGCGCTCTCTTCCACCCTCAATACCCATGTCTGAGGTGGCCTTGAGAAAGGCACCTAACCCCTAATTGCTCTCCGAGCACGTGTGTGTGTGTGTGTGTGTGTGTGTGTGTGTGTGTGTGTGTGTGTGTGTGTGTGTGTGTGTGTGTGTGTGTGTGTGTGTGTGTGCGTGCGCATGGGTTGAATGCAGAGGACAAGTTCATGTCAAGACACTTTCACTTAAAAGGAAAAAACAGCATGGTTTTCCTTTTAATTAATATAAGTAAACCTGATTTCAGTTTCAAATTAATTTCAGGAATACATGGCCTATCGGCCCATAGTTCCACAAAATCACAATAGCATGACAGATGTTCTTTCTTCATTCCATGGTATATATACAATGCCAATCTCCATGCATACTTCGACTCACAGACCTGTGACGCATCAATACAAACATCACCAACAAGTGCGAGATCACCCAAATATTTTTTACGCAGATCCACATACAAAGATCAGTCATACAGGAAATGTTTCTTATCTTCAATCACAGAGGTATTCAAGGTTAGCTTACAATAGTTAAAGATTCTCTCTGCCATTGGTGTATTACTCCATCTACCTGTTTCTATAGCTAAACGATGACCTAAACATCTGAACAAGAACTAAGATTGTACCAGCTGTATGTTCTATATAGATGCAATGTAGCTCTCCTGTACCATCAAGGACTTGCATTGTGATTGTATATATATATTCAACTTATTGTTTGTATTGGTTAAACCTGATTTGAAACCTAAGTATTATTGGTTTAGATCTTAAGGCGAGACACTGCAGGTGAATAGGGTAATTTTTTTAACTAGCATATATCACCATGAAACTTTGCCAGTTGATTACCTACATTAAGATGAGAAAAAAATGTATTGCAAGTTTTCTGTAATTTAATGTTTAAATATGCAAATGAGACATTATCTAATTAAATATGCGCTAATTTGTATATATTTTAAAAAACGAAATCTGAGTATTGGATAAAGCCAGGTTCAAAATGATTTTTTCATTGTGTTTACATATTAGATGGGAAAAAAATTACAGAGGGATTTATGGATATCTACTTTTGTTATCCTGTAAATCAGAATATACTGCCAATAGCCTTAAAGAAAAAAGATTTTCGCCATGTTTTTTGGAATAAAATGTTATATAAATCAGGCTAGGAATAATATATTTACAAATCCCTCTGTAAATGTCTTCATAATATAACTAGGTACAAGACTGGAAAGTTTGGTGTATATAGGTGCTACTGAAGTGGAGATTTCGAACTTGGAGTATGAGAGAAAAGTCATTTTGAGAAAACGGGCTTTAAAGATTTAGAATCAACCAATGAGATTGCGCATTTAGAGTAAAATCCCCCCTTTTACTTTCACGATTGGTTGCTGATAAAAAGGAAATGACCATATTTGGATCCGGCAGTATTGTACAGGAGAGAGAGAGCTTTCTAACGGTGTGTGTGATGACAGGGTGCAGATCGCGATCGCGGAGCAGAGGGATGATTAACGACAACTTTTGATGAATTTATGAGAAATCTACAGACGCAAACAGACTACAAGTGTAGTAAAATAAAGACCTAAATGTGTATTTCGGACTTTTTTTCACCACAAGTCTGAAAGAAGACATGTTATTGAAGACAAATATCCCAAAATCTCAAAA
This sequence comes from Gila orcuttii, assembly GCA_026230005.1. Lineage (NCBI taxonomy): Eukaryota > Metazoa > Chordata > Actinopteri > Cypriniformes > Leuciscidae > Gila > Gila orcuttii. Next base: position 29,442,143 of record JAPDVR010000019.1, on the reverse strand, counting down.
TTGACCAGTGGAAAAAACAACAATGTTTTTGCCTGCCGTGTCTCGCCTTAAAGGGTTAGTTAACCCAAAAATGAAAATTCTGTCATAATTTTCCATATCTCCAAACTAGGGATGCTCATTACGGTTAATTTTCCCGACCGACAACCGCCGCTCGTTATCCGACTATTAGCCGTTAACTTAGAGGTCTTCAATCCTGCTCCTGGAGGGCCACTGTCCTGCAGAGTTTAGTTCCAACCTGCTTCAGCACACATGCCTTTGTATATTCAAGCGATCCTGAAGAGCTTGATGAGCTGACTCAGGTGTGTTTGATTAGGGTTGGAACTAAACTCTGCAGGACAGTGGCCCTCCAGGAGCAGGATTGAAGACTTCTGCGTTAAAGGGTAACTAAACCCCTGGTCAGAGCCTGACTCCACCCACTGGCAATATTTGAAAAATGCTGGAAAAGTGGGCAGAGCCCAGCGGAGGGGGGCGTGCACCTGAGACGCATCTCTTTGTATGGAACCTGCCTACGTCACCTGCAACCGCTACGTCACGAACCACCGCAAACACCAATAGGAAAATTCAACTGCAGTAGCCACCGTTCAACCTGAAGAGGGCAGCACTCAGACGTTTTTAAACCATATATTGTAGAATTAAAACACTTTAAACCCAAATGTCAAAAAATTTACTGGAATCAATGAACAGCATTTATGAAGCTCCATTCTTACAGATCATTAATTAAAAAAAGTTTAGTGTTTAGTTACCCTTTAACTGATAAGATTATAATATTGAATTTGCATGAAATAAAAATAAAATTGACGAGTGTCTGTGACCTGTTAAAAATACCAACAAAAAAAATTCACGGGTTTATATTAATGTGCAAACAGCAGCATACAGAACAGATCAACAAAAGAACCTGGATTCACATCACATTTTCACTCACCTGCAGCATTTCTGACCGTGACAACAGAGAAAAACATAAAATAGGCCTACACTAAATATATTTTTTTTAACTTAAATAATTCACAAATTAAGATGACAAAAAGAAAACACTGAATCCGTTTGAAGCTTTGAAAAACCGGCAATTTGTTTTCTGTCAGATTTTTTAATTAATCCCCTATATTAGCGCCATCTACTGTTTTAGAAGAGGAAGTGAGAAATGCTCAACTGCATTTGTGAGAAAATGTGCCTAGACACACTTGTGAGAAAATCGAGCCGAGAGATCTCATAAAAAGCCAAGTGTCTCACAATCATAACAGACAGTTGTGCATTTGTATGCACTAGATTTGGTATTTGTTCAAAGGTTACATGCAATTTGTAGGATGGTTTGTATTTATTTGTGAAATATTATCTAGGCTCATGTATTTATATTTGCAAAACACAATGCACATGTTACTCCACTGCATTTTCACTCAAATGGACCTTTTCACATTGCTTTCTGTTTGTTTGCGAGTCGAGTTTTCCTTTGCAAAGCAGATCGAGTTTTTTTTGCAAAATGCTGGATTTGTTTGTTTAATTATGGCACAATATTGACTCCATAGACGCGCCCCGTGAGTTAGCAAATATAGGCTATATGGTATTTTTTTTATAGTATTTTTTTAACCATGCAGCAAACAAAAAAAAAAACATACAAATAAAAAAACCTTTTAACTTTTAAACCGTTTAACTGGTAGTATTAATCGGTTAAAATGTTTACTTTCGGTTAACGGTTAAACGGTCAATATGAGCATCCCTACTCCAAACCTATAAGATTTTTGTTTATCTTCAGAACACATTTAAGGTATTTTTTAATGAAATCTGATTTCTGATTATTAAAAGTTGATTCACCCAAAACTATGATGCTTCAAATTATTTATAAAGAAATTGTAAAATAAATCCTTATAAATCGAGCAGTTAAATTCAAATCTTCTAAAGAGACATGATTGCTTTATATGAACAGATTTAATTTATTATTCACATATGAACATTGATCAGCGAATGTACACAGAGCTCTCAAATATGGCAAATGAAAGGTCAAGTGTGCTTGCTGGATCCACAAGAACGAATGAGGTTTATTCGCACGTCACGCCTGCACGTTTGAGTTTCCTCAAGAACCAGTGAGATTTGTTCTTGCGTATCAAGTACGGTTAAGCTTCCGTTTACCATATTGAGTGCTCTGTGTGTTCTCTGATCAATGTTTATTAGTGAATAAAATTAAATCTGTTCATCAAATGAAGTGATCGTGTCTATTCAAAAGACTTGGATTAAACCGCTCGATTCATAAGGATATATTTTACGATCTCTTTGTTTTGTTTTGAACCATCAGATATTTTGGTAAATAGACAGAAATCACTCAGATTTCCTTAAAAATATTTTCATTTGTGATTCAAAGATGGAAGTCTTTGTCGGAACAAAATGAAAGTGAGTAACTGATGACAGAATTTTTTATTTAAACTCCCTTTAATAGATTAAACTTGACCCCGTGTCTGCTCTTCTCTCTCAGGGTTAAGGTGCTGGATGTGTTTGCGGAGCGTCCTCTGGACTCAGTCTTCTCCCAGCTGATCGAGCCGCCCACAGAAGGCAGTCTGGAGGCCGCTAAACAGCGCCTGTGTGCCCTGGGCGCCCTGACGGATGAGGAGTCTCTTACTCCACTGGGCTGGCATTTGGCCTGTCTGCCCGTGGACGTCCGCATCGGTAAACTCATGCTGCTGGGAGCCATCTTCCGCTGCCTGGACCCTGCTCTCACCATCGCCGCCAGCCTGGCCTTCAAGAGTCCATTCGTAAGTCACTACACACATGTATTAGATGATAATACGCCAGTGAAGTACTATGCTACCTGAGATCCATGCTCTTTTGATGGCCACACTCGCAGGTGTCACCTTGGGATAAACGAGAGGAAGCTAATGAGAAGAAGTTGGGTTTCTCTTTGGCGAACAGTGACCATCTAGCTTTGCTGCAGGCGTACAAGGTCAGTACAGGCTCTGATTAAATTAATGACTAGAGATACACAATTCATTATGATATACACACACAATACAAAAACAATTGTAGATACTTTTATTTTACAGAATCATATATATATACACAGGTCCTTCTAAAAAAATTAGCATATTGTGATAAAGTTAATTATTTTCCATAATGTAATGATAAAAATTTAACTTTCATATATTTTAGATTCATTGCACACCAACTGAAATATTTCAGGTCTCTAGTTTTAATACTGATGATTTTGGCATACAGCTCATGAAAACCCAAAATTTCAAAAAATTAGCATATCATGAAAAGGTTCTCTAAACGAGCTATTAACCTAATCATCTGAATCAACTAATTAACTCTAAAGACCTGCAAAAGATTCCTGAGGCTTTTAAAAACTCCCAGCCTGTTTCATTACTCAAAACCACAATCATAGGTAAGACTGCCGACCTGACTGCTGTCCAGAAGGCCATCATTGACACCCTCAAGCAAGAGGGTAAGACAGAAAGAAATTTCTGAACAAATAGGCTGTTCCCAGAGTGCTGTGTCAAGGCACCTCAGTGGGAAGTCTGTGGGAAGGAAAAAGTGTGGCAAAAAACGCTGCACAACGAGAAGAGGTGACCGGACCCTGAGGAAGATTGTGGAGAAGGACCGATTCCAGACCTTGGGGGACCTGCGGAAGCAAGCCACTTTTTAACCAGAAACAGCGGCAGAAGCGCCTGACCTGGGCTACAGAGAAGCAGCACTGGACTGTTGCTCAGTGGTCCAAAGTACTTTTTTCGGATGAAAGCAAATTTTGCATGTCATTCGGAAATCAAGGTGCCAGAGTCTGGAGGAAGACTGGGGAGAAGGAAATGCCAAAATGCCTGAAGTCCAGTGTCAAGTACCCACAGTCAGTGATGGTCTGGGGTGCCATGTCAGCTGCTGGTGTTGGTCCACTGTGTTTTATCAAGGGCAGGGTCAATGCAGCTAGCTATCAGGAGATTTTGGAGCACTTCATGCTTCCATCTGCTGAAAAGCTTTATGGAGATGAAGATTTCATTTTTCAGCATGACCTGGCACCTGCTCACAGTGCCAAAACCACTGGTAAATGGTTTACTGACCATGGTATTACTGTGCTCAATTGGCCTGCCAACTCTCCTGACCTGAACCCCATAGAGAATCTGGGGGATATTGTGAAGAGAAAGTTGAGAGACGCAAGACCCAACACTCTGGATGAGCTTAAGGCCGCTATCGAAGCATCCTGGGCCTCCATAACACCTCAGCAGTGCCACAGGCTGATTGCCTCCATGCCACGCTGCATTGAAGCAGTCATTTCTGCAAAAGGATTCCCGACCAAGTATTGAGTGCATAACTGAACATAATTATTTGAAGGTTGACTTTTTTTGTATTAAAAACACTTCTTTTATTGGTCGGATGAAATATGCTAATTTTTTGAGATAGGAATTTTGGGTTTTCATGAGCTGTATGCCAAATTTTTTTTATATTTTATTATATTGAAATAGTTTATTTTCCATTTACAAGGCTGTCCGAATTTGGGGATTTTTACGCTGTTAAAGCTTCTACACTGAACAAAATTATAAACGCAACACTTTTGTTTTTGCCCCCATTTTTCATGAGCTGAACTCAAAGATCTAAGACTTTTCCTATGTACACAAAAGGCCTATTTCTCTCAAATATTGTTCACAAATCTGTTTAAATCTGTGTTAGTGAGCACTTCTCCTTTGCCGAGATAATCCATTCACCTCACAGGTGTGCCATATCAAGATGCTGATTAGACAGCATGATTATTGCACAGGTGTGCCTTAGGCTGGCCACAATAAAAGGCCACTCTAAAATGTGCAGTTTTATCACACAGCACAATGCCACAGATGTCACAAGTTTTGAGGGAGCGTTCAATTGGCATGCTGACTGCAGGAATGTCCACCAGAGCTGTTGCCCGTGAATTGAATGTTCATTTCTCTACCATAAGCCGTCTCCAAAGGCGTTTCAGAGAATTTGGCAGAATCCAACCAGCCTCACAACCGCAGACCACGTGTAACCACACTAGCCCAGGACCTCCACATCCAGCATCTTCACCTCCAAGATCGTCTGAGACCAGCCACCCGGACAGCTGCAGCAACAATTGGTTTGCATAACCAAAGAATTTCTGCACAAACTGTGAGAAACAGGGAAGCTCATCTGCATGCTCGTCGTCCTCATCAGGGTCTCGACCTGACTGCAGTTCGTTGTCGTAACCAACTTGAGTGGGCAAATGCTCACATTCGATGGCGTCTGGCACTTTGAAGAGGTGTTCTCTTCACAGATGAATCCCGGTTTTCACTTTACAGGGCAGATGGCAGACAGCGTGTATGGCGTTGTGTGGGTGAGCGGTTTTCTGATGTCAGCGTTGTGGATCTAGTGGCCCATGGTGTCGGTGGGGTTATGGTATGGGCAGGCGTATGTTATGGACAATGAACACAGGTGAATTTTATTGATGGCATTTTGAATGCACAGAGATACCGTGACGAGATCCTGAGGCCCATTGTTGTGCCATTCATCCACGACCATCACCTCATGTTGCAGCATGATAATACACGGCCCCATGTTGCAAGGATCTGTACACAATTCCTAGAAGCTGAAAACATTCCAGTTCTTGCATGGCCATTATACTCACCGGACATGTCACCCATTGAGCATGTTTCGGATGCTCTGGATTGGCGTATACGACAGCGTGTTCCAGGTCCTGCCAATATCCAACTTCGCACAGTCATTGAAGAGGAGTGGACCAAAGATTCCACAGGCCACAATCAATAACCTGATCAATTCTATGCGAAGGAGATGTGTTGCACTGTGTGAGGCATATACTGACTGGTTTTCGGGCCCCCCCGGACCCCCCTAATACAGTAAAACTGCACATTTTAGAGTGGCCTTTTATTGTGGCCAGCCTAAGGCACACCTGTGCAATAATCATGATGTCTAATCAGCATCTTGTTATGCCACACCTGTGAGGTGGATGGATTATCTCGGCAAAGGAGAAGTGCTCACTAACACAGATTTAGACAGATTTGTGAACAATATTTGAGAGAAATAGGCCTTTTGTGTACATAGAAAAAATCTTTGATTCCAGCTTATGAAAAATGGGGGCAAAAACAAAAGTGTTGCGTTTATAATTTTGTTCAGTGTAATTAGTGCAGCAGACATTTTATCAGCCAGTTCAAATAATTAAAAAAGAATCAGTCTTCCCAATATATTCATCTTGCTCTGATTATCATATCAGTCAGAGTGTCTTTATTTATGCATTTCTGAAAAGTACTGGTGAAGATCTGTGCCTAGTTCATTATTCAGTACTTGTTCATGAAATGTGCTGTTTGATATAATCATGAAGACTCGTGTTGTGTTCAGGGTTGGTGTAACGCAGCACAGAATGGCTCTAAGGCGGGCTACCAGTACTGCAGAGAGAACTTCCTCTCCATCCGAGGCTTACAGGTGAGACTGATCTCTGATCAGCTCAGCCGAGATGCCAGTCATTTTGGCACACTTGGATAACTTTTCTGTTTTGTCTGTTCTCTCAGGAGATAGCGTGTCTTAAAAGGCAGTTTGCCGAGCTCCTGTCTGACATTGGCTTTGTGAAGGATGGATTGAAAGCCAGGGTCATTGAAAAAATGAGCTCAAAAGGAGGTGATGGGGTGCTGGAGGCCACAGGCTATGAGGTAACAGTGATTTTTGAGTGCAGGGTAAATATGGATATTTATATGTTTTCATAAATATCTTGTTGACAAGTAGTAGGGACATAGCTTTGAAAGGGGATTTTTAAATGTAAAATGAATGTAAAATATTTTTATATTTTTCTTAAATTAAATATTTATTTAATTATTTATTCAATTTTTACTGGTCTGAGACAGCTGGTATTAGATGTAGTTAGGGATAAATTAGTATTATAAATTTGTTAAAATTAAATGGTGCATTTGCGTTAAGAACATTCTTGTGATTGTCTCTGATTAATATCTGTTTGGAAATTATGCTATTTTCAAAACTAAAGTTTTATCCCATTTAATCTGGATAGTGTGTTTTTTTTTGACAGCAGTGATATGTGAGATTGTTGAGCGCTGGTTTTTAGACTGTTCGAAAGGTGGTGTAACGTGTTAACCTAAAGATCTTAAATGTTTTACTTTTTTTAAAACTTTTTTTATACTGCTGTGCAACGTGCAAATCTACGTAAATGTTTTTATTAAGAAATATTCAGAATAATATTATGTTTAAATTATTACACTCAAAATATTATTTTTTTATTCAGCAAGGACACATTAAAGGCACACTATGCAAGAATTTTACCTTAATATAACAGCTTCAAAGTAATTTCGGTGGTAAACAAACTCATATTAGGGCGAATCATCCTGGTAGTAAAGCTTGGGTGGGACGCCGCTGGAAAAACCAGCAATGCAAGTTTGAGAGGAGCGCCCCCGACAAATCTCGCGAGAATCACAAAATGCTTTACGGCAACAACGTCACACACATCAACAACAACATGAAGCACGAAGACACTTGCGCGCATTTCAGACGTGATACTCGAGTCGAAGATGGAAAAAGTAAAGAAAACGCGGTCGGAAGAGACTAGGAAAAGGAAAAGAGAATCTGACCACGTGAGGAACCGGACAAGAGTCCCACTCGGTCTGGCATTTACTCGTTGGCGCGAGCTATAAGCAGCACTGGATGCAACAGCATCTTGTTGATGGACTAGTAAGTAAATATCTTATTTGTAAACTTGTTTGCGTTCTATATTGTATGTTATTGCGCTTGCTTGTAGTATGTCATTTTTTACGATGCTGTTCATTCATCCATTGTTGATTATCATGAGAACAGTTGTCAATATCTCACATAATTATCAGGACACAAATAAGCCTAGAGGTTGTAAATAGTGTAAACGAGCACAATTTGCAAACTATTATGATAAATTGCAATAATCATGTCTAATGACATCATAACGGAGAATTTTATGAAATAATGCGACGTACATTTAACTTTATTGATGTCATCTGGCATTTTGTAATGTTTACATTACAATCAAAAAACACAAATGAAATTATACAGTAGTCCTAGACTATAGGCTATTTACTTGTGATTTAGCAGCAATCATGTAAAAACGTTATAAGCCATCAAACGCGGTAGGCTACTTTATTATTATAAAGTAGTCTAACACTTGACATATAGTTATTATTATCCTTTTACCATCATCAGTAGTTCGGTAGACTATGCAGTATGCAGTAGCCTAATATTTGTATGAAATCGTGAAACATTACCTGGTCAATATCTTCGGAGTCTATCTGTGCCTGTTGCATGCCCGACGCTTCTACGCTACCGAACAGGTACCAGTGTGTGGGGTGGGGTGGGGGTATTTACAACAGTGCAAGTATTCCACAGCGACTCTAGGGGTCGCTGTTTGACAAAAACAGAATTCCTGCATAGTGTGCCTTTAAATTGATCAAAGCAAAATAAAATACATTTATAATGTTAAAAAGATTTCCATTTCAAATAAATGCTGTTCTTCAAACTGTTCATCAATGAATCCGTTCCACTTCAGTCTATACCCATTTTAGGTGCACTTGGACGAAAACCGAAACCAAAAATAAATATTAAATTAATAATCAATCAATTAATTAAACTAAAAAAATCAACCAATAGCTTAAACTGAGTTTTAAAAAACATTTAAATTGCACAAAAGGCAGTTTTTATATCAACTTCTTGTTTCTACTCCAGTTTGTTGGTTAAATATATTTATTAAAAAAATATTATTATAATATTATAATTATTATATAAATAATTCAAACATATGTTAAATAATGAAGAGATCACTAACAGGTTAAGTAAAAATATAATGAATTTATAGCCTAATACAGTGCATTTATTTATTTATTTATTTATTTTTTGTAGCTTACTAATGAGTTTGTAGGACATTGAATAGCTTAAGTGATTATATAGCCTACAAGCTGTTTTATTGACGTCTTTCCCTGGTTGAATCACTGATTGAGCGATTAGTAAATTAAATTTTTCATTTCGGTAAGTTGTAATGTATTTTTCATCATTTTTCATCATACCTTCTGATGTTCACCCATGTTTATTTTTTGCTGTAACCTAGTAGCCTAGTAAAGAGGAGATGAGATGATCAGTTCATGTGTGCCAAAATGACATTTATTGTTTGAATTTTAAACTTGAGACTTTGCTTCATATTAAAGGTAACAAAGCACAAAGCATTTTGCGATTATTGGATGGCATGCGTGCTACAAATGTTGGAACGTGAATGAGTGCCTTGGAATATTTTGCTGTTTCATCTGAAATGTACCTCTCATAATGAGCACCAGTGGCTACACATGAGCTTATACCCCTATTGCACACCTAGTTGTCTTGTTTTAAAGCACATGTTAAGTAGCAGAAATTATTTATAAACTCAGTAGTAAAGTACCCACAGCATGTGACCTGTTCCTTTAAACTTTTAACTGTTTTTCTGTCCTTAACAGGCCAACCTGAACTCTGATAACATAAAGTTGATGTCTGCCATGTTGTGTGCAGCCCTCTACCCGAATGTTGTCCAGGTCAGTGTCGCAAAATGAGTGTAGACTGGTATATAAGATGTTGAACGTGAACGTGTGTAAAGCGTGCCGTGTTGTGTTTAGGTGAGATCTCCTCAGGGGAAGTATAAGCTCACTAGTAAAGGGGCTGTGAAGATGCAGCCCAAAGCAGAAGAACTGCGCTTCATGACCAAGAATGACGGAGCCGTCCACATACACCCTTCATCTGTCAACTTCTCCGTAACTATAACGCATCAACTACATTTGCATCTAAAGTGATGTATTTACTAGGGAAAACCAATATTCAGGGCAGGACTTTGTCCATCAGGACTTGATTGAATTGTGAAAAGTTTGGATGCGACATTATTGGTAATATTATTTATAACTAATATGTGATATTATACACTACACAATATATGTGTGTGTGTGTGTATATATATATATATATATATATATATATATAATATATACACACACTGCCGTTTTTTTTTATGTTTTAAAAAGACTCTTATGCTGACCAAGGCTACATTCATTTAATTAAAAATACAGTAATATTGTGAAATATTATTACAATTTAACTGTTTTTTTATTTGAATATATTTTAAAATGTAATTTATTCCTGTGATGCAAAGCTGAATTTTCAGCATCATTACTCAAGTCTTCGGTGTCACATGATCCTTCAGAAATCATTCCAATATACTGATTTGCTGCTCAATAAACATTTATTATTATTATTATCAAAGTTGAAAACATTTTTTTCAGGGTTCTTTGGTGAGTAGAAGGTTCAAAAGAACAGCATTAATTTGAAATAGAATCTTTTGTAACATAAATGTCTTTACTGTCACTTTTGATCAATATAATGCATCCTTGCTGAATAAAAGTATTAATTTCTTGATGAATTACAAAATATTCTATTTCAGATAAATGCTGTTCTTTTGAACTTTCTATTCCTCAAATAATCCTGAAGAAAATTATTTATTTTCCACATTGATAATAATGATAATAATATTTTTTTTTTCCTTGAGCAGCAAATCAGCATATTAGAATGATTTCTAACAGATTTGCCATCACAGAAATAAGTTATACTTACAGTGGTTACTCAACCAGAATAATACTTTTACCGCGGCCGCTCCCGCGGCGGTAAAATTCGGATCTGTATTTGCTGCCTTTTACCGCTAAGAGGCGCTACAATCACAGACTTTGAAAGGTGTCCGTTTATTCTCTCTATTGCGTAATCTAACGCCGCGCCGCGGCTCATTCAGAGCGATTGAAAGCTGGTAACAGATGAATTCAAGTGAAACATAAACGAATTCATAATCACAATACTGAAATTAAATTGAATAAATAGTGAAAACATTAGCTACAACAGAAATATATTAGGGTATCAATGAGGCTCTGGAAGAGCATAAGACGAAATCGAATAGCGTTCAGATGGTAGCTCAGTGGTTAACGTAACAACATGAATGTCTCAGCGCTTCTAGCGATCCGAGATCGAATCTCAACGTAGCCAACATTCTGATGGCCGACTTCATTTATGTTTTACCGTTCTTGATGCTTAAATAGGTAGGCTAACTGTTTATTAGCGAGTTCATTAACTGTTAATTTATTTAATGTCAAGCGTTTGTTTAATTATCAATGCCACATTAACGTAAATTTGCTACATTCCATGTAGAGCCGCTGCACGACAAAACTGATGAGGAAAACTGATCGCGTCAGAAAATGAAAATAATGATGCTTGTCTTTAATCTGCTAAATTATTGTTTTGTGAATCATTCACGAAATTGAGTTGACTGACAGTGATACCTGGCCATAGCAACGGGAGAAATTTTTCAAAACAGATCCATATTGAACAAATCAGAAAAGACTGATTTTGTTGACTTGACAGACTAATAGTATTACTTTCAATATAAAAACAAATGAAAATGTAAAAGAACACTAAAATTAATTAAGCTTGAAACCCATCGCAAATTTTTAAGGTTTAAATAAAGTGTCTGGAGAGTTTATTGTTAAAACAGGGTTGCATTAAGTTTAGAGTTTATTTCCTTTGCGATGCAAAATAAGAAACACAGAATCTTATTCTTGCAACATTTTAAATTTGTATTGCCAAAGAAATTTCAGCCAAATTAAACAATTAAAACAGTACAAAATGAAAATAGTCCAAAGCCACATAAATTAAGAACATGCGTTTTTCTTTGCCTCTCTCTCGCGCTTGATCTCTTTTTAGCAAGTTTATTTTGTCTCCCTCCCTCCAAAAAAAACTGTAACAAATTATTTAGCCTTTGTTGCTTCAAAGACAAAGCATGCCTTGTTGAATTCACTTTACAATAAAACGAGGTTGATCGCGAATTCGTCGTTCGTTCAACGACGCGTTTCGTCGACAGTTCATGTTTAGATAATGCCAGATTGTTAACAATCATACACACTGCTCAAACATTCTAAAACTTTAGAAAAACCAGTTGAAACAACTGGATTGAACACTTTGATTGAAATTTTGTGTGAAAAAACTTTAAATACAAATATACAATATTTATAATTTAATAAGATATAGGCTAGGGCCTACATTTGGACACACCGAGAGATTTATCCTTAAAAGAATTTAGCCTTTGCCTGCTCATCAGGCTGGCTCTCCGACATCTCCATATGAAAGACGAACATTAACACCTATTGTGCACGCACGATAAAGCCACTGTCCCTCCAACCCCCCCACAGGCTCTCTGAGTCTGACTTACACACACACACACACACACACACACACACACACACACACACACACACACACACACACACACACATACACCCCACAGGCTCTCTGAGTCTGACTTACACACACACACACACACACACATACACCCCACAGGCTCTCTGAGTCTGACTTACACACACACACACACATACACCCCACAGGCTCTCTGAGTCTGACTTACACACACACACACACACACACACATACACCCCACAGGCTCTCTGAGTCTGACTTACACACACACACACACACACACACATACACCCCACAGGCTCTCTGAGTCTGAGACTGACTTAAAACAAAAAGAAGTCGCAATTCACACTTAAGAATTACAGTTAAGCATTAGACTATTAAAGTGTTGATAATGAATGAATTACATAATGTAAGCTACATGTAGTGATATTTCTGTCATGAAACTTTATTACTAGGCTAAATATTTCATTTCAATAATTCATTCAATTTCAATAAGTTGTTCTTTTTTATTCAAATAAACCTCGAACCACAGTGCTTCGTTGTGCTGCTGTTAAACTAGGCCTAAATAACATTTATAGAATAATTATGAACTTAAATGAAACAATATTGCAACATTTCGACAAATAAATTATTGATAGATAAATTATAAATACTGCTTTAGAAATTACGATTGGTATTATTATACAGATGTAAAGTCATTCTGTTGGATACTATTTGTTCCAGTGTAAAATGGAAATGCTTGCCAATTTTATTTTATAAATATAAGCAAAAACTATATGGTGTAACAGAGTTTTAGAACTGGACAAATCTCTCTGCATTAATAATAGGATATAAAATGCATTAATAGGCTAATATAAAATTTACAAAAGCCCCAAATTTGTTCGGGGTTTGAACCCGTGTCATCTAAATGGTCGAACCGTAAGTTCTACCACTCGGCCATGAATTTAACTCTTTGTGAATTGACCAAACGTTTGTTTCTCCAGTGTGTTCGTTCACATGAGCGAGAAAACGTTTTAATCGTTAGCATATTGTAGACCTTTTACAGTTTTAAAAGATGATATATTATCTGTATGACCAAAAATTACGGAGTAGGCTAGCCTTTCAAGTTCTTTTAGCTGTTATGAGAAAAAATAAATTCAAGTGAAAGCGCCGCCGCGTTTGTCGAACTCTAGTTCAACATGCCAGAATAAAACACAATTTTAGAACAATGCGTAGCGCCACTCGGTGTGCCAAAACACTTAATTATTAACATCAATATTTCGTTCAAAAACATCTCAAAACGCTTTGTGACATTTTGAAAAGCCGTGAATGTATTAAGGCCACTGGAACCAGGATCGTAACAGAAACGCGCTGCATGTTATCTCTCAATACAGGAGCAGAAGCGCCGGTTCATATTGTAGGCTATTGTTTGTTGTTTAAACGTGCGTGTTGCATATTTTTAAAAATATATAATATATTTGATATGGTGTATTGGTGAATTAGGCTATAGCATTGATTACTGTGGAGGGGGAAATCCCCCACCAGCAAATCGCACCATGTTACACAACCATGTTTTTAAAAACTCTTTCTGTAGCCTATATGGAACCCCATGAAGTTTTTTTTATATTTTTTTAACAGAACTGCTTTTGAAATTACGATTGGAATTATTATACAGATTGATATAAATTCAGTCAATCTGTTGGATAATATTTGTTCCTTTGTGTAAAATGGAAATGCATGGAAATTGTATTTTATAAATAGCCCGTGTTTATTCGGGATTTGAACCCGTGTCATCTAAATTATAGAAACCACTTAAGTTCTACCACTCGACCACGACTTTTCTCACTGAGAATTGCCCAGAACTTCGGTTGTTCATCAGTCAGTGTGCGCGCACACGAGAGAAGCGCTCTTTCAATCCTCTCATTCCTCAATAGTTTAGCGTTATTGCACCTAATTTATTTCCACTGACTGCGAGAGAGGCCTATTTTAACTTTTGATTCATAAAATGTTCTGCTCTAAAAGTTTGTTATATTCTGTTTAAATGTAGGCTTACTTTTACTTAATTAAGTTTTGCTTTCGTTAAATTTAACCGAATCTGTTGTAGGCTAAATGATTTTTATTTTTATTATTTTTTGTTCTAAAAGTTTGTTCTATTCTGTTTCGTTTGTTTATTTTTATTTTATTTTTTACATATTCAATCAGTCTCATTCTTGTTTTTTTTTACAAGACCTTGTGCTGTGTTTTTTAATAAACGGATACAAACAGAGATATATAGCCTAATAGTTCGTACAAATAAACGTCTATTTGTATAGGCTACTACTATACTATAAATTGTATGATCGTTTGTTTAAATAACATTAACAAAATTGTCTGTCTTTAATTAATAATACAATTATTACTTTAACATGCAGTTTCAGCTTCACCAAATCTTTGTTTGTTTCATTATTATAGCCTACAGAAAATGCAAATAGCTCTTGTTTTAATTTTTCATGTTTGTTGCTTATTTGGAAATTGCCATAGTTGTTATGCGCAAAATTGAATAATGACTTCTAAAGTAGTGTATTGCGCACTTTTGATTTAAATGTACTGCTATATACACAAAAGTGCAATAACTTTAAACAAATAAGGTGCTTTTATACCAGCAGTATTCCCTTTACACAGTAATCTCAAATCTCAACTTAAACATTAATGTAATCAAATCAAATATTTAAACAAAGCTATTTGCCACTGCCAGGGCATTACCTTTTATCTAGTTTGTTAAAACGAGTCCAGTTTTCTTGTTTTTTTTTCTGAACAGGTATCAACAGGTATCTTTTATCAGGGAGCAGCAGAAACAGTCTATGTAGTAGTCAGAGGTCATGATCACTACTATATAAGTCGACCAACGTTACTTATAGTAGCTTAGGGTTGGTCATGCCATGGTTTAAGATTACATTAAACAGAGTAAAAAAAACAATTTATACTTTATACTCACGCTGTTGCTGTGTAGCGCGCGTACACTTCGGCGTACCCTGACGTGCACCTCTCCAAAAATGTAACGTCAATTCTACGCGTACCGCAAGCGCTGTGATTACTAGAACCGCTCCCCGGGTTTCACATGCTCCCTCTGCATGTGTAATTGCGCGTCAACGCGGACAACGACGCAGAGATATAAATGAAAACCAACGCGTAGTCTATAGCGTATTGTCTTCGGCGTAAGTCCGACGCAGAAGTATAAATCAGCCAAGAGTGAGGTGAAGTGGTCGAGCACAAGGTGCAGCGACAAGCGGGTGCGTTCCTGTGAAACTGTTGCGGTCATGCTCGCCTCACGCACGCGCCCGCTCGTTGCCGAAGTTGAATTGTCTATAACTTTTTATAAAGGACGCGCAGCACAAATCATTAGAAGAGAGACTGATCCTCGGCTCGCTGTTAGTGAGTTTCCAGAATCTAAATAGTTATTATCTAGGCTATATGTTTTATAGGTACTATCCATAGAGCGCCTGTCGTTCACTCGTGGAGCGCAACCCTTTAACTGTTCACCAGAGAGAACCTGTCTCTCTCCACTGCTTGTTTGGGTGGGTTATTTGCTGGCTGACCAACATCCCACCCCTCCTGTGATCATGGTTTGACTGTAGGCCTATGTGTATTCAGAGCCAGTGAGCAACGGACTTTCAAAATAATAATAATAAAAAAAACTGCGTTAACGTGCGATAAAAAAAATTGTCGGCATTAATTAATAAATGCGTTAACGCGATAATAACGCGTTAACTTGCCCAGCCCTAATTTATACATTTACATACATTCAATATATATTTTGTTAATATTTCATAAGTATATATAATTGATTTTATTATTAAATATGATTTTTAATTAGATATAAAACATTTAAATTGTCTCAAGTCAAGTGCAAGTTCCCTCATGTGCTGTCAGATCTGAGAAGTTTCACTCTTTGTAGGTGCGTCATTATGACAGCCCATACCTGGTGTACCACGAGAAAGTGAAGACCAGTCGAGTGTTTATCCGTGACTGTAGCATGGTGTGTGTATATCCCATGGTGCTGTTCGGTGGGGGGCGAGTGAGCGTGGACCTGCAGCGTGGAGAGTTCATTATCTCTCTGGACGATGGATGGATCAAATTTGCTGCTGCGTCTCATGAGGTAAAACAGACTTACTCTAGTATGTTATGCTATGCTAGTAGTATACGGTGCTAGTATTTCATCAAAACTCTTTATGTAGGTTGCTGAGTTGGTGAAAGAGCTGCGCTGGGAGCTGGATCAGCTCTTAGAGGAGAAGATCAAAAATCCCAGCATTGACCTGATCAGCTGTCCTCGAGGATCTCGCATCATACACACGATAGTGTCACTCATCTCGACACAGTAACACACATTCATCCAATACGCAGATTGTCTGTTTACACATCCACATACTGTTCACAATTTAATGAAAGTGGGATGTTCCCCTAACAAAAGCCTTATGCCATTTTGTTGAATTGTGTGGAGGCACTTAATACATTTTCATTTTAGTTTAATTTTCTTTCATAGAATAAACGAATGTACTTTGTACATTGTGTGATTTCACACAAACAGCCCATGAATGCCGAAGTCCATATTGGACTGCTTTAATGCAATATTACTGAAATTAGCACTAACAGCAGGCCTGTGCATGAATTTTAAATATATGGCATGAGGTATATGTTAGTATGTATTGCCAAATAAAAAGACATTATGGTGTTTTGAATGATCAACTTCTATGATGATGTGATTGCGAAATCTGTCATATTTTGCCAAAAGATGCATTATCAAATGTATTTAAAAAATAAAATGTCATATTAGATATGTGGATATACTTATTTAAAAATAAACAGATTTTCCTCAATTATTTTTGTATGACTCTCCTGGTACCAGCAGAGCAGAAGAAAAATCAGGCTGAGGAGACACAGAGAACAGATAGGTTCTGTGTAGGCCTATGATATATAGCATAATGTGCACTACCATTCAAAAGTTTGTGGTTGGTAAGATCTTTTTATGTTCACCAAGGCTGCATTTTGTGTTAAAAAATGGCCACCATTGATTGAAGCTTGGCCATCCTGCTTTTCAACTGTCATTTCTGTCTTTTTTGATTTTTTTTTTTATCTTGACCAGAATTAAGTTTTAGACGTAGAACCGTCTCTTTATGGCCATAACACATGGGAAGGAGATTTTTCAGCTGCACACACAGGGCTGATTCTAAGATTTTGAGCCTCTCTGATTATATATATATATATATATATATATATATATATATATATATATATATATATATATATATATATATATATATATATTGTTTTTGTATACTAGGGTAGGCCTACGCATGGACAAAAAAGTTGTCATGAGTCAGGTTATCTTCTCTTTGCTTCTCACTACCCTTTTACCAGTGGTGTAGTCTAGTTTTTTGTAGTGAGTATATTGTGATATACCAGCCCCGCCAAAACCCACCCGCCCGCCGCCACTACCCATTTTCTACTGTTTAGTGTTAATCGCCATCTAACTCAGCCAGTAAAGAGCTACATTTAGCCTTAGATGTTATATGAATATGATCCCTGAAGCACAGGTTTTATCAGCTGACAATTAAAAGACTTAAACATTATAAGCACAAATAAAAAATTACTTTTTAAAAACTTGTGTGATATTCCTTTAAAATTATGTTTTAATAGATTTGATTATTATTATTTTAAAAAGTACATCTTCCTATGCAATTTCTTTCATAATTCCCTCGAGTTACTTTATCTCTACAAACTTTTATTTTGGTGGGTTGTAAATTAAAGACATTTGAGCTTCTGTGTGTTTTAATAAACTATTATTATTATTATTATTATTATTATTAGGCCTACTTGAAGTATACTCTACTGTGCAATAGTAATATATTTCTGTTATATTTTCTTCAAGTTATACAAAACTTTGATTTTGTCATGAAGACTTTAAAGTCTGTGAGTGTGTATTTGATACGAATGAATGACGATAGTTTTATCAAATGAAATGGTCAAATTCTTGTGAAGTGACTCTCATAAAAGCTCTGCAATGAAGTTCAAATGTGTGCATGTCCTCCTCATAGACGCTGAAAACACCACGAGTGTCACGCGCGCGTCAGTGTGCCTAGAGCACACATTGAGCGCTCATTCACAGAAACACGCAGAACATTCAGAGTTTATTTCAATAGCAGTCTTTTTGAGCTTTAATATTCATAGACACTTAGTACATATCGAGATTTGATTCATTGTATCATTACTTTTGACTTATTCATTCAAAAATGGCCAAATTGCGTGACGTTCCGCTTCTAAGTTACATTTGTTGCTGGATTCCGCGATTCGATCCGTGTCGCTGAGCAAACACAGACGTCATGGCGGGGTGAATTTATGAATGAAAGTTCTTTCACAAAACGATGTTGTTACGAATCCTCACGCTTTTTAAAGTGGGTATACGGAGATCTTTGACATTTCCTAGTGGGCATACGGAAATCCTTGACATTTTCTAGTGGGTATACGGCGTATACCTGCGTATCACGTAGACTACACCACTGCCTTTTACACACACACACGCATACACGCACACCTCTTGCTCATTTGAGACTCTCTCTTTCTCTCTCTCTCTCTCCTGCTCTCTGTTTCGCAGGCCTCTCTGTCTACCAGCACCTGTTAGTCATCGCACTCAGCGCTCGCGCTGCTTTGAGATGACACCTGTTCCCACTTTACCCAAGTGTTCACCCTTTATCTAGTGTTTGTTCAATCAATTATTTGTCGGATTATTGTTACACGTCATGCGTTACGACTGCTACTCCCTTCATGTCTGTATAGTTTTGGAAGAACTCACCTGGTCTTGTTTGTCCGGTACAGCGCCTATGTATTATGTGTCCTGCATCTGCTGCGTGAGATCCTGTGCGGTCCTCTTTTCCTGGCTGAGACCTGCCTCCCATCTCTACGGGTGATCAGATCTATTTCCTCATCAAGACAGGAGTCTTTTCTTCTGTTGACTGTTTTGTTTTATCCAGTTCTGTGTGCCATAAGGACATGTGTGCCTTGTTTATATTTTCCATTAAAGACTGTTGTATCCTGTCAACTCCTGCTCTTGGATCCTTTTATTATAACCGTGACAAAAGTAGTTTCTGCACTGCCTGAATATTGATTTAATTTAAAGTAATTTTAACTAACCAGCTAATATTCATTGAATGACAAACCTTATACTACTTTAATTGTTTATATTAGAAATGTTTAATCTGTCATATTAGGCTAAATTCATTTTTGTTTTCTATTTCTTAAACAAAATAACAACACATGAATCTAATAATTTGCACTATTATAATTCAAAGTCCAAAAACAAAAAAAGCCCTGCACACAAACTTGCCTTTACTCTAATAAATAATAAATGTAGCCTATGTCAATATCACCTGCTGGGTCATTATTTTGTAGTAGAGTGAAATAACTCATTTACTCTGATGATTTTGCATCACTGCTTTTAAACTGCTTATCAGAGGTATAAAATAATAATAAAAAAAGGTCAAATATTTGTATCCATTATTTTTTTTTTAAATGTAATACTTTAAACTATTCTGTATTCTAACTATATTTATCTCTACAGTTGAACAGTTAAATGAACTTTAAATAAGATCTGCTGTACATTACATTTTCGTTCATGGATATAACATGGAACATATGCAACTATGCTTTAGCTTTACTAAAACAAATGCTAATGACATGAAATTACCAGTATAACCAAAAGGGGGCTGCAGTGGACCACTCATTAGTTCATTTGCCATTTCCACTCCCTTTTATTTTGGACCCCATTTTTATTTATATATTATTATTATTTTATGTTCCTTCATGGAGGAGAACAACTGTAGTGTAATGAGGGGTGAACGCCGCAAAAAATTAATACAGTGGATGGGAAACCGTCCTGTATTGCTCCATAATGCATCACATTATGTAAACTGCATTGTGCCAAGCATGGTGGGGCCGATGACCCGAGAGCTAATATGGCAGAGAGCCTTGGGAAAGGAGAGAGGCCGGTGGTGCGTGTGTTAATGAGCGTCACCTGTGTGCCAGACCGGTCTCACAGAGGAACTCCGAGAGGATAAAGGCGGAGTGATGACAGTGCAAGATGAGAGAGGACCAGGCCTTTATGTTATGTTTTTATTATGTGTATATATGGCAGTCGTCCATGAGGGGCGCTTTACTTTCATTTTGTTGTTCGTTTATTTTATGCTTAAAGTTTATTTTGTACGTTTGCCGGTTCCCACCTCCTTCTTCCCTGATCCTTAACTTTGTTACATTGAAAACCCCGGGAGGATGGAGGGAAACGCTGTCGGAGAGCCCTCGGTGCTGAGGAGGTCGAAGGTTGTGGTGCTGGAGCAATTGAGCAACAGGTGGGATGGACAGCTCGCTGCCGTGCTCCTGGGTTAAGGAGGGGTGGCTGCCGTCCGTGAGGGGACGGAGGAAGCCATTCGCCGGAGGCCAGACCTGCTGCTGTCCACCATGATGGGGAGGAGCATGTAGAGTGAAGGAATGGGGAGTTGCTGCAGGGCGCCCGTAACAGGAGGAGCCATCATCGTCAGTCAGGAGGCGGAGCAGTATCAAGCGTCCAGTACCATCGCATGGCACTGTGAGTGAGGGTCTCTTGGCTGGTTGAGGACCGAGTGGAAATGTGTCCGGAAACCGGACCAATAATTTTTTTCTTTTCCTCTCCCCTTACATGTGGTAGTTGTCTGTGAGGAGCTGGCACTTTACTTTCGTTTTGCTGTCTGTTTATTTTATGATTAAAGTTTACGTTGAACATTTGCCAGTTCCCGTCTCCTTCCCTGAGCTTTAACTTTGTTACATGCATTTATGACAAAGAACTGCACAGAATTTTTTTTTCTTTCAAATCAAGATGCGGCTGCAGATGGCCACCTCGGAGTGGACCTCTCCAGTTCTTCTGTTGTTTTTGTTTGTTTGTTATGTGTTTAGTCATTCTTTTTCTATGTTCAGAGACTAACTAATGAACATTAGGCAACACATACAATACACTATTTTTTCTGGTTTTGGATATTTCAGACACAACGTCTAGACATTCTAGTTGGAGGAGCAGTGGTGCTTTTCAATCTCTTCTGCATTATAGCAAACCAAACTCTAGTCAGGCCAGTCACATCGTGTATAGAGTTGGTGGGCGGGCTTAACATAATGACTTCAGAGTTGTGATGGTTCCGCGTGAATTCCCGGCTACTTGAAAACAAAGAAGATGACCGCTGCTGTTGCTGCTGGCGAACAGCGTTCTTTCGAACCGGCTTTGACCGCAACTCTGGAGTTAAGCTTTTTTTTTTGAGAAAAGAACAAAGAACGGCACCTAAGTCATTCTTAAAAAAGGAAGATGTGTTCAGAGTTTTGCCGACCGGACACAGCAAAAGTTTAATATATCAACTAGCTCTGCTGGTGGGAAAACGCATGAGACTCACTCAGCCACAACCGTTCGTTGCTGCGGTTGGTTGTAGCGCTATCCTATTGCGTGCAGAGGGAATTTGAAAGGCAACCATTGAGGATTGAGGCATGCCAATGGTGAGTTCCCAGACCTAACATCTTGATGTGGGTCTGGCTTGCCAGGCTAGATGCTTACAGGAGTGGAAACAAAATCATGAACAACCAGGCCAGAAACACACTGACAAAGGACACCAGAATGGCTAAAAGAAATGGCTAAAAAAAAACAGCCAATGATCCAGCTTTAGTCTGGACCAGCCTGAGGTACATCACCAAGTACAAGACACCACCCAATAATCTGTGGAGAATCAACAGCTGGCTGATGACCTGAATGTGTTTTACTGTGGGTTTGAACAGCCTTTGAACAGGAACCGACACCTCCTGCCATTCAACCTGCGTTTATGGTCTGTGTGGGGGACATGAGCCGGGTCTTCAAAGAACAGAAGACTAGGAAAACTTCAGACCCATTTCACCTGCCTGTTTAAAGTCTGTGCTGACCAACCGAGCAAACAGGTCTGTGGATGATGCAGTCAACACTACACTACATGGACTGCACTACAACCGGCAACAGTTCCACCTTCAATACCATCATGCCTGATCTCTCCGCCAAACTGACCCAGCTCTCTGTGCATACCCCAATCTGTCAGTGGATCTCCAGCTTTCTAACAGATAGGCAACAGTTAGTGAGACTGGGGAAACTTACACCCAGGACGCTCACTATAAGCACTGGTGCTCACAAGGGTTGCTTTCACTTCTCTTGTCCCTGTTCACGAACAACTGTACTGCAAAAGACCCCTCTGTCAAGCTCCTGAAGTTTGCAGATGACACCACAGTCATCAACCTCATCCTAAATGGCCACGAGTCTGCTTACAGACTGGAAGTTAAAGAGCTAGCTGTCTGATGCAGTCATAACAACCTTGAGCTGAACACGTTCAAAACAGTGGAGATGTTAGTGGATAAAGATGCCATAGAACAAGAGGGTAACAAGAACTACTTTAATTTACGGCCCGCAATGTCACACTTACCCTGTAACTACATGAAACAAGAGGGTAACAAGCACCACATTTATTGTGTATGTATTTTTATTGTACTTACCCTGTAACTACATATAGTTACAGGGTAAGTGCAATAAAAATGCATACACTATCTAATCAGAAACCTTTACAGTTAGCTTTTACACCTTTACACCTTATTACAGTTGGTCTGAAGCAATAGTCTAGAGTTTAAAAAGTTTAAAATATTGTAATTTTTCTTACAAACACCTAACGTTTCACTTCAGAAGACATTGATCCATGGATTGGGGTCATATGGATTTCTGTAGTTATTGCAGTATGTGCTGTTTGATGCTCCAACTTTTAGGAAAACATGAGCTTGCATTATTCCCAGAGATCTAAAAACCTTAATTTGTGTTAATCTGAAGAAGGAAAGTCGAATACATCTTGGATGGCATGAGGGTAAAAGATAAGTAAATGGTGAGGACGTATTTCTGGGTGTATGCATTTTCTTTTAATACATAATACAGAATAGCAATAGACATGATTTCTTCTTAAGATTCATCAGTGAAAAGAAAGAAAAAGAAGAAGAGGAACAAAAGGAAGAAGCCAAGCAAGAGAAAAAAGTGGGGACAAAACGTGCTACTTTCTATCAAGACTCAAGCATTTAAAAATATTTTTTGATTAAAAAGAGCAATTTTAAACTAAAAAGAAATGTTATAAATCTGTTTAGAATTAAGTTGTTTTTCAAATAAGTGGATATTAGAGGATTGTAAAGTTTAGAAATAGACCTCTTAAACTCAGATAAATAACCATGAATGAAAACTTTAGTTAATTAACTTATTTGTGCCACAAGGTGGCGCTGGAGTTCCAATAATGAATCACATCACTCATGTTACAGTCTTTGTGTACCTAAACACAGTGTAGTTTTTGTTATTATTAAGCACAAATGTGTGATTTAATATGTAGCAATATTAAAAGCAATGAAGCAATATCATTTTTAAAAATATTTTTTCCCTTATTTTATTTAAATATGCAGAGCAAACTATAAGTAAGTCATTTGTTGGCTGATTCCCCTGATGACAAAACCGGGGAAGTGGTCAGGAAATCAGTTTGAAAATCATTGCAATCATTCATTTGATGAGGCACAGAATGGCACAGAAAGTACAGGGTGTCACGTACCTTATTGCTTGAGTGATATGAGTGAAGGTCGGTTGGGGGGAATTCTTTTGTTAAGCCCAAAATGAGAACTGACGATTTGTTATGTTGTGTTCTTTCTGGCAGCGGGTTAAGCTCCTTTAATAGGATTTATGTAATTAGAAAAACGTCTTAGACCTGATCATTCTGGAGCTTAAAGGGATCATTTAGCATGCAAGGTGTAATCTGTTTGTATTGTTTTGTTTGTTTATTACGATGCTAAACTTCTTTCAGGTCTCACGTTAAAGAACGTTAAAGAAAATCAGACCTGATAATAAGAATTAAGATTTCAATTAAGAATATAAAGATTCATCAAAGTTATCTTCAGTTGCTAATTTGCTCTGCTTATATTGAACTTTCAGATATCTTAAAGTAACAAAGACTAGCTAAATTCAAATTGCAGATATTAAAAGTTAACATTTTTACCAAGAAAAGCAATGTGTAAATCAGTAATTACAACTAGTTAGTAATTAATTAGTCAAGAATACATTGGCTACAGTATATGCAAATAATAATATTAAACATTATAATAGTAAAGAGAAAATATCCAGTGAGCGGCAGTTCTGTGGGTGAAAATGCCTGGTTGAATCCAGAGGTCAGAGATGAGAATGGCAAGACTGGTTCTAGGCAACAACTCAACTAAAATAACCACTTGTTACAACCGGGGTCTGCAGAAGAGCATCTCTGAATGCACAGCACGTTCAACCATGAAGCAGATTGACTAAACCAGCAGAAGACACACCGGGTGACAGTCCTGTCAGCTAAGAACAGGAAACTGAGGGTACAATTCACAGGGGCTCACCAACGTTGAGAAAGGGATAGTTGCAGGTCATAATGGGTGTGCCGAAACACCAAACATCCACACCCTAACAGGCTGCATGCTTTCATGACCCTTTACTCTAACCTCCAGATACCCACACTTGCCAAGATTGGACAATAGAAGATAGAAGGAAAAACATTGACATAAACAACATGAAATTATGGACCATCCTGCCTTGTATCAATGGTTCATGTTGTTGGTAGTGTAATGGCGTTGCGTGGGGGATATATTCTTTGCACACTTTGGGCCCTTTACCAATTGAGCATAGTTTTAACACCACAGCCTACCTGAGTATTGTTGCCGACCATGTCAATCCCTTTAGTGAACCCATCTTCTGATAGTTACTTCCAGCAGGATAACGTACCATGTCATAAAGCTCAAATCATCTCAAACTGGTTTCTTGTACATGGCAATGAGTTCACTAGATTCAAATGGCCTCCACACCCTTATACAGAAAGAAAATATACTTCTTATGATCAATACATTAAATGGTTTAAATATATTGAATGTAATAATATACTATGTTAATATATTACAATATATTGAATAATACATAAGGAATTGCTGCTTTTTTTAATCATTTATTGAAAAATATGTGACAATATATTTACTATGTTACACTAATGTGTATTCACTTTTATTCAAGTTACTTTCACTCAGTTTGGGTTGTGTTTCTGCTACACAAAGTATTTGAGTTAAGTTTATGAGAAAAGTTGTGTTGGGATTACTTAAGGGTGCATGTTGAAAACATGTCAAGTGTAATTGGTCAAACACAAAATAGTTGAGTTCAAAATACTCAAAATTCTGATGCAAATTCTTGTCTAATTTTTTTTATTTATTTTTGTGTGTGTGTGTGTGTGTGTGCGTGTGTGTGTGTGTTGCGTGCGTCTTAAAATTAATTCATTTAAATAATCTAAGTCATTGTGTTTCCTTAGAAGTTGTGTCTCCAGGGGTCTTGTTGACCCCTGGTTGAGGACCACTGTTGTAGTGATTTTGTGGTGGAAGTTATCATAAATTTATATCTTACAAGTATTAATTAATTTGTTAATATTAGAAATATTTTAATATATCTTAGGATTCAAAAATGCAGTATTTCAATCGGATTTTCTGTTTTCTATAATTATAACACCATTATACTACCTGTATATCAATTCTACATTTTCAGCTACGTGCTCAACACACTCCATTAAACCATATTCTAATGTGTTTTTTCATCTCTGTCCCACCAACAGTATTGTTGATCTCCAAATTTCAAGTTTTTTCTGGTGCAATTCATGATGTGCCTCCCAGGTGTTTATAAAACTGTCCATGTCTGTGTGATATGTTTTATTTTCCCTGGAGGCTTTTTTTTCCTATTTCAATGCAGCCATCACACTCTCAAACAGGAGCAATTGTTTCTCTTTCTGCCTCAGCATTAATTTAATGTTGTGTTTTCTTACCGCTAATTAAAATTCTTCTTGGCTTCTGTGTGCCTGATCTAGCTTACATTACGCTGTGGGGTAGCTGACAGGTCTGAACGGGGCGGCCTGGACATGTGACAGATACAGGACAGCCGCCTAACGATCTGCTGGCACGCAATGTGGTCACTAACTAGGCTAAATTAGCAGGTTGCATGCAAAAAGTGTTGAGTTTGAGCCAAATCGAAGATTTTTTTCCTTCTTTTTCAAACACTTTCTTTCCCCTGGGAGGCACAAAATCAGATAATCTCATTAGTCTAAACAAAACATTTCAGAGAATGTCAAAATCTTTGGCCACAGATTATCACAGAGGATTAAAGCTACAATATGTGCCATGCAGTGTTTCAAATAACTGAACCCATGGACATCTGAAAGTTCAAGCTTTAGTTTATATTGAGGTTTGTATATTGAGACGGGCCTGAATGTAGTGCAATTTTGAACATGAAAATTTGTCCACTTGTCCAGGGTTAAACAATAGATGCACCAAAGTCAGAGTTCAGCTTTTTCCATAGTGTGTCCAACACAGAAGACATTCCAATAGCTGGAAAAGTTAATCAAGATGAAAGATCATGGTCCTCCCTGTAATACATTATTAAAAGACTGCACGCCGTGACTGCTCTTTATCTGACTGATGATTTATATACATTGAAATATTCTATGTATGTTAAAAATATATTCTGAAAATTAAAAAGACAGTTTTCTCAAACTTTGAAATTAATCAATCTGTCAGTCAGTCAGTCAGTCAGTCAGTCAGTCAGTCAATCAATCAATCAATAAGGGTATTCAGAAATACTGTAAAATACTGTAATTATTTTAGTAATAGTTAGGATTAGAAGTAGTAAGGATAAATAGATCTGAAAAATTTTGATGTCAAGTGTCACAAGCTGGGCTCAAACTCAGGTCTCAGATGTGGAGAGTTGAGTGTTCTACCACTTTGCCACAGAGGAGGTTATGTTGGACCCAAACGAAACACTCAAGGCAAAAAAAATTTTTTTTAAAAAAGGATACTTTGCAAGTAAACAAAATCCAACAAAAGTTCTTCTCAGAAAGAGGTATTACTACAGTTGAGATAATGCAAACATTAACAGGAGAAAAATAAAATAACTCCACGAGGGGAGAAAAACAAAATCAAATAACTAGGAACAGCTTACTTGGGATAGCTTGGATAGCTCGGATCAAACTAGGGTCCAGGATGTCCTTGGCTGGAACCCAGGAGTGCTCCTCCGGCCCGTAGCCCTCCCAGTCCACCAGATACTGCAGTGAGTTCTGGACCCTCCGGGAGTCCAGTATCCGGCTCACTGTGTATGCTGGCTGGCCGTCAATGACCCTGTGAGGTGGAGGTGGTCTGCGGGCGGGCGGGGGTTGGTGGGGTTGGGCAAAGGGAGAAGACAAGACAGGTTTTAGTAATGAAACATGAAAAGTGGGGTTAATTCTAAGTGAACAAGGGAGAAACAAACGATAAGAAACAGGGTTAACTTTCCTTGCTATGCGAAAAGGGCCGATGTATTTCTGGGAAAGCTTCTTAGATTCAACCCGGAGGGGCAGGTTCTTAGTGGCTAACCAGACTCTTTGACCAGCTCGGAAATTAGGGGCCATCCGGCGGTGGCGATTTGCCTGGCTTTGATATCTCTGGCGGGTCCGAAGGAGGGTACGCCTGGCCTTCTTCCAGGTCCACCTACAGCGTAGGACAAATCGCTGGGCAGAGGGAACACCAACTTGCACCTCTTCCTCGCGAAATAATGGAGGGGTATATCCAAACTGGCACTCGAAAGGGGACAATCCGGTGGCCGAGGACTGGAGGGTGTTGTGGGCATATTCAGCCCAAATGATATAGGTGGGCCAAGACGTGGGATTACTGGCCGCCATACACCGCAAGGTGGTCTCCAGATCCTGATTAATCCGTTCCGTCTGCCCATTAGACTCTGGATGGAACCCAGACGATAGGCTGGCAGTGGCCCAAATAAGCCTGCAGAAGGCCCCCCAAAACCGGGACGAGAATTGGGGACCTCGGTCAGAGACAATATCCAGGGGAATTCCAAATATCCGGAAGACATGGTTCATTAGGAGCTCAGCAGTCTCCTTGGCCGAAGGCAGCTTGGGCAGAGGAAAAAAACGGGCATCCTTAGAGAACCGGTCTACAACCACCAGAATAACAGTGTTGCCCTGGGACGGAGGAAGTCCTGTAACAAAGTCCAGAGAAAGGTGTGACCATGGCCTGTGGGGAACAGGTAAGGGACGGAGCAGTCCCTGGGGTCGCTGACGTGTAGACTTTCCCTGGTTGCACACAGGGCAGGCCTCCACATAGACTTGAACATCCTTCTTGATGGACGGCCACCAAAACCTCCGCTGGAGGAATTCCAGTGTGCGAGCACTTCCTGGATGGCAGGTCAAGGGTGACTCATGACCCCACTGCAAGACCCGGGCCCGAACCGACAGGGGAACGTACAAGCGTCCGGCGGGACCACCGCCTGGATCGGGCTCATGGACAAGGGCCTCTCGTACCCCTTTTTCTAGTTCCCACTGCAGAGGTGCAACTATCCTAGACCTCGAATAATCGATGCCAAGGGCTTCTCCTGTATCTCAGGAGAGTAGACTCGAGAGAGGGCATCCGGCTTGACATTCTTGGTGCCAGGTCTATAAGATAAGAGAAACTGGAATCGATTAAAAAACAGGGACCATCGTGCTTGCCGAGGGTTCAACCGCTTAGCCTGCTGGAGATATTCCAGGTTCTTGTGGTCCGTGAGAACTTGGAAAGGATGCTGTGCCCCCTCAAGCCAGTGGCGCCACTCCTCCAAGGCCAGTTTTACCGCAAGCAACTCTCGATCCCCCACATGGTAGTTACGCTCGGCCTCAGACAGGCGGCGAGACATGAAGGCACAAGGGTGTAATTTTCCATCCTCACCCCTCTGTGACAGGATGGCCCCCACCCCCACCTCTGAGGCGTCCACCTCCACGCACGAGATGGTAAGCATTGCGGAGATCCAGTTTAGTAAAAATGGAAGCCCCTTGAAGCAGCTCAAAAGCAGTGGCCATGAGAGGAAGGGGGTATCGATTCCGAACCGTGATCTTGTTAAGGCCCCGGTAATCAATACAAGGCCTAAGACCCCCGTCTTTCTTCTCTACAAAAAAGAAGCCCGCCCCAGCCGGGGAAGTAGAGGCACGGATGATGCCGGCTGACAAGGACTCCTTAATGTAGGTATCCATAGCCGAATGCTCGGGGGAGGACAAGGAGAAGATCCGACCCCTAGGAGGGCAGGAGCCAGGGAGTAGATCAATGGCACAGTCATAAGTGCGGTGAGGCGGTAAAGAAGTAGCCCGGGACTTGCTGAACACGGCCATGAACCGGTGGTAAACACTGGGGACTCGGGAGAGGTCGACAGACTCTTGAAACTCGGAACTAGGGGCCGAGGGACTCTGAAGCATGCAGGTGAGTTGACAAATGGAACCCCAGCTTAGAATGGTTCCAGTAGGCCAGTCGATCTGGGGATTATGTCTGCACAGCCAAGGGTGACCCAGGATAATAGGATACTCAGGGGAGTCAATGAGATAGAAGGTCTCCTCCTGCTGGTGTTGAAAGACGGTAAGTCGCA
The DNA here is from genome assembly GCA_026230005.1 of Gila orcuttii. Lineage (NCBI taxonomy): Eukaryota > Metazoa > Chordata > Actinopteri > Cypriniformes > Leuciscidae > Gila > Gila orcuttii. The sequence goes on along the minus strand of JAPDVR010000019.1, from coordinate 29,412,457 downwards.
GGGACTGAGTCGCCTCTGTTACTTTGCCTGGTTCCAGAGGTCTGCCATCCAAAGCTGTAACTGCCTGAGGTTGAGGAAGTAGTTGGGTAGGGATCTTAAGTTCCTTAGCCAAGGTTAGATCCAGGAAGTCACCTGCGACGCCGGAATCGATCATAGCCTGGACCTGATGCTGGTGGCCCTCCCAGGACAGAGTGGCTGGAATAGCTAGGACAGCGTTAGTAGGAGGAGCTCTAATCTTCCCCATCACAGCCCTCCTGTAGCTGGGCGGGGACAGGTGTTTCCCGAAAACTCGGGGCAGGTGGAGCGGAAGTGGCCGGCAACCCCGCAGTAGAGGCACCGACGCTCCCTCATGCGACTTTCCCTTTCTTTGGGAGAAAGCCTGGAACGGCCTAACTGCATGTCCTCCGGGGAATCATGGAGCTGTTCAGGGGCCGGGGAAGCTCTGAATGAAGGAACACAAACTGGAGAAACAGAGTTGCTCAGAGGAACTTGGGACTGAGACACCTGGCGGCGAGCCGTTCTCCACTCTCTCAGACGATTGTCCAGGCGGATGGCAAATGCTATGAGGGACTCGAGATCCCCAGCTGGTTCTCGGATGGCTAACTCATCTTGAAGGGGCTCAGACAACCCTCCCTGAAAACAGACCCTCAGCGCTTCATCATTCCATCCGCTCCTTGCTGCTATGGTCCGAAATTAAATGGCAAAATCCGCCGTGCTGCAGGAACCCTGACGGAGAGAAAGTAGGCGCTTGGAAGCTTCTCGACCACTGACAGGATGATCAAACACCCGCTTGAACTCGTCCACAAATTTAGCATAGGAGTCACAACAGTCTTCCTGGGATTGCCACACTGCGGAGGCCCAGGAGAGCGCCTTGTCTGAAAGAAGGGTAATAATGTAAGCAATCTTGGAACGGTCTGTGGGAAAACTTGAGGGTTGGAGCTCGAAGGTGAGGGAGCATTGGGTGAGGAAACCCTGGCAGGAACTTGGATCTCCAGCAAAGGGCTTGGGAGGTGGAAGTCGGGGCTCCGCCACTGGAGAAGGCCTGTCTGGAGGAAGCCGAAGGACCAGGGAGCCAGGACCAGGGAGGCGTTCAAAGAGCTGGCGGATGGAACTCATCATATCGGCCAGGAGTTGAGAATGACTGGTCATCAGCTCTTCTTGTCGGCTGAGAACGGCTTCATGGCGCTGGAAAGATGCCTCATGTTGAGCGATCACCGCCAACAGGTCCTTGGAACTGAGTATCTCTGGGTCCATGAGTGACTCGGTTTTTCTGTCACAAGCTGGGCTCGAACTCGGGTCTCAGATGTGGAGAGTTGAGTGTTCTACCACTTTGCCAAAAGTCCAGGCAAAGTAGATTTTTTTTTTTTTTAAAGGATACTTTGCAAGTAAAAAAAATCCAACAAAAGTTCTTCTCAGAAAGAGGTATTACTACAGTTGAGATAATGCAAACATTAACAGGAGACAAAATAAAATAACTCCACGAGGGGAGAAAAACAAAATCAAATAACTAGGAACAGCTTACTTGGGATAGCTTGGATAGCTTGGATGGACTCGGTGGGACACAGCAGGAGACACATAGCCAAGACTCAAAAACCGAGTGAGGAACAAGGGGAAAACACACAGCTAAAATACTCTAGGGGAAACAAGGCACAGGTGACCTGGATAACGCTAACAAGGACACACGAGGAAGAACTAAGGCAGAGGGCAACACAGGTGACCTCTAGAGGCCCGGAGACAAACAACAGGAGGCAAGATGCTGACAGTCAAGTAATTATGTTATACATATAAAAGATATATCTAATGAAAGTGAAATTACCAAATAACATAACTACTGACATTTCATTCATCATTTTATTGCAGATTTTGGTAACACTTTACGATAAGGTTTCATTTGTAAACATAAGTAAATGCATTAACTAGCATTGACTACCAATTAGCAATTTAGTTTACAGCATTTATTAATGTTAAATAATACAAATGTTCTTGTTCATGTTAGTTCACAGTGCATTAAAAAATGTTAACAGATACAATTTTTAATCTTAAAAATGGATTAATAAATGTTAAAAATGGGGTAACACTTCACAATAAGGTTCACTAGTTAACATTAGTTAACTACCTTAGTTAACATAAACTAAAAATGAACAATATTCTTCAGCATGAATTAATCTTAGTTAATATTAATTTCAACATTTACCAATATGTTATTAAAATCGAAGGTTGTATTTCTAAACATTACTTAATGCATTGTGAACTAACATGAAGACTAACAAAGACTAATAATAACAATTAACAGATGTATTATTAACTAACAATAACACAGATTAATAAATACTGTAACCAATGTATTGCTCATTGTTAGTTCATGTTAGTTGATTTACATACATTAACTAACATACGTTACTAATGAACCTTTATTGTAAAGTGTTACCAAAAATGCTGTAGAAGTATTGGTCATTGTTAGGTCATGTTTACTAATGTAGTTAACTAATGTTAACAAATGAAACTTTATTGTAAAGTGTTGCCCAGATTGCATTACAGATACTTCCAACGGGGTGCATTTTTAGAAATTTAATTATGAAAAGCCTTGAAAGTTGCAGTGAGAGACTGTTAAATCCTGATGCTGGTGTAATACTATATTAAACCCACAGGGGGCTCATGAGCTCAATTATTAAAGGTTTGACGATTTGAATTGTAAAACACCGATAACTGATCTTACTCTTTGTGGCATTTTGATTCATACTACAGATTACATGAAAATTGAAACAACAATAGAAAATAATGTTACATTAGCATGAAGGGCAAACATATTTATGAGGTTACAATGCTTGTACAATACTCTAAGACAAACTTTTTCCAAATAATATTGTTTCACTGATTCATACTTACTCATTAAATGAATGGCATGCACTAAAGGTGTGTTTGAGGAAAGAGTTCTGCCTTAAATGGGCCTGTTTAGTTGTGTAGTTCATGGTCTCTGCCACAGGTTTATTAAAGTGGCTGAAACTCCTCTAAACAAAACATAAAGTGACATGCTGGCAGCCGATCCAGAAATGTGACTGTATAACAAACCATTTGCAGCTTATTAAACTAGAGAGAGGAACACTAATAGCGAGAGAAGGCATTAGTTATAATGGAGACATGAAAACATTCCTGCATATAGTCTTGGTGGAAGCTCGAACTGTCTGGTCTGTTTACTGTGATGTGCTTCTTCTTCAGCCTGTAGCCCTGTGACCTTTGACCTGTCCTCAAAACTGCTGCCATGTGACAGAGATACAGAGCTAGTTTCCAAAGCAACAGTCCACAAACATCAGCAAATGTTTACTTTTTTCTTTACATGCTCAGCACATCACACTCCACTTCTGTTTTTTTTTATTTTTTTTTTATCCAACTTGGAATTTTTCAGGAATCTTTTCAGGAATTGTTTGGTATTATTGAGTATAAGTATTATTACAATTTAAATTAGCTGTTTTTTATTTGTATATATTTTTAAATGTAATTTAAATGTAATGTGATGGCATTACTCCAGTCTTCAGTGTGACATGCTCCTTCAGAAATCATTCTAATACTCTGATTTGCTGCTCAAGAAACATTTATTATCAATGTTGAAAACAGTTGTGCTGTTAAATATTTTTGTTGAAACTGTGATTTTATTTGATCAGGATTCTTAGAATAAAAAGTTTTAAAGAATAGCATTTCTTTGAGATTTATTTACTGAAATAAAGATTATTTGAGAATCTTTTGTGACTTTGGAAGTAGTTCTTCAGCTGAAGTATGTGACACTGAAAGATTTTTGATTCCAGTCCTCTCTCCCCATCATAACAACACATTTCCAACATGCCCTTCCTGTAACCGGAACATTATCCAGACATCCACTAACACCATTCCAAACCTTTCCCTGTTTTAAAACACATCTCATTTGTTACTATGGAAAGGAAATTGCATTCATTCTTTCAAATATGGCCATGTTTCAAAACACTTCCCGTCTGTAAAAAAAGAGCCAACAGTACGTTCTGTCTTTTTATTTACTTCCACGCCAGGAGCAGAGAAATATTGTAGTATGAGAGGTTTCCCCTGTGTAACACCCTCATGTCAGAGACACTGGCGGCTTTATAGCAAGTGCTGCTCTGGACCAGTGGAAAATCCTTCAGTCTGAATTATGCTTTCTTTGGCACCTCTGTATCATGAGCCAACATATATTTATCAAGAGTCTGAAGGTCTCACCTTATTCCAGGAAATCGAGGTTTGCTGCTGTTGTGCTTCTTACAGTGTATTGTTTGACAAGTTGACAAGTTGGAAACACTCTATGATATCTTACAAAGTTTAATCTTATAAACTTTAATTATAATATATATATATATATATATATATATATATATATATATATATATATATATATATATATATATATATATATATATATATATATATATATATATATATATATATATATATATATATATACACTCACCTAAAGGATTATTAGGAACAGCTGTTCAATTTCTCATTAATGCAATTATCTAATCAACCAATCACATGGCAGTTGCTTCAATGCATTTAGGGGTGTGGTCCTGGTAAAGACAATCTCCTGAACTCCAAACTGAATGTCAGAATGGGAAAGAAAGGTGATTTAAGCAATTTTGAGCGTGGCATGGTTGTTGGTGCCAGACGGGCCGGTCTGAGTATTTCACAATCTGCTCAGTTACTGGGATTTTCACGCACAACCATTTCTAGGGTTTACAAAGAATGGTGTGAAAAGGGAAAAACATCCAGTATGCGGCAGTCCTGTGGGCGAAAATGCCTTGTTGATGCTAGAGGGCAGAGGAGAATGGGCCGACTGATTCAAGCTGATAGAAGAGCAACTTTGACTGAAATAACCACTCGTTACAACCGAGGTATGCAGCAAAGCATTTGTGAAGCCACAACACACACAACATTGAGGCGGATGGGCTACAACAGCAGAAGACCCCACCGGGTACCACTCATCTCCACTACAAATAGGAAAAAGAGGCTACAATTTGCAAGAGCTCACCAAAATTGGACAGTTGAAGACTGGAAAAATGTTGCCTGGTCTGATGAGTCTCGATTTCTGTTGAGACATTCAGATGGTAGAGTCAGAATTTGGCGTAAACAGAATGAGAACATGGATCCATCATGCCTTGTTATCACTGTGCAGGCTGGTGGTGGTGGTGTAATGGTGTGGGGGATGTTTTCTTGAGACACTTTTGGCCCCTTAGTGCCAATTGGGCATCGTTTAAATGCCACGGCCTACCTGAGCATTGTTTCTGACCATGTCCATCCCTTTATGGCCTAGAGCATCTTTGAGATGTGGTGGAACGGGAGCTTCATGCCCTGGATGTGCATCCCACAAATCTCCATCAACTGCAAGATGCTATCCTATCAATATGGGCCAACATTTCTAAAGAATGCTTTCAGCACCTTGTTGAATCAATGCCACGTAGAATTAAGGCAGTTCTGAAGGCGAAAGGGGGTCAAACACAGTATTAGTATGGTGTTCCTAATAATCCTTTAGGTAGGTGTATATGACAACTGTTTTAAACACTGATAATAAAAACTGTTTCTTGAGCACCAAATCAGGACATTAGAATGATTTCTGAAGGACCATGTGACTGAAGACTGGAGTAATAATGCCTAAAATTCAGCTTTGATATAATTTGAATGAATATGATTTTGGCCATCATTTTGAATCATCATTTGAATTCCATAATTTAAAAATATATAAAAATAGTAATCAGTTCTTCACAATATTACTGTTTTTATGTATTTTGATCAAATAAATGAAGAAAAAAAAATCTTACTGACTCCAAACTTGTCAATAGCTGTGTGTGTGTGTGTGTGTGTGTGTGTGTGTGTGTGTGTGTGTGTGTGTGTGTGTGTGTGTGTGTGTGTGTGTGTGTGTGTGTGTGTGTGTGTGTGTGTGTGTGTGTGTGTGTGTGTGTGTGTGAAAGCTGTTCTGGAGGAAAAAGGAAAAATATCTTTCTGAGATACTTTTCAGTGTCTATAGTAAGTTTAGCTTGGATTCAAATCTTTTCAGGTGTGTGTGACAGGGAAAAGAAAGTAAGCCTGTCTCTCGCTGCCATGTTTCCTGTATTAGTTCAGTCTGAGTGAGACTGAAACAGCAGAACTGATGCAGATTGTGAGACATTTTACAGAGATGTGAGAAATGTGAGAACTTTTTGTAATTTATCAAAGTTATAGAGGTGCAATACATTTTTGTGCAGAATTATGAAAATGAGAATCTCAAGCTCAAGACTGAGCCTGGTTTCTCCCAAAGTTTTTTTTTTTTTCTCCATTCTGTCACCTGATGGAGTTTTGGTTAAAACGGTCACCTTTGGCTTTTGGCTTGCTTAGTTGGGGACATTTAATATTCAACAATATTATTGATCTGCCTTCATTGACACCATTATATGAGAACTGAACTGAGCTGGGCTGCGTTTCCCAAAAGCATCGCAAGCCTAAGTTAATCGTAGAGGCCATTGGTGGCAATTGTTGTATAATCAACTTAGGCTTACGAGGCTTTGGAGAAATGCATCCCTGGACGATGACAGCACTGTTTTCTCCAGAGCGACTATATATATATATATATATATATATATATATATATATATATATATATATATATATATATATATATATATATATATATATATATATATATATATATATAAATTAACTAAATTAATAACTTTTTTAGAACAAAAATTAACCATCACTGAACTTTCTTAAGCTGGACTATGACTCTATTTACTTCTAGATCTGCTGTGCAGCAGAAAACAAACTTTGTTGCATTAGTTTCCTATCCTCACTGTAAAGCTGCTTTGAAACACTATGTATTGTAAAAAGCACTATGTAAATAAAGGTGACTTGACTGTGGTACTGTTATGTGATCTGGCTAAAAGTGGAAACTTATATGACGTTTTCACCAACTCACACTTAATCTTAAAACTGTGGGGCTTAAAACCAACCAAGTCCTTTACCGTCTTGTATTCTGCGTCCTCTTCAAAGCAGAGTAGAAAGCAATGGGAGGAAGTTATGAGCACAATCTTAGAAACCCTGATGAAAATTAACATTTTTTACATGGCATGGTTATGCAACAGGACACAATATATCCAAGCTCTCACTGAGATTGCTCTGGTTTATAGTGTTTCCAGGTATGTAAGGGAATGCTTTCTAACTTCACAAATCTAAGATCTACATTTTATGCATTTGAAATACTAAACTGCAAAGAAGTGAAATGATGAACAACAGGTGTGTTCTGACATGTTGACTACAATTTAAACGGTTAAAAACCATCTTTAACCTGTCTTTTAAAAATTACAACACTTTTTATTTTTTGTTTACAGTGTTTTAAAGTCTTAAAGTCTTACTACAATATGTGCCAAAAAGGTTTGATGTTTATGGCAAGTTTATTTACCAGTGTGAACATTTCCTCACTGTGACACATTTATATTTAGGAAAGTATTCAATGAAATCTATGTTGAGCAACTGCTTATGTTGCTTATGAAACTTATCTACCATATCTAAGTAGAAAACATGAAAAGAAAACAATCTGTTTGACTGAGTGCTAGTAAATACAGTAATTCACCTAACAGCACATCAAGGTACAAACTACAAGGTGGATGACTTCTCTTCTTCAACTTCAAACGTTTTTGCTTAAGGCATGATCTTCACAGGTCTTCTTGGAAATTCCCAGTGGTTTCATGTCCAGTCAGAGAACAGGTCTCTGTTTTTTGAGACAAAATGGTCCTGATGAAGGTTAAGTTGCATACAGAGCTAAATATACTATAGTCAAAAGTTTAGAATCATTAAGATTGTTTAATGTTTTTGAAAGAAGTCTCTTATGCTCACCAAGGCTGCATTTATTTGAACAAAAATACAATCATTTATTCCTGTGATAGCAAAGCTGAATTTTCAGCTCTCACATGATTGCATTAGAATGATTTCTGAATGATCATGTGACACTGAATGACTGCTGAAAATTCAGCTTTGCCATCACAGGAATAAACTACATTGTAAAATATATTTAAATAATATAATTTCACAATATTACTGTTTCTTTTTGATCATACAAATTTAGTTTTATTGAGCATGAAAGTCTTCTTTCAAAAACATTGTAAACTTAGAATAAGCACATATTATCAGAGACCATTGGAAAAAAAATCAACCAACCAACAAGCAAATGACAGACAGGAGGAGTGTTCAGGAAATGGCTGATTTTGAAACATCTTTGGGGCTTTTTACATAACACCATTTTCAACTAAAAACGTAAAAGTTTTTATACGTTTTGGCCGTTTGTTTTCTCGACAACAGTGTTTTGGGTGCCTGAAAACGCGAACTTTTGAAAAAGTTTTTTAAAAACGGTCTCCGTCTAAACAGCAAAAACGCGAATCTCTGAAGACGATGATGTCATACACATGCATATTTCTTGCTGAATCTATAGTGTTTCATCGCCATCTAATGGCCTGGCAGCAGAATAAAGGTTTTTTTAGTAGTTTCCGCAGATCCGTGTGAATGGGGATCGCTTTGATAACGGTGTCACCTTTACGTGGCAAACTCAAAGGAAAAACTTCTTTGTTTTAAAGGGGTGGTTTACTGCTTTTTTTCTTTGCATGATTGTGTTTATGGGGTGCAATATCACATGTCTTCGTGTTTTTGTAAAACCTTTATTGTAAGCCGCTTTCTCCTCTGTCATTTGAACGACCGGTTGACTTCCTGATTCTATGAAACCACTCCCTCAGAAACAGGCAATGGGCTCAGATTGGTTAGTTGGGCCGGTGTGTTGTAATTGGCTAAACAGCGTAGCGCACGTTGTCCGGAAACTTCACGCCCATTACCTTTACGGGCGAAAGTTACATGTGCTCCGGTCAAATGTAAATAATGGTGTCAATACTGCGTATCAGTTTGAGCCAGAATCAGACCCAGAATGTCACGGTATACAAATTCACTGTTTCCTTCTCGTCGCGTGTTTTTGTTGTTGTATGAATGCATGTGCGTTGTGGGTGTGATTGTGTGTCATTGCCTAATCCACTCCAGCTGATCATCATCTCATTCACCAGCTGCAGCCCATCTCACCACTCTATATATACTTACCGCTGTCTCATCCCTTTTGTCAGATCGTTGTTTGATGTCTTCCCTGTCGGTGTTACGTTCCTGTCTGCCTCCTGTTCGTGTCCTGTGATCAGCGTTTGCCGTGTTTTGGAGTTTCGTCGTTCACCGTCTTCACATTGGATTATTTCACCTTCATTCACCGCACCATCTCATCCGGTTCTGGTCCTGGCCATCGAAGTCCCTGCGCCATCATTCCACACCCGTTGTCTTGTGACTTTGTGCTTTCTGGATCACAATAAATATTGTCGACTTGCATTTGCTTCCTGTCTTCCATCCTGGTAGCATGACACAGAAAGCGGCAATGAAGAGAGTCAAGCAGAACCTCCCCAAACACGGCTCTTACAAAACGTTTCTGAATGGTACATTTTTGTATTATTATTATTATATTCTACTATTATTATATAAGAATTTCGATACGCTGTTACTTGAAAATGCTACTGCTGCTTGTTAGCTTTTGAGATACGGTTTTCTCCTGATTAAATATTTAATATAACTGAATAAATGACTGAGTAATACCGTTTTTTAAAGTTATTGTTTTATCGATATAATGAACAACCGTTTATCTATTCACAAAACTTAGTTTACTCAGTGTATCGTTTTCTTTTCTTTACGTACGTGTACATGTGGCAACTGTGTTAAAATGACAACAGAACGTGAAAACATCTGATTACAGCAGCTGAAGTTTGCTGTTGCGATTACATATAATTCTTTTAACTTTATAGGCTACACGTTTGTCTTATACACACAAAATAGCATCGAACTAACTGGCTACTATAAACAAACAGCGTTGGCATTGGTTTACGTTCTTGATCAAATCGAAAAATTACGTCATAAAGTATACATGGAAAATAAATTTACAAAATTAGTACATAATTACAAATCCAGGTCCAAAATGTTTGTACACGTTTGTCATAGACACACGAAATAGCATAACTAAGTGGCTACTAAAGCCAGCGCTGGCATTTGTTTATGTCCTTGATAAAAACTAAAACATTACGTCTAAAATTATACATGCAAATACATTTAAAATGATTAAGTCTTACTTACAGGTTGTGGCCCAACAACTGCTGCCTCTGGTTTTAAAGTTAGAACTGCTTCATGTTTTAGTAACAGTTTGTTGTTGAATCCGGCATTGAATTTGTGGAGATTCTGGAAGCTGTGTTCCATAAAATAGCTAAATTACGATTGTAATTTTCTGGAACATAATCAAACATAAATTGTAGCCATTGTTGACGAACTACAGCGTCCGTAGGAAGCCCGAACACAGAAGACCTGACAGCTGGGTGAAAATAACACACTTTCGACGGCATGGCTACTGCTCTCCACTATAACTATTCCTCTTCGACAAAGCCGCAGAAATATGGCCATGCCCCCTTTTTTGCATATTCCGGAGGGAGGGTTGATTATGGGTTAGTTACGTATAAAACCCGGGAAGTATCTCGTTGTAGTCCCATTCGAGTCGTTTTTGTAGGCATTAAACTTCCTGATTTTTAAAAGACGATATCTCTGCTTACGTTGAACTTTCAGCGCAGCAACTTTGCAGATACTGTTCATGCACCAACAGCAACATTACACACTATTTAAAATGAAAAAAGTGAAATCGCAATCAACCACCCCTTTAAGCATATCGTTGTTGTGTAAACGTACCCTGAGGCACAGAACTGAAATACAATTCAAAACCCATCCAAACATAACAAACTCAGGGGATGTTCATATGACACCGTTTTTGCAGATTCGTGTGAATGAGGATCGTTTTGACAATGGTGTCGTCTGTATGCGGAAAACTCAAAGGAAAAACGTCTCTGTTTTAAGCATATTGTTGTCGTGTAAACGTACCCTCAATTTGGCAAAAATAAAAAGAGTAGGACACTAATATGCTGTTCCGAATTAAGCCATTTTTTGTTTTTTTGCAATTCCACGTGGTAAAACCTTTTAGTAAGCAATCAGTTGAAGAGCAGAGGATAACTTTTTTAAGGACAGCTGTTCCATTTCTGTGGACTTCTGCAGGAGCAGATTCCATAGAAAGTTTGCAACCTGAATAAAAAAAGCGTCATTTTCAAAGACAAAGCTAAATTATGTTGCAGCTGTCTGGCACTCCGACTAAACTTCAGCATTGAGACATACAAATCTATGTGTTGCCAAGACACTGCAGCAGTCAGATCTCCTTGTACAGGACAAAGTTTGTCTTCAGGCTGTTAGCTTTTACGACCGTGTAGAGCATGAGAGGGTCATGCCTCAGTCCAATGGCTTTATTTATGGCTGTGCTCTTTGTTTTCTCATAGGAATGCTAGGAATGCTAAAGGCCATTCTCTCTCTGTCTCAACAAGACACAAACGAATAGTACTGGCATCTCCTTTTAGACACAATCTCACCCACGTCCACTCCCACAGCAGGACACAATTTGAGGAATGCAAGATGCTCACAAGAAAAGTCAATTTCTCTTTGTTTTACTCCATCTCCCTCTTTTTTCACTCTCCACCTACAGTTACATACTCACACTGCAGTAGCAGACTGTTTTTTTTAAACTAACACACATCCAGCATTATATAGGCATATATTTTTATTTAACACATGCTGACCAACAAGCCCAAATAGCAGGACATGTTCTCATACTATATGGGGCAAGTTGTCACAATTGGAACCTGTCATTAAAAAAAAAAAACAATTATAGGGTTTTCAGTTCAATTTAAACAGTAAACACTTTGGGCCCTATCATACACCCAGGGCAATGCAGTGCCAGGCGACGCAAGTGTTTTTTGCTAGTTTCAGCCTAACACAGTTATTATTTTCACGTCCTGCGCCATGTTGTTTAAATAGCAAATGCATTTGTGCCCAATTTGTGCGCCCATGGGCGTGCTGGTCTGAAAGCGAGGTGTGTTCTGGCTCATTTTTGGTGCGTTGCTATTTTGAGGCAACTGAAGTAGACTGCGCCATTGAAAAACCTGGTCTAAAGTACGGCGCAACATTTTTTTGTTTGTTTTTTATAGAGCGCATTAGTAATGTAAACCTATAGGCGGGTCCACAACGCGTGCACACTCTGCTTATTACACACACAGGGATGCGCAGCAGCACACAAACATGCCAAATATTAAAAATAAAAGGATTACAATGTAAATATTGTGTACATAAAGATATGGTCGAATCCGGCTTGTCCGGTAGATGGTCTGCTTGCGCGCTTTAACCTCGTGCACGAGCAGATCCGTTTGCTCACTAGAGACGCGTTCAGTCTTTCCGCTTGCAAATTATGCAATGTAAATAGCGAATCCACCATGGTGCGGGCGCAACTGGCTTTTAAAGGGAATGGGAGATGAGACTCTGATTGGTTTATTGCACGTTATGCCTAAAACACACCCATTACTCATTAAGAGAATAGGGACAACCCTTTTAGAACATACACCGGGCACTCCAACCATTTTTCCCGTCCTTAAACTAGCAAAAGTGGATTCAGACACCCCAAAGTGCACTTGCGCCCTGCACTTTAGACCATACACGTAGATCATTAAAATAGGGCCCAGAATAAGGCACAAAACAACATACAAAAATAATAGATACAACTAAAATTCGTCTGAACTTTTGACCTTCTAGTTACTGAGCCCCAGTCTTTCCTATGCCGGGGAATTTAAAAATAATTAAAAATAACCAAACAAAATATTAATAATCTAAAAGAGATTTGTTTATTTATTTATTTCGTATTTAGCTTCACAACGTCAAAACATATATGCTGTAGGTACAAGCATTTAAGGCTTGGTAGTGTGATTAATGAAACTGTCAGTCTAAACATCTTTGCATGAAGGATGTTGTGATGAGAGCGTTGTATATGTTTGCAGAAATGTACACATTATCACACTGATTTTTATATGATGTGGATGTCATGCATGAAGAACAGTAAACAGAATAAGCCTCATTTGATCTGCATACAACATCAGTGTATGCAACTTAAAAGGCACAAAGGCTGTGTGTCAGTCGCATAATTCTTTTTGCAAAACAAGGTGTGCAAGATACTCTGAAGCTAAAGACAAAAAACTTACTCTGGGAAAGAAAGTTCAGCCTCTTCAGTTCAATATTGCCATGCCATGTTTATGGGCTCATAACTAATAGATTCCCTTTTGGTTCTCTGTGAAAGTCATTACCTAAGACACCGGCTTATTCATGATATTGAGTACGTCATCCAAAATGGATGGGCCCAAGTCAAGTTCGAGAGAGAAAAGGGATCCTGTGATTTGTGTGAGCGACTCCTGTGATTGGCTTTTGCTTTTAGAGATTTCAAAGTCCGAATCACATAGACGACCCTCTTCCACGCCGCTATCTCTATCCGCCCAGTCGCCCTTGATGCCGAACATCTCCTGTTCGTACTGGAAGACTGAATCGCCGTTGTTACCATTGTTAAAGTTCCCATTGGCATCTCCGTTTCCATTTACAAAAACGGACAAAAACGTTTCAAGCTCGTTTTCACTGCTGTGCATCTCATTTGCAAGAGATTTTTCAGGCATCTGCATGCGGTCGATCAAAGGTTCGTCCTCCTCCGGAACGGGGCTGGGGTCACTCCTGAAGACGCTGATGGACTGAAGCAGGGTCTCCATCTGCAGGATTTCCAGATCTTCAGAACTGGCTTGAGGAGTAGATGGCTCAGACAAGTGGTCCTGGTTCATGGGAAACACGGTGGTGGAGATCAGAGGAAGTGTCAGTGCTTGGCTGCCCCCGATGGATGGGAGCGAGATTGCGTTCTTCAGGACCGGTGATGGAGTTTCGACACACGATGCATCGGAGGCACTATTAGCTCTCGTGAACTCCCCGTGGATGCCATATTGAGGTCGAGTAGGACCACCTTTCCCTGGTAGAAGCTCAAACTTTCCTTGTAAGAACGACATGTCACCGAAAGCATCGCACTCGCCACCCTTTCCAATGTGGATAGTGTGTCGAAAGTCTCCGAGAGGTGGGCTAATCATATCTGGGGATAAAATATCCCTCAGACGACATTTCTTCCCCTTCTTACTGTAGTTGGACTTCAGGTAGATTGGCGTTTTGGCAGGCATCCCTGCTTTGAGTTCAGTGTGTATTGGAAGGAACCGAGACTGCTCTAGAAGTTCAGATCTCTCAGCTGTGTGTTAAACTTGCTGGAGTCTCGCAAAATAAAAGGGCAGGGGTCACATTCTCAGAGAGCAGCTGTTTTAAATGTGTCCTCAATCCTCATTGAAGATAATCCAGCTCCGATGTTTGAATTAATGTCCTTTACCTGGATAGATGGAGAAATAATTTAGTTTTCTTTGTAGTCAGCATCAAATAGCTTTATTCTAGTCATAAATCCAATATTTAATTTGTCTAAATATTAAAGTAAATTTCACATACATCTTAAGTATCTGATTGTAATCTTTCTGTGGAATGTGTAAAGAGAGGTCAAAGACAATATTTATCTTTGTCTGAAACTGTCTTTTGGATATAGACAAATTAAAATAAGTTGAAGTTACAATACTACAATTAGTAAAACTAAAACTGAAATAATATATATATATATATATATATATATATATATATATACAAAAAACTAATAAAAACAAAAACTAATAAAACTTACTGACTAAACTAAAAAAAACTAAACTAATATTAAAATGAAAACAAAGTACATAAAAAAATATATATTTAAAATAAATATATTGATAAATACTATAATAATATAATAATATAATACTAAAAGAACATTGCTACAAGGTGATAGATAGATAGATAGATAGATAGATAGATAGATAGATAGATAGATAGATAGATAGATAGATAGATAGATAGATAGATAGATAGATAGATAGATAGATAGATAGACAGACATCTGTTGTTTTCGTTTATTTCAAAGTGATGGTATGTTAACATGTTTTGAAATAACACCACACAAGTCAAGAAGCTTTAAAGATAAAGATAAATTTCTAAGAAAAGGATTTCTAGAGATCAAGTAGAAATTGCAGAGAGTTTAGAGAAGCTGAGAGAGAGGAGGGCAAGGATAGAGAGACAGGAGAGAGAGAGAGAGAGAGAGAGAGGAGAGAGAGAGAGAGAGAGAGAGAGAGAGAGAGAGAGAGAGAGAGAGAGAGAGAGAGAGAGAGAGAGAGAGAGAGAGAGAGAGAGAGAGAGAGAGAGAGAAGGGCGACCACACATCATAAGAGAGAGAGAGACTTCTTGCCATTTATGGACATATTTCCTTTTGAGAGGCCTTTAAACATTGACCCTCAACGACAGACTGCAAAAACTCTCTAAAGCTGCGACTGGGCCACGGCTGGCCAAATATGTACGACTGAAAAAACATCCACATTCTCTCGGCAGCAGAGCCCAATGTCCTTTCACTCCTTTAAGACCTGCTTCTCTAAACTGTTCAAGACCTGAGGCCTTTTTCATTTCAACAGAGAACATTTTGTGAAACTGTATCTACAGTATGGTGATGCAAAAACATAATAAAGATGCTGTAATACATTTTTTAACATAAAATAATATTATGTGACAGATATCACTGAAATAGGTGCTTTGAGAAATAATAACCATCTCAGTCTTAGAAAAACAAGAGAGTGGCCTTTAGAAAACTTAGCCAATCAGCGATGTTCTCTGCCTGTCAATCATTTTGAGTATTATTCTGAAATGGATTTGGATGGCAGGTTTCTGAGATAGGGCATGTGATTTTATAATGTCTAATACATGTCTATGGCCTGTTCACAACAAGAATGATAACTATAAAGATAATATTAGTGTCCAAACCAATGCACGATATCATCTGCCGCTTTAAATGCTCAAGCACAATAGATTCTGATTGGGTATCACTGCAATATTTTAATTCCACAGATCAGCTGGAAAAATCGTTCTGAAAGTGATTCCAATGATAGAACTTCTCTGTGCCGTTATCATTATAGCTGTGGTGTGGACTGCTATTCTTTTATATTTAGAATTATTTTTCATCACATCTTTATATATCCATGCTCATCATATGCTAATTGATATGCTAAATGTAAAACATGCCCAGTCACATTTAGTCACATTTAGAAATGTCTATATGACAAGTAAAGAGATATAAAATGCCTTGGTAAACTTAATTTCGACGGTCCACTTCTACTAGCTATAATAACTTTGCAATTACATGTAATTGTCAACTAACGCTTACTAGAGTATTAGAAGACTGTCTGCTTAATATCTGCTAACAATTTGCTTTTATGCTCCCCCAACAGACTTTCTACTGACAATAAATCACTTTGCAACTACATGTCAACTTATTCTACTAACCCGAACACTAACACTTAAACCTAACCGAACAGTCTACTACAGTAAACTAATACTCTAATGAGAGTTGGTTAACATGTAGTTGCAAAGTTACTTATAGT
This sequence comes from Gila orcuttii, assembly GCA_026230005.1. Taxonomy (NCBI): domain Eukaryota; kingdom Metazoa; phylum Chordata; class Actinopteri; order Cypriniformes; family Leuciscidae; genus Gila; species Gila orcuttii. The sequence continues at coordinate 29,395,982 of JAPDVR010000019.1, read as the reverse complement.
TAGTAGAAAAGTGAACCATCGAAATAAAGTGTAACCAATGTCTATACTACAATATCAAACCATCATCTGTGTCCAAATACGGTTTGAGGCCACTGTATATTAAAATACCACGGCATTGCCATCTGATAACATGGAGCCACCAAAGTACTAAAGATGACAGTCTGAATGATGTCACAGCTCAATGTTCCACATCCCCTGAAGATCCCAGTTAGAGACGGTGAGGGAGGATACTGTTTACAAAACACTAGAAATTCCATTTCATAGGAATACACGACTCCCCTGTGGCAACGTCCTAACAAATCACAGCTGATAAACAACAGGAGCAAGGTGAAGGTGAGCAGCAGGACAATCCTTGACAAAGATGAAGTCTGTTTTAGTCTGGATGAATGGCATTATTCCGATCATTTTACAATCTGTGTTTTTGCACTTTTTGCACCAGCTCAGAGGTTGCTGTGCGAGTTCAACAGGCCTTTAAAAGCATTTTTGGACACTGATGCAGTGAAACACAAATAAACCTCACTGGAGCACTGAACGGAAAACTATTTTTAAATGTGACAAGCATCATCGGGATGGCTTGAAGAATGTGCGACTGCATGAGTGTGTCAGTGATAGAGGAAAACGTGTGTGTGTGTGTGCGTGTGTGTGTGTGTGCGTGTGTGTGTGTGTGTGTGTGTGTGTGTGTGTGTGTGTGTGTGTATGGTCCTGGTAAAGAAGTCCCCTCAAAGATGGCAATATCCAAAATCCTTGTCGTTTTGGGGACATTTTCTGTCTTTGTAAAACCACATCCAGTAACCCGCTCTCTGTACTTTATTCTTTAAATCAAAGCAGTGTTGTTATTTTTTGTTTAAAACTAATTGTCTTTTTGTCTTTCTGTAATTGAAATAAATCTGAAATAATGTAAACAAAAATAGAAGTTAAACTTAAGAATTAGAAATATTGCAAGTTTAAGTTTAACCTGAATTTACTAATAAAAATGAAATAAAAATAAAGAAATATGTTTTAAAACATCTATTAAAAATGGTAAAAACAACAGAATTAGAATTAAAATGTGAAAAAAAAATATATAAAATATGAAAAGATTAATACAAAATATTAATAAATACTATAATAAAATAGAAATCATACTAATATACCACTGAATCAAACCCATTTGACTTTAATCTGTGTTGTTGCAGATGCATAAACAGCAACGTCTAGAAATGTGCTTGATGATTACACTGGTGAAAAAGTTCACATAAGGCCTGCTGTCATGGTAATCAAAGCAAGCAGGTGTGTGAACCCCTGGACCCGGTGGAATAAATCTCAAAAGGAGGCCTAAATAATGCTTAGGTTAGGTTAAAGGGTTAGGGTTAAAGCTATGGTTAGTCTTCCACTTAAACCCTAGCAGGTGTGAGATGCCTGTGAATAAGTTGTACAATGCCATGACTTGTTAAACAATAACAAACAATGCCATTCAGTGCAACAATCTACCACGCTGAGGTTTAGAAGTTGAGCAGCTGCCTCTCACACCCTCTTGATATGGATTCATCTCAGGGCCATATCCTGCCTTCATTTTAGATCTGGAACGAGTCCAGGGGCAAATGTTGCACTTCCAAGTGCCCTGACGCCCCTGCTGAGACAGATCTGTCTACCCCCCTTCCCTGGGGGGACGTATCATCACACACCCCTCAGAAGTGCATGTCAGCAGGTCGGCAGCGTGTCTCTCATCTGACAGACTGAATAAGCCGAAGCCTGAGCTCCATTCAGAAGAGGAACAAAATGGGACTGAATTGGGACTGAATAAGGTATTAATGTGATATTCCACCCAAAAATGAAAATTCTGTCATAATTTACTCACCCTCATTTCGTTCTTCTGCAAAACACAAAAGATATTTTGAAGAACGTTGGAAACCAGTCTACTGACTTCCATTAAATGAAAAAAAAAATGATCCTCAAAATATCAGTAACACTACAATGTTTTAATAGTTAAATCTGCAGTCCGTAACTTTTTTGGGTTAAAATTATCCAAAATAAAATTTTGAGCAAGTACATAACTAGCCAGTGTTCAAAACTTGCCTTAGCTCGATTCAAAACGGTAAGCTTTTAATAATGTTTATAATTCCAGTAGTACTGGTGGATTTCTGCGGGAAATTTGAGCATGTCTTTGCGTCATGATGTCACATCTGTACACATAAAGAAGGAGTCTCGGCTAGTAGGCTATATTGTGTGTAAGGATGTTGGAGATGGACATTTATAGCCTTTTCTCACAGCACTTAATATAATTAAACTTATCAATTTGATGGCGGATCCATAAAGGTTCAAACGACAATCACCACTGACAACTGGAGATTCACCCGTTGTAAAATGCAAAAGACTTCGGACTTCGGAGTGGCTACAGAAAAAAAGAGACTGCAACCGGGCCCATGGTAATGACACATGTATGTGACTGAAATTAGATCATATTCCAGTTTTAAATATCATCTGATTACAGATACGTGTGTTTGTATATCAAAGAGAACCAGTTTTATGGAACATTAAAGGTGGGGTATGTGATTTGGAAAACGACCGGCAGATTTTGAAAATATACAATTCAAATGGTCCTACCTTCTTTCCTCCAACGCTGGCCCTGACTCCACCCATTCGAAGAACATGGATGCGCAATCATGCACGAGCGAAAACTCAGATGCGCGAGAGATTGTAATGACGATTTACTACTAATCATGGAACCGGCTTTACTGACGAGATGCGCATGCGTCACGAGCTTTGAGTATGCGCACGAAGGGGGTCACGCGCGCTGGGGGGAGGGGGGTGTGGTACGACCGTTTGATTGACGAACTTACTGTCCAATGATTCTAGGTGGTCTTGGAAATGATTGGCTGAAGTTTTTCGAGTCCTGCCCGTTCCACAGATGATTAAATTGCTTAATTTCCATTTCAGTGCTTCTAACTCAGTGGCTGTAAGTGGGTTAGGAATAGGATTTCAAGTTATTTTGAAAAAATGGACAAAAAAGATAATCACATACCCCACCTTTAATTTTTTGGTATGACATTTAGAAATTAGACTGCACAGAAATGGAAGCTGAATAACAGGTAGCCCTAATCCACATTAAATGTAGTCACGCAATGCTGATGTTGTTAACATTAACAATTTGAGAACAAAGTATAATTTGCACAGTTTGACGTGATACGATAATCGATCGTTAGATTTAATCAGCGCGATGTAGTGCAATATTTTTTTTTCGGTGACTGACAGCTGCACATTATCCTCAAAACATTGAATTTATCCCGTGCCGAGGCACAACCCACGTAAAGTTGATAATTCCGCGAATAACGGCAATTGCAGATTTCGAACAGAGATGGCGACAAAGAGGAAAAACTACGGACTGCAGCTTTAACATTAGATAACATCATAAGTTAAGATTAACTAATAATGAACTGCATTTCTACAGCATTTACTAATCTTTGTTAATGTTAATTTCAACATTTACTGATACATTATTAAAATCAAAAGTTGTATTTGTTAACATTAGTTAATGCACTGCGAAGTAACAATGAACAGCTGTATTTTTATTAACTAACATTAACAAAGATTAACAAATACTGTAACAAATGTATTGCTCATGGTTAGTTCATGTTAGTTAATACATCAACTAATGTTAACAAATGAAACCTTATTGTAAAGTGTTACCAAAATATCTTCTTTTATCTTCCATGGAAGAAAGAATGTCACACAGTTTTGGAACAACATGAAGGTGAGCAAGTATGACAGAATATAAGTTTTTTGGGGTGGACTATACCTTTAAGACTCAACTAAATGGAATTAATGAGACAGAATAAGAAAACAGATGAGACTGAATGTTGCTAAATGTGCCAGAATAGTGTCAGAAGACTTAATGTCATTAAAAATGCCAGACTGAGATTGAACTAGTTAGAATAAATTAGACTGAATACAGAAGAAAGACACAGAGTTTTGCAATGACAGAAGGTGAGTTCAGGTGTTAAAAGCCTACATGTGCTCAGTTCAGGTGTAAAAAGCCTTCATGTGCTTGTATTACTTGTAATTACAACATGTAAACTTGTAATTTTCTGAGAACTACGATTTGTGCCACCTGACCACTGCAGATTTAAGGTGTGTTTGACTTGATCTGCAGACCGATTGGTGTATGACATTAAAGTGGCGCGAGAGCAATTCGAAAGCATTCAGAGCTTTATTTACGGTGATTATGACATGGCGTGAACATTTTCATTTTTGGGTGGACTATCCCTTTAAGACTGAACTAGATACAATTAGTGAGAATGAATAAGAATATCATGGAATTAAAGAAGAAAACAGACTGAATATTATTGAAAAAAAGACACTGAACAAGGCAGATTTAATGAGACAGCATATGACAAAATGTGAAAAAATAAGACTGAGGATGCCAGAATGAGACAAAAAAAGACCAAATGGGGTGAGAGGTAAGAGCAGGGGTCTGAAGACGGATCTTATTGCATGCTGCTGGCACTCAGGAAATAACTCACGTGTGAGTATGTGGGTCACATTATTATTAGTGTGAGCGGTGATCTAAACAAGTGCGATGATGACATTCACACTGCAGACAGAGATGTGTTAAGACTCTCTTCAGCCCCGCAACTGTGCCACTTTTGATTCTCCATCTGAGCCATTTTAGCCATAGCCTTTTTTGGCTGAAAACCCCCCACCCGGTCCCGTCTAAGAAGTTGCTGCTGCAGATGATGGTGCTGTATTTAAAGCACATCTGCATAATTTGGATGTTTTTGGCTGTTCTTTTTAGATGTGCAATCTCCCACAGCATACATGGCTATTTCATCTGAGCTGGTCGAGCTCTCCTCTCTTGGGTGGTTCAGCTTTTTCCTCCTCTCTTGGGTGTTTCAGACCTAAGCTTTCAATCTTTTCAAATTCCTCCAACCACAAACGACCCTTTTGGACAATGTTCTAAATGATTAAAGACAAATACTGCACTCGGCCCAATTCAGAGTTTCCAGTGTGTTACATAAAGCAACCCTAAATTACACTCTGGGATTGCTGCTGCTTTTTGAGGAACCGCGGTGGAGTGAAGTCTCTTTTGCGTCAACTTCATGCTTTTTACACCCTGCAATCCACCTCCAATGCTTCAGTTCTCAAGCTGCTATTGTTTTTGGTTTTATCCATGCACGAGTCAAATTGACTTTCCCAAGTTCTGTTGGACAGAGGAATGTATCTGAGGAATTTTTAGAAGCTCTCTTCTGGTCAAACAGTTGAATATGCGCTTGAAGAACGGAGAAGAGCCAGGTGTCGGGTTGCTTTGCGCTTCTCAGCCCTTGTTTTGTGGTGTGTAGGAATTTGCTCAACATATTCTGCAGCACCAACATCTCACATGTCGTAATGACAGCCATGTGCACGAGTGGAAAGAGGTTTCACAAGCCTAACTAGCAAATAACAGCCACATGCTCCATGAATACAGCAATTTCTCAATCTTATGTCATCTATCAGAGGTTGCAGAGCAACACACCCTTAAGAAATCACTCTCCGACATTTACATGTAATACAAATAAATTATCAAGCACACACACCTGCAAAAATTCAGCAATATCTATTTTTACCTGCTCGTGTGTCTTTGCAGATTAATGTCCCTGTTTTCTTTGCTCTGTGTTTACCGTCCTAGAGGAGCCTTGACCCGAACTGTTAGTCAGCTTCTGGGTGGTGCAGCGTATTGCAGTTTTCGTCTTCTCTCTCTCTCACTCCCTCACTCTCTCTCTCTCTCTCTCTCTCTCTCTCTCTCTCTTTCTGCCCTTGAGGGTTTACTTCTCGCAGGCAGGACGTCTGCTGGACAGCTGTTTCAGAATTCCTCCTCTGAAGCAGTTCGGAGTGTCTTTGCTCCTCCTTTCTCCGCCTGCAGCACCTGTCCCTGCCTGTCTGCGGACAGCGCTGTTGAAATCCAATTCTCTAGTCCTCTGTAGTGTCGACCCGCAGTATTTCCTGGAGATACAGACAGACAGCTCTCAGTCATGGGAGGAGGAACATGAAGAGTCTCTTCATACTGTGCTTTCCAGCTGCTGAACGTCAAAGTCCTTCCCTTCCAAAACAGAGTGGAAGAAATACAACTCTCCTCTCTCTCTTTTTCGTCTTCTCGCTCCCCACCTCCCTTCTCGTGATTTTTCGCACATTTTTTTCTTTCTATCTCAGCTCTCACACTATTCTGAGAAGGTGATTCCCTTTCTATTCTCTCATTCTTCATTTTATTTCTGCTGACTTCAGCATCTCTACCTCATTTGTTTGCTCAGCATTTACCAGACACCATTACAACATCCAAGAGATATAATGCAACCTTGCTTGATGGATGGATGGATGTGTAGATAGATAGATAGATAGATAGATAGATAGATAGATAGATAGATAGATAGATAGATAGATAGATAGATAGATAGATAGATAGATAGACAGATAGATAAATACTGATTACTTATAGAAAAAAGCTGTTTCTTTTTGCAGCTGCACTGTAAACCTCTGTAGAGCTCCTCGTCACTTCATCCTCAACCTAAAATAGGTTTCCTTGGCAACATACAGTACAGTGCTCTGCAGTGATCATTGACAGGGATTAGGAGGGGGTGCAGGGTGTGTGTGTGTGTGTGTGTGTGTGTGTGTGTGTGTGTGTGTGTGTGTGTGTGTGAGAATGAGCTCTGTTCCAAAAGCTATCGATAGTGAGCTTCCTGCCAAGACAGCATTTTAAGGAAGTTCCTAAAAATAAGAGACATCAGTATGGGAAACCTATAAGGGAACATCACATGTATGCTTTGAAAACGTCCTAAAATGAATTCATTTAAAATAACAATAATATAATAGTAATTCCAAGATGCTGGATAAAGCAGGAGAGATTTAAATGCAATGTTAAATTTAAGGTAAATGTTAAATGTACCTCAAAAATACCCCTAAATAATTTAATAAAAAATTACAAAAATTTACTAAAACAGTATAACAATATAATCTAACATTTTACCCAATATTTGTGTGTTCTATGTATTTTTATGCTAATTAGACTATCAGAGTATCAGAACATTAACTATTAGCAACATGCTCACGTCAAACTGAAATTAATTTATAGTCAAGTGTGCTTTGCAGACGAGAGCTATTTGTGTAGTTCACAGAATAGCTGGCTATATAGAGCTTTCCAAATCAGTATCTTATGAGGTTCCAGATCAGTTTAAATTATGCCTTAGAAGGAAGCCGGCTAGGCAGTAGGCAGCAATGCAGCTCACTACTTTGAAAAAGTAATATTCTTAAAGCCCCCCTGTAGTCAATAATTGTATCCCTTAAAACTCATCTTTGATCACCAAAATGACATATTTTAAAAGTTTTTCCTTTTAAATATCTTAATGCCTTAAAATAGCTTGAATGTAACTCTAAACCCTCATTTAGTATATGCGGTTCAATGAATATGCAGATTAGCCCCGCCTCCACTCACTCACACCAGCACAGAGATCCACTCGTTGACGATCACACATTGACGTGATTGGTTTAAAGTTAGTTTGTGATGTCAAAAACGCCAGCGATTTCAAACCGCGATTTTGAGTCTGTCTTTCCCTGGTGAAAAAAAAATTGCTAAGTATACTTGCAGCCAGAGTAATTATCAGTAAACTTCAAGTGTGTTAATGATTAGTTAACTTGAAGTGTGCTATTTTGAAACAACTAATTTTGTACTAAGCATATTTAAGTTGTAATTAAGTTGTAGCAAAGCATAACTTTAAGTGTATTTAGTGTACATTTGTGTACTAAATTGGACCAACTTCAATTATACTTAGTATACTTTAAGTATATGCCTGTGTAGGGACTAATTACATGCTTGATTAGTGATATTAAAGTGTACTTTATTTGTGTTACAAGTACATTACGAGTGTCTTTGAAACATACAAGCAATATACCATAAGTGTATATATATATAATTTTTTGTTTGTTTGTTTTTTTGGTGTTTTCACCTTTTATTAGGATAGGACAGTAGCTAGACAGCAAGTTTGAGAAAAAAAGTATATGCTTATTAATACCTTTGGCTTATTCCAAATACTACAAATTGCATACTTTGTCTTAAATAAAAAAATTTACATTATTAGACAAAACAAAACTTAGCTATACTTTGCACAAAATACTATTGTATACTATAATGTATTTTAAAAGTATACTTTCAATGCATTACAATGATCATTTCCAGAACACAGTTAAAATATATTTAACAAATATTTTGAATGAAGTGCAAAAAAATACACTTTTACAAAATAAACTGAATTTTCACTTCAAGTATATTTTTAGAAAATATATTTTTAGAAAATATACTAAAGTACAATTATTTTAAAGTCTGTTAAGGGTTGTATTGTGAAAATAGGTAAAAGCATGATGCTAATATACTTTTAATATATTTAAAGATTGTATTTTTTTTATTAGTATATTTGCAATGTACTATTGAAAAAGGGAATATATTTCAAATACAATAAAGTGTACTTTTTTTTCACTAGGGTTGGTTCGCTGGAGTTTTAAGGAGAAAATACTTATGAATTTGCACATGTTTTGTCTATTTTAAAAACTTGATTTTCACCAGAGGGGGACTTTTAGAATTTTTGTCTCATTTTCCCCTTAAAATATCTTAAAAAATATAACAGTTGTTGTTTTTCATGTTTAATGTGTGTATAAACAATTTAAAGTCACTTAAAATCATTTAAACTCCCTTCCGGCAACCTGTCACTCACATGCGATCGCATCAATTGATAAAAGACAATGATCCAATCAATTTCCAATGGACAAAATCAACTTTTTTTTAAGGTCAAATATCTAACTCATTAAGTCTTTTTTAGAACAGAGCTGTGTAGGCACTTAAAACATCAAATGCATGATGTCAAATTTACATTTACATTTGTGTTTTTTATCCAAAGTGACTTAGTGCATTCAAGTTAAACATACAGTATGTGTGTTCCCCAGGAACATCTGCTTCTTGATCCAGTGCCATGCTCCTCTGTAACACATCTGACCCTTTATTGACCGCCCACTGAGAAGCTAACCATATTTTCAATAGGGCTGGATCTTACACTTCTGGATGGTCTGTTAAATTTGAACAATCATTCAGTTCAACAGCCACTATTGGACAACAAGCTTTCTGAATGAAGTCTTTCTGTGTTTTGTGGGCACGATGTCACATGTGGAGAGCACATGGTCTCAGGAAGAACACTGAGTTTGTTTGCCAAGCTACAATCACCATATAAATGCCGTCAATGTGCTTGTAGACTCTACAGTTTAGAGGAATCTGAGAGGAACACCTCCAGTTCTTCCCACCAAAAGAGAATATTTGAGTTGACATAAGTGCAGAATTGGAAAGGCTGTGTTGTTTATGAAAGAATTACCTGATTTTCCAAGTTTCAAATGAGCTTGTTTTGGACCCCATGACAATCAGAGCATGTGAGGGTTTGTTTGGTTGCTGAAAACTTAAAGAGCTGACTAACTGTTGCCGTTGAAGTCACTTCCTCTAATGTCAGTTTGTTTTGAGGTGTTACACAGACAATGATCCTGTGAAAAAAGATGGAAAAGTAACTATTATAGCCAAATCAAACATTGCATGTGATGGATGTATCATGTATGGGAGCCCTTACTTTCACAGTGTTCACTTTTACTCTGTGTTAGTATTTCACAGTACATTTAACAACATGATGATCCATCACAACAAAGTTGATTGCTAGTACCTTCACTTCCTACCATCACAACTTTTAAATCAAAATTTACTTTTAGTGCACATTACTAGTCTTGTGGTGAAAAATTCATTAGTGCAAGTTGATTCACAAAAAAAGTCTTTGTAATCTTTGATCCAAATCTGAATATGCACATCCTCTCTAGAATGGCCTTCTTTCTCTAAAGACGTCACCTTGTTTCACTCGGAAATTACGGAAAATACTGAAATAAAGTCGGTCGCAACCTCCGGTTCACAGTGACTTTAAAGAAACAGCAGGAGACACCTGCTAATATGGATTTCATAACTATAAAAAAAAAACTTCCAATTTAAACTGAAGGTGTCCTATGGTGTCTGGCAGAAAGATGTGCAGCAGATCCTTCAAGTCCTGTAGGTTGTGAGGTGGAGGCACCGTGGGTATAATTTGTTGGTCCAGGACATCCCAGAGATGCTCATTTGGATTGAGATCTGGATAATTTGGAGATCTTGAACTCTTCATCATGTTCCTCAAACCATTATTGAACAATGTATGCAGCATCACACTCCCTCCACCAGCTTGTTGTCCCACAGTGCATCCTGGTGCCATCATTTCTCAAGGTAAACGGCGCACACGTACACAGCCGGCCACGTAATGTAAAAGAAGATTTGACTCATCGGACCAGGCGACCTTCTTCCACTGCTCCATAGTCCAGTTCTGATGCTCATGTGCCCATTGTAGGCACTTTTGACGGGGGATAGGGGTCATTATAGGCACTCTGATTGGTCTGCGGCTACACAGCCCCATATGCAGCAAAGTGCAATGCACTGTGTGTTGAGACACATTCCTCCCATAACCATCATTAAAATTTTGTGTGACATGTGCCACAGTAGACCTTCTGTTGGCTCAGACTAGATGGGATAGCCTTCGCTTCCCTCATGCATCGATGAACCTTAGGGTCCCAACACCCTATAGCCGATTTGGGGTTTGTCCCTTCTCAGACCACTGTTGGTAAATTCTCACCATTGCTGACCGGGAGCAACACACAAGCCTTGCTGTTTCAGAGATACTCAGACCCAGTCGCCTTGCCATAATAGTTTGGCCCTTGTCAAAGTCGCTCAGATCTTTAGTCCTGCCCATTTCTCCTGCATCCAACACACTGATTATGAGAACTGATTGAATGCTTACTATCTAATCTAGAAGCAGATGAGTGAAGCAGCAGCTTAACTGCAAAAATTGAACAGTTCTCCTTGTTGGAGAGTTGTTGAATTTATAAATAAATGAATGTTGCTAGATCGACTAAGGCCTGGTTTCACAGACAGGGCTTAGATTAAGTCAGGATAAGGCCTTAGTTCAATTAGGACATTTAAGTAGCTTTTTATAAACGTGCCCTAGGAAAAACATTACTAGTGTCCATCCTGAGACAAAACAATGTCACTGACATATTTTAAGATGCAACAATGCAAGTTGCTTTCAGTTATAACAGCTCAAACATGCATTTTAGTCTGGGATTAGGTTTAAACTTTGTCTGTGAAACCAGGGGTAAAACTTTGATATCAACAATATGGACATTGTCTTGTGCTTTGGCTTGTGTGGTTCTGGGTAAAAGCGCTAGCCATTAATCGCACTCTTTCTTGTTCCTCTAAGAGGAGACAAATATTTACAAAACTTTCCATCTTAGCTTTTTCTTTAAATTAATTTTGAATTTCTGCTTTTCCAACCAGTTCCATCACATATGCTCTTTTTATTTTCCTGACCTTTCAAAAACTTTCTAAAGCCTTTGGTAGTGAGAAAAAGGACTGTTTGAGGTTATGTTTGGGTCATGTTTTTCCACTTTCCTCTCAAAGAGAAAAAAAAAAAACAGTCATAAAGAAACTGCGAAGATCAGGTGGGTAATGTTTTCTGTGCTCTTTATTTCACAAATTTGCCCCACACGCAGTGTAACACTTCACCACCTCCAAACACTTTTCCTTAAAGGGATAATCCAACCAAAGAGGAAAATTCTGTCATTATTTACTCACGCTCATGTTATTTCAGACCTGTATTTCTTTCTTCTGTGCAACATCATACATGCATCAAAAGAAACCTGCTCCTCACCTGAAGCGATACTCAAATGATACTGGGCATGTGATGTTGTATTTTGTTATTCAGTTCAAAACAATTAAATTAAATTCAAACTGAATTAAATTGAACATCAACATGCTAACATTATTAACAAACAGTTGCTTATACTGTGTAAAATACTCAACGTTCCATTTCTACAGTTTTTAATTTGATTAAAACTTCTAGAAATTGACATTGATATTTTAATTGCGAAATTAAAGCTTTTATCACACAAGTATGAAACTCACTCATAAACTCTTAGTTTTCAATTTTTCGGAGGGCACTAGGCACTTCCCGCTTCAATAATGGAGGCTAATGAAAGGAGTCAGTGCTCTATTCCCAAAAGAATTTCAGTAGCCATTTCCAGGAGCATGTCGTCTTGTAATCAGATTGTGGTATGGTGAAAAGAACTGGCCAGAAAGAACAACCCCAAAACACATCTATTTATTTCATGAGAATAGGCTGCACACACAGAGTTTATTACAGGGCGTGTGCGGTCACAGAGTGGGAGTCGCACTGATTAAAGGCTCTGGCTGATGTCAGTTCCCAGAATGCACTTCTGCAAGGGGAGGACTCAACATTGTACTGCAGAATAAAGAGTTGGAATATACTGTATGTTAAAGATAAATAAATACAGATTGTGAAAGTATCTACATAGGTCACATTCTTGGCTAGAAGAATAATAAATACAGTAGGCGTATTGTATAGTTGAGGTTTCTTAAGTTTGTGAGAGTATTTCTACCTAAACCTTAGTGGCCAGTCACACATGTCTTTCAGCGTGGATTTATTTTTGTTCTGCATCTTTGTGTTTTGGGGTCATTTCTGTAATGTAGTGCCTTTTGAACTCTATAAAAAACTTCATGTTGTAATTTAAGCAGGAATTTCTATAAAAGAAATATGCTATTTTAATGCTCAGACATGTAAACTTAATTTATTCTAACCTAGTGCAGCTTACTATTTGTTGTGAATCTAGACTTGAAAAAAAAACCATACCGATTTCTGCAATTTTATGAAACATTACAAAAAATACAAAATGGAAGGTGAAATTAAGGACAGAATTTTTTTTTAATTGAAAGTATCCACACAAATATTAAAACAATATAATTACAATAATTAAAAAAATATTCAAAATGAAATAGAATGGAATAGAAAAAAATAGACAACAGAGAATAGAAAAAAATAAGAAACTCTTAGAAGATTAATAATTTGCCAAAATTACAACATCAACTCAAATTAAATTAGTAAAATTATATAAATGCATAATTATGTTCACTTAATGAAAAACACAAAAATCCATCTTCCAAATAGAAATAGTGAATCTAATATTTTATATAATATATGATGGGGACATGAAAATGTACTGCATAGGAATGACGCATAAATGCCCTGTTGGGTATAGGCTGGTTTTCATTAGATCAGGTCTGGGTTCAGGTTATGGTCAGAGGCCATGGAATTGCAGCTATGTTTACGTAAAAGATTTCATAACGCATTACTTCCTCCGACTATTAATCATTTTATTCCAAATTATATCATGTGAATTTCTACCTGCATTCTATCCATGTGATGATGCCAGATATGAGGCTGATTTTGGGATGCTCTTCTTGTCTTTGTATGCTGTGAAAGATAATTAGTTTCCCATAATTATTTCACAGTCCTTATCTATAAATTCCAAAAGTCTTTTTCCAAGTCCCTTAGGAAAACTGCATGTCACTCCCTTCAGAATATCCGGAAAGTCACTCTTTATCAGTACAGTCAGTAAATAGCATTCCAAAGACGAACAGATGACCATCAGAAAACTCCCATCCCACTGATTTCATACGTATATTAAAGCTCTTAGCATTTCTAAAGTGATTAGTCAAATCCATGTCACCACGCCTTAGAACCAAACATGTCTCCCACTCCTAAAAAGAAAGAAAATCTAATTAAATAAAATGCTTGATTAAATAGGTATTAGATTAAGTTAAAATTAAAGTCAATATAAATGGTGCCTACCCATGCAAAACACACTTTGATGTTTCATTCATGTCTAGTTTAAACAGTCCAGGACTATGCATGTCAGAGTTTATCAGAGATTAGTTCAAATAACTATAATCGCAAGCTTCAGGAATAATAGTAGATATGCTGGTAACACTTACAATAAGGTCCCTTTAGTTAACATTAGATAATGCATGACCTAACTTAACAACGAGCAATGTCTTATTCCTAGACTTAAGAATAAGTGTGATTCATAAAGGTTCCTAAGTGTTAAGACTAGGTCTCAGCTCCTAAATTATTTAAGAGTGCTGGAGAGGTATCCTAACCTAGTTAACAGTAACCAGATGGCAGCAGAGAGGAGGAGGAACACACATATTCCATCAAAGATATAATATATTGGAGTTATGTATTATGTTGTGTATATCATGATATGATGACTGGGAGTTAAATAAACAAAACAGGCTTGATCGTAAAGGTATTATTTTTGTAACTGAAGAAATGTAATAACATCTCTCACTCTACTAATCAATGCTTTGACTGCAGAAATGAAAGTAGTAATGACATGACTTTTGGCAACTGGAAAAATCAAAAAATAAAATCAGTACACAGTAAGCAGGGTCTGATATAGCACTATTGTGGCACTAACCACACCAAACACAATAGTGGCCAGAAGTGATGAAAGCGCAAAGTTTTTTTTATTTTTTTTTTATGACCTCACAGGTTCCCTTAAACCGCATCAAAATGTGTGGAAAATATTTAAAGTTTTATATTTCAAAATATGATGGAAGAACAAAAAACAAACTTAGTGAGGGTTTTTATCTGACAAAATGATTTGGCAAAAAAAGGAAGCTACAGGTTTTAGAAAAACAAAAAAGCTCCAGGAAAAAGAATACATCGACAACAACATAATCAGTTATTACTATTTCACTGGTTCTCTATTTTTTGCATGTGTTATTTGCACGATTTGATACGTTTCATTGTGTCGAAATAAAACAATTGACTCAAAGCACCAATATGCTTACAAAACCTATATTACATTTTTAATATTATTTAAATAAAAGGTGAAGGGTTTTCACTGCTCAACACTTTTGGCCACTATATGGCAATTCATTGACTTTCTAACTGATCTTCAAACCATACGACAAAAGCAAGCCACTTTTATGACGATTGCAAGCTTCCCTGGAGTTGTTGAAGCCGCTGATGGATCTCATGTTTGCATCATTACTCCAACTGTAAGTGAGGAGACATGCATCAATAGAAAAGTATTCTTTTTAACATTTTAATTTATTTTACTTTTTTTTAAATTAAGAATTAAAATAAATGTTTCAGTGTCTTAATTAAGTTATTTTATTATGATTACATTAAATGATTGGTGCCATGCTGCTGTGACTTCACCCTTAAAGCATCACCAAGTAACTTTTCCTCTGCGGTCGCCCTACACGTTGGAAGCAGAATTGTCCATTACCGCTGTCGTAAATAATTTAGCCTACCGCAGCCTACTGTCACACGCGCACGCTCGCACATGCTCTCTGTTTATCCAGCACCGGCTTTGGAATCAACAATGGCCACAGACAAGGTAGAGTATGATGCATGATTTTATGAAAGTATGATGTATTTCGACATCACAAACGAGCAATTGTAGCAATTGTAACGCTTGCCATAAAGCAAGTCAAATTAGTAGTTTTCTTATGTCTCATTAGAACTACAGAAACGCGACCCGATCTGGTAATCTTACATAGCGTGGATATATCAGATAAAGGCCCGAAAAGCTGTGACATAAGTGCATTTTACCATGTCACGACTTGATGAACCACTGAAACGATTCTGGAAACATTATTTTAAGGTAAAAAATCTTACTTAGTGCTGCTTTAAAGGATCGCTATTGGATGATTCAGTGGCTGACCGTGGCCATTTTGGGTTGACATCATTGTAGTCCTTAGTTCTCAACACTCAAGTGCCAGTCAGCACTTAATAATCAGTCTTAGACTTTGCTGAAAGTTGCTTTTAGCTTCTTTATAAAAGTCTCCTACTCTTAGACAAGTCCCATTTTTTACTAATATTTTTTTTGACAGTAGTTCACTTTCAAATGAAAAATTAACCCATGATTTATTCACCCTCAAGCCATCCTAGGTGTATATAACTTTCTTATTTCAGACAAATACAATCAGAGTTAAATTACAAAATATCCTGGCTCTTCCAAGTTTTATAATTGCAGTGGATTGCAACCAACAGATTGAAGCTCAAAAACATGCATCCATCCATCGTAAACGAACTCCAAACGGCTCCAGGGTGTTAATAAAGGCCTTCTGAAGCAAAACGATGAGTTTGTGTAAGACAAATATTAATATTTAAAACTTTATAAAGTAAAATAAACAGCTTCCGGCCAAACGAGCATAAGGATTCCACTTAAGTGTAAAGCGCAACTTATACGAGTAATGCGACGTACTGCTGATATTTACACGCCATGGCACACTACGCTACTTCTGACGTCATAAATTCCGTAAGTTGCGCATTAGGGGCAAGTAGAATACGTACGGCCGTTTGGCTAGAATTTTACTTTGTAACGTGTTAAATATGAATATTTTTCTTACACAAACTCATCTTTTTGTTTCAGAAGGCCTTTATTAACCCACACAAGCCGTTTGGAGTTTGTTTATGTATTAGTCTGAAAGAAGAAAATCATATACACCTATGGGTTGAGGGTAAATCATGAGCTAATTTTCATTTTAAAGTGAACTAATCCTTTATGGCAAAGCTCAAGACTATTCTTAAGAGCATTTCTGAGAAGTTTTATGCATACGAGCCATTGTTCATGAAATAATATTAACAGATACAACTTTTGATTATTAATTGCTTTGGAAGCATTTTTCAATGTTAGTTCATGTAGTACTAATGTAGTTAACTAATGGTAACAAACGGAATATTGAAATTAACATTAACTAAGATTAATAAATGCTTTAGAAGTATTGTTCATTGTTACTAATGTAGTTAACAAATGTTAACAAACGGAACATTATTGTAAAGTGTTACAGAGATGCTTGCATTGTACAGTCTTATGACACAAATCTCTTGAGCCATAAATTCAGTGTGCCTGTGTCTGATCAATACCTTCTACCCTTAACTTGTAAAATGTGTGTCAGAGTGTGTTTGTGTGGGTCAGGTATACCCTATGTTATGGGGACAAAATTTCCCTAAAAAAAATGCCAATTTCCGAAATCCTTGTCTTTGTGGGGACATTGAAACCCCATGAACCATGAAAACCCAATGTTTGTGTGTGTGTTCTCTCTCTCTCTCTGTATCTGTGTGTGTGTGTGTGTGTGTGTGTGTGTGGATGCCTGAGGGGCCGAGGGCAGGCTGCATGCCGCAGATACTTGAACATTCTCTGTATCAGCGGTCACTGAGCGATTGTCAGGAGCACACGCAGAGCAATGGAGCTCGTGCAAGACAGCTGCTTTGGAGTGTGTGCAGTTTCACTGAACATGTGACTGCACACAACCACTGGATACTGAAGCATCTTGTGCGTCAATAGAATAAGAACATCTGGCCATTTGTACAAAGGGGTCACAAAAATGCTTATTTGTTCAGAGACCTAAAATTGGTGAAATATCTTAAATATTTAGTCTTTATTGTACGTCATAACGCTTCTTTGTTTAACATTTTAAAACCCTAAAAGACTTGTGAGAGACTTTTGCAACACAATGTGTACTTTAGTCAAGTGCTAAGAACTTTCGATGGCTGAATTGTTGTTACATATTGGGATATTGTTAGATTTTTTAAAGTACTTCCAGCCTCAGCATGACATACTGATTTATTCTCCAAAAGTCTAAATGAAAAATTATGGGAGAGAGTTTCTACATTGACTGAAATAGCACATAGTCTGGCATATTGCCCCAACATTGTGTGGAAAGTATAATTATGCCTGGCCAGGACGTCATTAACATTCCTTCACTGTTTGTAAAAGTTATCATAATATGTCTTGTATATCATACAGCTGTCAATCCAAACACTAACCAATCGACAATTCCTAAGAGTACATTTGATCATTTTATTAATTAGTATTTTTTCCCAGTAAAAATGTCTAAACATACTTAAAACGAGGAGTTTACTTGAAATCAAAATCTTGAATTAACTGTACTAAAGCATAAGTTCACATATTCGTTACCCTGTTATTTTACTTTGAAATATGTGTTCCGTGACGGAATGTCTGTTTTTGTTTTATTCTGTGTGATTCTGCACACTGCCAATCTACCCAATAGTATTTCGACACCCCGGGTTGGCAGAAAACACAGCATATTGCAGCCATGGAAGCCAGCAAATAAACTGTAACATACACAGAAAGGTTACGAAGCCTGCAGCACATAACTCTTACCATAAACATGGATTTTAGAAAGTGCACGAAGTGCTCAGCGCGTGCGCTTACCATAAACATGTATTTTAGAAAGGGCACAGAGCACTCTGCACCCTTATTTGCCTCTGGGGATTGGCCCTTGGATGAAATCCCCTGGCTCTGAGCTACAGCTGAAACAGTTTCATGTGCAGAAGGCCCAGAGGTATCACAGAGGACACAGCTACTATAAGACTCTTTGAAAGTGATGGAAAGTAATTTCATTTAGGGTGTTTAAGATAGACTCGACACAAGTGGGGGACAGCTGTGCCCGCATGGTGACATAGTCCCATACAACCCCTAAATATGTTGTCGTCTGGGCAGGAGAGAGAACGTTTTTTTCTTGGTGTTGAATCTCAACCCCAGAGATACAAGATGAGTGAGGACAACATCAGATGTCAAAGCGCAAGCTCTTGAGACTGGGCCAAAATCAACCAGTCGTCTATGTCATTTAAAATGCTGATGCCCTGGAGTCACAGCGGAGCCAGATCTGCGTCCATGCATTTTGTGTATGTGCGGGGTGACAAGGCTTGGCCGAATGGAAGAACCTGATATTGGTAAGCCTCACCCCTGAAAGCAAACCTCAGGAACTTCCTGTGTTGTGGCAGAATTTCTATATGGAAATATACGTCCTTGAGATCGACTGTGACAAACCAATCTTTGTGTTGAATTTGAGACACATTCATTTGACTGTCAACATTTTGAACTTGAATGTTTTGAGAGCGGTTCAGACCGTGAAAGTCTAGAAGCAACCCCCCATCTTTTTGGGAACCAGAAAATTGTGGCTGTAATAACCTGACTGTCTGTCTGAGAGGGGAACATGTTCTATGGCCCCTTTGTCCAACAGAGTTGCAGTTCTTGTATCATCAAGTGTGCCTGTTCACGGTAGTGAAGACCACGCCATTGAAACGTGGAGGACGGTGCACAAACTGTATTCTTTAGGCATTTTCTACGGTTCTCAAAGCCCAAGAAGATAAGTTTGGCAGTAGTTTCCACGCTGCCAAGTTCTCCGAAAGTGGCAATAATTTTGATGCAGAGTCTGGTGACGCAATGTCTTGTGACGCAACGTCTTGTGGCGCAATGTCTTGTGACGTAATGCCTTGTGACATTACGTCTTGTGACACTACGTCTTGTGACACTACGTCTTGTGACGCAATGTCTAGTGACACTACGTCTTGATGGGGGAATGCTAAATATACCGTTTCCTGGGGAATGGTAGGAAGCAATTAAATATTTAACATTTAGCTGGAAACCAAAGCCCACCGAAACACCAACGGTGGCAGGGATGGAACAGCGGTGTCATGAGAATGTCGGGAAGGAGCTACTTAATATATTTTTAGTGCCCTGTCACGAGAGGCTTTCTTCTTTTCTTTTTTTCCCTGCAGGTCAGCCTGGTACGCCTGCCATAGTGTGCAGAGCAGCAACAGCATGACCCCTCTGACAGAAACGCCTTCCCTACCTAGAATGTTGTTCTGGACGGCTTGGTGGGGAGCACTGACTTTTTAAGTGACGATGAGCTCCCAGGAGAGATAGCCCATAAGCATCTCTTCCAACTGGGGCATCATCGTATATAACCACATGCCCTTGCACCCTTGATACCCGAATAAGTCGACGTCGAGGTCACAAAGACACGTGAAGAAAAAGGTTTATTATATACATACACTAGCATTATATACATACACTGAAAAAAATGATAAATGCAACACTTTTGTTTTTGCCCCCATTTTTCATTTTTCAACTCAAAGATCTAATACTTTTCTATGTACACAAAAGGCCTATTTCTCTCAAATATTGTTCACAAATCTGTCTAAATCTGTGTTAGTGAGCACTTCTCCTTTGCTGAGATAATCCATCCACAGGTGTGGCATATCAAGATGCTGATTAGACAGCATGATTATTGCACAGGTGTGCCTTAGGCTGGCCACAATAAACGGCCACTATAATGCATGCATTTCTAGCAATACATTAGTATTGTAGAAGTTACATATTTGCTTTGTAATCACCAAAGCTCTCTCTAGTTTGTTGTAGATCATTAAATCATTATGCTGCCTCAGAAGTCTGTCCGAAATCATTTTTTTTAGGTATCTTTGTGCACAAATGCTGTATGGAAAGTCACTGCTTGATAGGGCAGAGGCAATATGCAACACGAGGCAATATGTCAGCTGCCCAAGCTTTCAAATGCATTCCAATCTAAAATATTTGAAAAATAATGTGTTTTTTGAACATTCAAGCATGAATGGTTCGATTCTAGTAGACCCTGAAAACAAAATCAAGACTTTGTAAATGGGCACTCACAAAGCAGTGCTTTATAGTTCAGGAATATACAGGGATAGCTCAGCCCAAAATGAAAAGTCTATCATCAATTACTCACTCCCATGTTGTATTTCCATGCAATTTCAGTTTGTCATAACTGAGGTTCCCTAGTGGCCTCCTTGAAGAAAAAAAAAAATCCTGTTAGTTTTGACCGTTAGGTTTGACTGTCGTTTATGATTGGACGGGAAGTTGCTTGTGACGTACTGTCTCAAAACTCTTGCCGTGTTATCTTGCAATCTACTCACAAAAGCCCCAGAGGGTCAGTCTGAGTCTCCTATGGCTCATCCAGGATTTTCATCATTTTTGCTTTGTTTTGCATCTGTTACATCATCAGAAAGCTGCATTCTAGATGGCGTTGAGTCTTGTCTGCAGCTGTTCAGTGCGTGTGGAGCACATTCCATCTGATCTGTCATTCAGTGCCCATGTAAAAGAAAACAGATGGTTTACTATGTGCAAATCCATGCAGCTCTTTCTGAGCAGGGCAACCTTATAAAGGAAACGTAGCAACTGTTATCAATGCACTGCCAAAACACAGATCTGTACAGAATTCCGTCAAAGTGCTGGATATAAATCTTTGTATAATCATGTGATTGAAGGTTGTAAAAGATGGAAATGGAAACGGTTACGATGAACTACATACCTTTCTCCACTGACGTTCTGACCGTTTCTAAGGATGCTGATTGTTAGAAGGCCGCTGTCTAAATCTGAGATGGCAAACGGGAACGATTCGAGTTACTTGACTGTAACCCTGTTTCCTGAAAAAGCAGAATGAGATGTTGCGCTGCTTAGCACATTGGAAACGTCTTTAATCGTGACCAGCTGTGAATATTGTATGTAACACGTCAATAGAATTGACCCGGAGGTAATATAGCCTCGGTCGGTGACGTCATCGGCGTGCACCCGCGACAAGAGGCTATAAAAAGATGAGCCACAGGTACATCGTCAGGATATTTTGTCTGAAGAGCAGTCCCGGGAAATCTTCAGCACGGCAATGTAGCACAGCATCTCATTCCGCTTTTTCAGGGAACAGGGTTACAGTCAAGTGGACAGTAAATCCGCTCCCACATTCAAATGCACGGGAATGTACACTGCCCTGAGTGACAAGAACTTCTCCTGGGACCAGAGAAAAATCTGCCTCGCTATTCTGTTTAGATTGTGTGAGCGCAGACCTCCCTGGTGATTTATGTAAGAGACTGCCGCTGTGTTGTCCACCCGCACTAGGACATGACAGCCTCTTAACTGAGGGAGAAAATATTTCAGGGCCAGAAATACAGCCATCAGCTCGAGGAAGTTGTTGTGCCAATCGAGCTGATGACCCTCCCATTCCCCTTGAGCTGGACGACCACTTAAGACCGCTCCCCAGCCCATCAGGGAGGAGTCTGTTGTTAACAGTCTGTGACAACAAGGCACCCCTAGAGTGGGACCCAAGGTGAGGAACCAGGGTCTGAGCCACAGAGATAATGTACGAAGCCAGCGGTGCATCACTTTTATTTGCCTTTAGGATTTAGCCACAACTGAAACGGTCTCATGTGCAACAGCCCCAGAGGAATCACTGTGGATGCTGAAGCCATGAAACCTAACATTCTTTGGTTCTGACGAACAGTGCGATCTTAGCCTAGCCTGACTTTGCTCATGGTATGCCGGGGAGACAGTTGTGCCCACATCGTGATCAAATCTCAAACGATCCCCAGATAAGTCGTTCTCTGGGCAGGAGAAAGAACGCTTTTCTTGGCGTTGAGTCTCAACCCTAGAGAAACTACATGAAACTGTGTTGAAGCGCCATCTCTTGCGATTGTGCTAGTATTAACCAATCGTCGATGTAATTCAAAATGCGAATGCCCTGGGGTCTTAATGGAGCCAGTGCTGCATCCATGCATTTTGTGTACGTGCGGGGTGACAAGGCTAGGCCGAATGGAAGAACCCGAAACTGGTATGCTTCGCCCCCGAAAGTGAACCTCAGGAACTTCCTGTGTTGTGGCAATATTTCTATGTGAAAATATGCATCCTTCAGATCGATCGTGACGGACCAATCGTGATGTTGAATTTGCGACAAGACCATCTTTACAGTTAACATCTTGAACTTGAGTGCTTTGACTGTACGGTTTAATGCGTCCTAAGATTGGACGCAACCCCCCATCCTTCTTGGGAACCAGGAAGTATCTGCTGTAATAGCCTAACTCTTTCTCTGGAAGAGGAACATGTTCTATGCCCTCTTTGCTCAGAAGAGTTTGTAGCTCATGTTTGTAGAACATGCATCAGCTCCGGTCTCACGGAACACACAGGATTCTGTATCCTATTTGTACTGTACTTAATACCCACGCAGAAATGCCTGGCAGAAGTTTCCATGCTGCCAGACTCTCTGAGAGTGGTATCAATTTTAACACTTCATTTTGAGGGGATGTTAGATGTTCCGTGTCCTGGATGAAAGCAGGAAGCATCGGAACATCTAACATTTCGCTGGAAACCACTGCCCCCCGAAGCACCAGAGTCAGCGGGGATGGATAGGTTTCGTGGGGGTAACGAGAAGGGGCGGTCAGATGTTGTACGCGCCCCGTCCCGCGGGCGGCTACCCCCACTTTTGCGAGGGGGAGTGCGGTTCGCCACACTCTGCTTCTCAACCTCCCTGGCTTTTGAAGGACCGGGGAGAGGTTGGGTGGCTGATGGCCCCTCCCCGTGAGTGCGGTGAGGAAGGAACTGGACAGCCTCATGCTATTTAACCTCTTTGAACCTGGTGACGACTGTGTTGACAGAGTCGCCAAACAGGCCAGAGGGTGAAACTGGGGTGTCTAATAGAAAGATACGGTCTTTATCTTTTATTCCAGTTAGATTCGTGCTCTCTCCGTGCTAACCAGCTATGACATTGAACGGCTGATTGCACGGGCTGTTTGCTTGGTAGCACGGAGAAACAGATCTGTGGCTCTTTGCAGTTCAGTGAATGCTTCCTCATCGATGGTACTCCCCGCACTCAAATCCTTCAACAGGTCAGCCTGGTACGCCTGTAACACTGCCATAGTGTGCAGTGCAGCACCAGCCTAACCTGCAGCTTGATAAGCTTTTCCCACGAGCGCCTAAGTTGTTCTACATGGCTTCGTGGGAAGGGTAGGTCTCTTTAACGAAGACGCCAAATCAGGCGAGAGATAGCTCGCGAGCGTCTCTTCAACCTGCGGCATCTCTGCATACCCCCGCGACTTTGCACCCACGATAGTCAAAAAAGTCGACGTTGGAGGCCCAAAGACGCGAGAAGTGGTTTACTCCATGACTTTGATAGTTCGTCATGGAGGTCCTCGAAGAAGGGGAGAGACTGATGTTTTGGTCCCTCCCCCCTGCCACCGGACAGAAACCTATCCTCTAGCTTAGATTGTTTGGGGGTCTCTTGTTCGTGTGGCCAGTCAAGCTGTAACCTGGCCAATGCGACATTAACCACCTCGAGCAATTCCTCGACAGATTTCTTCACCAGAGGAATGCTCAGAGGTTGGCTGCTCATAGTCCGCAGACCCAAGAGATATATCATCGTTCCCGGCGTGAACCGAAGAAGCACCAGGGCGTGCTTCGAGATCACGCAAGGGGACGTGTGGATCTGGTGACTGAGCAAGCGATAGGGACGGACCCGTCTCTTGCTCGTCAGCCAGATCCATGCGGGAGCTCCACGATGGTAATGTGGGTGTGCTCAGGAAGTAGCTAAGACAAACACACAGAATTTCAACTGTGAACAGCTCACAATGCTCGCACTCGCCCTGCTCCAACGCAAGAGCCGCGTGCTCATCCCCCAAACAAACAAAACGGTAATCATGTGTATCCAGGGTCCGTGTACGTTTTGATAGTTTGTTTTCCAATTTGAAACGAAATAAGCAGAAACGAGAAAACGGCGCCTTTATTTTCGTTTTTTCGTTTTTTCAAAAAAACGAGATTTCGGCTTGATTTTTCGTTTTTTAGTTCACAGGCAAAAAAACGAATAAATGACTTCAAAATTTGTTTTCCACATGTGGGTGGTCATGAGACGCCCCTTTCAGCCGATTGGTCAAGCAAATCTGAGCCTGTGACGTCATCAGTAATTCCCCAAGTCTTTTCAACAAAATAATAGTCCTATGGCTCTGCGTACCGCTTAAACTGTACAGGGCTGTGCAACTTAACGCGTTTCACAGAAATATTTATTTCAGAAATATTAAATATTAATCTGCACCCAGCCGGTTTTATTTAGCTGTGCAGAGTTAAATCTGTGTAGTGCTGCACAGACCGCGCAGAGCGGGTGAAGCACAGACCAATGTTCTGTCAAGTGTAAATACCTTTTTTACAGTCTATGGTAAATACGCAGCAGTCATAACTCTTCTTTTAGACAATACGCTCAGTTTCGGACATGGGGTGGTCATTGCAAATACTGTAATGCAAAACTGCTGATGGTGGTGGTGGGTAGGCTACCGATGATGGTAAATTAAAATGTAACTAATCATAACCGCGAGAGTGAGACAGCGAGATGATTGACAGGACGATAGCGGAGGAAAAAACTCAAGATAGCCTAACATGTGTTAGTAAAAAAATATTTATTTCTTTAATATATAAGTGAGTTTGTATCTGAAAACAACAACAACAACGAAACAATCAAATAACAGGCGTGAACCACAAACTGAACGTTCATTTTAAAGGGACATTTCCAAATAGGCCTATCTCTTATTTATTTTGTTATAATGTTGTTGTTTTATGAATTCCGTCTTAATCGTTTTGTTAATAAAAGTTTAATAGGCCCACAACGCTGGATTTTTTTATAGTAGCTTACTATTTTATTGTATATATACTACCGAGGCACTTCATAAACCCAATTAGAAAGCTAAACAGTTCTAAGCATGAACTCTAGCAAGATCAATTCAGATTTTCATTTGGGTTTATGAAGTGCCTCGGTAAATATACATAGGCACTTTATTTATGGGTATAGAGTTCATGGTAGCCTACTAATTATATAAGCTCCTGTGGTTTTGATGCAATACATTTTATTGACGCATGCATGTTTCTCATTTTTATTTTTTGATTATACAGCCATGATTATGATGGGCCGACAGTAATGCCACCAAATTTAAAGAAACTGAGACCAATGCAACTGAGTTAATCTATCGTATTTTCATGATATAATTATGTAATTGGCTTATGGCTGACTTGGCGCCACCTACTGGCGGTCTTTCATATTGAAAGTATTGTTACATGTAACTTCATATTTTTCACTGTGGCATTTAATAGTCTCGTATGCAATTGAAATTGATATGTAAATGCACTACTGTGCCACATTTGAGCTGCATAAAACTGTGTAAATACATCTAAATTCCATGTCAGATACAGATTTCATCAGACAGCCTATATATTAGGCTACTGCAATTTGTGTTGATTAAATATTAAGAAAGTGATGACATTTACAGGTTTTAAAAAAACAATTCTACATTTGTTTACAACATTTTTCTTACAAAAACCCAATTTCGCTGGACAATGTCTATTACAGTATACAACATAGACATAAGGGTGCTAATAGAGTGATACAACACTCTTTAAGAAACGTTTATTTTCATCACACTGTAAAGTGATTTAGAGGAAAATAAATTAAAAAGTTCAAATTCCAAAGATTTAAACTCTGTATGCAACACAGCATACTGTACATTAGTTGGTACCGCGGGAAGTAGGGGCTCTGAGGGTGACCCCTGGCGTAGAGTCCAGGGAAAACATATGCTGCCAATAAAGCACATAAAAGCTGTCACAAAGAACCGGCAAAAGAAATGATTATTAATATGTCAAATACAGCAAGAAGACATTTTAATTGTGTATTAATAAGCAAGTGTTTTTTTGTGTCAGTGTCGGCTGCAAAGATGAAGTTGACGATGCTGACTCGCGATCTTCACAGTATAAAGCGCCAGAGAGAAATGCACATTTCATACTACATAAGCAGAGAGTCTGTTTTCTTTCGTTTTGAATTGTCCTGTTTAAAAGTAGACATTTCAATATAGATATAATTCTCAGGTCTGTGAGGCAAGTACGCTACCTTATACGCTGAGTTTCGGTTCATTTATGAGACGAGCTGCAGTTCACGCGCCGGCGCCTCCTGGTCGTGATTATCTATTGTCTGCTATATTTACTTCTTATTTATTAAATCCAGGTAATTGGTTGATAAAACATTGATTAAAATTAAGATACAATTAATACAAAACGAAATTCACTTTAAAGAAAGGCTTTGTGCTTTCTGTTTGAGGTCTGTTTGTGAACGTTTTAAAGTCGCTTTCAGAGCGGTCGCGTCCGTGGAGAACTGTCACGTCTGTAACATTGTTTTTTCCTCATATATGCGAACACGAAAAATTAAATAAAATGAATATTTTATGTTCTGTGGAGAGCCAACCCTTCTTCATCCGGTGGGTAGTATTACGCATTGTAAATCACAGAATTACTAAAACATATTTTGCCACCTAAAAGTTAAAGATTTTTTGTGTCACGTCCCACATGTGTATTTCACTCAAATTAAATATAAAACGCATGTGTATTTCCCTCATATTAAATATAAAACGCATGTACTGATATTTTTCTAATGTCTGGACTCCTTTATTAAGGAGTAATACAGTAATAAACATTTTTTGTTTTGTTTTATTTGTAGGCTACTACAAAGAGTGTATATATTAGTTATTTCTTTTTGGTGCTTATGTCACGGGGCAAACGGGAAAAGGAGACGGAGAACTCAAGTGCAAAAACAAGGAAGGTTTATTTACAAAACAGAACAAACACAAATCAAAAACCCACGAGGGGGAAAACATAAGAAATGAACATGAAACAAACACTGAATCAGGAATACAGGGAACACCAACCGGGAGCAAAGAAACATCTGACAACGACAACGAACCGACACAGACTGCAACATGAGGAGACTTATAAAGGGAACAAATCAAAAGGGAACAGGTGGAGAAACTCAAACACTAATCAGATAACGAGGGGGAGGGATCAACAATCAAAACAGCACATGGCACAACATAACAAACACCCATGTGCAACACAAGACAGGACAGACATGTGACATAACCCCCTCCCTACGGAGCGGCTACCAGACGCTCCATCAGGCTAGGGCGGGGCAGGCAGGAAACATCAGGGTGGAACGGAAGGGACTGATTGGAGGGACTGAAGGGATAGACCAGGGCGGGACAGGAACATCGGGCGGCCAGGGCGAAACAGAGAGTCCATAGGGCGGTGAGGGAGAAACACAGAGTCCATAGGGCGGTGAGGGAGAAACACAGAGTCCATCGGGCGGCCAGGGTGGCGAAGAGCCCTCGGGTGGCCAGGGCGGCGAAGGACCCTCGGGCGGCCAGAGCGGCGAAGAGCCCTCGGGCGGCCAGGGCGGTGAAGAGCCCTCGGGCGGCCAGGGCGGCGAAGAGCCCTCGGGCGGCCAGGGCGGCGAAGAGCCCTCGGGCGGCCAGGGCGGAGCAGATCTTTCAGGTGGCCAGGGCGGTGAAGACTCCTCGGGCGGCCAGGGCGGTGAAGAGCCCTCGGGCGGCCAGGGCGGCGAAGAGCCCTCGGGCGGCCAGGGCGGAGCAGATCTTTCAGGTGGCCAGGGCGGTGAAGACTCCTCGGGTGGCCAGGGCGGTGAAGACCCCTCGGGCGGCCAGGGCGGAGCAGACCCCTCGGGCGGCCAGGGCGGAGCAGACCCCTCGGGTGGCCAGGGAGGAGCAGGTCTTTCAGGTGGCCAGGGCGGTGAAGACTCCTCGGGTGGCCGGGGCGGTGAAGACCCCTCGGGCGGCCAGGGCGGAGCAGACCCCTCGGGCGGCCAGGGCGGAGCAGACCCCTCGGGTGGCCAGGGCGGAGCAGGTCTTTCAGGTGGCCAGGGCGGTGAAGACCCCTCGGGCGGCCAGGGCGGGGCAGATCTTTCGGGAACAGACACCGGCTCGGGAACAGACACCGGCTCGGGAACAGACACCGGCTCGGGAACAGACACCGGCTCGGGAACAGACACCGGCTCGGGAACAGACACCGGCCCGGGAACAGACACCGGCTCGGGAACAGACACTAGAACAAAAACAGTCACAAGGACAGACACAAACACAGACACAAACACAGACACAAACACAGACACAGACACTGGCTCTGGCTCTGGAACAGGCACTGGCTCTGGAACAGGCTCTGGAACAGGCATTGGCTCTGCCTCCGGCTCTCGAACAGGCATTGGCTCTGCCTCCGGCTCTCGAACAGGCATTGGCTCTGCCTCCGGCTCTCGAACAGGCATTGGCTCTGCCTCCGGCTCTCGAACAGGCATTGGCTCTGCCTCCGGCTCTCGAACAGGCATTGGCTTTGCCTCCGGCTCTCGAACAGGCATTGGCTCTGCCTCCGGCTCTCGAACAGGCATTGGCTCTGCCTCCGGCTCTCGAACAGGCATTGGCTCTGCCTCCGGCTCTCGAACAGGCATTGGCTCTGCCTCCGGCTCTCGAACAGGCATTGGCTCTGCCTCCGGCTCTGGAACAGCAGACACTAGCTCCGGCTCTGGAACAGCAGACATGGGCCTGTCCAGGATCCGAACCAGACGCTCCAGATATTCCAGATCCAAGAAGGCAGACAGCACTGGCTCTGCCTCCGGCTCTGTAACGGGTACTCGCTCTGCCTCCGGCTCTGGAACAGGCATTGGCTCTGCCTTCGGCTCTGGAGCCGGCAATGGCTCTGCCTCCAGCTCTGGAACCGGCAATGGTTCTGCCTCCAGCTCTGGAACGGCCACTGGCTCTGCCTCCGGCTCTGGAACGGCCACTGGCTCTGCCTCCGGCTCCGGCTCTGGAACAGCAGACACTGGTTCCGGCTCTGGAACAGCAGAAACGGGCATGTCCAGGATCCGAGCCAGACGCTCCCGATAGTCCAGGTCCAGGAAGGCGGACGGAACGTGAACAGTCCCTCGCTGGACAGACGTGACGTGAACAGTCCTTCGCTGGGCAGACGTGACGTGGACAGTCTCTCGCTGGGCAGACGGGACGTGGACAGTCTCTCGCTGGGCAGACGGGACGTGGACAGTCTCTCGCTGGGCAGACGGGACGTGGACAGTCTCTCGCTGGGCAGACGGGACGTGGACAGGCTCTCGCTGGGCAGACGGGACGTGGACAGGCTCTCGCTGGGCAGACGGGACGTGGACAGGCTCTCGCTGGGCAGACGGGACGTGGACAGGCTCTCGCTGGGCAGACGGGACGTGGACAGGCTCTCGCTGGGCAGACGGGACGTGGACAGGCTCTCGCTGGGCAGACGGGACGTGGACAGGCTCTCGCTGGGCAGACGGGACGTGGACAGGCTCTCGCTGGGCAGACGGGACGTGGACAGGCTCTCGCTGGGCAGACGGGACGTGGGCAGGCTCTCGCTGGGCAGACGGGACGTGGGCAGGCTCTCGCTGGGCAGACGGGACGTGAGCAGTCTCTCGCTGGGCAGACGGGACGTGAGCAGTCTCTCGCTGGGCAGACGGGACGTGAGCAGTCTCTCGCTGGGCAGACGGGACGTGAGCAGTCTCTCGCTGGGCAGACGGGACGTGAGCAGTCTCTCGCTGGGCAGACGGGACGTGAGCAGTCTCTCGCTGGGCAGACGGGACGTGAGCAGTCTCTCGCTGGGCAGACGGGACGTGAGCAGTCTCTCGCTGGGCAGACGGGACGTGAGCAGTCTCTCGCTGGGCAGATGGTTTTCCTCTCCTCCGTCCATGACGGTGAGGAGCCGGCTCTGAACTGCCCACCACTGGTGTAGGATTGTCAGGAGGCCAGGATGGAGAGTGATGTTGACCCTCCTCTCGACCACCTCCTCCTCCTCCTCCTCCTTTACAACCTCCCCGGTTCCCACGAAAGATTACCTGGCGGGTCCCCCGAAAATCTCTCCTGTGACCTCCACGGTTCTCAGAAACCCTGGCCAAGCGCTCCGACTCCTCCCTTTGATGAGCCATCAAAGCGAACGCTTGGAAGATGTTCATTCCACCGGATTCCTTACCGGGCCGAGTCCTTCGGTCCCCGCCGATAGGACGGAACTGGGTTGCTCCAAATGTGGAGATGACGTAGTCCGGGCAATCCAGATAATCGTCGTCCATATACATGTCATACATGCCTCAGGAACAGAGAGAAAAAAAAAGGTAAATAAACCTTCCTGCTGCTGAGTTCAAAATTGGTCGGTTCATTCTGTCACGGGGCAAACGGGAAATGGAGACGGAGAACTCAAGTGCAAAAACAAGGAAGGTTTATTTACAAAACAGAACAAACACAAATCAAAAACCCACGAGGGGGAAAACATAAGAAATGAACATGAAACAAACACTGAATCAGGAATACAGGGAACACCAACCGGGAACAAAGAAACATCTGACAACGACAACGAACCGACACAGACTGCAACATGAGGAGACTTATAAAGGGAACAAATCAAAAGGGAACAGGTGGAGAAACTCAAACACTAATCAGATAACGAGGGGGAGGGATCAACAATCAAAACAGCACATGGCACAACATAACAAACACCCATGTGCAACACAAGACAGGACAGACATGTGACAGCTTAACAAGCATAATTTAATTTTGCCCAGTTGTGGTCTGTTGAGGGTCAATAGATATCAAATGTCTCAAAACATCTATTGTGTTATTTGTATCGATCCACTATATAAACATAATATCTACATGCCATTTGATTGGAGGCTAGTCTCACTTTGTCCCACGGCAACATTAAAATAGTTTAGATTTGTGTACATTATTTCTGTTAATAATGTATTGAATTAAGTGTCCATTTCATTATAATATTCAGGTTTATCGTTAATAATTGAACATGCACGTGCATTTTAAGTTCCGTTAAAGAGGGGTGGAGGTGGGGTTACATTTGAGCATTTAAAAATGTACTTGAAAGTAACGCAATAGTTAATTTCTGAATTAACTTGTTACTTTTATAATTTGTAACTGAGTAACTAATTTAGTTACTTTTTGGAAGTAGTGACTAGTAACTGTAAGTAATTACTTTTTTAAAGTAACTTGCCCAACACTGATCATAACAAATAAATAAAATATATTTGGAAATGTCCCTTTAAAATGAACGCACAGCTCAGTTTGTGGTCCACAATGTTATTTGATTGTTTCTTTGTTGTTGTTGTTTTAAAATACAAACTCACTTATATTAAACAAATAAATATTTTTTTACTAACACATGTTAGGCTATCTTGAGTTTTTTCCTCCGCTATCGTCCTGTCAATCATCTCGCTGTCTCACTCTCGCGGCTATGATTAGCAGTGTTGGGCAAGTTACTTTTAAAAAGTAATTAGTTACAGTTACTAGTTACTTCTTCCAAAAAGTAACTAAATTAGTAACTCAGTTACAAATTTTAAAAGTAATTAGTTACTTATGAAAGTAACTATTGCGTTACTTTCAAGTAAAATTTAATTTTAAATGCTCAAATGTGACCCCACCTCTACCCCTCTTTAACGGAACTTAAAATACATGTGCATGTTCAATTATTTATGATAAATTTGAATATTATAATGAAATGGACACTTAATACAATACATTATTAACAGAAACATGAAACATTGTACACGCATCTAAAAAAAAAATGTTGCTGTGGGACAAAGTGAGACTAGCCTCCAATCAAACGCCATGTATGTAGATATTATGTTTATATAGTGGATCAATGCAAATAACACAATAGATGTTTTGGAAATTTTGATATTTATTGCCCCTCAACAGGCCACAACTGGGCAAAATTAAATTAAGCTTGTTAAGCTCGTCGCCATACCTGTCTCTCGTTGACTGACTGGCTTGTGTTGTTCCTTGTGTGTCCTGTCCTGCCCGACTATGCGTTATGATGGGTCGTTCGCAATTCATGAGCGTTAGCCGTTAGTGATGATGGGTCGTTCGCGAATGAGCTTTTGATGGGTCGTTCGCGATTCGCGAATGAGCCGACTCTAAGAGCCGGCTCTTTTAGGTGAACGTTGGGAGCTGGCTCGCATATCTGAAGAGCCGACTCTATTTTTACAAATTTAGCCTATAGAAATTAAATAATTATGTAATAAAAATTGAAATATTATAGTCAAAGTCATTTAAAGAGCCGTTTGTGAGCCAAAAGAGCCGGCTCTTTTCAGTGAGCTGAGTCAAAAGAGCCGAATGCCCATCACTACTATGCGTGCTTTCGAACACCCGCCCAACTCTACCTCTGATTGGCTTACAATGACATTTTACTCTACCTTATAGCCAATCGTCAGCATTTTTGCACTTGTCTCGTGCTCTGCCCACTAACCAAGGAAGAACAGTAAAAAAAGTATTTGCCTCTCGCTCAGAGATCTAGTTGGTCTGATGAAAAAAAAAACAGCTTCATCAGTTATAGTAACGCGCCGCATTTTTTGGCAGTAACGGTAACGGCGTTATTAAGATGAGAAGAGTAATCAATTAGATTACTCGTTACTGGAAAAAGTAATGCCGTTAGTAACGGCGTTATTTATAACGCCGTTATTCCCATCACTGATGATTAGTTACATTTTAATTTACTATCATCGGTAACCTACCCACCATCAGCAGTTTTGCGTTACAGTTTTTGCAATGACCAACCCTTGTCCGAAACTGAGCGTATTGTCAAGAAGAGTTATTATTTCTGCTGCGTATTTACACTTGACAGAACATTGGTCTGTGCTTCACCCTCTATGCGCGGTCTCAGGGGCGCTGTTAGAAATGTTGGGCCCTATGAAAGAATATAAGGTTGGGCCCCCTACCGCACCCATTCCATTAATAAAATCGATCTCTGGGGGCCCCAAAAGAATGTGGGCCCTTAGAATCGCCCTAACTTTTCCCCCCTTAGCGGCGCCCCTGCGCGGTCTAGTGCAGCACTACACAGATTTAACTCTGCACAGCTAAATAAAAACGCTGGGTGCAGATTAATATTTAATCTTTCTGAAATAAATATTCCTGTGAAACGCGTTAAGTTGCACAGCCCTGTACAGTTTAAGAAGCGGTACGCAGAGCCATAGGACTATTATTTTGTTAAAAAGACTTGGGGAATTACTGATGACGTCACATGCTCAGATTTGTTTGACCAATCGGCTGAAAGGGGCGTCTCATGACCGCCCACATGTGCAAAACGAATTTTGAAGTCATTTATTCGTTTTTTGCCTGTGAACTAAAAAACGAAAAATCAAGCCGAAATCTCGTTTTTTCGTTTTTTGAAAAAACGAAAAAACGAATAAAGGCCCGTTTTCTCGTTTCTGCTTATTTCGTTTCAAATTGGAAAACAAACTATCAAAACGTAAACGGACCATCCAGTTCTGACATAGGACGAGAACATGGAGGGACACAATGCTTACTCTGTTGACTCTTTTTGTTTTTGTGACTGTTTTAAACTCTTTTAAACTCGTTCAGAGAAAAATTTGAATTTCTGCACACTGCCTGGTGAAAACTAACTCCTCACAAAGATCTGTAGTCAGATATAAAGGTAAGAGATAGAGTTTGACGCACACATGCATAGAATGGCCTCTGAAGACAAAAGATCTGACGATGGACCTGTGGCTCGTCATTTATAGCCTCGTGTCACTGGTGCACGCCGATGACGCCGAAAGCTTCAACCACAGACATTTCCAAACAGCACAGCAGTAATGGTGTGATTTTTGTCCTTTTATTTCAAAAGAAACTAGAAAAGACAGTATCCTCACAACTATGTTCCTTTTTAGAAAAAAATGGTAGCTGCAAGGATTTCCAGTCAGGATTTAGACCGTATCATAGTACTGAGACTGCTCTCATTAGAGTTAAAAATGATTTATTCGATCGTGGTTGTATCTCTCTTTTAGTGTTACTGGATCTTAGTGCTGCATTTGATACTATCGACCACAACATTCTTTTTGAATAGACTTGAAAATTACGTTTGCATTAGTGGAATTGCATTGGCATCAAATCATACTTATCTGACCGTTATCAGTTTGTAGCAGTAAATTAAGAGATGTCATATCGATCACAAGTTCAGTATAGAGTACCTCAAGGCTCAGTAGTAGGACCGTTGCTTTTCACTCTGTACATGCTATTGGGAGATATCATAAGGAAGCATGGCATTCGCTTTCACCATTACACAAATGATGATCAGCTCTATATTTCGTTGCACCCTGAAAAAACTTAACAATTCACAAAATTAACAGAATGCATAGCTGGTATAAAAAATTGGATGACTAGTAATTTCCTGCTACTTAATTCGGAAAAAAACAGAGATTCTATTTATTAGACCAAAACCCCCAGCATATAATAACCTAGAATACTGTCTAACACTTGATGGATGTTCTGTCAAGTCTTCGTCGTCAGTTAGGAACCTGGGTGTGCTCTTTGATACCAATCCTTCATATGAATGCCACGTTTCTAGCATCTGTAAAACTGCGTTCTTCCATCTTAAAAATATATCTAAATTACGACATATTCTCTCAATGACAAATGCGGAACAGTTAGTTTATGCGTTCCTGACCTCAAGGCTAGATTATTGGAATGCTCTACTGGCTGGTTGCCCTGGACGCTTAATATACAAACTTCAGCTCGTCCAAAACGCAGCAGCTAGAGTTCTTACTAGAACCAGAGATGGGCACAAATACATCAAAAAGTATTTAATTACAAATTACAAATACTTACTCATCAAATGTATTTAAATAAAATACAAAATACTGCTGTGAAAAATGTATTTAATTAAAATACAAGTAATTTGTACAAAATACAAAAATACAAAAAAATTAAAGCAATCATTTGAAGGTAACAGTGGAGTTAGATGAGATATTTCCTTACAAATTTATTGGAGGTCATTTGTCCTATAAGAAAAGCTGTTTAATGTTTGCATTATTGTAGGCTAGTCATCATCCTACCATGGTGAATAAAAGCTCTTGCTATTGCATTAATTTTAAATTAATTAATTACTGGAGGAGCAAAAAGAAATATTGATAGTGTGGGTAAAACACTACCTGGTTGGAGGACACAACTCAACGCAAGGATTATCGTTTAGTGCAGAAGATGCGCTTTTAAAGGGATAGTTCACCCAAAAATGAAAATTCTGTCAGTATTTACTCACCCTCATGTTGTTCCAAACCCGTAAGACCTTCGTTCATCTTCGGAACACAAATTAAGATATTTTTGATTAAATCTGAGAGCTGGATCACTCCTTCATAGGCTTCTAAGGGATTGAAACTTGGGAGCCCCGAAAAGTTATTAAATACATCGTTAAAATAGTCCAAGTGACTACAGAGGCTCAATCTTTAGTTTATCAAGCGATGAGAATACTTTTTGTGCGCAAAACAAACAAAAATAACGACTTTATTTCAACTATTCATTTCCTTCTCTGTGGGCCTCTAGTCAGTTAACTTAGTGTGATTGCGTAGTGCTACGTCACACGTAGGCTCACTATTGGCCGACGCTGGTCATGTGTGTGATGCGTGTGACGTACAACACAGAAACACTTACGCTATTACACTAGTGAACTGACTCGAGGCCCACAGAGAAGGAAATGAATAGTTGAAATAAAGTCGTTATTTTTTTATTTTTTTGGCGCACAAAAAGTATTCTCGTCATTTGATAAACTTAAGATTGAGCCACTGTAGTCACTTGGACTATTTTAACGATGATACACATTGCAGGCCACCAAAACGCTGTTGTGTTGTAGATGAACAGCCAGAAAGCATTAAAAGTTTTCTTTTCTCAGATAAAAACGGTGTCGGTGTCATAAGTTGATAACTAATGATTTTTACAACATAAATTTATCAATTAAAAACTTACTTAAGCTAGAAAATGACTTTCTTCTAGAGCTGCTGTACAACCAAAACAATCTTTGTTGCACTAATTCCCTATTATCACTGTAAAGCTGCTTTGAAAAGGTATATTAATGAGGGTGACTTGAGTTGCGTATCTGTCTATGGAGGGACAGAAAGCTTTAGATTTAATCAAAAAGATCTTCATTTGTGTTCTGAAGATGAATGAAAGTCAGACATGTTTGGAACGACATGAGATTTTTTTGAGACTACTTTAACACCATAAATGAGTAATTAATGACGAATTTAAATTTTTGGGTGAACTATCCCTTTAAAATTGACATCAAATAAACATATGTCAAAAGTAATCTAAATTTAATCATCAAGTAGTCAGATTACATTATCAAAAATGTGTAATCTAAGAGATTGTTACTCTCTACAAATTTTGTCTCTGTAATCAATAATCAGAAACTGATAACAATTCTCAAGTAATCCACTGCCTACTTAATACTATGATGCTTTTACTCACAAAAAATAATCATAGCTGACTGTGTAAAATTCATGCTGCCATATGTAAACAAAGACGACTTCCGTATTGACCATGCCTGAAAGCTCAGCCTCAGATACAAAAAAAAAGGTTTGTGTAGAACAATATCATGTGGCTTTCGAACATGACTTTGTATCTTGTGTCTCACTGATCTTGCTGTTACTTCCCTCTGTCAGTGTGAGGCTGGAGAGGAGCAAAAGAGACCGAAATATCTGAGGGTGTGTAAGCCAAGGTCTAACCACTGGCATGCAGCAGGAAACAGGCTTCACTACCAGCAGGAGGATATGTTTGCTTCCCTGACAGAAAGAAAGATGGTTGTGATTACTCATAAGATTCATAAAAGACACTGTCATACATCTTTTCTGTTGTCAACTGCCTTCCGGTCACATACAGTTGCACATAGCATGTCGCAACAGTGTAACTGCAACAGAAACCTTGTGCTTTTACACTACTATATAACCCCACTTCTAGAAAAGTTGGGATATTTTGTAAAATGCCATAAATTCAAGAATCTCTGGTTTTGTTAATTCTCTTCAATCTTTGTTTAACTGAAGAAAGTACAAAGAAAAAATGACCAAATCAATTGTATTTTGTAAATATAAACAAATTTTAATTTTGATGGCTGAAACACACTCCAAA
The DNA here is from genome assembly GCA_026230005.1 of Gila orcuttii. NCBI lineage: Eukaryota > Metazoa > Chordata > Actinopteri > Cypriniformes > Leuciscidae > Gila > Gila orcuttii. The sequence goes on along the minus strand of JAPDVR010000019.1, from coordinate 29,358,675 downwards.
AAAGTTGGGACAGAGGCAAAAGTGACTTGTTAACCTATACTGGATAAGCTACTTTATTTCAGTTACACCAATGAAATTTGTGCATTTAATTTAGTATACTGGCACTATTACTGCTGGTGAGTAAACCGCTAAATAAGAAAACACCAGGAAATGCAACAAATGCTTTTAACGGTTTATTTAAACTGTTTTTTGGTAACACTTTACAATAAGGTTCATTAGTTATTTAACTACTTTAATTATTAATCTTAGTTAATATTAATTTCAACATTTACTAATACGTTATTAAAATCAAAGGTTGTTTTTGTTAACATTAGTTAATGCACTGTGAACTAACATGAACAAACAATGAACAGGTGTATTTTTATTAACTAACATGAACAAAGATTAATAAATACTGTAACAAATGTATTGCTCATTAGGTCATGTTGGTTAATACATTAACAAATGTTAACTAATGATGTGTAGATTAAAGACTAATGAAGTGATTTTAGTAAACATGATTTTACTCTTTAGGTGATATTTTAGGTGAAAACACCACCCACTGATGGACCAAAAGCTTGGCTCTTTTTGACCGTTGAGTTGTTTGGACTTGGAAATCCAAATTACATTAAAACTAACACAGGGCTGCTCATAACATTTCTATTAATAGACTCTTTCCCTCCTACAACTGACAAACTTAAAAAAACATGAACAAACACCCTCTACAAATGTCAGCATCTGTTTATAACCAAATTCCCGCCGGAAAAAGTTTGTCATACTCATTAACACAGAAATACACACTCATGCTGGATGAATCTCTGTCTTGTTTGTGGGCAGATGAAGCATTTAGTGCTAAACTGAGCTGACCATAGGAAAGAGCATGCAGTAAAAAGTCAAAAAACACACACCACAAAAACACCACAGTAGGATCCCTTGGCAGCCGGTCTAACAGAGATGATAGTCGGTGACACAGTAATGCAAGCGCCCCCTGCTGGGATATGTCTGCATGTGCACACCTTCACTCAAGTTTTTTACATTCTGTAATCCACTGAATTTAAATGAACATATGTTGGCAGATGAAGTGCTAATGGTTAAAATAAGGAATTCTGAATCTGAATTTTGATTGGTTGAGTTGCAATAGATAAATTCTATATTGCTGTGCAAGTTGCTTTACAACCGTAAACATTCATATTCATATTCCACTAGATTTCTGATTAGACATTTAAATAATAATTGTAACTATTTACAGAAAACTGGTATATTTTATCATACGCTTACATGCAATTACAATTTTATTTTATTTTTAATTTTGAAACCAATGTTTCAACCACAAAATTCTAAACATTCTGCTGTTAATGAGTTTTTAGACATTAAAGGGAGATCAAATTGAAACTTTTGAGAAAAGTATCACACTTATTAAAATGCTCATTTGCAAAGTTCTGCTCTTACTATATATATATATAAATTGTATTATTTATGTATATTTTTATTGCTCCCAGTGAATGTTAGGGAAAATATCAAGACAACGTTGAAAATGAATGTAATCACAACTGAATATGAACTCTGATAACTGAACTCTATGAATGCCAGACTGACTAAAAGAGTAAACTTAAATAGTTTGAGATAGCATGTTCCAGGCTTACAGACGCTGCACTGATATGTATCTTGTTCTGCTGGTGTGTGAGGCCACTGACATGTAGCTGAAGCACGTACAGACTTTAGATGGAGAGGAGAAAAGGAAGCAATCAATTAATCTCTCTTTCACTCCCATATGGGCCCACTGCCAATGGGAATCCTTTTTATAGCCTATAGTGAGTTATGAATTCATGGGGGCACTGGGTATTGGAACAGGGTCATGGTGAGGAAAATAGCATGTTTTCTTTTTTCTTTTTCTAAAATCAGTTTATGCATAGGTATGTCTGGCAGTTATTTTACTGTATCTCAAAACATGCAGATTTGGAATGTGAAACATTTTCCTGGACCTGGATACATCTAAGCAGCATTTTTTTGTTGTTGTTGTTGTTGTTGTTTTGTTTTGAAAATATATCCTCAGGAAGTTCAGTGAAGTTCAAGTAAAATCTGATGGTTCTGATAAGCACTGAACTGCCCTTATGCATGAACAGACCATCAGATTATGGGCTCTATTTTAATGATCTGAAACGCAAGTATCAAACTCAAAACGCAAGTAACTTTGTGGGCGGATCCCAACGCAAATCTAAAATGGCTTGGTCTGAAGTAGCTACATTACTCATAGGTGTGGTTTGGGCGTAACCTGAAATAAACCAATCAGAGCGTCATCTCACATTCCCTTTAAAAGCAGGCGCGCTTGTTCCATGGCGGATTGCGATTATGATGGCGGATTTGCCAGGCGCAGGAGACCGACGTTCTCGTCAGGGCCGTAAAAGACAGAGAAGTGACATTGTATGGGGATGGGAGAAACCCACCCAAATTAGCTTCGGTTAAAAAGGAGTATAAAAAATTGGGTAAATGTGTATGCTAGATTTATGCCTATTTTTTCAAATCTTCATGGACACCACAATGATTTCCCTCGTGTGGTAATATTTTTATGTATGGTTTACAAAAATGAGAACTGGTGCGTCTGTGTAAATGAGAGAAGCAAAGTGTGTGTGCGTTGTGCACATGCTACATTATGGCCAAGCATGCGCCCTTAAATTAGCATCTGAATAACGCGCCTCTGACGTTTATCCTGGTCCGTGACGGAATTGTTTTCTGAAACGGCAAAATAGCACCAGGGAACGTTAGCGCCAGAACACGCCTCCTCTTTTCGCTGAACCGCCCCCGGGAGCGCAAGTTCATTCCCTAATTTACCGATGTGCGTATGTGGAGGGAAAAGTCCGCTGTGGGTCGGGTGCAAAAGAGGAATGATACAGTTACAGGAATATACATGATACAGGAATGAACATGCAAGTGCAGATAAGTTCTGAGCAGGAGTGAAATAGTACTGAAAAAATATATTCAAGTAAACGTACCATTCTTTTCCAAAAAATGTAGAGTTAAAAATTACTTGGACACCTTACACTCAAATAGAGTAAAAATCCCCCTCCCCATAATAAACACTGTACACTGCAATTTAAAAATTTAGAAAAAGCCTACTGTTATTGTTTGAAAGAATAGAAATAATGAAGAATATCTATCATCCAACAGTTTTAATTTTGTCTGCTAGCTTTTTAAAATACATTAAAACAACATGGAAAGGCTATTACAGAGATGAAGAGATGAAAAAGTTATTTAATACATAAAATATCAATGTTCAGAACAGTGTAAAGAATACAAAATCCTTCAAAAAATCATATGAGGGCCAGTTGTTCAATCATTACAGCAAGATCAGATTTTGGTTATCGGATTGGATCGAATCTTGAAAATGGGTTGTTCAATAGGGAAAGAAGGAATCTGAAATCAGATTAGATCACGGAATCCAATCCTAGTTTTAATATGGATCAAACCTTTAGTTTGTGTTGTTGAAAACTTGTCAGTAGGATTAGGTAACTTTGATCCAAAAAACAGGATTATCCTGATCCCAACAGGGGGTAGGATTTCAAGGTGGATTCCAGGAAGAAAATGTAGTAAAATTTTAAAATTGATACAAAAACATTTGTATCATGTTATATACACACACACTCATATTTTGATTTTGCTTTTGATTAACTTAACTGTTAAAGTAATACATTAGAAGTAGACATTAAACTATATATTAAGCCTTTTGGTAGCCTCATGTAAAGTAAAAAAGAGATTTTGGTGCCATTAAATAATCCCCAAACAGCTGTAAAAATCAAACAAAAATATTATATTTAATTCAAAGTGATTAATCACTGTTTCTAAACTACATTGGCACAATCATAAGAGCTGAACCAGTCAAAAGATCTTTGCAAGCGAACACAAAGTTTTTTTGGTGAACGCTATACAAAACTTTTCTGAGAGAACGCAAAAGCTTTGCTTTTTTTTCTTTCTTTTTTTTGCCCCATCTCATATTTTTTACATGACCATGTCCCTTTGGGGGTTCCATAGAGCACCAGAAATCCAGATTTGGTAATTGGAAAAAGTTTACACCCAGATCAAGGTGATCCAATCCAATTTTGCTTTGAAAAACCGGCATAAAAGTAAGATGGATTACCTGATCCTGGATAGCAAAACATGGGACATCCAAATCCAGATCATTCTGATCCAGATTAAACTTTTTGAACAACTGGCCCGAGATTGTAACAACTTTGGCTGGTGCCTAAAATCAAAATTGCGCTAGTTGACTAGGTGAGTGTTCATGTTGATGCTGCTTATAGGACAGCAGTATCAAGTGGTTGTAGCTAGCACGTAGCAGGCTCCCCTTGGTAAGTGAGTGTAGAGTAGAACCCTTCCATATTGCTGAGGGTTTTAAAGTAGTGTCCTCCGCTCCCACGTGAGCTGCCAAAGCAGGGTTTGAAGCTCCCTTGTAAGCTCTTAATGAGGACAGCGATGTTAAATGGTTGAAGCTGGGCTTAGAGAGATTCCTGTAACAAAGTTCGTTGTTATGAGAAGAAGGAGGCGGGAGCCGGCGAACATTCCAAAGATTTTAATAAAAGAAATAAACAAATACAAAAACGAAAGTAACTCGACTGCCGCCACACATAATAAAACAAAACATAACATAAAATAGCCCAGACCTGGTCCTCTCTCGATCTTCACGATCATCGATCGCTCCTCCTTTTATGCTTCCGCTCCTCCGTGAGAGATACGAGACCGGTGCGTCGCACAGGTGTCGCTCATCAGCAATCACGCCACCGGCCTCACGCCGCTCTCTCACAGCCCTCGGCCTCGTCCTGCTCGCCACATCTTGACTTGCGTGTTCTCTGGGTTAAGTGTTGAGTAGAACCTCCCCTCATTGTTAGGGTGTTTAAAGCTATAGTATACGATGTTAAAAATCGGTCGAGAAAGGGAAGTTTGAAAAAACTCATCCCACCCCTCCACACACAGGAAACGAATTGAACAACGTCACTCAGTCAAGCTGTGATCACCGGTAGTAAACATCGGACACACATCATATGTAAAATTGGCTTTAGACACTTGAACGTAGTTGCTTCATCAACAATTCAATGTCACGTTTGAGTTCACGTCAACGCAACATTAGCAACACATGAAATGTTCTAAACTCCCCACCACCATTAGTATAATACTACTAGTATTGCTAAGGTTTTCAGTAATTGTTATTGCAGCACACAGCGCATCTTGTTCAAATTTCGATCGGCTCGAACAGAAACCCGCTAGGCCTACTGAAATATATTCAAGGACTTCAAGAAATATAATTACTTTGACCCGTGATAGGCGATGCTAAACGGCTAACATTCCAATGCCGACCAGCAGCATGAGCAAGTTGTCAAACTGATAAAAAGCTATTTATGTAACACGTCACACCATAAAAGTATAAATGAATGTTTACCTGCTCAACAAAAAGTCAGCCTTGTCAGCGTCGGTCTTCAGTCCCAGATCTTCCTGAAGCTTCCTCCAATGGTCAATGGTGGACCCTATATTTATCCTACACTGTTACAAATTGCTGTAAAAATACAGCCAATTTCCAACAGTAAAATACTGTCATTTCAATAAACATTTTAATCCTGTAAATTTACAGTCTTTGTTCCATAAATTAATTACTTGCGGTAAATTTACAGCATTTATGTGTAAACCAGTTTGTTCCTGGAAAAAACAGTCTTGGACTGTAAAAAATAGCACGTGGGGGCGGGGCATCTTCAACGCGGTCTATTTTCGAACAGAAAGCAGAATTGTTTCGCAACAACACAACACTCCTCTAGGCTGTTTTAAAGAAGGACACTGTTCAAGGTAAGTTTGTTTCTTTGCTGTTATTCTATTATGTTACTCCCAACCTGTAAAATCGTCTTTTTCACGAGGTATTTTTTGACTGTGCTTAAGTTACTGAGCGCGAATCGCGTTTTGCAGACCCAGCTGGCATTTTAACGTCGAGTCACTGTTGAATCAACGTCAGGTGCCAGTGTTGGATAACCGTTGAATTTTGTTTAGATTTTGCAAATCAGATTGCAAATTGGATTTTGGAACAACGTTATTTTTCTACTGATATATTTCATGGTTTTCATAAAAGTCATGGTTGTACAAATAATGTTGATTTGACGTAGGCCTACAACTAAATTTTTTTTTTTATATTTCTATGTTGAATCCGTAGTGAGTCAACAACACAACTTCAACTATTTGGTGTTCAACGTTGTTTTAACGTTGAAGTAATGTTTTTTCATAAACTGACATTATTTCAACCACATTTAAACGTTTAATGTCAGTCGAATGCCAGCTGGGGACAGAGCTCTCAACGGTTGGCTTTCGCCTGCTCCGATTACACATATGCGATTATTACTGCGACTTCTTTGCTTGGTTAAAGTTAAGTTACCATTTAGAAATTAGTTTGGCTTTCTTTTGTATTAGGCTAGCCTAACCCTTATCTCGATTTACATGAATTTGTGATTCAGTAACGTACACGATGCGAATCTTACCAGATGCATCAATTCGAATAATATCATGCACATAAGATGGAGAATAATTACAAAACTACTCGAAATATATAGATCCATTGTAGTAATTAAAATGTAGTGGGTCAATTTGTTTAGTTTCCATGCAAATAATGTAAAGCTGTTAAAATTCCCAAAGCAAGATATATATATTTTTTCGATTTAGTGGTGCAAGTAACTGTTACCTACGTTTTTTGTGAGATTCACATGTAGGCCTAACGTTACATAGTATTAAAAAGTCAAAGAGGTTGTTTTTGAAAAACGAGACGGATATTCTTGACGGCGCGAAACACGTTTTTGCAGAGTCAGACAGACAGTTCTCAACAGCTGAGGCATTTCACTATTCAACTCCGTGCTCTGACGTCGAATTTCTTTGCTTGTCAAAGATTTCGAAATAATTATTTTCTTCTTTTTGTCCTAGGAATCATTCACTTGATGTAAATGTTTTACTGAGACAGTTTGCCCTATTATCTTTGGTGAGTATGCATACTTGCAAACTTTGTGCACAATCATGCTTTATCATTTGTGCATTTGTTATTCGAGAAGTAGGCCTAACAGAAGCAAGGGTCACTGACACTTAGCATTAGCTTCACAATTGACTTATGTTACCATTTCCCTGGTGTACAGTCTTATGACAGTAGATCAGACGTAATGATTTATAGTTAATTTAGTATTTAATTTTTTTGTTGTTTTTTCTTACACAAAAATAAAATGAGTTAAAAATATTAATATTTTTATTACACACATCTATCGTTTGGCTTCAGATTCAGAAGACATTCATTCATCCACTGGGGTCGTTGTGTTGTTTTTTAAGTGTCAAAAGAATTAGTTAACTAAGATTAGTTAAGTACATTAACATGATCATTTTATGTCTCTTTTAAAAGTGTTCGCAGAGTGTGATCACTAGTTTTTGCCATGTGCTTTATTTTACTACTAAGATTTTCTTGATTTTCTTTCCTCTCAGACCAGATGTGTCATAAGCTGATGTGGGACGTGTTGGCTGTTTTTTGCCGCTTCCTACGTTTTTTCACCCATTGGTTCTTGTGATTATGTCCTCGCAGATCCGGACTTCCTCTCAGGCCAGATCTTTCAAAATCAGGTTTGGGATGTTTAGGCAGTTTTTTTTTTTTCCCTCTATCAAGGCTTTTTCATCCATTGGTTCTCAATGTTTTCCTCTCAGACCCAGACTTCCTCTCTGGCCTGGTTGCTGATGTGACATGTTGGCTGGTTTTATTTTATTTTTTATAAATTATTTTTTTTTTGCCTACTGGTTTCTCTCATTGAATTTTAAAATGTATTTTCTGTGACTTTTTTTCCTTAAATACTGTTAATGTATTGTTAAAACCTGTTACCTGTTTTAAATAAATGGCAAACAATGTACTGTACCATAATCTATTTTGTCTTTATTTTTTCCATTGAGTGACAATTTTTGACTTTGTGAAATTACAGCACAGCCGTAAAATTAAAAACTGTAAAATTACGGTAAAGGGCTGGAACCACAGCTGCTTGTACTTTACTGTGAAATTACAGCATTGTTGAAACTGTCAAATTACGGTAAAGCGCTGGAACCACAGCTGCCAGTACTTAACTGTAAAATTACAGCATTGTTGAAACCGTAAAATTACGGTAAAGGGCTGGAACCACAGCTGCCAGTACTTTACTGTGAAATTACAGCATTGTTGAAACTGTAAAATTACGGTAAAGCGCTGGAACCACAGCTGCCAGTTCTTTACTGTAAATATACGGGTGAATTTTTTACAGTGTACTCAAAGTTTGGCGTTCTTCACATTTTTTTTTAATCTCTGCTCGTTCCTCTAATGACTTTCTCTTTCATCCTAACTTTACTGTAGGGGCAAGTAGGGGACACTTGCTGCTGTCTTTTTTTTTTTTATCCATTGCTGATATTCTACTTAGCTAGCTACCATAGACTGTCAGCTGCTTACGCGCGCAATTTCATGTCGCAGGAGGGGGGCGGGGGCAGGTGCGGTGGGGTGGAGACGCGAGTCCCAGGCAGAGTTTCAAGTGGAGCTGGTAATTGGATGAGAGCAGTTGACCAATGTAAGCTGTCCGGCCGGACAGCTTACATTGGTCAACTTCTCTGCGGCTGTACAGCCAATAGAGTGAATGCATTTTTCTCATTCTTTTTTCTATTCATATTGTTAGGATTGTACTATATAACCATAACCAGCATCTAAACGAGGATATTAATAATGAACAATCTTTGAAATCGTATACCATAGCTTTAAGTTGGGTCCTCTGCTCCCCACTGGAGCTTTCTCGACTGATCTTTAGGAACCAACGAAGAATGGTCTTTTGGATTGTATGTTTGCAAACCTTTCTCGTTGTAGGACACGAGGGAGTGTTGGAGTCTGAAATCTGGTACGTATCCTGGGGACAGCGTTATCGATAGGTTGTAGCTATAGTGCTTGGCGTGCTCCCCTTGTTAATTAAGTGAGTAATCCATGTTGAGTATAGAGTAGAACCCTCCCCCATGGTGTTGGGGTCTCAAAGTAGGGTCCTCTTCTCCCCTTTATCTCTTTCAGTCTGGAATAAAGACAGCATTTCAGGTGGTTGTAGCTAGCTCTCTGCTAGCTCCCCTTGGAAAGCGAGTCTTCAGGGTTGAATGTAGAGTAGAACACTCCTCCACTGCTGAGGGTCTTAAAGTAGGGTCCTCCACTCCCTTGTGGGTACGCTCGGTGGAATCTCTGACAACCTGATGAAGATTGTTTTATTCGCCTGGAATTAAAAGCTCTTTTCGTTATCTGGCAACTTTGGAAGTGCTGGTGTCCTGAAATCTCGTAAGACAGCTTGATGGTTGGAGCTTACTCTTTGCCAGCTCCCCTTGGATTGCGAGTCTTTAGGGTTTGAGTGTTCCTTCCCCACTGCTCGGGCTGTTAATTAGGGTCCTCTGCTCTGCAGCAGAGAGCTCGGTCTGTTCTTTGAACCTGATGATGTGGCTTTCACCTTTATTTGGGAACCCTTTTCATTGGATTCAATGAAATTCCCCTTCAGCATTGACTGAATGAGTGGACTTTCCCTTTAAATTTGTATATTTATTTGCGAATCATAATTTAATTGTGTTGCAATGACAGTACAGTTATGACATTACTGATAAGAAATTAGTTTTTGCAGATTGATGGTTGAAACATGCCTGCATAACCTATTTAATATTTATTTTAAAACATGTGCTTCTATCTAAAGGGGAATTAACATGCAAACAATTCTGATGACCTCAATAAAATATTAATAGTGACAGAATCTATATATGGAGTTGCATAAGCTGGCTTTTATGCTGTGGTTGTATATCTACCATCTTTCAAAACCACCATGAGAGATTCCAGTTATATAAAATATCTTGGATGACTTTATGTAAGAGTCTTTATTTACTGTATCTATCAGTCTTCCATTCATACCACAGGCGTCTGATGCTTAGATAGCCGCTGATCTTTATATATAACTTCAGTATTTTCAGCATGTGTGTCTTTGAATAACATGCCGTGACATTGGTGATTAATCTGGATCAGAATGAGTTCTTCGGTGGATGACACCTATCATTCAATCTCATGTGAAGCAGCACCTTCTTCTGCTTTGGGGTTGGTTTGTGTGTTTATAGGTTGAGCGAATACAGGTTGGTTTGGAACAATGAAGTGTTTTCATGAAAAGAAGCACGTCCGTGAAACTGCACGTAGCAATTGAAGCCATGCATGCAGGCTCCACCTCACACACCTTCATGTGGGCTTCACCATCACTACACTGTGTTTAAATGGGGCGGTACAGGCTAGACTCATGGTTGACTGCACGTTTTTGCATACATGTTAGATAAAGAAATTGGACTGTGTGTTGTATCCTCCATTGATTTCAACTGGCAAAGATGGATCCAAGAGCCACTTTTAAGGAACAGTTAAGGAATATGGTGGCTATTTATCTCACAGTACTGACTTTTTTTATGTAGTTTGTATCTTGCAAAAGTCAGAATATGAAGTCACAATTCTGAGAAATGAAGACAGAATTGCATGGTACAAACTCACAATTCTGACTTTATAACTCACAATTGTGAATTTATATCTCGCAATTCTAAGTCATAAAGTCACAATGCTGAGAAAAAGTTTATATCTTGCAATTCTGACTTTTTTCTCACAATTGTGAGATAATAAATTATAAGATCTGAATTGTGAGATACAAACTTACAAAGTATTATATAATTATTTTTTTTATTCTGTGGCTGAAACAAGCTTCCATATGCAATAGAAGAGTCAAGAGAGATTCATTATAACAACTAGATGTTGTAAAGTATTACCAGGTGAAATAGACTTTTCTTGGACTGTTGAATGTCAGAGGTCTCATTCAGCTCTTTTATATTTTGAGTGGTTCTCACATAATTGGGCATCTGAACACCCCACTCTTCATGGACATTGGACAGGAGCGGGTAGGTGTTTCTCCCTACCTTCTTGGCTGTTTCGATGATCAGTTTGGCATATTTCTGGAGCAGGTTTTCCTCCTCAACGACGAGAGTGGTGTTCCTCGCCACAAAGTCCTGTTCTTTTAGTTTTTTAGCCATTTCTTGTATGTAGATGACCTGTTGAGTTTTTCCTTCTGCTTCAGTTTTAGCTCTTTGAACTTGAGGTTCTTGCTTTTCCATGAAGTTTTTATCTGCTTCTTTCTTTTATTCAGCATCTTCAGAGCTTTCGTATGTTGTATTAAACCCATAAGCTTTATATTTTCTTTGAAACATAAAAAGAGGGAATGTAATGCAGCTTTTCTATAGTACAATGATAGTTTGCAGTGAACACAGCTTCTATTGCACTTCATATGATTGCTTTGTGTGAGGAAAAGGCTAAATTCAATGGAGTTGTCCAATAAAGTGAAAATTCTTCCCTCTGCTCCACATGTTCAATATACATGTCTTTGTTTTATTATTATTATTATTATTATTGGACTACGAGGAGAAAAAACTGAATTTTTGTTTATGAGTGAATAATTATTTAAAACGATGCTCTTGCTTGTCTGAAAGAAAATCACAGACCATTCTTGATTAGGGCAAGCAATCTGTCTGAGAAATGGCAGTTTAAAATCAATCATGCTTACACATGGTCATCAATGGTTCTGCCTTTAAAAAGGCTGCCATTGAAAGTGCTTTCAGATCATAAGGCATAGAAACAAGATTGTAGTGATGATAAGCAGATGTCACAACAGTACATAATAGTTTAACCTAAAAATAGACATTGTATATCATTTTAACAATTATGTATAAATATAAATATGAATTAAAAAAATAAAAAATAATTAAGTGTAGAATTGGCATTCTATTAAGCAAGATATTATTATGTAATATGACTCCATTAAGTAGTTAAGGGTTATCCATAAAAGCTACTGAAGTATTTAAATCATCAGTTTATGTAGAGAGTATACAGTAACAACTCTTTACATTAAGGTAGTGTCCATGAATAATAATTAGCTTCAACTGAAATCCTATTACATATCTTATAATAGAATGCCAATTATATATATAAATTGATTTTATTTTATTTACATCGATACATATTATTATTTATCATCTTAAACAATAATAATAATAATAATAATAACAACAACCATGTATTATTCATATAAATGTTAAATTGAACGAATTGGCATTCTGTTATAGATATAGATATAGATATTATATAATATGACTCCAGTTGAATAATTAAATTATTATTAGATTCAATATTTATGTATTTCATACAAAACTTTCAAACATTATCTGAATGAAAATTCAAAGGGTCCCTTTTACCTGAAGCAAGTCTGATCAAGATCTAGGAAAGAGTTCAACTAGTTCAACAGAACTAGGAAAGAGCTTCTGCGGTACATAAAATAACTTTTATATGTGCAATGATTCGTTTCATATTCAACCGGTCTGGGAGACCAGCTGTCATCGAAGAGAGGCGTTTTTCAGTGATAAGGTTTTTTCCATCGGCACTCTTAAAAAAAGAATTCAGGGCACCTGTTACCACAACATAAATAAATGCATGGTTGCAAGTAAAAAAAAAAAATGAACATATGCAAAAGTCTGGCATATGACCAATGTGTAGAAACATTCACAAAAGGCCAAAACAGTCCAACAGAGATATGAAGTCTTTGGCCATAGCACAGTCTTTCTGATCAACATGTATGTTAACATACCCAGAATCAGAATTCTCTCAGAAGGCCCCCTGAAATCAATATCTGAATGAGCAAAAAACAAGTTCACTCTCTGGAGCTGCAGTGGCAGCTGATGAGTTTGGTCAGTATTTACACACAGGTCAGTATTTTCTTTTACACGACAGTTAAGACGCAGGAATTTTATGAATGACCAGACAGAGAGAATGATGTCACCTGTTCCTTCCTCTGAGAAAACAGAGAAAGAAAAGCCTGTGCTGAAACGCTCAGACCGCAAACGTGTCTGTTTTTATTGCTTGGATCCAGGTCACATAATAACTGACTGCAAAGCATGGAAACAAAAGACTGCTGCTGAAAAATCCAAGAGTGTAGCTTTTGCTCAAGCTGGTTCTTTCTCTGACCACTCATTTCCACAGCTCTAGAATTCTGGCTACCAAGCCTTCCTGTTAACTGGCTCTGTGTCTCTTTCAGCTGTCTTACCTGGCCGACCTGTATCCTTCCTGCGAGATACGGGTGCAGCGCAGTCCTTTATTCTCAATTTTCTTTTGCTTTTAGTATGACTATGTTAGCCTTAAGGTTATGAATAAGCTGGTGTGTTACAAAACAATGACAAAATTTGCATTTAGGAGATATAAGCAAAGCTTACAGTCTCTCACTTCCTCTAAAATGGATCACTGATTTTTATGACATCACCGCGGACTTCAGCTTCTCATCACATCTTCTGTCCAACCAAAAGCTCTCTAGAATCTAAAGCGTCCCGCCCCTATGCCATAAATACCATCAGGCCAAAGCGACCATTGACACGTCATGGAGCAATATGGGTTGGAGATGTGTGTTCGGTTGCTCAAACGCTCGAGTTTCATTCCGTTTTCCAACTGTACGTTGGTTAAGAATGAAATGGCTAGAATTTATTTACACCTCTACTATTGAATCCAACGTATCATCAGCACTCAGATTCATTTCCATGGTCCTGTCAAGTACGACTTGCAGTCTGTGAGGTAAACTAAACCCTATTGGCTATTTGAAAAGGGGGAGGAGCCATTCAATATGTCCCACCTTAGCTTCCTGTTTCAGTGGAAATTACGTCAACGCATCATACAAAGCTTCGCGTTCCAATGCACTTCAGTGGGCCTTTAAATTTAACACACAACATTGTCAGTAAATCAGCAAACTCTGATAGAAATTCTGCATTTGGTTTTAGAGGTCTATAGATCGCAGCTATAGCAGCAATATGAGGAGCAGATACACTAAGATACACATACACTTCTGCTTGGTGGTGGCCGCCCCCTTGTTACGGCCCCCATAACAGACGAATAGTTGTCTGACTTACGCCACTGGCTAGTGCGGTGGATGTAGGCCTGAAGAGCACGGAGTGGACACAGTCTGTGAGATCTCTCCTCACGGCCACATAAGAGCGGCCACATAAACCTTGAGAGTGGCGGGGTATGTGCCTGTTGATAATTTTTCTTGCAGGAAGAGCAGAACTGAAGCAATCTGGCAGTTGACCGGATCTGTATTATGTACAACACACCACCTTTCAAAAGTTCAAGAATGTGAAAATATTAAAATATTGCAAGGTCTGACCAGTGTGTCAAAGTTTGATCAGTTAACATGACCCTATTGGACCCCTTCTGGTAGGTGCTGTAACTACACCATCTGAACCCAAATGCATCTTTCCCCATTTAAGTCTATCAATAATTCGTTACAACTTTCTCCAAAACTAAAGGTTGCTTTACATAGCCAAAATCACAGGCAAGAAAGAACATATTTTTCAAACTTTTAACTTTTGAGAGTATTACGTTTCTGAATATATATATGTATATTCTAATATATATTTTCACCATCCTTACACAGACACACAAACACAGTTTCTTGAGCACAAAATCAGCATGTTAGAATGATTTCTGAAGGATCATGTGACTGAAGACTGGAGTACTGATGCTGAAAATACAGTTTTGAAATACTGAAATAAAATATATTCTCTGCAGTTGTTTAAACTGGAATAATAGGCTATTTCTAATTTCACTGTATCTTTAGTCAACTAAATGTAGCTTTCGTGGGCACAGGATACTTCTTTCAAAAGCATTTTTAACATAGGCTACAGTGTAATGTACACTGTAATTGAGTGCAGTGTCATTAAAGTAGGCTAAATGTCTGAGCGAAGATGGTGAAACAGCTGAACCACAGTTCAAGGTTGATCAGATACACGTGTTTATGGAGAGAACACACCATAGCACTGAACTCCACAGCAGTGAAGGCAGACCTGCTGCATTACAGTAAGTTTTCCAAACTTTAGTCAACTTCTAACATTGCTTCGACGGTGAGTCAGGGTTTTCTCTGTCTTATTTTTTGGAATATGATTACAGGATTATGCTCAAGAGATTTTTTGTGCACATATGTCATAGCCTACAGATTATTCAAATGCAAGACAAGAACAGCTTGTTTTTTTTTTAGCTTGGTTGTAAGCTAACTTAGTTGTACATTTTCTGCAGGTCTGTTTTGGAGTCTGTTTTTAAATCAGTGTAGGCTATATTAGCAGTGCAAGTGTGACTGTTAATGAGTGATTTTAATGAACTTTGATACTTTGCTTCATCTGTTTTTGGCAGGTCATTAACATTGTGGTGGCAAACAATTTTACATCACTGAATAAGAGAATAACATGTACCAGTTGTACTTAAAGGTTATTTATTTTCTTGCAAGAAAAAAAGGCCAACATTCATACAGTCGTAGGCTACAGAATGGCTGCAGAGAGTGACAATGAGAGGAGGGCATCCTTCCTTCCTTAGGCTATAACATTAATGGTGATGGTGCCTCTTTATAAATAGTTCAATATAGTTTTAAAGTACAAATATGTATACAGTAGCCAGCTGCTAATAACTATAAGAGCAAACAAGACCATGTTACTAAGTTACCATGTTTCAAGTTCCCATGTAAAAACTTATTATTGCATCAAACTTGCTTTTTGAGAGTGTAATTTTAAAAATAAACAACACGATATGATACCATGGTACCATCGTTCGTTGTTATTGCAAATGATTTTTTAACATTTAGGTTCGACTTAAGTTGTACAGTAAATGCTTGCAGTATCTGGGCGGAACCTTCACCATCGAGCACTGGAGCGATACGGACTGTTTTTGCAGACGAACCGCAGCGCTGAGGAGAATTTAAACAGGTAAAATCAGCTGTTTTTATTAGAATATCGATGTATTATGCTTTTGCTGATGGGGCTTACTCTGTTCTGAGGATGGTAGAAGTTTTTTTTTTCCTCCGCAACATGTGTAGCTATATATATATAGAGAGACAGATCGCATATTGCCCGTAAAGACCTTGACAGCTGATTAACCCCTTGCTGCTATTTAAAATGTTTCTTTCTCTCTCCCCCTCCCCCACTTTGAAACTTATCTTTAATGTGAATTGAAAGCCTGTATCAGAATAATTATGTGCTTTCATTATTAATGTTGCTTTTATTGCTGCTCTTTTTTTTTTTGCTCTAATGTGAAAATAATGTGCCACTTGTCTGGAAAAAAAATGTGGAAAGGTTTACAAAACTTATGCTCTGGTAAAGCCCAAAACGTTATTAAACGCCCAACTTGATTAAGAGTTCTGACTTAAAATAAGACACTTCTCATTGACTGACAGCTTTATGAGGGTTTCAAGTTCAACTTGTTCATTTTGATGTATTTGACATATATATATGTGTGTGTGTGTGTGTGTGTGTGTGTGTGTGTGTGTGTGTGTATAATATGTATGTATATATTTATGTTGTCAATGTTGAGGACAGCTGTGTACAATTTGATGAATAGAAAGTAAAAAAATAAATAATAATAATAATAATAATAAAATACCAGCATGAAATTATCTGAAATATAATCTTTTGTAATATAATACACTACTGTTTAGAAGTTTGGGGTCAGTAAGAATTTTTTTTTTTGGTAAAGAAATTAATACTTTTAAGCATGGATGCATTAAATTGATCAAAAGTGACAGTAAAGACATGTATAATCAAATGTTACTAAAGATTTTATTTTAAATACATGATGAATTTTCTATTCATCAAAGAACCCTGAAAAAAAATTCACAACTGTTTTCAACATTGATAATAATATATATATATATTTTTTTAACATCAAATTAGCATATTAGAATTATTTCTAAAGGATCATGTGACACTGAAGACTGGAGTAATGATGCTGAAAATACAGCTTTGCCATCACAGGAATAAATTAGGCCTACAGAAGAAAAGTTATTTTACTGTAAATTGTAATAATATTCCACAGTATTACTGTTTTTTTTTTTTTTTTTTTTTTTTTTTTTTTGAATTTTAATCAAATAAATGCAGCCTTGGTGGGCATAAGAGACAAGAGACTTCTTTTAAAAACAAAAAAATCTTATCGTATTAGTATTTATTTATTTTTTTATTCACCCTGTACATATATTTATTCATTTAAAAAACTATACAAATACAGTGTAAATAAATAAACAAATACATTTGTTTCCACTCTTTACAATAAAAATGTATTTGACATAGTGCAGGGCTATTTAATTGAACTGCAAAAAAGTAATTTTGATGAAATAAAATGCTGAAATAAGATACAAACTTTCCCTTAGTGATTCCTATTATTTTTAACCTTAAGTTTTGATTATTTATTCAACAAGCCATGAAATGATCTTCTTGTGTAATTAGCTGTCCCTTAGGATCATGTGTTTGTTTGCATAAAAATTAGCAGAATACTTATGTGCATTGGATGTGAAGTGTTTAATCACTGGGTTTTTTCTTTCTTTCTTGTCTCTGCAGTTTAGGATGGCTCAAGCAGACAGCAGGGCTCTGGCTTTGGGAGTTCTGGCAGGGGCTGCTGGGATCAGCTTGGCGATCGCATACTTCCGGAAAGTTGGAGCAGGTGGTGGCAGAGTCGTAAACCAGAGCAGCAATGCAGATCACACGGGAGGAAGTCTGGGTCTGCAGACGGGCCAGGCCGAAGTGCTGGATCGGCTGGGTGCTCTGATCCATTGTGTGTCTGAGCTCAAAGAGGAGGTAAAAGCTCTAAAGGAGGCACTTCCACACCTGCAGGACAACGTCAGAGATCAGCTTAGGGGCCGAAGCAGGGAAGAAATTGGTGCTCGCAAGGCAAGTCCACTTCATCGAACTCCCGCCAGGAGAAAAAGAGCAGGTGTCCCAGATAGAACTGAAGGACAAAGCTCGGAAGAGGCAGAGAGTGAAGGAGGGTGAGTTTACTGAGATCCCAACTTGGCAGGTGTTTCAATTGTGCATTTTTCCCCCGTAGAATGGCAGGAAATTCTTCTAACTGACACATATTATTAAAGGGATAGTTCACCCAAAAATAAAAATTCGGTCATTAATTACTCACTCGTATGCAGTGTCGCCGTAACCTTTTCTCTTATGTTGTTCCAAACCCATAAGGCTTTAATTTGTCTTCGAAACACAAATTAAAGCAACACCGTGTAACTTTTGCTCTCGGGTTCCCCCTACAGTTGGGAAACAGTATTGTCTTCTACTACTGTCGTAAAATCTGTCATGGTTACACCAGGGGATACACGTGCATTTGTTGACAAGCCGATACCGCCTTGAGTTCTCGTGAGTTTTCATGTCCTTGGCAGACTGCCAGCGTTGCGTGTGAAATGTCTTCATCCAAGGTACATTGGCATATATTTTAGCATGTCATATGAATATAATTTCATGGGTTTTATTTTTTTCAAACGCCAAAAGATCGCGTAGCTCACGTTTACAAGCCATCGGCATTATAGTAGCCTATTGGCTACTGTTTTACATAATGGATATGCTAATTCAATTCAATCTTTGTGTGGTAGGTAATAGCCATATATCGTCAATATTATAATATCAAGCTACCATAGATGAATCTGCAAATTTGAAAAATCGATTTGCATTATAGCCTGAGGCAATACACTTTCACCAGAAAAAATAAATAAACAAACATGACTATCATGAAGATAAATGGAGGACCAGATAGATTCCGTAACATGGCCAGGCAGACAACAAATTCGAAAAAATAGAGATAGTATGCAAGCAATATATTTACTAGTCCAACAGCATGACGGCCAGGTCAGCATCGGTCGGGCACCCCCCCTCCTCCTTTAGCTCATGCCAGCGAGTGAACGCTGGACCAATATTGATCCTCGTCCGGCCTTTTATTTTGTCACTCTCCCTTTTTCTCTTTCTAGTCTCCTCCGACAAAACCTTTGCCTTCTTCGTTTTATTTGCTGCTTCGGCCATGACAACAACATACAGACAGCAAACAAACGCTAGTTGGGCTCTCACGTCAGAATTTGAGGAAGTGGGGGATGGTGGGGGAAGTGAGGTATGCCATAAAGCAGTCGAATTTTGTAGTTCATTTTCTGCTCGGGTTACTACCCGAACCCCGAAGTTACGTAGTGCCAGTAAAAGCAATACAGACACTGTCGGGCTATGGCAGACGTGTCATTCAACCTATTGTAAGTCGACGTACCATCTCAAGGGTCTTGGCAATATACATAGTGTCGCTTTAAGATATTTTTCAGTTCAAACATTCATAAAGTGATTACAAAATAAATCCATATGGATTGAGTACATTTGCATTAATACATTCACTCAAACATCTGTTCATCATAAAGCAATCGTGTCTCTTCAGAAGACTTGGATTAATCCACTCAATTCATGTGGATTTATTTTACAACTCTTTATTAATGTTTTGGAGCATCAGATTTTTGGGTGAATAGACTTTCAATGGAGGGACAGAAATCTCTCAGATTTCATTAAAAATATCTTCATTTACAAAGATGAACAAAAGATTCTTTGGTTAACCGATGCACCTTCTGTCTATCCATCATTTTACGCACTAACAGGGCTTCACAAATGTGGAAGCAGGAAGCTGAGAGTGTATTAAGTGGATAATTCAAATCATTCAAATTCATAAGCAGTGTGTCAGTTGTTAGTTTGTCTTGACAGAGCACCAGTTTGGTACCACTTTGGTACTGTCCAACCATCTTATTGGTATGATGGTATTTTTGTTGAACAGGGTTTTAACATTTAAGGTTGGTAAGTAATTGCATTTTTTTTTTCGTAAGAGCAGATTACTCTTATGATTTACTCACGACCTGCAAATTATTGTGTAGAAAGTATAGTTGTTGAGAATAGACATTTTAGATATTAGAGTAAATATTAAAGCTTACAAATATTTTAAAAATAATAAGAGTATGAATGGAATTATTATGCCTAAAAACTGTTTTTGATTAAATATTATTTTGTCTAGGCTAATTCTGTTTTTGAACTAATAGCTAATCAACTAGTAATTAAAGGGTTGATAAGCAATTTCTTAGAAATACTGTTAATATTTGAAATCAACCCAAACACACCCCTCCCTTCATTGCTCCGCCCCCAAAATGCACAAACACGCAATTCAAGAGTGGATGCCTCTTTATCATAGCTGAAGCGAAAGCAAAATAGTGCTTCGCGAAAATGACGATCGAACATACAGTATATATATAAGCAAGAGTTTGTTGTTAGTCGCCAGAAGCACAGCAGCTCCAGAAAAACAATGACACTCAAAACTGTCCTGTTATTAGAGAAAACATTACAACAACAGCATATCTTGGTTCTGTGAAAACCAATGTTAATCGTGCATAAACAACGCAACCTCGGTTGCCCACAACCTAGAAGTGTGTTGTGTTGCTTGGTCCGATCCACATTTAACAGCGTTTCTCAGAAATCGCTTACTGCACACTTTAAGGGTCTGTGTGTAGTTTTTAGCGGCCTCTAGCAGTGATGTTTCAGATTGCAACCAATTTTTTACAAGAGCGCTTCTGCGCG
Source organism: Gila orcuttii (assembly GCA_026230005.1). Lineage (NCBI taxonomy): Eukaryota > Metazoa > Chordata > Actinopteri > Cypriniformes > Leuciscidae > Gila > Gila orcuttii. The sequence goes on along the minus strand of JAPDVR010000019.1, from coordinate 29,338,215 downwards.
TGCTCGAACTCAAGAGCGAGCACTCATGGTACCGGCCACACTGAGACTTTCAACACACCGGAGAAAGAATCACAATAGGGATGAAAGCCAACTCCGGGTCTGTTTTTATACCTAAATATATACCTATACCTAAAACAAAGCGGAGGTCTCTCCATAATTCAAACGCTCTGCCGATGTTGATCCGTGTTTTCGTCCGAAGTTGATCCGATTCACGTTTGGCCTGACGAGCTTCAGCAGATAAAACTTTTTTTTGTTTTTTATATTTATGTGGAGTCTGTGTTGGAGTCTGTGTTGTGCCGGAGGCAGGTCGTTTCTTGGTGTTATCAGACTCCATGTAGTTACCTGCAGTGCCGTTGCATAGACCGTATATAAAAAGGAGAGAGGCTCGGGAGCGCGCATGCATGTCACATCCGATGGATTTCGCGGTAAATCCGACCCGGAGCCTTCACATAGAAATAGGAATACTGGCCTTCAGAGGTAATAGCAAAACCCGACAAGTGGATCATTGTAATGAGTGATTACAACCCCTTCACACACAGGCAATTAAAAAAGGATTCATTTTAGAAGAAAAGCTACATATAGCACCTTTAAAACAAAAAACATAACTAATGCATTACTAGAAAATAACAAAATCAGGTTGTTAAACTGTATTTAGACATGCCCCTAGTTTTGGAAAATGCCCTCTGCTGATTTTAGCAGAGTATTGTTCGCTGTTAATTAAAAACATTTTGGATTTTGAATGGTTTTTGACATCTTTGCACTGGACAAATGTAACATAAATGAGATTTAGGAGAATTAGTAGTGTGGACATAGCTGGGACATGATTCAGGGAGAGAGACGAGAGCGTTCCAAATCATGTGTCGTCTGTACAGAAGAGGTGAACTCCGCTGCCTCCAGTCATTCATTTGAACGATTGTTCACTAAATTCAGCATTAAGCACTTTACAAGTCTGTTCCAGTCTCACTAAATTCTGCTCCTGAAGCCATTCAGAAATAATCGGTTTTGTTTTCCATAGCATTAAACTTTAGTTCTTGTTATTTTTAACACGTTATGTTCTTCAACGCCTTAAATATCCAAAAAATGATTTGTTATTTTATGCCGCTTGGTTTGTGCAATTTCGCCTCCACATACTCAAAGTGTAAAAATAAAGGAAGCCCTGGAGGCGTCTAAAGAAACATCTCTGCGATCAGTTTTCATAAGTTGTTTTTATATGTCTGTTTTGAGCATTTCTAGACCATGACTGGGTTTGTGTTGCTCAATGCTCGGTTATCATGCTTCCTAGGATGTGTTTTAACACCACAATGCAGTGCAGAAAATTGATTCAAAAGCGTGTGTGTGTAGTTTGGTCCTTGGGCCGCTTGGGTTTCAAAGAACCGTTCATCTGTCAAAACAGTTTCCTCCTTTCTGTCTCTCTTTAAAGCACCGGCCGACCAGTCTAAAAGAGTGACTGCTGATGAGTTATCACTGCCTAATTTTTACTGTCTCATGTAGGAACTTGCAATTCTGTCAACGTTCCTACATTGCTAGAATGAAATCACGTCACAGCTCGCCTTAGTTGTCTTAAGGATCTTAATACTTGAATGTTTAAAATGATACCATTTATTATGTTTGATTGCTGTAGATTTAGAAAAAGTTATTGTTTACATAGAGGCAGACAGGTCACATCACTCCAGCTGTTATAGGATGGAAATGAATGAATGCTCTTTAATGAACTGTTCTGCTAAATGGACTGTGACGTTTACGTGTGACTGTATAGTATTGCTAGAAAGGAAATGTTTTTGAAGATGCAGACAGCACATCATTGTGTTTGGAGTTTAAACATCTTATTGAGGTGTATGAGATGCTCAGACCTATAACTTCCTTGTATTTGTACTTAAATAATAGTTTATTTGTGACTTAATGTGGCGTCTCGTTTGCTGACTTGGTTTGGGGTCGGTAAGATTGTTTGATGTTCAAAAGAAGTCTCTTATGCCCACCAGGGCTGCATTTATTTGATCAAAATACAGTAATTGTGAAATATTGTTACAATTTAAAATAACTGTTTTCTATTTGAATATGTTTTAGAATGGAATTTATTCTTGTGATGGCAAAGCTTCATTACTCCAGTCTTCAGTGTCACATGATCCTTCAGAAATCATTCTAATATGCTGATTTGGTGGTCAAGAAATATTTCTTATTATTGTCAATGTTGAAAGCAGTTGTGCTGCTTTATATTTTTGTACAAACTGTGATAAAAAATAGTCTGGATTCCTTGAATAGAAAGTTCAAAAGAACACCATTTATTTGAAATAGAAATGTTTTGTAACATTATAAATATTTTTACTGTCACTGTTTTGACCAATTTAATGTGTCCTTTCTGTATTAAGAAATCTTTTCTTTCCCAAAAAAAGTTTTATTGACCTCAAACGTTAGAGGAATAAGGAATAGAGGAATAAAGAAGTATTTGTGGGTTCAAACTCACGGGGGAGCTGATGAAGTCATCTGAATGTGTGCACAGCCAGTGAGTGTTGGGATGGTAACCATGTTCCCCCTGAACAGCTCTTCTTTTGAAAGTGTTTGCCTTTGTCTTGCATTTTAAAGGCTTGAGTTTTAATCGGTTTAAATGGAGTTGTTCAAGGTGCTCAGCACACATAGTAAAGCTTGCCGCAAGGCACTGGCAAAAGTAGCTTAATGATTATGAATGTGTCTGGGAAAACATTACAAGGAGACATTTTAATTGTTTATATAAACTAGGCCTAGTGTTTTGTGAGTCTGTGTTGGCTGCAAAGATGAAGATGATGATGCTGACTAGTCATTCCTGCAGTATATTGAACACGCGCACGCCTACAGAGAGAAATGCACCTTTTATTTGGATTACATAATCAAACTATTAATTGGTTTGTTTAAAAGTAGACATATTTTAAGATTCTATAGGCCTATTTCTCATGTCTGTGAGGCAAGTAGCCTATACGCTGAGTTTCGGTTCATTTGTGACACGTTGCAGTTCTTCTCAGTTGAAGACGGATAAATTTTCTGCTCGTGAGTTTATTCTGTGTGCTGTTAAGTGCTTCATCAGATTTATCGTGTTGCCGGTCTTGGCAGCAATTATCTTGTCGCAAATATTGCATCGCGCGCTGCTGGCATCGAGTCAGGTGAAACGTAGCCACACTTTTGATCTTTTGATCTATGTGGGTTAGGACACTTACACTACATCCTCATGTGCAAGCCACGTCTCTTTGGGCAACCACGTAAACTAGTGTTTTTCCACCACAGCCAATCATGCTGCATGCACTGATGTTGACGCGATTAACCCCTTAGGTATCGAAATTTGGTACTGAAAACCAAGACATGTTTCGATACTCGATAGTATCGAGGCAATTCGGTCGTACCTAAAAAGCATCAAACTCGATACCCAGCCCTAGTTGTTTATGCTCAAACAGCAACATTACACACTAAAAGTGAAATAATAATCAAGGACCCCTTTAACATTGGCAGCAGCAGGTAGCAGCAGTTTTAGGCTGCTGTCACTTTAAAAACTAAAGCAATGATCCATTGATACACATCTGATTTTCTCTCAACTGTTTACTTTCACTTAAGACACAACTGACTGTTTAAATGAATGCTTGCCAAAGCGGGCAGTTTGATATATATTTTTTGTGTGTATTTGTCCTTTCAAGTGCAATAAGACACAAAAGAGAACTCAATTTAGCACTCGTACCCTGTCAGAGAAGCGTCGGCACTGCACACTGAAAACCATCCGAATTAAGTTCTCTTTCGCATCTGTTTGCGCTTAAAATAGTTTAAAATTGCTTTATTGATTAAATTGGCAAAACCCATGCAAATGCATGATAAACTTTTTGTTGATTCCTTCAACTATCCCAGGCCATCATGCAGTCCTTATTGTCGTGCCTTGTATTATAGCCTACCTATTATAAATTTCTTTGTGCTTTCCTGGAGATTGTTACATCACTTTACACGGTTTACAAATGGTCTCATTTCCCTTGACTTCAAATGTGAAATTTATTCATATGTCTGTTTTTCTCTTTCTCACAGATGTTGACATTTTCATACATTTTATAAGGCATACAGGAACTGTATGCAGTTAACCCTGATGGGTAGATAACCTCACTATAACCTCCCTACCACACAGATTCATTGTGATTCCAAAACCGTCCCTCCCTAACATTTTCCTATTGTACTTATTCATTGACGAAAATAATTTAATAAATAAACACACACACACACACACACACACACACATATATATATATATATATATATATATATATATATATATATATATATATATATACAGTGATGTGAATAAGTTAGGACACCCATGCTAAAGTTGCCTAAAAAGGGGAATAAAAAATCATCTTTTGGAAATTGATCTTAATGCCTTAATTAGAAAAATTAGGAAAAATCCAACCTTTAAGGACACCAATTTTCTTTGTGTATGAATAATGTATCATAAATAAATAAATGTTCTTCCTTAAAATACAGGGTGCATAAGTCAGGACACCCCTATGTTAAACTCCCATAGAGTCAGGCATATTTTTATTTTTAAAGGCCAGTTATTTGATGGATCAAGGATAATATGCATCCTGATAAAGTTCCCTTGGCCTTTGGAATTAAATTAGACCCACATCATCACACACCCTTTACCATACCTAGAGATTGGCATGAGGCACTTTCCATAAGATCATCTTTCAATGCAAATCAAACCAGCTATTAGGCTAACTGAAATAAAACCATGCCAATCTGGTAAAGGGTGTGTGATGATGTGGGGATATTTTAATTCCATATTTTAATTTAACGTAGGGGTGTCCTGACGTATGCACCCTGTATTTTAAGGAAGAACATTTATTTATTTATGATACATTATTCATTCACAAAGAAAATTGGTGTCCTTAAAGGTTGGATTTTTCCTCATTTTTTTAATTAAGGCATTAAGATCAATTTCCAAAAGATGATTTTTTATTCCTCTTTTTAGGCAACTTTAGCATGGGTGTCCTAACTTATTCACATCACTGTATGTGTGTTTATTTATTAAATTATTTTCGTCAATGAATAAGTACAAGATGAAAATGATATGTGTATATATATATATATATATATGTTATTAACTGTACAAAAGACAAACTAATAAAATAAATATAAGACAACACTTTTTTACCATGGCTAGACAGTGAAAAGATTATTTAATCACATACTTCAAGCTTATTTTTCATAATATGTGTCATTTAATTTTAATGCTGTCCAAATGCTTTGAGTAGGCACTAACTCCCATTGTAATAGATCTACAGTATTGTGGATCACGCTGGAATGAAACTATAAGCTTCAGTGCTGAAATGTGCTGATTTATCTCATGATCGGCAACGTTCATTAACACCTCCACTAAAAGAACATGCTCAGCAGACAGAAAGGAAGACTTTAGCAGATGAATGGGAGGATCAATGAATGAAAACATACAGAAAGGCCCAAACTGTCCATGTTGCCTTTTCACAATTGCATTGAAAGCTTTGACTGATGGAAATGTTGGATTCACTTCAAGTGTTCGCAGGTTGGACACTAAACGTCATTCATATATTTTTGCCAGTCATTGGGAGGGTTATTTTGATTTCATTAATCAGGGCTAGGAGAATGAGAAGATAACTATTTGAGTTGTATTACTACTCCTTAATATGCAAATCAAAATTTGATCAAAATCAAATCAATACCCCGTTTACTACTATTCATATATACTCTATGCTTAGAGTAAATAGTTTAAATAGTGATTAAAGCACTTGTTTTGGTTTCAGTTTGTGTTTTTGTTCATCAAAGATGTGATGATAGGATGTGGTTTTCATTGCTTTACAAAGATAAACAAATCAGAAGCAGTAGGGATACACCGAAATGAAAATTCTTGGCCGAACCCCAAACCGAAAACGGTTTATATTATGAAACACGATTTATATTATGAAACTGAACACGTTTTTTTTTTTGTTGCATTTTTCGCCATTTATTTAGTCAAAAATGTGCTTTTTCCTATTTTGTTTTGCTTTTCTAAGAAAAAATCAATTACAAAACTAAAATTTTAAAATATTTATTAACATTGAACATTTAAAAATATTTATTTAACACTGTCCAGCAGACATTATACTAACAAAGCACAATATAACTTAACTTAAAATAAATAAATTGTTAAACTTTGAGCCTATATTAGGCCTATAACTGACTGCTGAAAGAATGTAACGTACTTTGTGTGCCTAGATCAAAAATGTGCAATGAAAAGAGTGCAACATTTTATTTCATAATAGCAATATACAGCATATAATTTAGTTTTTTTTTTGTTAGGCCTATATAAAAAAGAAAGAAGCAAATTACAAACAACTGCAAATACGAATATACTAATTAAATAAACCATGTTTTTCAGGTACAGTAGGTTAATTTAAAATGTACATTTATATAACATCTTTTGTTGCTTGTTTAACATTAATGACACAGACAGGTTTTAAAGGCTGCTGTCACTTTAAGGCTGAATGCTTGTATCTACCAGTACTGACACGTATATCCGGTTTTCACAGAGCGGTTAAGCCATAACCGACTGTAGTTACGTGAGATACTAATGGGCATTGTGTCTGTATTTGACCATTCAGGTGCGAAGAGAAGTGAATTCGGGATCGCACCGAATGTTTGGCAATCGAAATTATTCGTCCGAAAGTGCTTTTTTTTGCTCTATTCGGCCGAATAATTGCAAAACATTTGGGCATCCCTAAGAGAAGTAATGCAAAGGCAAACGCTAATGATGTTGGCTAATGTTTGTCCAAATGATGAGTCAGATCTGATTGTACAGCCAGATCCTTGACAGTTGTTGATCTTTGCTGAGGACAGATGTGAGACGTGCTCTCAAACAAACATTATGCTCTTGAACCCACCGTTCTGCTCATGGTGGCCACACAAAGAGGGAGATAAAAGATTGGCATCGGAACTATCCTTGATGAAGATTCTGTTTTTCCTGGGTGTGGCTGCATCCTTCAATCCAGAGGATAGATAACTTCATTCAGATTCTGGCTGTGCAATATAGCAAAAAAAATAAAATAAATTAACAACATTTTTCAGACGTTTTGCCAACATTCGCAATGTTTTTGCAGGTCTTAAAAAGTCTTAATTCTCTCTTCCACATATTAGGGCCTTAAAAAGGTCTTAAATCAGAGCATTATCCCTTAAAACTCATCTTTGATAATCAAAATGATTAAAACGTTTTGTTCCTGTGAAAATAATTTCGACTGTAACTCTACACCTTTGCTTCATTTAGTATACGTGGAACCATTAATATGCAAATTAGTCCCCGTCTCCACTCACTTACACCAGCTCGGACTACCTGATCCTGGTCAACTTTAGTAAACGCTGCTACACAATGGCAAGTGGAAATATTGGTTTAATTCAGTCATAAATGTTTGAACTAGAAAGTCATTGAGAAGAAGAGGAAGACTTATTGTCAGAATTATACAGGGTCGTCCACAAGTCGATGTATCAGAATGGTGATGCATTTTATGTATCACTTTCTACAGCGTCGGACACATAGTGGTAATTGACATGATTAGCATTTGGCCTGACTACATTATCAAACAGCTAATAATGTGTTGCTAATGTTACACAAACCATGTTCTCGTTCGCCATCTCCAAGTCAGACAGCTGGCTTATAAAAATCAGTATCTTTAGAAACGTTTTGATCATCATAGAAAGTCAGTGGAGAAAAGCCCGCCCCACACATTGACGGGATTGGTTACATGTTTGTCATGTTAGGAAACGGGCGGTTTCAAACAATGTTTTTGAGACTGTCTTTGGTACACTGTAGTTTTTAAGAGAAAATACTTTTGACAAATTTGCAATTAAGAACACCACATAGACCACTGATCTGTGTAATGACTGGATTGCTCATTGCGTTCTAAACTGCCGTCAGGAGCTACCGGAAGTGTTTGAGGTGCCATCTTATTATTCCCTACTGACAGACATTGACTTACAGCCAAAACATTCGGCTAAAATCACTCGATTTACAACATCTCAGTCTCACATGATTGTAAATTAATTGTTACTTCAGATGTTATCTGTAATGTTTATGCTCTTTTTGGAAAGGATAAAACTCATATATTGAAATCGTTAGTGTAGGTGTGTCTACTGCACACTTCCGACACAGGTAAGCGACCTAATACAAAAATATATTTCCTTATGTACCTAATTATGGAGGAAATATTAAACATGAACATATATCTGTGTTTAGTTGCAGAAATACATTTTAATAGCCTATACAATACATACTAATACAAGCCTCTGTTTATTATTATATTGTTTATTATTAAACTTATTAAAGTTTACCATGCATCATCTTGGAAGTAAAGCAGTCAGCGTTATTTGTCTGAATAAGTTTAGATGCATGTTTTTCCTGATTGAGCTAAATCTATTTTAGACTCTTAAAGACAGCGCAGATTCTATGGCGTTTTACTAGAATTACAGTTTCCATATGAGTAAGTGTTATGCAGGGCTATATGTTGTTGAATTAATTATTAATTTAACCATCGTTTTAAGTTAACTGCTTCGAAATGCGTGCTGTTAACGAAAAATTGTTGAAATATTTGCAGTTAGCCTTCTATATGAATAAAAACAATACTACAGCATAACATAAATACGTAAACCCAACAGTACGAGGCAATTTCAGGTTCCACGGCATACATCTTTATTCCGATGTCAGAATGTGCACTTTAACACTTGTAATACATATGCTGAATTGTCTCGTCTGCCCGCCGAGCCAATGTTCACTACTGTAATGAACATAAACTTAACTCTTTAATAAGAAGGGGAAATTCCCGACAAATAACCATTTACATGCTTAGGACGTTTGCGTTGTAAGAATGTACAGGGAGACTTCGGTAGGAAAGGTTTTCGCCGCTAAATCATATAATTTCCCATTAATTCAATAGAACGCGTGAACTTACTTGGGAATACCAATATGTTAGCTCAGTGGCTTCACTTTGTATAACATCATGAGCAATCCAGTTTTCTATATCATTGACATAGACATATAAACAACATTAAAAACTTGATTTTCATCACAGGGGGTCTTTACATTCATAAAGTCATGGCATTAAATGTTGCTTGCGCTGCTAAAAATGTATATTCCTCTGAATATTTGTTTTGTTTTTTAAAATAAATATCTAAACATCCTTAAATCAAGATACATTTACTTGAGAAGCAAAATTAAGATATGAATATAGTTTTCTTTTTATGGAAAAAAAAAGGAAAAATTTAAGTAAGAGTTAAAACAAAAAGAAATATATCAATTGGGTATAAAAACTTGTTTTCCCTTTGAATTAAGTAGATTTTTCTGAGCCCATTGTATTTGTTGTTGCTTTAATCAAACATTTTGATCTAGGCCTATTTCACAGAAAACAAGACAAGTTATGTTATAATTTTTCTTCTCAAGTAAATGTATCTTGATTTAACCTGTTTAGACCTGTTTTCTGTTTTACTATATTAATAAAATGTCATTTATTCCTGTGAAGCAAAGCTGAATTTTCAGCATCATTACTTCAGTCTTCAGTGTCACATGATCCTTCAGAAATCATTATAATATGCTGATTTGCTGCTCAAGAAACCTTTCTTATTATTATCATCAATGTTGAAAACATTAGAATGCTTAGTAATTTTGTGGAAACCGTGATGCTCTACTGCTTAAAAGTTGAGGAAAATAAGATTGTTTACAAAAAATTCAGCAAGGACACATTAAATTAATCAAAAGTGACAGTAAAGACACTTATAATGTTACAAAATATGTTCTGAAGAGTGGAGCAATGGCTGCTGAAAATTCAGCTTTGCCATCACAGGAATAAATTAAATTTTATTAATATAATAAAACAGAAAACAGGACTTTTAAATTGTAATAATTCTGTTAAATTATTGGGTTTTTTTTCCTTTGCCAATGGCTGAATTTCACTGAGAGAAATAAATATAGTGTATTTTGGTGTTTATTTGTTTGTGCTGCTCAACTTGAGTTAGTTTTGGGATGTGACTCACAATTATGTCTGCATGACACTGCAGAATAAGAGAAGAAAGACATTGCAGAGGTAGAGTTGCCAGTATACGTTTAGCAATAATGAGGTTCTGAGAAAGACATCACTTCAGACAGACCGATAAGAATGGCTAAAACGACTCTGATCTCTGGCAGTTAACATGTAACTGTAGCCCCTGAAATCAAAAACATCCTGGCAGAGTTAACACTGACTAGATTAGAAGAAAGCTCTATCACTAAGTGTATCTTTGATTCCTGGGGCTGTAGGTGATCTCCTTTGAATGTCATGAGCGACCTTCGTGTATGTAAAATTGAAGTGCCCTCGGAGGTTCCAGCTCCAACACATCCCTGCAGAACTATCGCTCGCAGTCTCAAATGTTCTCACGAACAGCATATGACGCAAATGCTGTAGGTGCCAGCTCTTAATGGAAGCCTTTTATGTTTTCACTTTTTGTCAAGCCTTTCATTTGCACCTTAACCTGTAATTAATGTTTTTACACTCTCATGTCAGCTGCTGAAAGTGTTAGTGCACAACTACAGTCATTGAAAAGGGACGTTTTTTCAAAAGCTGTAAAAGTTAGGCAGGTATCGCATGCCTTGTTTTAAGAAAAATAAACAACACTCACAGTGCTTTTACACAAAAGCCTTTAGGTGTCAGTACTGCAACCAGCAATCCCAATAAACGGTTAATTACTCTGCTTCACATTTACACAACCCTGTGTGATTTTGCTTGTAAACTCTATATGAATGCATATCCATTACTGACTGGATTAGTGACCAACAAAAACTCCCCTTTTTTACGTTTATTGCCAAATCTATGCTCGGCCTCCAAAAGGGAATTCCTTCACCTTCTGTCACTTGAGAAGGAAAAATAAAAACAGAGGTTGAAAGCATAGTCAACAAAAGTAAAATCTTTAACTTCTTGTTTTTAAACATGTTGTTTCCTAAATGTATATTTAGGTTAAGGTACCTTAAAAGCATTTTTGAAACTTTTAGAAACCCACTTTGCCTCTGTACTGTGAATGTAAGCAAGTTATTTTCTTTGACTTATAGAGTCACTTCAGTTTCAATTCAGCTCCAAAATACATTTTACGCAGTTACCATGTAAGTTACATCCTTGTTGTCAAGAATTGACATTCCTGTAAAACATAAAGGTATTCAGTCTCATAAGAAGCCAATGTCATCACAACAACGGGTGCTTGATCACTGTCCTCTTTACTGTGTGCTACAGATATATAACCGCACTGACCGACTCTGAGGAAGAGGAAAGTGACGATGAACGAAAACCACTGAAGGAACCAGTGGATGAACTCATGGCTCTGTTGCAGAAAGCAGACCGACTGCACAGCTGTAACGGGGCAGAGAAAGCTCATGGCCTGAATGCTCTGCTGGAGAGGAAAGAAGAGGTATGTAAACTTCCTTTTGAAAGTTGGGTGTCAGGGTTTATGTTTTTGGGGAAAAAATGCTGGTAACACTTTACAATAAGGTTCATTAGTTAACATTAGTTAATGTATTAACTAACATCAACTAACCATGAGCAATAGATTTGTTACTGTATTTGTTCATCTTTGTTAATGTTAGTTAATACAAATACAGCTGTTCATTGTTTGTTCATGTTAGTTCACAGTGCATTAACTAATGTTAACAAGATTTTAATCAAGTATTAGCAAATGTCGAAAGTAACATGAACAAAGATTAATAAATGCTGTATAAGTGCAGTTCATTATTAGTTCATGCTAACTAATGTTAACTAATGAAACCTTATTGTAAAGTGTTACCAAAATGCTTTTATTCAGCAAAAGTGCATTGAATTGATCACAAGTGACAGTAAAGACAAAAGATTTCCATTTCAAATAAATGTTATTCTTTTAAACTTTCTATTCATCAGAGTCTCTTGAAAAAACATATATCACGGTTTCCACCAAAAATTAAGCTGGATAACTGTTTTTAACATTGATCATCATAATAATAATAATAAATGTCTCTTGAGCACCAGATCAGCATATTAGAATTATTACTGAAGGATCATGTAACACTAAAGACTGGAGTAATGATGCTGAAAATTCAGCTTAGCCACCACATTAATGACATTTTAAAATAAATTCAAATAGAAAGCAGTTATTAGGGCCCAAGCCCTAAGGGGTGAAGGGTCATGTTATGTTGCATGTTTTCCTAAGGTAAACATTTTTTTTTCAACCTTTCGGGCATATTTGTGGCCCTTAACATGCTCAAAAACTCTAGGAAACTTTGACCCTGGATCACAAAACCAGTCACAAGGCGCACAGGTATATTTGTGGCAATAGCCATTGTATGGGTCAAAATTATAGATTTTTCTTTTATGCCAAAAATCATTAGGATATTAAGTAAAGATCATGTTCCATGAAGATATTTTGTAAATTTCCTACTGTAAATATATAAAACATTTATTTTTGTGATTGAATGCAGCACAATCGCGAACATAAATGGACAACTTTAAAAGCGATTTTCTCAATTTAATTTTTTTTTTGCACCCTAAGATTTCAGATTTTATCCAAATATTATCCTATCCTAACAAACCATACATCAATGGAAAGCTTATTTATTCAGCTTTCAGATGATGTATAAATCTCAATTGCAAAAAATTTACCCATGTGACTCTTTTTGTAGTCCAGTGTCACATATGGTTGTATTTGAGGAGCTCGTTCCTTGTGTCATCATTATGCCATTTCTACGTCATTGCACATGCCCAGTACTTTCCAGTTTCGGATTCGATCGGATCCAATACGAAACTTACATCCTCTCAATCGGATTACAAAAAGTTTAAACCACCGCTTACAATCCAAATTAATTTTTAATCTGATTTATCCAATTCATTCTGATTGACGTGGTTACATGAGACTTTTTTATTCTGACTGTGCTAGAGGTCCGATTACATTTGGATTATTGTAAACGTAGCTAGTGTCTTCAGACATAATTACTTTTATTAGCTATTGCATTTGGATACTATAGCATATATTGGATGAGTCTATTTTACACTCTTGATGGTTTATAGTTTAACCCTTTTATTGCGGTGTGGTTTTGCCTGCATTACAGAATAATAAATCTTTTAGGACTTAGGATCTGTGTCTATGTTTTAATGGCAAAATAAATGCATAGAACCAGTTTATTTGTAGTGCACTGACAACATAGTTTTATATAATAAGTTAATAAATAATAAAGTTAATAAAAATATATATGTATGTATGTATAATCTTAAAAAAAATATTTTGTTGCAAATGATGAAAATGAACTTCACATTCATTTGAAAGTGACCTATAACATCCTATAACATGCAATTCATCTAAATTTAAATAATCTCATGGATGTGTCTGTTATCGTTCATGGTTATACTGGCCCCAGCTGCTGCAGTAAATGTGGCATATTGAAGACGATCTTTTAGATTTGAAATAATATTTCACAATATTAATGTTTTTACTGTTTTTTTAATCAAATAAATGCAGTCTTGGTGAGCATAAGAGACTTCTTTCAAAAACATTGAAAAAAATTAATTAAACCAAACTTTTTAATAGTAGTGTTCTGGTTTATTAATAAAAGTTACACACTTCATGCATGTGCTTACAGTTTGATCAGAAGTGGCAGTACCTTTGGCGGTTATCCAGAGCGTATGCAGATGCACATGATTTTGCCATGGACCTTACAGAGAAGAAGAGCTACGCTGAAAACGGTAATCACCGCTTTCATGATTATGGGTTGATATGTATTTATACACTGTAGACATTTGAATTGGGAATTGAATCATATGACATAATTTTTAATTCAATTTAAACCTAAAAAATGTAGTCCTTGCTTTCGATTACCATTAAATATTATTGAATCATAATTTGGTGGCTTTTCTCATTAGTTAATTCATTTGCCATATAACTTGGAAACACTGGGAAAGCGTGCCTTCCCAGGGGAGAGGGACGCTGCTAAAGCCACATCCTGCCCGAAGGGAGGTAACGTGGAAATACACATATGGACTGGCCGGAGGGGGCAGTGCAACATATGGAATGTCACTGGGGTGGCTACAGCCTGAGAAGGGGGAGGCTACACCAGACAGTGACGGTAGAGCGGACTCTGCCAAGGGAAAGACACGGGCTCACCACAGGGAGCTAGACGTGGAAGAATACTCATATGGGATCGCCGCAGAGATCACCAGATATGGAACCCAGCCTAGCACTCAAGCACACGAGCACTAGGCCTGGCGTCGGACGCTCTGCAACGTCCGACTGCCGAAGGGCTGCGGAGGAACTCTACAGGGATCGCCTGAGTGGGGAACTCGACTGGAGCAGAAAGCGCATGTATCCGTTCCACGTGGGTGGGAGTGGCGCAGCAATGCAACACTAGAGCAGGAACTTCGGTGTTACCGGCTGGTTGAAGCGAGCACACAGGAAGAAACCAGCTCAACATGTAGGCTATAAAACCTAGCGAACGTGTTAGGTGTCACCCAGCCCGCAGCTCTACAGATATCTGTCAGCGAGGTGCCGTGTGCCAGCGCCCAAGAAGAAGCGACACCCCTAGTGGAGGGGGCTCCCAACCCGGGCGGGCAAGGAATGCCTTGGCTTACGATAGCATCCACTATCCAGTGGACCATCCTCTGATTGGAGACAGCCTTTCCCTTCTGCTGGCCTCCGTAACAGACGAAGAGCTGATCTGAGGTCCTGAGGCTTTGCATTCTGTCCACGTACATGTGCAGAGCGCGGACGGGACAGAGAAAAGCCAGGGCTGGGTCTGCCTCCTCCGAAGGCAGCGCTTGCTGGTTCACCACCTGGTCCCGGAAGGGAGTGGTGGGAACCTCTGGCACGTATCCGGGCCGGGGTCTCAGGATCACGTGAGAGTTAGCCAGGCCGAATTCCAGGCATGATTCGTTGACCCGAAAATGCATGCGGGTCCCCTACCCTCTTGATGGAGGCCAATGCAACCAGGAGTACTGTTTTACAAGACAGAATTTTTTAACTCCGCTGATTGCAGAGGCTCTAAGGGTGGTCTCTGAAGTGCCGAAAGGACCAGAGACAAATCCCAAGAAGGTATAGAGAGCGGGCGAGGAGGACTTAGTCTCCTCGCCCCCCTCAGGAATCTGACGATCTGGTTGTGCCTTACCTTCAACTGCATCGTGATGTGCTGCGATAGTGGCAACATACACTTTAAGGGTGGAGGGAGACAGCCTTCACTCCAACCCTTCTTGCAGGAAGGAAAGCACAGCTCTGATCGAGCAAGTTCGGGGGTTCTTCTCGTGAGAAGAACACCAGACAGCAAATAGGTTCCACTTCAACGTATAGAGGCGCCTCGTAGAGGGTGCTCTAGCGGAAGTGATGGTGTCAATTACCGCTGGGGGTAGGTCACCTAGAACCTCCACGTCCCATCCAGGGACCAGACATGGAGTTTCCAGGGGTCTGGACGCGGGTGCCATAGGGTGCCATAGGAATGGGCCCGGGAGGGGCTGTCGCGAGGAGCACTAGTTCTGGGAACCAGGTCTGGTTGGGCCGATATGGCGCAACTAAAAATACCTGCTCCTCGTCCTCCCTGACCTTGAACAAGGTCTGTGCAAGAAGTCTCACTGGGGGAAATGCATACTTGCGTAGGCCCGGGGGCCAGCTGTGTGCCAGAGCATCCGTGCCAAGGGTCCCCTCGGTCAGGGAATAGAACAACTGTGTGGTCCCGAAGCGCCTGAAAATCAGCTGGATCACCTGGGGATGGAGTCGCCATTCTCTCGGTAGCACCTGCTGCCGTGAGAGCTCGTCGGCTGCACGGTTGAGCAGACAGGAAAATAAATGGCACGAAGCGACCTCAGATGCTTCTGACTCCAAAGGAGGAGATGTGACATGCGATGGGACTGTAGACCACCCTGACGGTTGATGTACGCAACAGTCGCAGTGCTGTCCATACGGACCAGTACATGCTTGCCTAGTCGCAGCGTTTTGAAGCGGCCCAGCGCAAGATGTACTGCTAACAACTCGAGGCAGTTGATGTGCCAATGCAGTTGAGGCCCCGTCCACAGACCTGAAGCTGCATGCCCATTGTACGTGGCCCCCCTGACCACGTCAGGGTGGGCCTCGGTGAAGCGCGCTGTCATGTTGATCGAGTTCTACTCCATACCGAGAAAAGAGATCCTCTGCCCGGGGGTGAGTTTGCTCTTTTCCCAGTTGACCCAAAGCCCTAGGTGGCTGAGGTGACTGAGCACCATGTCCCTGTGTTCGCACAACTGCTCTCTCGACTGGGCGAGAATAAGCCAGTCGTTGAGGAAGTTGAGAATGTGAACACCACGCTCGCACATGGGAGCAGTGGCCGCCTCCACTACTTTCGTGAAGACACGGGGCGACAGGGCCAGCCTGAAAGGTAAGACTTTGTACTGATATGCCCGTCCCTCGACCGCAAAGCGAAGAAACGGGCTGTGTCGAGGGAGAATCGAGACATGAAAGTACGCGTCCTTCAGGTCGATCGCTGCAAACCAATCTTGGGGACGGATGCATTTGAAAATGCGTTTCTGCGTAAGCATCTTGAACGGCAGCCTATATAGGGACCGGTTCAGGACACGCAGGTCCAAGATTGGTCATAACCCACCGCCTTTCGTGGGTACAATGAAGTACGGGCTGTAGAAGCCGGACTAAATATCGGCTGGAGGGACCGGCTCGATCGCGTCCTTCGCCAGTAGGACTGCGATCTCTGCCCTGAGGACAGGGGCACTGTCCGCCAGAACATGGGTGAACAGAATGCCCTTGAACACTGGAGGACGCGGGACGAACTGAATCGCATAGCCGAGTCTGATAGTACGGATGAGCCAGTGAGGCGGGCTGGGAAGCGCTAGCCAGGCTCCCAGAGACCACACAAGCGGGACCAACGGCAGCACAGACGTACCCGGGGTGGGGCAGTGCGGTGGAATGCAGGGACCCGACTCGGACGGCATAGCGGCCCGGAGTGGGTCTGAGTGTGTGGTGCAACACTTACCTGCTTCCGTCGAAGGGCAGAGTGAGTGTGCGGAGGTGTCAGTGCGTCCAGAACACAGCCACTGCTGCTCACTGGCAATGAAAGAGGGGCTTGAGGGTGACAAGGCATAGCGTCGTTGACCGCCAAGCGCGCCCTCTTGGGACCCAGAGGTTTCAGAAATTGCTCTTTTGTTGAAATTGTGGGTGCCACTGGCCCGTAGGTCAGTGGCAGAACACAAAGAAAAGGAAACAAAAGATTCTCCGCCTGGCCCTCCACCGGGGGAAGGAGTGGCGCGTCTCAGGGTCGTTTGCACCTCCACTTGCCTCCTGGTTTGGCAGCGGCCTGGACGGGCATGGTCGACTTCCTGCGGCCTGCTCCACGCTGAGCCCTGGATGGTGGCTGCTGCTGAGGCTTTGCAGGAGTGGAGGACGCCGTAGAAGGTCGACCTCAGCGACGAGCGGACGGAGGGTCAGCGGCCAGCGGACGGCTCTGATCAGCAGCGGTCCGCCGGGGCAGGATGTGTCGGATGGCCAACGTCTGCTTCTGGGCGGCCGAAAACTGTTGGGCGAAGCTCTCGACCGCGTCGCAGAATAACCCAACCTGTGAGAGAGGGGCATCCAGGTACCAATATTTATCGGTGTCCCTCATGTCCACCAGGTTGAGCCAAAGTTTGCGCTCCTGGACCACCAAGGTGGACATCTCCTGACCGACTGAACGTGCGGTTTCTTTCGTCGCTCGGAGAGCGAGGTCAGTTGCCACACGGAGCTCCCGGAGGAGCTCTGGGTCAGAACCACCCTCGTTCATGTTCATGAGGGCCTGGGCCTGGTGAACCTGCATAAGCGCCATGGCATGGAGGGCGGAAGCAGCCTGTCCTCAGGCTCTGTAAGCCTTCGCCGTGAGACCGGACGAAAACCTAGATGCCTTGGACGGGAGGCGTGGATTGCCCCGCCTAGAGGAAGCGGACGCTGGACACAATTGCATCGCAACGGCACGCTCCACCGGCGGGACATCCACATACCCCTTAGCCTCTCCGCCGTCGAGGGTGGTGAGGAGGGAGGCACTTTCTAAATACTTCTGGACAGCACTTTGGTCAACTTTGGTTGTTTAAAAGTGCTTAACAAATAAAGTTGGATTGGATTGGGTTGAAGGAGCCACTAGGACGGCTTCTGGCACTACTCATGCACTTCCTTAGCTACTCATGCACTTCCGGAAAGAATGGTACCGGGGCGGCGTGCTGAGAACCAGCACGGCCCGCCCCGAGAAACCAATCGTCCAACCGGGAAGGTTCGAGACGTGGTGAAGGGTTCCACGCAAGCCCGACCTTCTCAGCGGCCCGGGAAAGCATAGCCGCCCATTCTGGATCAGACTCGGGCAACGCTACACTCCTCGAAGGGGGTAACACAGCCGAATCTTCATCTCCAGAGGACTGAAGCTCGCTTGTGAGGCGTCAGGGACCCACGGAGATTGCCTCTGCGGGGAAGCCCTCGCGGTAATCCTCAGATCACCCTGACCATGCACAGAAGTAGGTCTATTCTCAGGTCCAGAATAGACGCTAGATCGGGGCATAGGCGAGGGGACTGCACCTTCCTTGAGGTAAGCGAGTCTCGATCTTAGCGCTGTCATAGTCATATTCCCGCAATGGGAAAATTAACTATTCACAAAATCTGCCTCAGCGTGCTGAATGCCCAAACACGAGAGGCAACTATTGTGGCCGTCTGCTGGCGCCAGGGAACGACCGCACCCAGAAACGCACAAGCGGAATGACATTCTGAAAAGGACGCAGGGTCACGCTTGTGTTGCTCTTTTAGTTTGAAAAACCAAAAAAAGAAAAAATAACTCTCTCAGTGCTGAAGCACCCAGGGGTAGCCGCGGTGTAATCGCGTGCACACTCAGGGAACGCCCACCGAGACCGACACACACACACACAATCTGCCGTGCTGTTAAAACAGCAGTTGTGAGACAATATGCTCGCGGCCACCGCTGATCGCGCTGTCACACTAACACTGGAACAGAGTCTTTGTTTTCTCTCTTCTTCCAACGTAGCAGCAGTCTGCAGAACTCCGAGTCAAACAAAAGCTCGGCTCTGAAGCGAAATACAATGAGTGCGTGCGCCTGCTTCCTGTTTACGTTACGTTGAACGTGAGCGACTGAAAGGGAACACTCTTAATTTGGGTGCGCTCTCCATCTCTGGCTTTGCTTTCTGTTCCTTTTTGTCCTCTCTCCCTGCTTATTAAATGTAACACAATATCAACTTAGTCCATGTGTGTATGGAAGGACAGGATCAACTAGTTCAGTGTCTGATCCTTCTTTTCTTTTGTGTCTTTAATTACTGTTCTCCAGTCTCTTCTCTGTATGAAAGCTTCATTAGCTATGTTTCCATCCGAAGTTGCAAATTTAACTTATGCACAAAGATTTGAACCAAGCAAATTTATTTCTCAAAAATGGTTGACATACATATAAGTACTGTCCCGCTTTACTTAACATAAACATAAATTGTAAGAATATATCTAACTATGATGAATAACAGTACAAGGTAAGGCTATTATTAGCAGCCCCAAACTAATATTTGCTAATACAAAACATTTAAGTTGATATGATGACAACAGTCATCAAAAATATAGAAAATAACAAAATAAAGGAAAACAAAGTGGTATTTTGGAAATTACATTTACCATCATGGTAAATGCACAATACTAACATGAACTGTTAATTAACATATGGACACTGATCCTGATGAATAGAATGAACATCATACCTCTATGTAAATCTTTCCCAGCATGACGAACCAGTTACATAATTTATTGGTACCTTTTGGTAATTTCATGACTTACTAAACGTAACTACAATATTGCATGCTTGTGATTTGCTCTTTATATATAGTGAAGTGATAAAGTTTGTTTTTGTATTTATTTTGTTATAATGACACTGACATATAGCCTGTCATAGATATGTGCGATACACAGTCTACGGTAATATCTTGATTGTTGTTTTAATGATGTGCAATCTGATAAGTATGTCCCTCGCATTACAAAGACACACCTAGGAGTGCACACATACAAGTAGGTTAGACTAGTGCGCTTGTGCAATTAGAGTCCACGCTTCTACTGCGTGATTTAGTCTACTAAAATGCATTTAGAATGCCCCCAATATTCAAGACAAGGGGGCAAAAATACCTCTGGATGTCTTTTATATTTATATAATTTAATATAATTAATCAATATCACACGAAGAGTGCCATTTTTCTCCAAATATCAGCATGATTACAAATGTTATATTGATTTTATACAACAGTTCAATAAACAAGAAGTTAATATTAAGTGACTTATGTTTAGACACAGTATTGCCTGTTTTTGCTCTATTTTGCTGGAAAAAATAGTTCCATAAAACACCACAGGTCTGTTTTGCGTCTTTGCGTAACACACGTCGGTGTTTTGTGAACGAATCAGTTAAATGAATGATTCAATGACTCACTCATTTAGATAGTCAAATGCTTCGTTCCTGAATGTGTGTGTCTCATTTTGAAGGCTGCATCCTCCGGAGGTCGCATTTGTCAACCGCATACGTCATAGGGGATGTCTTATTTCAGAACAGTAACCATTATAAAATTGACCGTTATTCCTAGTGAAGCATAAATTGTTGTCATTTCTTAATGACTTTGGAATGTAGTGGTCGGTATACTGAAACAAAGCAGCCTCAATGACGTATGCAGCCGACAAATGCGACCTCCGGAGGATGCAGCCTTCGAAATGAGACACGGCTAAAGACTCACTCATTAACAGTGACTTGCTACCACCTACTGACTGTGAGAAAAAAAAAAAACCTTTTAATTTTTTTAATCATTTCAAAAATCAGTATTATGTTTAAAACATCAAAACATTTATGCATTTGTAACTGCAGGTTAAATGCACTCATGTCCCCTCTGAGCTGCATTAAACAGTCTGTGTAAATAAATACATCTAAATGTCACTTCAGATGCAGCTTCTGTGTTTCCTCTGCATTGCAAAGATGCATTTTGTTGATACTGATTTAATTTAATTTGTAACGTTATAACATTGCATACAGAATAATAATTCTAATTTAATTTATTGATTCAATTTAAGAATTTGACACAACATATGATGCATACATTTATTTAGGTTTAAAAATGGCTTTATAAAGGTAAAAGTTAAAAATCAATTTAAACTTATTGTAAAAGATAATTTTTGTCACTGCTGCGAACTGACCACTGCACAGAATATGAAGAACTTTAGGAGTCAGCTGTCCACAGCAGTCCTAAACCTGCCAAGGTACCAACACAATAAACACATTCAGCAAAATATCGTCTAATTATCGTTGTCGATAAGATCCCAGAAAATATCGAGATATCGTTTTTTTGTCATAGAGGGGTTTATTTGGTAAACATGTTTCCATCGTAGTTTATGCACATGTCTTCTTATTGGATAAAAAAATGTATTTGGCTTAATTAAGCTCGTGTTTTTTTTACGTGCATTTTTTGAATTTATGAGCATCTTGGCATTTCCTTCCAGCATTTTTTTTTTTATACGATATCCCAAACTGCTCATAAAAATAGGTGGATGGAAACATAGCTAATGTCAAAGAGTTTGGAAGCAGATAAATTATTACTGCTATTTAAACATTTAGATGAAGTACTGTATGTTTTGTTAGTCCATCTCTGAGCAGGTGTGTGATCATCTTCTACAAAAGGAACCTTTAAATTTAGTTTTATTTAGGCTATAGGAGTGATAACAGATCGGATGCTGCTGGAGTGTCACGTCTTGTTTATTTTGTTTGATTTTTCATTTCAGGAAAAAAAATTGGTGAAGAGGCAATATCCATCAATCCACTGTGTGCAGAAGGTCATCAGTGGTGAGTTCATGTATTTAATTAATTTGTTGTCCAATTAGGCAGTTTTACATAATCATTTTTACAACTGCGTGATTGAATAATTGTTTTAAGTTTCGTAGCATTATGAGTGATCAAGACTTTTTTTAAATCAATTTATGAATGATTCTCAAACAAGAACATTTTGGGAAAAAAATAGAGGGGTGTAAGAAATTGTAGTCTGCCTCGACCCAGATTCCACTCTAAAATATATATTTAGAATAAGCTCGTCCCCAAAATGACTAAATTTTCATGGAGATGAAGGAAGTGAAGTTTTATTGTTTCTTCTCCATTTGGGTTGATCACATCCAGAGCAAATGGTCATCATCAATTGTAGAATGGTAGTGGGTGTGGGACACAGAGAACCTTCTTAGACAATGGGTTGTCTCAACTTCATTGACATACAGACCACAGCTGTTACAACAGGAGCAACTTCATTTACATTAAGAGTGGTAAACTGTTTCAGGATAAAAGGTTTGAGATTTGGATGTTCTGGGTTCATTCTGACGCCGGTGAACCCAAGCTGCTTTCCCAAGTGTACCTTGCCACTGCTATGCTGTAATAAACTTAATTTTTGAGATCTTCAACGTCCACATTATTTTTTCTTACAGGGGTGAACAATATGAAGCAGTACGATAGCTGTATGTATGAAAAACAATCAATGGTAATGCAGTGAGCATGATTCGGAAAAATTTGGATCATGTAGCTTTACCGCTGCAGCTCACTCATTTCCATATGAGTTTTGTCCATAGAAATCGGTTATTTAGTAATGTAAAGCAGCGTGACTGGCTGATGGTTTCCCGGGCACCACACACAGATGCGACTAATAATTAATCAAATTCGTTTCATTAATCAAATTATTTAAATTATCGATAATGATAGATTGTCATTTAGTCATTATCGTAATCATACTCTAGATCTATTATTATCAGATGGAATCAATGTGGATGCCGTTGAAATTCTGCAGCAGAGTGATCTCATCTCAGATCATTATCTAGTCTTGTGTATTCTTCATTTAGCCAAGGCTTCAAAGCCGACTCCGTGTTACAAATATGTTAGACCTATCACTTCTGCCACTAAATATTCCTGATCAATTTCATCTCCTCAGCATCCCAGAAAGCTTAGAAGAACTCGATATTGCAACAGAAACTTTTGACACTCTCTTTTCCAGCACTTTAGACACAGTTGCTCCTTTGCGCTTAAAGAAGATTAAAGAAAATAGTCCAACGCCGCGGTACAAGGAGCACACTCAGGCCCTTAAGAGAGCAGCCAGAAAAATGGAGCGAAACTGGAAGAAAACAAAACTAGAGTTTTTTTCACATTTCATGGAAAGAGTGCACAATTGCGTACAGAGAGACCTTAAAAACTGCTAGATCTGCTTCAACCCCAGACGTTTCCAATCAGCACAGCAGTAATGACTTTATGAACTTCTTTACTTACAAGATTGATAATATCAGGGAGAAAATTATAACTATGCAACCGTCTACTACAGTATCGCATCAGACAGTGCATTGTAGTTTTCCTGAGGAAAAATTTTATTAATTCATTGCTATAGGAGAGGAAGAATTTTCTAAACTCGTTAAATCATCTAAATCGGCAATATGTATGTTAGACCCTATACCGCTATTGAAAGAGATGCTTCCAGAGGTCATAGATCCTCTTCTTAATATCATTAATTCATCTTCGTCATTAGGATATGTACCAAAAACTTTTAAGCTGGCTATGATTAAACTGCTTGTTAAAAAAACACAACTTCCTTCAGAATTAGTCAATTACAGGCCGATCTCGAATCTACCTTTTCTGTCAAAGATGCTAGAAAAGGCAGTATCCTCACAACTATGTTCCTTTTTAGAAAGAAATGGTATCTGCAAGGATTTCTAGTCAGGATTTAGATCGTATTATAGTACTGAGACAGCTCTCATCAGAGTCACAAATGATTTGCTCTTACTATCCGATCATGGTTGTATCTCTCTATTAATGTTACTCGATCTTAATGCCGCATTTGATACTATTTATCACAACATTCTTTTAAATAGACTTAAAAATTATGTTGGCATTAGTGGAATTGCATTAGCATGGTTTAAATCATACTTATCTGACCGTTATCAGTTTGTAGCAATAAATGGAGAGATATCAAGTTCATTATGGAGTACCACAAGGCTCGGTACTAGGACCATTGCTGTTCACTCTGTACATGCTACCCTTGGGAGATATCATTAGGAAGCATGGCATTAGTTTTAACTGTTATGGTGATGATATTCCGCTCTATATTTCTTCACGCCCTGACGAAACTTACCAATTCACAAAATTAACGGAATGCATAGCTTATATAAGAAACTGGATGACAAGTAATTTCCTACTACTTAACTCTGAAAAAACAGAGAATCTAATTATTGGACAAAAAACCTCCTCACGTAATAACCTAGAATACTGTCTAACACTTGATGGCTGCTCTCTCAAACCTTCATCGTCGGTTAGGAAACCTGGGTGTGCTCTTTGATACCAATCTTTCAATCTGTAACCACATTCTTCCGTCTTAAAAATATATCTAAATTACGTCATATGCTCTCAATGACAAATCCGGAACAATTAGTTAATGCGTTCATGACATCAAGGCTAGATTATTGTAATGCTCTTATGGATGGTTGCCCTGCTTGCTTAATAAATAAACTACAGCTGGTCCAAAACGCAGCAGCTAGAGTTCTTACAAGAACCAGGAAGTATGACCGTATTAACCCGGTTCTGTCAACACTGCATTGGCTCCCTATTAAACATTGTATAAATTTTTAAATATTGCTGATTACTTACAAAGCACTAAATGGTTTAGCTCCCCAGTACTTGAGCGAGCTCTTGACGCATTATAGTCCTTCACTTCTATTGCAATCTCAAAATTCCGGCCAGTTAATAATACCTAGAATATCAAAATCGACTGCTGGCGGTAGATCCTTTTCCTATTTAGCACCAAAACTCTGGAACAGTCTTCCTAATATTGTCCGGGAAGCAGACACACTCTGTCAGTTCAAATCTATACTAAAAACACATCTCTTTGACCTAGCATACACATAACACATTATAAACTTGTATAATTCAATGTTAGGCTGCATAGATTAGGTCAGCCGGAACCGAGAACACTCCCCATAAATCCTGATGTTCTCGTTACATTATAAGAAGAATGGCGTCTACGTTAATATTAGTCTCTCTGTTTATCTCGAGGTTTACCGCAGCCCGCCGGATCCAGGCCGTATCCAGATCTAATGAATACAACGCAGTCTTGTGTCAACTAGTCTCTCTCCTGTGAAGGCCTCCTTCTCCTTCCCTTTACCTCTGTACAGATAAAACGTTGTCAAAATAGTTCCGGTTCACATGGCAACTCGGAAGCGATAAATTCTGTATTATAAATTTGTAAAAAAAAAAAAAAAAAAAACTATAGACTAAACACGTAATACGCATGTGCACACCATCAGCGTTTTCACAGGTTTGCGTTTTTAAAGCTTGCGCAGAGATAAAAAAAAATTCTATATAGAATCAGAATCAGAAAGAGCTTTATTGCCAAGTGTGCTTGCACACACAAGGAATTCGTTTTGGTGCTGAGGCTTCCAGTGGACATATACAAATACAAATACAACAAGAAACATAATACTACAAATTATAAGAATAAAGAATAAAGAATAAAAATATAAAAATATAAACATATGGGAATAAAAGTATCACAGTTGGGTTTAGTCAGAATAGACATTTCCAGATTTACAGATTATGAACATATTTACAGTGTTTTGAATATTATAAATAAATAAATCTACATATAAGTATCACCTGAGTTGTATGATATTGCACTAAACAGTGGGAGTATTGCACTTAAGGCATACGCCTTGGGAGGAGTGTTAACTGTTCAGGAGGGAAATGGCCTGTGGGAAGAAACTGTTCCTGTGCCGAGATGTTCTTGTGGCCAGTGATCTGAGTCTCCGTCTTGACGGTAACAGTTCAAACAGGTGGTGTCCAGGGTGAGTGGAGTCTGATGGTTTTACCTGCTCTCTTCCTCACTCTGGAAGAGTACAGGTCCTGGAGGGTTGGCAGGGGGGCACCAATGATCCTCTCCGCAGTCCGGACTGTCCGTTGTAGTCTCCTGATGTCTGATTTGGTAGCTGAACCAAACCAGACAGTGATGGATGTGCATAAGACAGACTCAATGACGGCTGAGTAGAACTGAATCAGCAGCTCCTGTGGCAAGTTGAACTTCTTCAGCTGGCGAAGGAAGTACAGTCTCTGCTGGGCCTTTTTCACAGTGGAGTCAATGTGATTGTCCCACTTCAGGTCCTGAGAGATGGAAGTGCCCAGGAACCTGAATGACTCCACTGCTTCCACAGTGCTGTTCATGATGGTGAGTGGGGGGGAGTGCTGGGCTGTTCCTCCTGAAGTCCACGATCATCTCCACTGTTTTGAGCGTGTTCAGCTCAAGGTTGTTATAACTGCACCAGACAGCCAGCTGTTCAACCTCCAGTCTGTAAGCAGACTCGTCACCGTTCCGGATGAGACCGATGACAGTGGTGTCATCTGTAAATTTCAGGAGCTTGACTGAGGGGTCTATAGAAATGCAGTCATTAGTGTACAGGGAGAAGAGCAGTGGGGAGAGAACGCACCCTTAAGGGGCGCCAGTGCTGGTGGTGAGAGTCCTGGATGTGAGTTTCCCCAGTCTCACTCGCTGCTGCCGGTCCGTCAGGAAGCTGGTGATCCACTGACAGATCGAGGATGGTATGGAGAGCTGGGTCAGTTTGCCTGTGAGAAGGTCAGGCATGATGGTATTGAAGGCCGAACTGAAGTCCACAAAGAGGATCCTTGCATAAGTCCCAGGTCTGTCGAGATGTTGCAGGATATAATGCAGTCCCATGTTGACTGCATCATCCACAGACCTGTTTGCTCTGTAAGCAAACTGAAAGGGATCCAGCAGGGGTCCAGTGATGTCCTTCAGGTGGGCCAGCACCAGTCTTTCAAACGACTTCATGACCACAGACGTGAGAGCGACAGGTCTGTAGTCATTAAGTCCAGTGATTTTGATTTTTTTGGGGACAGGAATGATAGTGGAGCGTTTGAAGCAGCAGGGAACTTCACACTGCTCCAATGATCTATTGAAGATCTGCTTGAAGACCGGGGCCAGTTGGTCAGCGCAGGCTTTTAAACAAGCAGGTGAGATGCCGTCTAGGCCTGAGGCTTTCCTAGTCTTCTGTTTTTTGAAGACTCTTCTCACGTCCTCCACACAGACCTTAAGCTCAGGTAGGATGGCAGGAGGGGGGAGTAATGGGAGTGCAGGAGGTGATGGTAAATGTGTGAAGTGCAGATCAGACCGTGTGTGTGGTGTGAATGAGGGCTTTTCAAACCTGCAGTAAAATGAATTTAAATTGTCAGCCAGGTGTTGATTGTCCACAGATCGGGGGGATGGTGACTTGTAGTTGGTGATGTTTTTTCAGTTTTTCAGAGTAGTTCCTTTTAGCAACTCTGATCTCCTTTGTCATTCTGTTTCTGGCCTGGTTATACAAGATTTTACCCCCACTTCTGTAAGCATCCTCTTTGGCATGACGTAGGTGTTTGAGTTTCCCAGTAAACCATGGTTTATCATTAGTAAATGATAAGAATGTCCTGGTAGGAATGCATGTATCCTCACAGAAACTTATATATGATGTTACAGTATCTGTGAGCTCATCCAGATCGTTGGTAGCAGCTTCAAAAACAGTCCAATCAGTGCAATTAAAGCAGACCTGTAGATTCTGCTCTGCATCATTAGTCCATCTTTTTACAGTCCTTATTACAGATTTAGCTGATTTCAGTTTCTGCCTGTAGGTCGGTATAAGATGAACCAAACAGTGATCAGAGAGGCCCAAAGCTGCTCGTGAAACGGAGTGATACGCATCTTTTATTGTGGTGTAACAGTGGTCCAGTATATTACTGTCACTGGTGGGACATGTAACGTGCTGTCTGTATTTTGGTAGTTCACGGGAAAGATTTGCTTTGTTAAAATCCCCAAGAATTATTAAAAGAGAGTCTGGGTACTTTTGTTCCGTTTCCGCTATTTGTTCAGCCAGCTGTTGTAGCGCCGCGCTCACGCATATATATATATATATATATATATATATATATATATATATATATAGTGTATGTGTGTGTGTGTATATATGTATGTATATATATATATATATATATATATATATATATATATATATATATATATATACACTCACCTAAAGGATTATTAGGAACACCTGTTCAATTTCTCATTAATCCAATTATCTAATCAACCAATCACATGGCAGTTGCTTCAATGCATTTAGGGGTGTGGTCCTGGTCAAGACAATCTCCTGAACTCCAAACTGAATGTCAGAATGGGAAAGAAAGGTGATTTAAGCAATTTTGAGTGTGGCATGGTGGTTGGTGCCAGACGGGCCGGTCTGAGTATTTCACAATTTGCTCAGTTACTGGGATTTTCACGTACAAACATTTCTAGGGTTTACAAAGAATCGTGTAAAAAGGGAAAAACATCCAGTATGCGGCAGTCCTGTGGGCGAAAATGCCTTGTTGATGCTAGAGGTCAGAGGAGAATGGGCCGACTGATTCAAGCTGATAGAAGAGCAACTTTGACTGAAATAACCACTCGTTACAACCTAGGTATGCAGCAAAGCATTTGTGAAGCCACAACACGCACAACCTTGAGGCGGATGGGCTACAACAGCAGAAGACCCCACCGGGTACCACTCATCTCCACTACAAATAGGAAAAAGAGGCTACAATTTGCAAGAGCTCACCAAAATTGGACAGTTGAAGACTGGAAAAATGTTGCCTGGTCTGATGAGTCTCCATTTCTGTTGAGACATTCAGATGGTAGAGTCAGAATTTGGCGTAAACAGAATGAGAACATGGATCCATCATGCCTTGTTACCACTGTGCAGGCTGGTGGTGATGGTGTAATGGTGTGGGGGATGTTTTCTTGGCACACTTTAGGCCCCTTAGTGCCAATTGGGCATCGTTTAAATGCCAGGGCCTACCTGAGCATTGTTTCTGACCATGTCCATCCCTTTATGGCCACCATGTACCCATCCTCTGATGGCTACTTCCAGCAGGATAATGCACCATGTCACAAAGCTCGAATCATTTCAAATTGGTTTCTTGAACATGACAATGAGTTCACTGTACTAAAATGGCCCCCACAGTCATCAGATCTCAACCCAATAGAGCATCTTTGGGATGTGGTGGAACGGGAGCTTCGTGCCCTGGATGTGCATCCCACAAATCTCCATCAACTGCAAGATGCTATCCTATCAATATGGGCCAACATTTCTATGGAATGCTTTCAGCACCTTGTTGAATCAATGCCATGTAGAATTAAGGCAGTTCTGAAGGCAAAAGGGGGTCAAACACAGTATTAGTATGGTGTTCCTAATAATCCTTTAGGTGAGTGTATATACACATTTTTTTTTTCTTCAAGGCTTGCACCTTGGAACCTATTTCAAGGTGTGCATTCTCGAGCCGAATGAGCGGGCCAGAGTGCGTTAAGGGTTTTCTGTTAAAACGGTGTAGTGTAAGCGGCCCCTAAGTCAATATCTAATGATCTTTGCAACGGAAGTGAATCGATCAAAACTAACTTTAGCTGGACAATAACTTTATTCTAGAGCTGCTGTAAAGCCAAAACAATCTCCATTACTTTAATGTCCTATTATCCCTGTAAAGCTGCTTTGAAACAGTCCATATTGTTAAAAGCGCTATATAAATGAAGTTGACTAGATGTTATTGAGTAGTTTTTGCAGCCCTACTAGAAACTGTAAACTTTTTTTTTTTTTTTTTATCTGCTATAACTCTGGTGCCTGTGTTTTTTTGTTTTTTTTTTGGCTTTCTCCCACCTATTTAAAATAATTAATTCCCAGCACTTCCCATACCTCTTACTGACAACTTTTTGCGTAGTGTAGACTTTACTGTGACATTCTATGGCCCTTTTTTCCCTCAACAATTTCAATGTCCTCAAGTTGGATTCGAGAGGTTTGCAAATCTGTCCCTCATAAGTTAAACATATTTACATACTTGTTTGTAGCACCTGGGCTCCTGTGTGTATTTTTGGGTATCTGAATATATGGGTGTGCTTGTATGTGGGTGTCCTGCACCGGAGGTGATTTTCAGGCCTGTCCCTTTGGATATACTCATCTTACAAAACTCTCTTGATAGCATCACCACACCCCAGGAATGTAAACACATCCAAAGACAGCCCCAAGCTTACATGACACACACACACCTTCTTAATTGCAGTTGCTTGAAATTTCTGTGCTTTTATTCCATAATTAGTGTATATATACTACAGTTGTAGACACTAATGTCAAAAAATTTGTCTTGCGCACCAAATAAAAATAAAACAGAATGATTTCTGAAGGATTATGTGACCCTGAAGACTGCAGTAAAGGCACCGATATACTTCAAGTGAAATCAAAGACCGAACTGGTGTGATGCCATTTCATACAAAATCAAGCCAAATCAAAGTTCGTTAGGGGAGTTTGAAACAGCTTGCCAAAGCAAACTTTCTGGAAAAGTTTGCTCCGGCTGGTAAATGCTTTCATACTACCTTTGGTCCTTGGTGATTACCTAATAGGTAGGTGTAACTCTAAGGCCTTTGATGTGGAAATCTTCTCCGGTTCATTTCCTCTGATCTGTCAAGGTCAGACATCCACGAGTGAAAACTAAAGAGAAACACGAGAGAAATTAAAGTGTAATTCTAATTGAAAGCAACACTGACACTGTTTTTTCATGTTTAATAGTGTAAAGCTGTTTGGTTTAAAGCAATCTTTTGTATAAACTGCTATATAAATAGAAGTGATGTGACTTTACTTGACAGGAGTGCCGAGCTCGTGCAAACATTCACATCGCTATGATCAGATGCTTTCTAAACTGCTGTTTTCTCACTGATGTCATTTTTAGTTGTGTTTATTTTGTTATTGAGAGGAAAGTGCACAGCACAGATTTACATATTCATCTAAACGCCGCTCTCAGCAGTGTTGCCGGCGTTGGGATGTTCGCTAACAGTATACTGCTGCAAAGGTATTTCCAACTTCTTTTTACCCCTAAACGAAGAACAAAAAAGAACTTAGCTGTGAGTGTATCGTGGCCTTAACGATGCTCAAAATTAAGCTTTGCCATCACAGGAATAAATTACACTTAAAATACATTAAACTATATATGTATAGTTTAATATATAAATATTTCCTCACATTGAAAGTCCAGTGATGAGAATTTCATCTGATGGCAAGCTGCCTGTTAATTTTCTCTCATTTGAAAGCAGTTGACTGCAAGACAGCTTTCTTTAGATCAAATCAGTTTTGGCTCCCTTTAGTTTAATTCTTTGTTGAGCTTTAAGGTTTGACTATTTATAGTGGCCAATTAATTAAATACTGTAATATTAAGTGTTGCTGTGGTCATAATCTTTGTGATTCGTTGTGTGTTTGCATTTGTTTGGTTACAGGATGTCTTAATGAAGGTATGTTTACTGTTCTCGGTATTTTGACAGTTTAAATCCCTTCGCAATGCTTTCCGTTCCCTTACAGATGCCAGGATTATCAAATAGAGCACATAGATCTCCATTACAGCTGCTTTTATCTGTCCTTGGCATTACAGTTGCTTTTCATTTAGGATCTAGCCTTCAATTGCACACTGCCATGTGTTGTTTTATACGATTTTTTGTGCGTGGCCATATTCATGTATTCATGAGCAGAACCAATTTCAGTGTAAATCAGAAGTAAAACATTTTACATTTAGTTATTTAAATTCAAATAGATGTACACTACTCTTCTAAAGTTTGGAGTCGGTAAGATTTTTTTCAATGCTTTCTTATTCTCACTAAGGCTGCATTTATTTGAATGAAATAGAGGAAAAAAAAAAGAAATAAAAAAAGTAGTATTGTAAAATATTATTACAATTTAACATAAATAATCATTTGTTTTCTGTTGTAATATAATGTAATTTATTTCTGTGATGGCGAAGCTGAATTTTCAGCAGCATTACTCCAGTCTTCAGTGTCACATGATCCTTCAGAAATCATTCTAATATGTTGATTTGCTGCTCAAGAAACATTTATTATTAGTATCAATGTTGAAAACTGCTTAAAGGGATCATTGGATGCAAAATTCACTTTTATGTGGTGTTTGCATATAAATGTGTGTTTGCAGTGTGTAGACAACCACCATACAATGAAAAAAAATCCATTCACTCCTTAAAGTCTAAACACTCTCAATAATCAAGCCATTTGGATTTTCTGAGCAATATGATGTCATAATTCTCATGCTCCGCCCACGACCACTGACTGACTGTCCTGTATTAGCATATTTCTACCCTCAGCCATTCGACACCCCCTGTGGAAGAGAGGGGTGGGGTGAGCAGTTGCTCATTATCATTTAAAGAGACATGCACCGAAACGAGTCGTTGTGTACAGAGCTGTTTTTGAGGAGGTAAAAAAGGTGTTGTTTTACACAACCATTGAGGAATTTTAAACAAAGTATATTACAAACTTCACATGAACACCCTAAAGAATCATACCAACTTGTGGAAAATGGGCGTCCGATGACCCCTTTAATATTCTTGTTGAAATCGTGATACTTGATTTTCAGTATTCTTTGATGAATAGAAAGTTTGTTATAAATGTCTTTACTGTAATTTTTTGACCAAGTTACTGTATTCTTGCTGAATAAAACCTTACTGACCCTAATATTTGGACAGTAGAATGATTTACACAGGTAATCAATTGTATATTAGACAATTTGAACAAACAACTAACCCCAAGTATTAAAGGGGAACTTGGCAACTCTAGCTATTTCTTCGCTGATTTTCACTTTTGTTGTCGCATATTGTCTCAACGAGCTCCCCCTACAGCTGTGGGGCGTATATTTCACAACACTGTCATAAAAAAACTCACTTGCGGCACCCTCACCCCTTTCTACCGCTGCTCATGTGCATTTGTTATTATCGGAGCCGGCCAACTTTATCATGTGGAGCTATGTCTACGGAGGTGGGTAATACATCATAGACAGTATCATATGGCGTGTGTGTCGAATTGTCGAATTGCCGTAAAGCAATTTGTGTTTCTCGCTCGTTCTCGCTTCTCACGAGACTTCCTTTTTCCAACTTACCGGGACGTTAGTCCCCATGTTGCAAGGTTAGTTTTCCGCCTGGGAACGCTGGGGGGAGCGGGGAAAGTCACCATTCTCACCAGAACAGGTTATTTAACCATCCAAATGATTTCTAAACAGTTTTATTAAGTTGAAATAGTTGCCAAGTTCCCCTTTAAATGTTCATATATTATCCAGCTAAAATAAATCATTCCTCAAAAGGTAAAACTTTTCTCATTTTTCTATTTTACGTATTTATTTATTTTGATTTATGTATGATAAAAAGGGGGAACATTTTAAATTAATAGTGGCTAGATATAGCTTAAGTCCCTTTTTCATAGTTTTTTATTAAGTACTAGTCAAAAATCATAAATATGATTCCTTAGAAAAGTAATAGCACACATGGCTTCATAGAGACTTAGCAACCGCATAGCAACACCCTGGCAACCATATACAACTTTCTAGCATAATGTTGGTGAATTAGCCAGAAAATGTAAAGCTGTAACTTTTGCAGTTGTATTTTTTTTAACCTGTATCCGAAAGTCCTGATGCAATGCAGAGTTTGTGTCCATCTAGCTCTTCTTTTTATGTGTAATTAGTTCAGTTTATGGAGTTTGACATTTATTTGGTCAGATTCTAGCCTGACGTCAGATTCTAGTCAGAATGCGAGTCTGATACTGCTCCATTGGGCTGTGATTATGGGGCGTGTGTCAACCGAACCAGGAAATAAAAGGCCTGTGCACTCAATTGGATAGACCTAGAACCAATCAGAGCAACGGAGTAAGTGACGTATGTTGAAAGCTAGATTAAAGTTGATAGATTAAACTTTTTCCGAATCCCGTAGGAAGGACGGCAAAAACATCTTTCCCATCGACAAATGCCTTGATCGCGGTTCTCTGTTCTTCTTCTAAAATTAATGTGCTGTCTATATCTTCTATAACACACGCGATAGCGGAATATACACAACTCAATTCTCCAGCGGCAGCCATGAATTCAACCCAAGCGCTCTGATGACGTGGATGGTTATGTTACCGTTGCTCATCTGTCCATCATCGTATAAAGCCCGCCCTGACAATTTGATTGGTCCGAACAATTTTTTGTTCGGGCATAATAGAGTGCCGAAGTTATTGGCCGTCACTTTGTAGGCCAAAACACGAAAGTGAGTTAGCATTTTAGCACTTCCGGTTCCCTTGCCCTAAAGTCTATGGGTTTTTTGAATGGGTTTTTGCTAAATCGCCTGAAATAAGGTCTGTGGTTAACAAAGCCTCTAAATATTTTCACGTTTTGATCTATGACATAAAACACACCAGTTATAACCTGCTTGTGGTTTTTTAAACTTTATTGTGTCTGCTTGTGGTTTTTTAAACTTTATTTAGGCTTCAAAATGTATCAATTTTGGATTAACTTGTAAAGATTATCTTGATAGACAAAACGTGTAAGGGTCACAACTCTTTGTTGAACACAGATCTTATTTTTTGCGATTTTCCAAAAGTCTATGGGGAAAATGCATAGCTTTTCGATCGAGGGAACCCATGCGCCGCTAACTTCCGAGTTGTTCTACAAAGTGACGTCATAACTTTGGCACTCTATAGCTCCTCAACGGATCGAGTCCAGACCGAACCAAAATTTGTAGGTCGGGGTTCGGGCTGGCATCCAGGCTAGTCAGATTCCCTTAGCTGATGGTTTCTGTCAGTATCTCATGGTTTAAGAGCGACATTTATCCTTCAATTTCACATCATAGCTGGTTTTCCTCGCACACAGAGCGGCAGTTTGACCTTGAATGGCAATGGCAGCTCTTGTCATTGAGACTTTACTGAATGCTCTGCCCAAGGTGACGAGAGAGAACTTTCTGTTCTGAGCCAAGAGGTGAAAGGAATCACTTTAACTCTTAGACCTCTTTGTTTGTGGCCTGTTGCTCAGGGGATTTCTCTGCCCATGAGGAAAATGCTGGTTAAACTTACATAAGCTTCTGGCAGCCACAAGTCTTACTGTTCTGCTGATTTTTTTTTTCTTTTCTTTCTGTGTGGTGCATTTTTGTGTATGCTTGAGTGTGTATGAGTCTATATAATATTTCAACTCAACCGAAAGTACTCAAAGCAATTGTCAGAAACATGGCCAAACCACACATGTATTTGTACAAATATTTTTTTCTCCCTCTTCTATAGTGTCATTTTTGTTTTGATTTTTTTTCTCTTCGATTTTTGTTTCTGTATTATATACGATTAAAATATCGTATTATTGCTGTTAAAATAACTGTTGCAAATAAATATACATTTTATATAAAAAAAAGTTTTTAAAATATGCATTCTATATCTGTGTGTGAGTGTCTCAACTTTAAAACTTGCCGTCTCATATTTGGACCCTGCATTACCTGACATTTCTTATGAAGCTTATTTAAACATAACATGACAAAATTAGTACAATGTAACTGATGTATAGATTAATATCTTTCCCTCATGTTCTTTTTCTCTTTTTTATATATTTATTTTAGTTTTCAGCTCATTGTTCTTTTCTCATTAGTATTCTGATGACATTGAACATATTGTTAATACATTTTGTATATTGTTTACAAAGTTGTATGTCATCTCTGTATGTTTTGCAAAAAATAAAAATAATAAAATAAAGTAGGCTAGACTTTGAGCTATAAGCACGTCCCAGCCGGGCTCGTCACTTATTGGGGTCCCCTGGAAACATTTCCGTTGTGGTCTGTGTTATCTGCAGCGCGTTTCTGTATTTGATTGTGTTGTGAACTTTTGCAGCGTGTTTCTGTATTTGATTGTGTTGTGAGTATTTGGAGAACACATGTGTTGGGAAACTGATGAAGATATTTTCTAAATTTGCAGGTGTTGTTTTTCAATTTGCATGCGTTTTTTTCAGTTGCAGCGCTTTGAGCTCTCTCGGCCACCGTACACATTTCAAGATAGAATAAACTTTACAGAAGTTTCACTAGAACACTGGAAACTGCCTGAAGCTCACAAAACCTCCCCGACCTGATCTAAGCATGAAGAACTACACTAATAGAGTAACAAACATCTGCTTGTTTTCTTTAACACTTTTTATGGATTGTATGGACGCATTCCGTCCTTCAATGAACTCGAACTCATCTGCTTTAAATTGTCTTTTTAAGAATGAAACTAGATTTGCATTTTCTGAAGGAAATATCAGTGCTTGCGATACAGCATAACAATAAAGTTGTAGGTACCGGGATTTAGACTTTGGTTCACAGTGACACCATCTTTGAACTTTAAAGGAAGTTAGCAAAGGTTAAATAGATGCATGAATGCACCACTCACATGTAAGTATGCAAATAAATGCTACAAAGAATGCGTTCGAAAATGCCTAGGGGTGTGACGAGATCTTGCAATATTAAAATGTGACAATATTTCTCTTCAAGGTTAAAAACTGACTCGCGATATCAGCATGACAAAGTCTTTTACTGCACATGATCATTCATTCTCATAAAGTAAAACTTAAGTGGCATTCATTACAAGATAATTATTGGTTAAAACATTTAAAAATGCTGCATTGTTTTGCATTTTGTGACTTTCACTCGAATAAAATAAAAATTTTCTGGTCATATTTCGTAAATGAAGATTTCTTAAAAATAATGTAAAAATATTTCCTCGTTCTCGTGACCCCACTATCGTGTATCGTCTTGTCTCGTGAACTAAGTGTATTGTCGCACCCCCAGAATATGCATATCCAAAGCGACTTACAAATGAGGAACATCACAAGCAATTTATGATGCATAATTCAATATACACTGCCATTCAAATGTTTGAGGGTGGTAATATTTTTTTTAATGTCTCTTATGCTCACCAAGGCTCCATTTATTAACTGTGTTTGTAAAAAAACTGTGTACAGTAAAAAAAAAAAAAAAAGTAATCTTGTAAAATAACATTACAAGGATTCTTTAATGAATGAGAATTTGAAAAATAAACATTTATTTGAAAATAGAGATTTTTCTGTGACTATAAATGTATACTGTCAAATTATCAATTTATTGCATCCTTGCTGAATAGAAGTATTGATTTCTTTTAAAAATAAAAATCTTACTGACCTTAAACCTTTGAACAGTATTATATATTACATATTGCAGTTACAATAACTGCATTTAAAGATATAAAGATAGAATCAAAATGTGGTCATATATGTGTCTGAGCGGCATTCTGAGTATTATTAGATGCCGTGCAAACTGCTGTGAAAATTAATGTGAATTAATAATACCAATAGCTGTAGAGCATGTAATTTATTTTATATATAGATTCCATTTATTAAAAAAGTATAAAGTTTATTAAAAAAAAAAGAAATTAAATTTAACTGAATTTGTTGCAGGACCAATCTGGAGAAGAATAAATAATAGGAACTTCAATACATCGCTGCCTTGCATGCACATCTGTTGCTGGTTTATTTCTACTGGTATTCATTTCATACAGTATTTTTTTTAGTTGATACTTTCTTGTTCACAAAGTATTATGGTAAACACTTTTTTTATTAGGGATGTTTATTCATAATGCCTCTGTGGAGGGAAACCCCAGATTCCTAGAGTGGGAAAATGTGTCAGGTGTGTGACAGCAGACATTCTGCCACTGGCTTTTATTGCTTAGCTGTGGTTAAATGTTCAGGCCTCTAGACATTGCCAGAACATGACAGCAATTAATATAAACACTTCACAAACCAATCTGTGAAAGGAGGGGGAAGGAATTAGCCCCGGGAACATTGAGCAATCTTCTCCCCACCTGTACTCTCTCTGCTAGCGGTTGTTATTAGTAATCACTTCTGGTATGTCT
This sequence comes from Gila orcuttii, assembly GCA_026230005.1. Taxonomy (NCBI): domain Eukaryota; kingdom Metazoa; phylum Chordata; class Actinopteri; order Cypriniformes; family Leuciscidae; genus Gila; species Gila orcuttii. Next base: position 29,300,449 of record JAPDVR010000019.1, on the reverse strand, counting down.
TTATGTTGCTTCAGTTCATATTTATTTGGAATTCATCATGCTTGAGAAACATTAAAAGTTATTTTTGGTGATCTCTAACTTCATGTCCATGCAGTGACATTTTTAAAATAAGTCATCATGATTGTATTATTAGTTTTGGCTGTTTTCACTTTGTTAGCTCTGTTCCAAAACTTGTGTCTACTGTCTAACCTAACTACAAAGAGTTCAATGTTAGCATGTTGTTATGCAAATAGAGGATTTAAAAGGGTACTTTTATATGACACTGTTTTCCACGCTCAGACGACAACATTGTCAAACATTGTCCATGAAAACAACTAAAAAAGGTCGTATTATGCATTCCAGGCCAGTAGTTGGTGATGTCACTTTGTAAATTCACATTTTTGTAGTTTACACGGAAACGGTAACGTACAATTTGAATCCCGTTTTCAAAAGTTTGCGTTTTCAGGTCCCCAAAACGCTGTTGTCGTGTAAATGAATAGCTTTTCCATTTTTAGTTGAAAACGATATCGTGTAAATGGGTCCAAAGTGTAAAACCACTTTACAATGGGGTTTAATTTGTTAACATTAGTTAACTACGTTACTTAACATGGACTAAGAATGCACAATACTTCTACAGCATTTATTAATCTTAGTTAATGATAATCTCAAAATGTACTACATTTTTTAAGATACAAAGTTGTACATTAGTAAATGCACTGAGAACTATAAAATTTTTATTAACTAACATTACCAAAGGTTAATAAATGCTTTAAAAAGTTTGTAAGTTAATGCATTAACTAATGCTAACAAATGAAACCTGTAAAGTGTTACCAATTTATCTTTATAAACCCCTTTCGTCTTGGGTAGCTTATTTCACTTAGCTTGTTGCAATGCATTTTGGGATTACATTATCCGTGAAGGATATATTTGATGCTGTCTTAGAATTTGGCCAAAGCGGCATAATATTAGAAATATGATTACTTTAAAATGCTGTCTATGTAGGCAGCAGATTTGGTTTTGTAACAGATCTGTTGATTTTAAGGTATTCATCCCCAGACCCCATTCACCCCATTTTTTGATGTTCTTTTGCATTTGGTCATCCTAGTTTTGGTGTAGAGAGTTTACTTTAACAGTCCTTCTTTGCACCATTGTGTCACAGTAGCCAATAGCCAGACAGAGAAATTGCTAAAACTTGCCCAAGTTTTTGTTTGCTTTGGGAGGAAGTTTGTGAAATATGTTCTTAAACTGTCTGGCCTGCAGCGAAGTTCAGAGAAGTTCAGAGAACTAGCTCCTCAACAAGGTGATGCAATATTCATTCTCAGTCATCCTCTTTTCTAAACAGATAAACTGATGGTACATAGTCAGAATTTGAAAAATTTAACCAAACCATTTCAGCTTTTTCAGTCCAAGAGCAACGCAGTGTGATTTTTTTTTTTTTTTTTTTTTACATGCCGTTTAGCAGAAACTAAACTAACTTTCTATAATAATGTAAAGTTCTTTCATTTGGATGACAAAGTTTCTGATCAAACAGACATAACTTGGAGAACAAAGCAGAATTTGCCATTTTGTGCATATCAAGTTTAATTGCTGTTAAGTGCACAAATAGCCTGCAAACTTTAAATTTCTCTTCTCATTGATTCAGCCTTAGTAAATCTGATTTGGTTTCTAGTTATACTTAAAAAAAAAATAAACTGTATGGCCTTACTCTTGAAAGTCATTCAGCCATTCAGATTAAATCTTGCTAGATTGAGATGTTCAGATGGTCAGTGAACAGACTGTGTGTGGTCCATGGCCTGTGGCTGAGGCTATTCAGTACGACACAATCTTGAATTCATCAATGATTTAAAATGCTTGAAAGGGAATTTATATTGAAATAAATGCTCTTGCAGTCTTTTTGTTACTTGGATCGCTTCCTGCATGCATTTAATTTTCCTTTATTTTGTCATGGAATTGCAGTCTAAACAGCCAGTAAAACAGTTTGGTTCCCACACACACACACACACACACACCAGTGTAACTGAGTACAGTAAGTCTACCCATCTTGTGGGTAGCTCTCTGGTGAGCTCAAGGTCAAAGCCTTTTGGATACAGGCTCTGTCCCCCACTCAAACTCAGACAAACGGAGCCCCTCTCACCTTCTGACAGTGATTCGACCTCTTCACCCCTTGATCGAGCACATAAAAGGTGTTTGTGCCTGGCTCCATTGTCTGACTGTGAGTACCAGCAGGATTTACATCGCTATGGTGGAAAAGCTTTGATCATCTCTCAACCTGCCCCTCAAAACACTTTGACTACACAGCACACGTACACACGCACATCAGCCCTTTCACCTAGTTTCTTTCTTTCTTTCTTTTTCTTTCTACATGATAAAAGACACCAATCTTTATCAAATAGCCTTGTTAAATATATTCATATTAATCAGAATAATTATTCTGCAGTTTATTACATTAGTGTAACTGCATGTGGTTTACCTAGAAACTTGGCATGGGTGTACAATTTGCATTTTACATTGGCTTTTAATGCAGTTCATTGGATGTCTTTGACCATTTTGTTTAAACCATTTCCGGGTTTAAAAACATAATAATGTTGTCTCTTTATCTCTCCCCAGAATTAAATGCTACTGTAAAGCGTAGTCAGCGTCGTAATCAATGCACATTATGCGTTAATATTTTCCAGAAATTGGTGCATATATACATAAACTTTCTATCCTGGCTCTGATTCAGTTAATCATTATGCTGTTAACCATTATCCTATATGCCCTCAGTTTGTTCTGCTCTGTCTTCGGTTTTGTCTTTACGTTCTTGTAAAGTTGTTGCGTTGTTTAATCTGTATTTTTGATTTTTGATTATACTTTCTTGCGATTAACTTAAGACACAGGTGCACAAATCAATTGCTAACCATAGAAACAAACAAGAGAGTAATGAGTAACCAAGGCAACTAAACAGAGCGGGAAAACAGGATATAATACATGTTTTATAATAATTATAATTAATTAATGATAAATTAATAAATCCTATTCATGTATTAGTAATTGTTCTCTTTTCTTTCTGGTTTTCTCTGTGTAGGTATGCTATTCTTTGTGGACTCCTGACTGAATATGAATCTATTCAGAATAAAATTAAAAATGGCTACCTTTTTAAGGTGAGTGTAAGAGTTTGTTGTTTGTGAATATGTGTCTTTAGGCAGTGTTCTAGATGTTCTTATGTTTTAATTGGATTGCAAATATGTAGACATGTAGAGAAGCAGTGAATGAATCAGTGAATGAAACAGTGATCTCAGCATAAGGTAATTTCAGTTGATTTCAATGGTTGTATGTGTTGATAGGAGCAGAACATCAGCTTCTGTGAGAGTTAGTGTTCATAATCTTATCTGAGACAAGAGGAAATGGAATGAGGTTACCACACACTCACACATTTCATAAGAGCAGATCAGTCTCTGATACACGTAGCATTTTATCTTAGCTGTCAGCTAGATTTCCAAACACCACACACCTGCAGAGCACTGGCAGGTGAGCTAGGAGAGAGAGAGAGAGAGAGAGAGAGAGGAGCTGAATGACAGATGCGTGTGGTGGGTTTTTCTATGTTTTTCTACAGTTCAGCAGAAATATTTGTGGTATCTCAGCTGTAGAGATCAGCAAAAAAGACAAGTCATTTCACAATGAAGAAATCTCTCTCTCTCTCTCTCTCTCTCTCTCTCTCTCTCTCTCTCTCTCTCTCTCTCCCTCTCCCTCTCCCTCTCCCTCCCTCTCTCCCTCTCTCCCTCTCTGGCTCAAGGATCATCTGCATAAAGCGATTGAGTTGAAACCTGAAGATCCTCTGTCATATTACCTGCTGGGCCGCTGGTGTTATGCTGTGAGTGACAGAACATTTGGCATATTTGTGATATTGTCATAGTTACAGTATACAGTCTATATCAGGGTTCCCACAGTCATAAAAGTCCTGGAACATACATAACATAATTTTCCTTTCATTTATATAATAATATTTCATAATATTACTATTAAATTAAGGAACATTTCTGTAGTGAATTAACACTACCATTCAAAAGTTTAGGATTGGTAAGACATTTGTTTAAATGTTGTTAAGAGTTCTCTTTTGCTCACCAAGCCAGTAATATTGTGAAATAGTATTACAATTTAAAATTTAACTTTAGCTTTTGTTAACTTTTTTTTTAATATATTTTAATATATTTAAAAATGCCATTTTCAGCATCATTACTCCAGTCTTCAGTGTCACATGGTCCTTCAGAAATCATTCTAATATGATGATTTGTTGCTCAAGAAACATTTCTTATTATCATCAATGTTGAAAACAGTTGTGCTGTTCAAGTTTCATTTGGTCAGGATTCTTGGATGAATTCAAAAGAACAGCCTTTATTTGAAAAAAGAAATCTTTTGTTAAATTATAAATGTCTTTGCTAATTTTTTGATCAATTCAATGCTTCCTTGCTGAATAAAAGTGTCATGCTGATCTCAAACTTTTGAGCGATAGTGTGCAGTTTTGTAGTGATTGTAACCTGTAAAAAAATGTTGTATGTAGACAAAAATGTCTTGGAAGTTGATGATCAAAAATGTGTGAACCCTGCTGTATTCTGACTAAATGAGTGCTACAAAAATTAATTTTAATTCAGTATATATATTTTGTGAATCATCCTTAAAATAAGACAATTAATTGCCTTATGTAATTAGCTTTTCAAATAAATCGAATTTCTTAAATTAGGTGTATCTTAATATATCTAGTTGTTGTTGTTGTTGTTGTTGCAGTGAATAGGCCTTATTTTCCATCTGCACATTGATAAGCTGAGTTCTTATTTATGATTCTTTTATTAAAATATTGTGTGTGCAGGTGTCCCAATGTACGTGGATTGAGAGGAAAATTGCTGCTACTCTTTTTGGAGAGCCACCCAGTGCCACCGTCCAGGACGCCATGCAGAACTTCCTCAAGGTAAGACGTGCCTCTGATCACCTGCCCACATCGGTGATTGACTGTGTAACAAGCCTCTCTATTTAACAGCCAAACATTCCATTAAATGTATGAAGTGTATGTCATTAATATTTAGATGGCTGTGGAGAACTTGGCGTGGAGAACCGTGCCTCCCTTCCCGGCCCTGTAAGTACTCGTCGGACTTAACCGGCAAGGCTTACAAGGCCTGTGGTGAAGCCGCCTCTGCCATACACACCATGTATGGCAGATGTAAGCCGCCTCCCAGAGAGAGACTCCCAAGCCGCGTCCCTGCGTTCCACCTCGCTGCCCCACTGCGGGTATGCTTACAGTCCCTTTGGTCCCGCTTGTACGGTCTCGGCGAGCCTGGTTAGCGCTCCCCAGTCCGTCTCGCTGGCTCATTCGGACCATCAGGCTCGGCTATGCGATTCAGTTCGCCCGACGTCCCCCCAAGTTTCTGGCCATCCACTCCACTACAGTGAGAGCAGCCGATGCCCATGCCTTGCGGGCAGAGATCGCAGTCCTACTGGCGAAGGACGCGATAGAGCCGGTCCATCCAGCCGATATGAGGTCAGGGTACTACAGTCCCTACTTCATTGTACCCAAGAAAGGCAGTGGATTACGACCTTATTGCGAGTTTGAATCGGAATCTCCACAAGCTACCGTTCAAAAATGCTCACGGAGAAATGCATTTTCGAATGCATCCGTCCCTGAGATTGGTTTGCAGCGATCGACCTGAAGGACGCATACTTTCATGTCTCGATTCTTCCTCGACACAGGCCATTTCTGTGCTTTGGGAACTTGTTCTCATACTAGCACACTCTCGAGATCATGTGAACACAGGGACCTCGGGCTCAGGCACCTCAGCCAATTGGGTCTTCAGGTCAACTGAAAAAAGAGCAAACTCTTCCCCGTGCAGAGGATCACTTTTCTCGGTAAGTAGTTGGATTCGGTCGCACAGACAGCGCGCCTCACAGAGGAGCGCGCTCGGTCAGTGCTGAACTGCCTGAACACGTTCAAAGGCAATACAGCGGTCCCACTGAAATTCTTTCATTTACATTTACATTTATTAATTTAGCTGATGCTTTTGTCCAAAGCGACTTATAATTGCTATATTTCAGAGGTCACACGCCTCTGGAGCAACTAGCGGTTAAGTGTCTTGCTCAGGGACACATTGGTGTCTTACAGTGGATTCGAACCCGGGTCTCTCACACTAAAGGCATGTGTCTTATCCACTGCGCCATCACCACCCATATGGTGATGGCGCAGTGGAAGGAGGCTCCTGAAGGATATGGCAGCGGTAACACCGCTCGGGCTTCTCCATATGAGACCGCTGTAGCACTGTCTTCACGGCCGAGTCCCGAGATGGCATCACGGCACTCACCGAGTGACAATCAAACGGCGTGCCGCCAGACCTTCAGCCCGTGGTCAGACCCCTCATTCCTAAGGGCAGGAGTGCCCTTGGAACAGGTGTCCAGGCATGCTGTGGTGTTCACAGATGCCTCTGCCACCGGCTGGGGTCCCACGTACAATGGGCATGCATTGTCAGGGGTGTGGACGGGCCCCCAACTGCATTGGCACATCAACTGCCTCGAGTTGCTAGCAGTATGTCTCGCTCTGAGCCGCTTAAAAAGGCCGCTACTGGGCAGGGACGTGCTGGTCCGTATGTGGCCGGTCTGGCTATGTGCCAAAGGTTCCTACCACTCCCTTCAGGGACCAGGTGGTGAACCTGCAAGCGCTGCCTCTGGAGGAGGCAGACCCAGCCCTGGCTTTGCTCTGTCCCGTTCACGCTCTGCGTCGGTATGTGGACAGAACTCAAAGTCTCAGGACCTCAGACCAGCTCTTTGTCTATTATGGAGGCCAGCAGAAGGGAAAGGCTGTCTCCAAGCAGAGGATGGCCCACTGGATAGTGGATGCCATCGCCTTGGCTTACCAAGCACAAGGCGTGCCCTGTCCGCTCAGGTTGCATGCTCACTCCACAAGAGGCGTTGCATCCTCCTGGGTGCTGGCACGTGGCTCCTCGCTAACAGATATCTGTAGAGCTGTGGGCTGGGCGACACCTAACAAGTTCACCAGATATTATATCCTACGTGTAGAACCGGTCTCCTCCTGTGTTCTCACCCTAAACCGGTAGAAGCACTGAGAGGGCCCTACTGTGCACCCTATTGCTCCAGAGTGAAAAGCCTGTTGAGTCCTCCAACACCCTCGGCCCGGACACGGCGGAGCCTTTGGCGCCAGGCCTTTATCCGTTGAATCCTTGAGAACCGTGTCTAGGCTGGGTCCCATATGTGTGACCCTGCGGGGATCTCATATGTGTATTTCCTCCACAGCTCCTAAACAGAAGCCTGGGGGTTATTTTTGAACCCTTGGGCTAAGTCACCCAGTATTTCATATGCAGTACAACCTTCGGGTAAGTCATATGTATATCGCCACATAACTCCTTCGGGGAAGAATGTGGGTTCTGCAGCATTCTCCTTCTTAACAGAAAGGGCACACTTTCCCAGTGTTATCCAATAACCTCACTGTACGGGTTATCACAGAACAACAGTGACTGATACACTCTGTGTAAGCCCTCTCCTATCGACCTTCCAGGCAAGAAGGGGCAAGAGGCTCGCACAGGGCGCTGGATGGGGTCAGCAGTTGTGGCGCTTTGAGTCAAAGACATACGCCGAGAGTGATCAACTGATAGGGAACCTCTCGGTTACGTATGGCAACCCTTGTTCCTGAAGGAGGGAACGGAGACGTACGCCCCGTCGCCACATCTGCTGGGACCCACCGGGGCAGCCAACTCATCGACTCGGCTCATGAGGAAAAAACTGAAGTGCAATCGCACCTTCTGCTCATTATATACCCGCGCTGCGTGGCTGAACAGCTGATGCAAATGATTGCACGCCAATGGGCATTGGCTCGTTTAGTTTTACTCGAAGTAGATTGGCCTCTCTAGTGAGATTCCTATTCGGCGGTCACAACATACATTTTCGTTCCCTCCTTCAGGGAACGAGGGTTACCATATCTAACCGAGACGTTCTATGAATATGCAAATTAGCCCTGCCTCCACTCACTTACACCAGCTCAGAGATTTATATGGAAGTAAAATAATGACAAATGTTTTTGAAAAAAAAAGCTTGTTAAATTGCACTACTTGAAAAAATATGCATTGCATTAACCCTGCTTGCATTTAAATGCATTGTATTTTTAGGGCTTGCATTTTTATGGGCTGAAATTCAACATGGTTGTATGTTTAAGCTGTGAATATTTCAATTCAAAACATTTCACTCACATTTTAATTATTAAAAATTAAATAATCCATATTCACCTTTCAGATTTCACTTCCAAAATATTCATTATGTTTAAAAATACAACCTATAATATTTGACAGGCAATTTTCGGTCTATTTTATTTCGCTTTACAAATTCGCTTCCACAAATTCAGTGGTTCAGATTCGACAGAAAATCCAACATTTGACATCCGAGAACGGCAGGATTATCAGTAGATTGCCGATTGATTATCTCCATAGCTGTTAGTCGACCTTACCAGAAGGGAGTGCAAGCAGCTGTTGACCAAGAAAACTATAGAGCAGCCGGTGAAAGAGTCATTCATTCATAAAAACGGATTTACAGAAATGGATCAAGTGTAAGTTTTTGTGATGATTATCAGGGCCAGTATATATATATATATATATATACGGAAAAGCTGATAAAGACACAAAAGCTGTGTTTACATTTAAGTCAAAGTTAGTTTTGCTCATGTAAGCAGCTTTGTCTACAGTGAACGAGATTATAGTGTTATTCGCCGATGCTGATGTACAGATAAAACGTTAAATCTGAGGTAGTAGACATGTTTCTCTCGGTTGTTTCGCTTTCTTAACTTTATTTTGCGGCATTGTGCTGCAGAACTGGGGATTCCCCCAATACACATCATTCTACAGATTTTTTTTTTTTTTTTTAAATCAGTATTGGGTCACTTTTGCCTGCAGTCTGAACGTAGTACCACAAAGGGGTCACATTTTAAGTAACAACCATCTTAATTTATGAAAGAGCATGACCTGTGTTTCTACATTCACTCTTTTTACATAATATATGTTGCTCTCTCCTCTGATGTTGTCCTGTCCTGTCCTTTGTATCTCACCCACCACTTCTTATTTAAGGGGTCTGTGCTTAGGCTTGTTGCACCCTGTTAAGACAACACAACATTCTGGAGAGTTATATAACAGCATGAGAAACATATCGTTCTTCATCAATAATCATTAATAATCCAATAATTATTGAGAAAAAAATGGAGCAGCAGTGTATGTCCAAATAACATGATATCTCTTTATCCACATACTGAATGATTTATCAGAATACAGCATTATATGCTACATGGCCAAAGTATGTGGAAATCCCCCGTTTCAGCTACACCTAATACTAGTGCAGAGTGTGCATACAATCAAGCATCGATACAGCCGTGCATCTCCTTTGACAAATATATTTAGTTGAAATTAAGATAGCTGGTAATGCATGATAATTCACAAAGCAAGTTTCATACAGAAATATCTTCTAGAGGAAATCCTGAACATTCTATTAGTTCAGCAAGCACATGCAAAAGTTGGGGTCGGTCAGATACTTTTTTTCCTAAATGAAATGAATACATTTATTCAGCAAGGGTGCATTCAATCGATCAAAAGTGACAGTAAAGACATTAAATTGTTACAAAAGATTTCTATTTTAAATAAATGCTGTTCTTGTGATCCTTGTAACCCTGAAAATGTATCACAGTTTCCATTAAAAATATTTAGCAACTGTTTTCAACATTATTAATAATAATAATAATAATAATAATAATAATAATTGTTTCTTGAGCAGCAAATCAGCTTATTAAAATGATGTTGAAAATTCAGCTTTGCCATCACTTGAATGAATTACATTTTAAAATATATTGAAATAGAAAACAATTATTTTGAATTGTAAAAATATTTCATAATATTACTGTTTTTAACTGCATCTTTGATCAAATAAATGCAGCCTTAGTGGGCTTCCAAGAAACATTTAAAATATCTTATCAACCTCATAATTTTTAACAGTAATTTGAATGATGTATGTCTGTCCACGCACTTTTGGCCATGCTGTTTATAGCCATGTTTGTGATTTTGAGAAAATGTTTTCAGTCCTAGATGAACCCTAGAAGCAAGGTAAAATATTAGATGTCCATGTTAAAATGGAAGTCTTTTTTGTGTGTTTGTTTGCTATGGTGGGTTAAAACTAAGGGAAATATGAGAATTTTTATTTTATTTCCAGCGCTGGGAATCAGAAATTAATGTTGAAAATGTTGGAAAAGTCATGTAAATTTCTGTAGTTAAAATAGATTTTCTCTATATATATAAATAATCATGAGCAACTAAAACGTAATCTAAAATCATGAAAAACTGTTTATCAAAAGGTGTATGAACCCTGGAGTTTACTTTTGTAGAAAACACAAGCTCATATATGTGGCTAGTGCAGTGTTTATATTTTGTGTGATTGTGTAAGTCTCTTAAATGTTGACAGTGTTTATGTATTGCTCTGATTATAGAGTGTTGGTTTAAAGCCTTCAATTGTAATTGTTTAATATCTCATTTAACATGCAAAATCTTGGAGAATTCACCCTAGACGTTTGCCTGGCAGCAGTGCAAGCCTTCTTTAAAGAGATTTAAAGAGGTTTTTCATGATCACATTTAAGTAACTACACCTGAAATGCAAAAAAAAAAAAAAAGAAAAGAAAAAAAATCCTTTTACATAAACAGCAGGGTTTAGATTTCAGCAGTCTGTAGTCAATAAATAAATTCAGTCTGACTGTGAAGGACGGATTGTGTTTGCTTACTTTGTCCTGTGTTTGATTCTACAGGCAGAGGAGATCAGTCCCAAGTACTCGAAATTCAACTATGTGTTTTTAGCCAAGGTAATGACTCTTTTGTTTGAGGTCTTGACTATTTATGATCAATATTAAGTTAATGACATTAGGTATTTTGTTGGCTCTGTTCCAAACCTAGTGAGCTGCCTTGCTGTTTACCACCTACATAGATATAGCTACTAGTGTTTGAACGACTTCAGATTTTTCAAAGTCGACATTTATGTGATGAAATTCGAGTCGACGTCGACTAGTCGCTGATTACGTCATTGATGAACAAATTAAGCCTGAGCCTCGAGCTGAGACAACGCGGGGTGTGCACAGTTGACACAGCGCTCCTACATAACAGCTTATTTTTTTCAGTTCTTTCTTCTTTGGGTGAGATATCTGCTCGTTCTAAATCAGATATACTTGTAGATAAAGTAGCACAGTAAAGATTACATTTATATGAATGCATTAGTGTGAGAGTGAGCGATTGCATTTTACTTGCACCTGGCAGCGTACTCTCTACTAATAGTGAAGCTGTGGGTTTTAGTCATTAAGAAATATATGCTAGAAATTTCCGTTTCTAAGCTATTTAATTGATTAATCACAGAACAGAGTTTACAATACATTTCTGCGCTATTGAATGATTCTGTGCGTGCAATCTTCACGTGATATGCACGCTACTGTCTGTGTGTGTGCGTAATGTAGCAGCAGTTTTGAACGCAATTGACTTACCTGTACAATAAGCTGTGTAATACGCACATTCACGCGATCAATTTTGAGCATCCAGATGGTATAATCAGCATTTATTTGTCATTTTAACTGAAACGGAGTGTAAAAATGGACTTCAAAGATTTATTATCCTGTTGCACCCTCTATAGGCCATGAAAGATCAGCGACTGGTCTGTTCAACCCCTAATTGCTACTGTACCTTCCAAGACAGCATCCTAACTGAATTGCATGATGTTTACACAACACCTTTTTTAAATAAGCACAGATTTATTTATTTTTTGTGCATTTTGGCACTTAATTTTCCCAGCAATGGCATTTTGAGGTCCTGAAAACGCAAACTTTTGAAACTGGGTTGATAAGAGACCGTTATCATCTCCATGTAAACTACAAAAACTCGAATTTGTGAAAACGGTGACGTCAGCGCATGCATTTTACGTGTTGTGTCGTTTTCCTTTACAAAGTGGCATCGCCAACTACTGGTATGGCAGCATAATAGAACGTTTTTAGTCGTTTTCACAGATCCGTGTGAACGGAGATGGTTTTGAGAACATTTTCGTCTGTACGTGAAAAACTCAAAGGAAACATCTTTCAGTTTTTAGAACATCATTGTCGTGTGGCACCATAAGACGAGAACAGACCAAGAACAACTCAAACTGGGGTATATATACACAGAGTAACAAAATGATGAACAAGGAACAGGTGGAACAAGTCAATCAATCAATGAGTAGCTATGTCAAAAAATGAGAAATTTTTAGAAACCAAGGAAACAGGAAACAAAGAGTTACAAACTAAAAGTCCAGGAAAATGAAAGTGCCACACAACTGAACATTAAAATATCTTACTCCTGCAGAAACTCTTGTTATACAAATATGATGGCCATAAACTTAAAAAAAGGAAGAGAAAGACTGAAATCTCCTGAACTATCTGTAATGGTTAAATTTGAATAGCATATGTCAAATCCACATTTAAATCTGACTGAAGTGGGATCATAAATTTAGCTTTTTCAGCTTCAGTTACTCTAAAATAAGCATGTTCAGCTAATGTGTGCTAATTACTATTTTTATTTCACTGATTTCAGTTTTTGGTAATGAATGAAGTACAAATAGATTTGCACTACCATTCAAAAGTTTTTAATACTTTTACTCAGCAAGAACTCGTTAAGGGCACATTTGAACTTTCTATTCATAAACAATCACAGTTTCCACAAAATTATTAACTTGCACAACTTTTCAACTGATAATAATAAGAAATGTTTCTTAAGCACCAAATCAGCATATTAGAATATTTTTTGAAGGATCATGTGAGACTGAAGACGAGAGTAATGATGAGGAAAATTTACCTTTGCCATCGCATGAATACGTAAAAAATAGAAATAGAAAACAGTTATTTAAATGGGTATAATTTACATTACTGCTGTTTTTACTGTATTTTTGATAAGTGCTGCAATGGTGAGCATAACAGGGTTTTTCGAAAAAACATTTTAAAAATAATACTGACTCCAAACTTTTGAACATTATAGTAGATAATTGACATTTCTCCAATATCTTCCTCCATCTTAGATGATTTTTTTTCTTTTCTTTTGGAACAGCTTTTACATAGGTAACACATATGTCGTATAGGTAGCTCACTAGGTTTTTTAACTGAGCCAGTAAAGCCTTAAAAGATAATTAAGAACATTGAAATGGTTGACTGTAACTGTGCCTACTGTATATCACTTTTCTCCTGTCAGTGTTACAAAGACTTGGGTCAGAGGAGTCATGCCCGACAGATGTGTGACGCTGCCTCTGCGATGAGCATTGTGACTAAAGAGGTGTTTTTCTTATTCGGATGAATCGGATTTATAGTTTGAGTCTCTTGTCATTGTAATTCTATGTCAGTAACTGAATTATTTTTGCACTTTCTTAAAAGGATGAGGAGGCACAGAAGGAATTGGATTCTCTTGTGGCATCACTTTAATATTTCTCCAACAGAAGGGAAAAAAGGCTCTCTGTCTTTGTGTTCCATCTCTTTAGACTCGACTGTGACTGGACTGTAGCTGTTTACCCACAAACCAACATATGAGCTATTAATGTTTCCCAGGACACGTGATTTATTGTGTATCGATTAAAATGCACAATATACTGTATGTGTTTTACAGGACAATTTCTTTAATTTTTTTTTTCTTTTTCCCCCCAGGAACATTTTACACATTAACAGTAATAGTTGCAATACACAACATGGCTGTCATCTATTGACAACGCCATGACTATCAGTGGCTGCCGTTAGAATGAATTTCACATTAATGATATCTTTGAAAAACCCACAAAATCTTTTAGATTTTGTAAAAAGGATAAATTTTTTTTATAATTACAGTACTTTGTGGATTATTTGGGCGAAGTGACACTTGCAGCTTGCAACATATTTTGACCAAAAACCACTGGAAAGATCTGTTTTACCGGAATTAAAAGCATCCAATTACTTTTGTTTTAATGTGCCTTTTAGGGGCATGTTTTTGTGTGTACTTTGTAATCAGGATTTCATCCAAAATTATTATTGTACCTACAGATTATTTCATAAAACAGCATGGCTATAAAGTTATATTTGTGGAATCTAGTTTACCTCCTAATAAGTGTCTGAAACAAACCTTTGAATATCTTTTGAAGAACTTTGGCACATTCAATAATTAGTTTGTCTGAAAAGCCGCTGATATTAGACTGTGCATGAAAGCTGAAATTCTGTCTATATATATATATATATATATATATATATATATATATATATATATATATATATATATATATATATATATATATATATATATATATATTTTAGCATGTTTTTTTTTTTTCACAGATACCCAAACAGCTCAATCTGGACTAAATCACTTATCTGAGTTCTCTTTGTGGAATCTGTATTGTTTTGTTTTTTAGTATAATATATAAGCAGATAACTTGGATGACTTGTGTACATTTTGACCAAAGATAACCGCTAAACCTCTACATTTAAGAAATTATGGGGATCATGTAAGTGGAAGATAAGTTTTCCTATTATGTAATTGCTAATATTGTTTTAACGTAATGTTTATAGGATCTAGCATTAAGAATGTAATAATTGTTTGTATGTTTACATGATTGCACTTGCTCTATATGGTACATTTTAGATTGTTGATGATCTGTACAGAACATTGATATTGTAACCGTGCATATGAAGATAATCACTGCATTGCTGCTGCTCATTACAATATACAGTAAGGTGAATTCAGAACTTTTCACTGAATTGTGAATGGTGTTCTACGTTGATCATATTTTTTTTTTTATGTTTTACTCTGTTATTGGTGTGGCATAATTTACAACTCATTTATATCTTTAATTGGTCATTTCAGCAGCATTAGCGACACCAAACATACTTGAGCATAACTTAGAAATTAACCTTAGAAATTAAGATATTTTTTATTGTTAATATTAATATTTTGAATCAGTTTTTTTTTTGTTTTTTTTTTACGTTTTCCTTTTACATTTTAGAATGTTTTTTTTTACATTTTCCTTTTTCCACTTTTTTGAATATTACCTTTCATGCAGTGTGTAATATAGTTGTTTGTGAATGTAAAAAGGTCTGCAAAGTTTTAAAGATCAAAGTGCACAACAAAGTTATTGTCTGAAATAATTGATTCTGAACTTGCGACTCGTCAGCAATTTCAGTCTCACCTCCTGTTACATAAGTATGTAACAACAAGTTTGCATAATGCCAGCCTTTGGTCATCATTGGCTGCCCGCAAACAATGTCTCCTTTGCCCCGCCCTCAAACACTAGTTGTTTTCTGAGGCCTGGAATAGTGTTGTTCATAACCAGAAGAGACTTTTTTCAGCTCAGCAAATGCACTTTGATATGGTAATAGGTGTTTTTGTTTCTGATGTGCACTGTAAGCCGTAGACCAATCACAACAGACTGGGCCTTCTGACCAATCAGAGCAAGGCAAGTTTATTTATATACTGTAGCACATTTCAAACACAATGGTAATTCAAAGTGCTTTACATAGAAGAAATTAAATAATCAAAAGAAATAAGAATAATTAAAACAGTTAAGAATAAAAAAAAAAATATTAGAGTAGTCAAAGATAGCAGAGTAGTCTCTCGGAAAGGAGGGGTTTAGAAAGACTGAATCTTTGAACAAACCGTTTTCAGGCTTTCAATGTATATTATGAGAAAAGTGTTTTTGACCTTGGATACATGTAAACCGGTTGTAGGAGACTTCCAAAACAAAATTAGAAACCTTAAAAATAGCACAATAGGGGCACTTTAAAGTTTTAGTAATTTTTTTGTTTTTGTCATTTTTATTATTTTTCTTTTTTTAAATATGTATGTATTGGTTTTATTTATTTTTATTTTAGTTTTAAGTTTAGTTTTAGTACAAGTTAAACTACGTTCAAATGAGACATGTTGCCTTTGTCAACTAGATGAAATAAAATAATTTATTTTTATTTAATTTTTTTTGTTTAATTTTCAGTTAACATTGTTTTTAAATGGTTTTAGTTTCTGTTTTTAGTTTTAGTCAACTATAATAACCTTAGTGTTGATATTACAGGTAATATTGTTCTTTAACTGCCCTAAAAGTGCCTGGACATCATAAAATGTAAAGCACAGAGACACCAAACTTGATATGATGATGCACAAATTTCACCCACTACTCAGGCAAGTGCTGTGATATTTACATTTTTGCTAGGGAACCACATGGGCTAGAATCAAATTGAATGTCTAGAATCAAGTTGAATTGGAGTATTGATCATATGCTCTTCCATTTCCATCTATAAAAAAATTCAGACATTTTCAAATTTCTTTGTTCAAAACTTCTGATGACAACTTTTTTTCTTTTTCACGTTGTGCTCAATGTGCTTGGACCGTTATAATTGCCATTATTTTTATTTGTAAAATTCTGTATAGTGGAACAGAAGTTACACTTCACTTTCAACTTAAATGTAGGTCAGGTAGTTTACAGTCAGTATCATGCCTGTACACTCTTGTCCAGAGAGCAACCAACCATAGGCAATGCCAGGAAGACATGATGAAAAGGGCTGATTTTCAGGTGTCACAGGTGATATTACAGGGCACTCATACTGACTCACCCATCAGTTGTAAACAAAAATAACCTTTTCATGTCTGAACACCTGAACCAAGCACTGGGAGTAATAATGTCTTCAGCAGAAAACAGGTTCTGATTAGAGACTCTTCTGTACTTTTATGTTTTATGTGAATTGACATCATGTAATGAAAGGTAACGTCTAGGTTACTAATGTAACCCCCGTTCCCTGAAGGAGGGAACGGAGATGTTACGTCAGTGACTGACCAACTGGGATCTCGCCTTAGAGCCCAGTCACCTTTGAATGGTAACAAAACAAGCCAACGGACATTGACAAGTGAAATTTGCATCGCGAACCACTCCTCGTGACATGGGGATATAAGGAAGCGTGCTGCACTGACTGATTAAGTTTTCGCCGAGGAGCCGAGACAGTGTCCTGGCCGCTCAGCTGTGGTTACCGGGATTGTGGCGACAGGACGTAACATCACCGTTCCCTCCTTCAGGGAATGGGTGTTACATTACTAACCTAGATGTTCCTTAACAGTCAGTCACGTTTGACATTACGTCAGTGACTGACAAATTAGGATCCCTAAGAAATACAATCGATGTGCCTTCCCAGCGCCCCGTGTAAGCTGCCGCATCTGCTGGGGCGGAAAAATGGGCAGGGCTGTATGTGGGGAATGTTGATCACTGCTGTTCCATCTTACCCTAGACTAATTGGATAACACTATTCCCAATAGAAAGGAATGCTACAGATACTACATCCTGCCTGTAGGGAGGTAACGTGGAGTTACACATATGGACTGGCCATTTAGGGAAGTGCTACATATGGAAAGTCTCTGTGGTAGATTCTGCCTTGTCAGGGATGAAGTCAGTACCAGTACAGAGACGGCAGAGTGAACCGGAACAGGGAACAAGCTCGTCAACAGGGAAGCCTTATCATGGAAAATGCACATATGGGATCACCCAGAGGGGAATCACAACATGTGGACCTAGTCTAGCACAGGGGCTGACCACCCGGGCATACACACAAGTGCTAGGCCTGGCATCAGACGCCTCTGCCGCATCTGTCTACTGAAGGATGCTGCTGGCCTCCAAAGCAGACAAAGCGAGAGGTTCTGAAGCTCCATATGTTGCCCAAGCAAAAAACGCAGTGCACGAACGGGACAAAGCAATGCCAGGGCTGGGTCTGCCTCCTCCGGGGGCAATGTTTGCAAGTTCACCACCTGGTCCCTGATGGAAGTGGTGGAAACTTTGGGCCCGAATTCCAGGCATTTTTCGCTGACCGAAAAGTCCCCAACCCTCTTGATGGAGGCGAGCACAGTCTTAAGAGACAGGATCTTAATCTCAACTGACTGCAGACCTGCTCTTCGTCCTCCCTGACCTTGCACAGAGTCTGAGTGAGCAGGCTTACTGGGGGAAACCCATACTTGCAAAGGCCCCAGGGCCAGCTGTGTGCTAGTGCATCCGTGCAGAGGGTCCCCAAGGTCAGAGAATAAAACAACTGTCAGTGGCACATGTCCAGAGAGGCAAACAGGTCTACCTTTGCGGCTGCAAAGAATCTCCAAATCAGCTGGAACACCTGGGGGTGGAGTCTCCAGTCTATCGGGAGCGTGAGCTGTTGTGAGAGCATGTCGGCTGCATGATTGAGCTCGCCCGAAATGTGAACGGCACAAAGTGACCTGAGTTGCTTCTTGTAGCAAAGTTCGTTGTTGTCACAGCCCAGGCCTGGTCCTCTCTCATCCTTTACTGTCGTCACTCCTCCTTTTATGCTTCCGCTCCTCCATGAGAGATACCGGTGCGTTGTGCAGGTGTCATTCATCATCAATCACGCCACTGGCCTCGCACCATACTCTCATGGCCCTCAGCCTCGTTCTGAAATACTTTCAGTGGAACCACCGCTCTGCCCTTGAAATAAATAAAAGCAGTTCAGCACTGCCTGAGGGAACTCTCCCATGAGACGTGCTGTCACGTTGAACGAGTCCAACTCCATACCGAGAAAATAGATCCTCAGCACGGGGACAGTTTTCTCTTTTCCCAGTTGACCCAAAGCCCAGGATGGCTGAGGTGCCTGAGCACCAGGTCCCTGTGTTCGCACAACTGTTCTCGCGGGTGGGACAGGATGAGCCAGTCGTCGAGATAGTTGAGAATGCAAACACCCACTTCCCTTAGCGGGGCAAAGACAGCCTTTGTGACCTTCGTGAAAACACGGGGCAACAGGGACAGTCCGAAAGGGAGGAACTTGTACTGATATGTCTGCCCCTCAGACGCGAAGGGTATGAATGGTCTGTGTCGAGGGAGAATCGAGACATGAAAGTACGCATCCTTCAGGTCGATCACTGCAAAGCAATATTGGGGGAGAATGCACTCAAAAATGCGTTTTTGTGTTAACATCTTGACCGAAAGCGTGTAAAGGGTAGTGACCCATTGCCTTTCTTGGGTACAATAAAGTAAGGGCTGTAAAACCCTAACTTTATATCGGCTGGAGGGATCGGCTCTGTCGCATCATTCGGCAGTAGGACTGCGATCTCTGCAAGCAGGACAAGAGCATCTTTGTCCGCCACTGAGATAAACTACACTGAACCTGGGGGGATGCCGGGCGAACTGAATCGCATGATCATCCGAGTGAGCCAGCGAGACAGGCTGGGAAGCGCTAGTTAGCGCAAGCAGGACAAGGCAGAGGGCTGTGGAAACGAGCTTGGCAGGGCGGCGCAATTGTTATTGAGCATCACCTGCGTGCCCCGCTCCAGGCCTTCTGGCCTTGAGTCTCACGGAAGGAGATCCAGATGAATAAAAGAAGGAGTGATGACAGTGCAAGAGGAGAGAAGACCAGGCCTGGGACTTTACCTTATGTTTTGTTTATGTGTGTGCGGCAGTCTTCAGTGAGGGGCTGCCACTTTACTTGGTTTTGTGTTTGTTTATTTTATGATTAACGTGTTTAAACTTTCACCGGTTCCCACCTCCTTCCCTGATCAACTAACCTTGTTACAGTCAATCATTGACGTTATGTTGCATGTGACTGACTGATAGGGAACTGAGGCTGTCTCCATTTATTGATGCTTTTGATTATTAGCCATTTTATTGTTTCTTACTTTTTGGCAGGATTGATAATATTTTTGAAAGAAGGCACATTAAATAAGGAGATGATTGTGGACTACATAAAGTCAAGTCAAGTCAAATATATTTATATAGCGCTTTTCACAATACAGATTGTATCAAAGCTGCTTCACAGTATCAATCAAAATAACTTAACAATGTTTGGTTATTACTGGAAAAAAGACATCCAAGTTTGGTAGAGCTGATCAATGGTATGATTGGTTAATTAATTTGAATATCCCCAGCCAATGAAATCATTCATCATTCGTTCAAGTGAAGAGGCGTTGTTTGTCGCCACATCACAGATGAAGATGGAAAAGTCTTCATATATTGGATCCTTTAATTTCATTGTGATTTCTCTGTACATTTTACCACTTCCGTGTTTGGAAGTATAACAGGACTACTGTTCATCCTCAGGAACTGAAAACCATCTCATAGTCTCTCATTACCTAAAGTTTGTAAGTCGGTTCTCTCACTACAGCACAGAAATGATACCTGAAGGCCATAACCTGGATTCCTATATGTCTCTTCTAGATCTGAAGACTTTTAGAACTGGCAGCAGAGCAAGCAATGAGACTGTCAAAAAGTCTGTAAATTCTGAGCTTTATGCAAATTGGAGAAAAAAGCCAACCAATTGCTGTGTTCAACCATAAGTGTTTCTGAATTGAACAGTTGCTGATTCAGCACTTTTTAGGAATCAGTGCATACATTATATAGCCATACTTGCTGTATTTCAAATGCAGTTTGGATGCTTATAGTTAGATTTTGTTTGGGTTATCAAAATGCAATCATATTTAAAAAATTAGGTATTTTAAAAATGGCCATTCAGAATTCAAATAAGCATTATATGATGTATTGAAAGTAATTATAGAGAGAACAGAAAAAGAAAACAATCACGTAATATAAAAAATACCATAATACTAAAAGCGCATAACAAATTAAACAAATTAAAAAGAAAACAGAAAATATATATAAAAAAATAATAATAAATATCAAAAACAACGATGATATAGTATATAATAAATATAAATAAATGAATAAATAAAATAAAGTAGTTGGCGGTAGTCGTCACCTTTATTTATATAGCGCTTTTTACAATACAGATTGTTTCAAAGCAGCTTTACAGAGATAAACAGGAAAATAATTAATATTGTTAAATATAAAATTAAATGTCCCCAACTAAGCAAGCCAAAAGCCAATGGCGAAAAAGGCGACAGTGGCAAGGAACCAAAACTCCATCAGGTGACAGAATGGAGAAAAAAACGGTATAGTAGTAGTAGTAGTAGTTTCCTTGGCGAAAGCACTTCTGCCACAATATACTGTTAATCCTACAACAGTGAAGCGTGCTTTCTTTTCTTTACCAGGGATGGGATCTTGGATGGGAGCAGGCGGCTGTTGGTGTATCAGTAATCAGCTGGCTTTATCTGGACTTGTCACGCACTCAAACCCCAAATCAGAACAGGATGTGCTGGGAAAGCAAGATAAAGCACCTCATAGGGAAGGGTATATCCTACACACTTTCCTTCTATTTGAAATTCCCAATTGAGTGGCTGCGTGCAGATATGATGTGTGTAATAAAGTTAGAATGGTTATTTTTTACTAGTCACTATTTTCCTAGGGTAGTAGGGATCACTAGTTTTATACAACATTATATGAGCCAGTTTTGTTTTACATACTCAAAAAAATGTTTTTCAGCATTTATAAAGCATTTACTATCATACAATTATGAGTAATGATATTTTGATTTACACATTTATTTACACATTCATTTATATATATATATATATATATATATATATATATATATATATATATATATATATGCACTACATTTAATCACAAAACTGTAAACTGTATGTAGTTTAGAATTTCAAGTGACAGAGCTTAAATGAAGTAGAAAAATATAATATTTCATGTTGGTATCACATGGCCTGGGAACTAAATATTAGCAGTTCAGTAATAAACTTACATATTAATGTTTTGCAAAAAATATATATAGTAGATCTAACACAGTTCAACAGTCTATTAACATCAAATGCTATTACAGTACAAAAAGATATTATCACAAATCAAACATCGCTATTACAATTAAAAAAATACATTGCAGCACTGCAGTTAGAAGCGAGAAAAAATTAGTCACAACCCATACTATACAGTTAGATAACAAACCCTGAAATTTCCCTTCAGGATTTCCCTAACTAGAAGGGACCCAAGGGATACAAAATGTGGGTCCCACTTTATATTAAGTGGCTTTAAGTACTATGTACTTACATCGAAAAATAAGTACAATGTACTTATTGTGTTCAGGTTGAATTTGTAAAACACTTTTGCTGCTATTGACGTGTGATACGGGTAAGGTTAGGGTCAGGTGTGGTGGTATGGGTAGGTGTAAGGGTAGGTTAAGATGTAAGGGAAGGGTCAACAGTGTAATTACAAATGTAATTACATAAATTAATTACAGTTGTAATTACATGCAGGTATTTTCAAAATAAAAGTACAATGTAAAAACATGTATGTACACAATAAGTCCATTGTATCAAATTATTAATTTCAATGTAATCACATAGTACTTAAAGCCACTTAATATAAAGTGGGACCAAAATGGGTATCACATTCAACTTATTATAGACATAGATGTCCCGAATAGTTTAATAGAAGACTTCCTGTGACCCACTGCAAGATTCTCCAGACTGGGAAGGAGGCTGCGGGGAACACAATGGATGTGGACTGCGTTAAACCCACCTATGTTTGTTTGGTAATTATAGATTAATGGTAAGAAGTCAGTAATAACAAGGCATGGACCTCAACAATACTGTAGTGAGAATAGAATCCTTGGAAATAGTATCAAGGTTTACAGGGATTAAGAGGAACAATAAAGTGCTGTAAGAGTGTACTGTACAAATGTCTTATATAGTGACGTTTACAATGCAGCACAGGGCTAGTTTGAGCTAAAGGACCCTAAGCAACAACTAAACAAGGAAAAAGTACTTTAAGCTCAATGCAGTCATGTAAAATATTAACAGAACACTGTTAAAGTCAACATAATAAAAGCAATTGTATGTCTGCATGCTATATACCGACTAGGAGAACTAGAATTAGTAACATACAAAATCTCTCGACTAAATAATGCTATGCATGTAAATGTCTCAAAACTCTTAGAAATCAAACATGGAAGCTTTCATTTTTATGAATAAAGTAAGCCATGTAATGTTCTGTTGTGTAGCTTTTGCTTTGCTGCTCTTGCAGAGTATACCATCAGTGCATTGTGTAGTTACAGTAATGCACGGGTGAGTTTTTATACCTGTAGCTCGTTCTGAGCAGGAACATTTTTGCCTGAGTATATGACGTCTATAAATAAATTGATATGTTTTTCACATATGCAGATATAAGATATCCAATATTCTTATACAACCTTCATTTGCCAGAGTATTTAAGTTGTGTGCTTTGATTTCACTTCAAACTTGAGGTCTTTATCTCGGTTCTGTAGGAGTCTGAGACATTTCTACCAAGCCGTCCAGGAGTTCTGCGCTATCACGGAGTGTGACAGACACTTTAAAGGCTTTGGGTTTAATCGTGAGCCCATACTCAAAGTCCATGCTGGGAATACTTTCTGCTGTAAAGCTACATTGATGTAGCAGCAAGGAAGTGAAGAGGAAGAGCTGTATCTTGGACAGGTCTTCTCCAATGCATCTGCGCTTCCCCACAGAGAAGATCAGCACATTGGTGGTTAAGTCTTTGTTGAGCGCTCCATCCTCGTCCAAGAAGCGCTGTGGGTTGAATACCTCTGGTTGATCCCATTTGGTCGGGTCATGGTTCAAAGACCATTGGTTGATGAAAATGATGGTGTCTTTGGGGATGCCATAACCATTGATGGACGTGTCCGTGGTTGTGCTGTGGGGGATCGTTACGGGGATGAACGAGGTGAATCGCATGACTTCGTAAATGAAGGCTGTGAAGTAGGGAAGATGAGGCTGGTCTGCAATGGTTGGAAGGCGACTGCGATCCACCACTCTGTCTACATCCTCCTGAAGACGTTTCTGGACTTCTGGATACCTGTAATATAAGTAAAGACCTCTTTCAGTAGTTTCAACTTTCTACTGCTTGAGTTCACCCAGTCACCAAGAATATATCATGGACATTGAATGTCAATATTGAAAACACTTGTATTGCGAAGCAAAATAGCTCTTTCATTGAGGATGTGAATGTAATTTGTATCCCTTATCTGTTTATATATAAAATAAGCCTAAAATAAGTCTCATCTGTACTAGTATCCTGCATGAATCAATCATTGTGTTGAGTTTCACATAGTGGCCTACATGTTTAAAAGTGTTAGTGGGTCAGATTTCATTTTGTGTTTCTGTAACCTGCCCTCATTATTTGCTGCCAGTACCTGCACGGAAGAGTTACATAACACACAAAAGCTGGTGGGTGTTATTGAGATCCGTCTGTCTTGTGGACTCTTGTAAATCTGTAAGTTGTCGCACTGCATAGCTATAGTTCGCCCAAAAATTAGTTTCTTTCTACTGTTGAACACAAAAGAAGATATTTTAAAGAATGTTGGTAACCAAAGAGTTGATGGTAGACATTGACTTCCATAGTAGGGAAAAAAACATACTATGGAAGTCAATGGCTACTGTCGTCAACTGTCTGGTTACCAACATTCTTCAGAAATATCTCCATTTGTGTTCAACAGAAGAAAGAAACTCATAAAGGTTTGGAACAACATGAGGGTGTGTAAATGATGGCACATTTATAATTTTTGGGTGAACTATCCTTTTAAAGTACTGCATAGTTCAGCTAAATAAATAAATAGCCTAACAATGCTGTTATAATGTACTCACTTTAATGTATTACTTCTAACGTTGAAGGCATTAAATGGTCTTGCACCTCCATATCTGTCTGATCTACTTTACTCTTACCACCCTGCCCGGTCCCTTAGATCAACTGAACTTGGTTTATTGTCCATCCCTCGTTTTCGTTTGTCTAGTGTAGGTGGAAGGTCAAGCCACCTTGAGCTACAGAAAGGCGCTTTATAAATAAAACTACTTCTTCTTCTTCTTCTTCTTCTTCTTCTTCTACTACTACTACTACTACTAATGTTAGTTTCAAACCCATATTTTTCTTTTTTTTCTGGGCAACATAAGGAGATGCATTGCAGCGGCTCTTTTTCATGCAATGAATGTGATTATTGATTGATAGTGTCAAGCAGAGTATATTGGATGAATCATGTTGCTTTTTTTCCTTTTTGGAGCTTCACAGTATAAATCATTGTCCACTGAGCAGATTGAAAGTCCAGCAATATTTCTTCTTTTGTATTCCCACAAAAGTAGTTTTATGTTATTTAAAAAATAATGTTATACTTATTTAATTATATAATGTGTTCATTTTATTCATTAAAAAAATATATATATACAAACTATTAAAAAATATATAGTAGCAATAAGAGTGTGCAATAGCAATATGTGACCTTTCCCTTTAAGATTTTACATTTATGGTAGACAAAAAAAAGGCATTTACCTGACTAGTAACAGAATGATCCACTGTAGAGCTGTAGATAGAGTGTCTTGACTGGCTCCAAAAATATCTGACATGGTCGATGGCACGAACTCCTTACCCAGAAAGACCCCCGGCCCCCCTGACAGCCCTTTATCCAGAGCTACGATGAACGCGTCAGTCATGTCACGGACGAGGCTCAATGAAATAGTCTTGCGGTGCTCCACCACTTTGGAATGAATAAACTCGTAAAACTCCGTGTTGAGTGCTTTAAACTGGCCAAAGAGAGTTTTGATTGGGTTTGGGAAGTACTGCAGCCAGGGCATCACATCCACGATGCTTCCAGCTCCGACTGTCTTGGTAAACTGATCATTTCTGCCAACCACCTGCTGGAACTCCGCATCATCAAACGAGTACCGGTTCCCGAAGCACACGGCGCTCATGGTGTTCGCCACCGACACCACCAAATACCGATGCGGTTCGAAGAATTGGTGCTCGTGAGTTTTAGTCAGAAACAAACGGATGAGCTCTCCGATCTCGCACACGATGTGCTTCTCAAACGTTAGTTTGGTGTGGATGTTGGCTGTGGAGAAATTTCTCACGGTGCTTTGGGCGATCTTCCGATGCAGTTTCCACCACTGGCTGTAGTTACCGAACGCCATACTTTTCCCACCGGACACGAACCGAAACGAAGCGAAGTCGGGTCTGCCGGCAAAATCGACGGCTTTTTTTATAAGCGCCTCTTTAATTGCGTCTCCGTTTAGAACCACCACGTCTCTGCTGCCAAGTTTGATCTGAAACACGTTGCCGTATTTCTGGGCCATCCGGGTGAAGAAAACGTGAGGACAGGTACCGAGCTGAGCGGCGTTACCGATGACCGGCCATGGGAACGGACCTGGTAACTGACACCGACCGGGTCGCCGCCAGAACATGAGCGTTAAACACACCAGCAGAGACAGCAAAGCACTCCGCGTCCAAAGCTGAATGAAATCACCCACAGCCGCTAGGAAATCCATTTTTGATATATTTACAAGCCTTTAAATCAATGCAGAATCAGTTTGAAGTGGTCAAACACAATTTACCTGTTGAGCATCAGATCACTGTTAAAGTTTCCAGCGCTTGCGGCGTGTCTGGGTGATTCATATGAAATTATTGAGTGGGATAAAGTTAGAAGTTTTGTGATGGTTGCTCTAAGATGAAATGAGTTTATCCAAGAATTGATCCACGACTAAATCACATCACTGAGAGTCTCCTCCTTTACACACACACACACACACACACACACACACACACACACACACACACACACACACACACACACACACACTCTCTCTCTCTCTCTCTCTCTCTCTCTCTCTCTCACACACACACACAAATCACTGAGAGTCTCCTCCTATACACACACACACTCTCTCTCTCTCTCTCTCTCTCTCTCTCTCTCTCTCTCTCTCTCTCTCTCTCTCTCTACCAATCTATCTATCTATTTATCTATTTATCTATCTCGCGTGAAAAAATGTCATTATGCTGTTTAAAAAAGTAACAAAACCTGGTAATCGTAGTTTTAACTCACCCAAGAATTACTGAAATTACGAAATACCCTATTGCAAATAAAAAACGCGGGCCTACATATATTGGGCAAAATTGGAGGTGAAACTGTTTAACAAGGCAAAACGTGTAGCCTACTTCCAGAGTAAAATAAATTATATTTTATCGTCTTAAGTTATCCACTGAAATGGGTTAATATTTTTGCTTAGCCTAATTCAAAGCATTTATATGTTTTGAACATTGTAATGGGGATGCTTTAGTTTTCTCGTTTTTGCAACTTCAGTACCGTGCAAGTCAGATCAGATCGTATAAAGAATGATGGTGTGTGCTGAAACTGTGGATCAGAACTAATGTTTGACAGGACAATATAGAGAGTACTTCCTTCATCACTGTGGAAAATACAATAGAAAAGATAGCAAGTGATGGAAAATTATGCAATGCTGGAGATTTTTGATAGTATTTTCCTCTTTCTCTGTTTCCACCTGTTGCCACTAGGAGGACCAATTCCCAACCAGCGCCAAATTATATGACACTCAAATTAAGTAATGAAAGGAAAATAAAGCATTTATTTGTTTGTAATTCTACAACTTTTGTCGTCCGTATTTTGTATTTAAAGTCTTGGGATGCAACATTATAGGCCTACTTCAACAAATGTAAGGCTATACCTGTAACTTCATATTTTATTATAAATGTAATTAATTAATATTTATAGTTAAAAAATATGTTGTTGTTTTTTTTGTCCAAATAAATCACATATTTTTCCTACAGGAGGACAAACTCCATTTCACAATGTTTGATATGAAAATATGATTATCACGATCCACTCTGTTTTCACAAAGCAGATGCACAATTTCAAAGTATGCTTAAACAGCTCGATTAATGTGTTCCGAGTGAATCATCTTTGAAAATCGATTCATAATTGCTTTTTTTTTTTACTCAGTTGCATCAGACTATTTTGAGGTTATTTGCATAAAACGTAGGCTATATACAAATAAATATGCATATTATTATAAAATATTATTCTATACATTATATACATTATAATAACATTATTATTATAAAAGAGACACATTTCATATAAAGATATATGTATACAAACGAAATACTTATCTAAACGAATTAGTCTAGGACATCTCGAGAGTTCAGTACCACGGACAGCGCGCGTGCAGCGCGGACTGATCACGCCATGACACGTCAAATCACTTAACAGGTTTTATTGATCCCCAGAAGAACACTAACTCTTTACAGCAATCAGGACTTGACAACTTCAAATGAGCTATTATAAATAATAAAATAATATAAAATAGTATAGGCCTACATGTGCATCAATAAGTGGATATGTGCACAACCCACCTTATTACATTCCATTATTTTCCACATTTTAAAACTGTATATTATACGAAAATATTGTAAGGTTGAATTATTATTCTATTTTGTTATTAAAATATTGTGTTAATATCTGTCAATGCGGCAGTGACATCATTGACGTTTTGTATGGTTATTTTTATTTGACGTTTTAACAGATAATGATGTAGGCCAGTGTTATTTATTTAATTCTTAATTTTAAACCATTAAAAAGAAAAGACGAAAAAATCGAAAACCATCCCTGACAGGCAGTAGTCTATCCATTATCTTTTTTATGTGTCAGAGCAGAAGAGAGGCTTTCGGGACCGCGCGTAAACGTCACATCTTTTTGATTTTCCCGGTGAAAACGACCCGAGTCCTTCACGATCAGTCAATCGGCTTTCATAGAAAAACCTAGGGAGTCGAGGAAAGTTACTTTTTTAAGTTCCGTTAGGTGTGTTCACACATTGGCAATAAAAAAGCGATTAATACATGAACATTCTTACATATAGGCCCTTTCCGGTCTGTTAAAATTAGTTAATGCACTGTGAATTAACATCGATATCAACAATTTTATTAACTATTAGAAAGGTTAATAAATGCTGTAAGAATTGCTCATGACGCGGACACACACACACACACACACACACACACACACACACACACACACACACACACACACACACACACACACACACAAACACACACACACACACACACACACACACACACACACACACACACACACACACACACACACACTGATTCATTAATTTATTAATCAAAATCATCATTAATTGAATTCATATTCATTCAAAATATACTTTTAACCTTTTTTCTTTTATTACAAATAAATCTGGGGAACTATATTTTTGCTAAATATAGCTACACTTATAGTTTTTGATCGCATGATGTATTGTAGGCTATCTATTTGGAACAACATAATTCCAGGTAGAGATTAATTTTATTTTATCCATTAGATTCGGTGCTTCTGTTTCTTTTAGTTATAGTCTCTACACAGTTTACTTTTTTGGGAAAATTTGCAAATGTTGACTTATGGTCCCTCCGAACAAACTCTGGACACCCAGGCCTCTTTACTGTATCAAAGAACAATGCAGGCCATGCTGAGACAGGCCCTGACAGACACAAGCAACACTTTGCAGCGCTCCAGGTGTTTCCAGGTAATTGTAAAGCTGTTTGTTGTCATTTTTTAATGTGCATGTTTTATATAGAGCTGGTGTCAGTTTGACAGACTACATCCTGTGGAACTCTAAACATACAGGTTCTAGATCCTTAAAGGATTCTGTCAGGCGCTTCATATATAGAACCTTTTAGGGGTCCTAATAATGAGATTATTTTATGGATTTAGTTTTAATTACCAAATTCATTTTGTTTTAATTATTATTTTTTTTCATTTTAATTTAATTTTATGAATTAAAGAGCTTTAAACATATCACTAGAAAAGATTACATAAACAACCCATTAAACTTGAATGTATTATGCAAAAATTTAAGACCTTTCTCCTCATATGCAACCTTATTGGCATAAAGGTTCTTTAAAACTCAGTCAAGAACCCTAGGGTTCTATATAGACCCTTCAATAATAATAACAACAACAATAATAAATTATTTAAAATAATTAACAATATGGCCAAAATATAACGATTTAAATCTGGTAAGATTAAAAAATCTTAAATGATTTAATAACTTGAAAAAATGATGGTGCATGGGTCAATTATGATACAAATATTTGGTAACACTTTACGATAATGTTTTGTTTGTTAAAGGGGTGGTTCAGGATTTTGGACATCGGACCTCATTTCCAAGTTAGCCTGGGTGTTATTTATCAGTGGATAAAATTTTCATCCAGTCCTTCCAGTTGCATAGTTCGCCGGTGCTAGGCTAGCGCGAGTCAACGGTATCTGCTAGCCTGCCATTAAAAACAGTTTTACCCACTCCACAGTACACCAAAAGCAAATAAATTATAACGCCAGACTATCGATGTAAATGTCTGTTGAGAGAATAATGTTAGAAATCAAACTACTTTTGCATCTCAATGATCGCATTACATTTACAGGGACTAGTTTCTCAGCAGTGGCGGAATTTTACTTTGCTCCGGTTAGTACTGCGCCGAAAAGAAAACACGGAACAGAGGCGCACTACAGTCGGGACGTCTAGCTAGCTAGTAGTAGTCTTGAACAACGATATTGAAACATTCGATTTTAAACGAAGGAATTGGCAACATGGTGATATACTCTGCTTCTGTAGTGATGAGTGTCAGGGGCAGGTAAATAAACTTGCGTGATTGTCATGTGGACGGCTCTCTCGGTTGCCTAGGTAACTTAATATCACTCTGCCGCTGTAGACTGTGCTAATAAATACAGGGAACAAAGTATAACTATTGCAATGCGATGAAAGGGTAGTTTGATTTCTAACATTATTCTCTCAACAGACATTTACAACGATGGTCTGGTGGGTTTTTTTTTTTTTTTTTTTTTTTTTGCTTTTGTTGTACTGTGGAGTGGGTAAAACTGTTTTTAATGGCAGGCTAGCAGATACCGTTGACTTGCGCTAGCCTAGGACCGGCGAACTATGCAACTGGAAGGACTGGATGAAAATTTTTGAAAACTGTCTCCACTTATAAATAACACCCAGGCTAACTTGGAAATGAGGTCCAATGTCCAAAATCCTGAACCACCCCTTTAACATCACTTAACTGCATTAACTACATTAGTTAAAATTAATTAAGAATGAAAAGTGCTTCTACAGAATTCATTAATCTTTGTTAATGTTAATCTCAACATTTACTAATTCATTTTTAAAGGGGCTATATGTACGTAGAATTCAGAAACCATTGTTATTAGTGACACAAGTGGCCGTTAAGTGAACTGCAGCCAACGTACAAGAGACTAAACGTGATTCAATGATCCGATAAACTCATGACAAATTTATTTCCGTTCTTCGCTTAAAAGGTAAAAAGAAGTTGGAAATACTTTTGCAGGGATATACTGCTGACGAACATCCCGACCTCATCCACGCTGCCAAGAGCGACGTTTAGGTGAATAAAATGTGCTGTGCGCTTCCCTCTCAAAAACTAAATAAACACACAACAAAAATGACAGCAGTGAGGAAGCAGCAGTTAAGAAAGCATTCTGATCATAGCTATGTGGATATGTTTGCACAAGTTCTGCAATTCACAGGAATCATGTCTTGTCTGTGGACTCGGAGGTAATTAAAATTGCACGTAGCCTATGTTTGATTAAAAAGTACGGCAATTCGGACGGATTTTACAAGGTGGCTAATTCGTACGAATTCATACGACCTCACTTCTTACGAATTCGTACAATTTTTGCTAAATCCTACATATTTTACGAGGGTTGCCCAATTCATATGAATTCGTACGAATGACGTACACCTGACCCCGCCCCTAAACCTACCCAGGTCATATGAATTCCTATGAATAAAGCCAAAGTCATTCATTTCCAATGGAGAGTAGTAGTGGAGACCCGTCGGCCTTAGACAATTATCGGCCAATCTCCAGACTATCTGTCTTGGCTATCTATTTGAGTCTCTTATAAATGAGCAACTAAAACATTTTTCAGCTGAAAACTGTATTTTAAGTTCCACTCAGTCTGCTTTCTGGCAAGGACACAGTGCAATTACGGCTGTAACCTATGTTACAAATTATATTGTTAATGCTTTAGATAATAAAAAGTCTTGTGCTGCTCTATTTATTGATTTAGCTAAAGCATTTGATACCGT
Organism: Gila orcuttii; assembly: GCA_026230005.1. NCBI lineage: Eukaryota > Metazoa > Chordata > Actinopteri > Cypriniformes > Leuciscidae > Gila > Gila orcuttii. The sequence goes on along the minus strand of JAPDVR010000019.1, from coordinate 29,268,659 downwards.
TGACCATCATCTTCTGCAAAGATTGCAAAACATAGGTTTTAGTAGCACTGTGCTGAATTGGTTTTCTAATTACCTGAGTGGTAGATTTCAGTGTGTGGCATTAGATAACTGTACCTCATCCTTGCTAAAAGTAAAAATGGGTGTTCCCCAAGGATCAGTTTTGGGTCCTATTTTATTTTCTATTTATATAAATAATTTAGGTGCGGATCTGAATCAAACAAAGGCTCATTTGTATGCAGATGATACTATTTTGTACACCTCTGCTATGTCATTGAAGGAAGCATTTCATCATTTACAGTCTGCCTTTAGTCAACTACAAAAATCTCTGGTAGGATTAAAGTTGGTATTAAATGCTAAAAAAAAAATGTTTTAAATTAATGATTTTTACATGTTCGCATTCTCTTATGGATTTCACTATTTCAACACAAAGTGGTACTCCAATAGAGAGAGTGACTTCCTACAAATACCTAGGTATTTGGTTGGATGATACATTGTCTTTTGGGATAGATATTGAGAGCCTTTTAATACAAACTCAGACCCAAGTTAGGTTTTTATTTTAAATTAAAGAAGTGCTTTCCTTATTCAGCAAGGAAAAGGTTGGTGCAGAGCACATTCTTATCAGTTTTGGATTATGGTCACCTAATTTATATGCACTCTACTTCATTTTGATTTAAAAAACTAGATTGTAGCAATGTTCAGGGAAGAAGGAGGCGGGAATCGGCGAACATTCAAACATACTTAATTTAAAATAAAACAAACAAACCAAAATACCGCCAGCAGCCCCTCGCGGACGACTGCTGGCTACCGAAAAGAAACATAACTGCCAGCAGCCCTCTCGCGGACGACTGCTGGCTAAAATCAAATACAAATACAAAAACCAAACACAACTAAAATACAGGCCTGTTCCTCTCTCCATCATCACCGTCGTCGCTCCCCCTTTATGCTTCCGCTCCTCCGTGAGAGATGCGAGACCGGTGTGCTTCAGAGGTGCTGCTCATTAGCAATATCGCACCACCGGCCTCGCGCCGTTCTCTCGCCGTTCTCGTCCTGTTCGCCACATACCCCCATCGCCCCTCACAGGCCGGGGGGTACCCACGAGCCTGTGCCTACTCCCCCCCCCCCGGTGGCGGCGATCCCGGGGGGTATGGACCGACAAGCCGAGGGAAACGGAGACGGAAGCATGAGGAGCGACAGATCGAGAAAGGGGAGAGAGGAAAAAAAAAAAAAAACCTTGGTCCGGTTCCCACAACGCGCTGCCATCTGGTCCTCCATCAGCTGGGCAATCTCCTCCGCGGTGCCTGGCGGGGACGCTGGGTAGCCCTCGGTGGACGGCTCGACGCTCCTCCGCCGCCCGGTGGACGGCGACGGCTCCTTGGGCTCTAGGGCAGACGGTAGGAGTCCCCCGCTCCCTGCTCCTCCCCTTTTCCTGGTGGACGGCAGCAGGCTCCGGCCCACGGCGAGCGGCGGCGACTCCCCCGCTCCCTCCCGGACGGCAGCCGCCCCTCCAACTCCCAGGCGGCCGGCAGCGAGCTCGACCGCCCCCTGGCAACTCACTCCAGCGCACCGCCTTGAGCGTCCATGGCCGCGAGTCCCCCGCTCCCTGCTCCTCCCCTACCCGGCGGATGGCAGCAGGCTCCGGCCCACGGCGAGCGGCGGCGACTCTCGCGCACCATGCTCGATGGCACCGCGAATTCCCCACAGCGGCGAGGACTCTCTGACAGCGCGTTCCTCCCTCTTCCCGGGTTTCGGCACCAGTGTAGCAATGTTCAGGGAAGAAGGAGGCGGGAACCGGCGAACATTCAAACATACTTTATTTAAAATAAAACAAACAAACCAAAATACCGCCAGCAGCCCCTCGCGGACGACTGCTGGCTACCGAAAAGAAACATAACTGCCAGCAGCCCCTCGCGGACGACTGCTGGCTAAAATCAAATACAAATACAAAAACCAAACACAACTAAAATACAGGCCTGTTCCTCTATCCATCATCACCGTCGTCGCTCCCCCTTTATGATTCCGCTCCTCCGTGAGAGATGCGAGACCGGTGTGCTTCACAGGTGCTGCTCATTAGCAATATCGCACCACCGGCCTCGCGCCGTTCTTTCACGTCCCTCGGCCGTCCTGTTCGCCACATAGATGTACTGTACCACTCAGCCTTGCGTTTCATTACAGGTGCAGCAGCTAGGACTCACCACTGCATTCTGTATGAAACTACAATGGTCCTCCCTCTCCCTCAGAAGGAAATTCCATTTATTGATTTTCATTGCTAAAGCACTAATGGGTAAATTACCCCTCTACATTTCAAATTTGCTTACTTACAATAATAGTGTTTATAGGACAAGGTTGTCAAAAAAATACTATTAATTATTCCATCAACAAGAACAGAACTAGGTAAAAAAGCTTTCTCATCATATGCAAGGTTTGGAATGAACTCCAAAACACTTTAAATATAGAATCACTTCCACCTATTAATACTTTTAAAAACCCTTTAAAGTCAACTCTGACTGAACAGTGTAATTGTTTTTAGCTAGGTGCCTTTTAAGTTGCATGTCTATGTTTGCTTACGTTAAGTATAATGTCTTGTTTGTGTTTTAATATGTATAATGTATAGAGATTTGTGGTGTAGTATACAACCTTTGTCCAGTCTTTTATGTATTTTTTTTTTTTTTACTTTTGGCTGCCAGTCTTGGCCAGGACTCCCTGGGAGAAGAGTTACTGTAACTCAATGGGACTTTTCCTGGTTAAATAAAGTTAAATAAAAATAAAAAAGTAGCGTACACCACCGACAAGGTGGTCTACGTTGCCGCCATGTGTCGCAACTCGCCTGCCATCTCCCCCTATGGAGTCAGAAGCATCTGAGGTCGCTTTGAGCCATTAATTTCCTGGGAGACCTGTGCCATGCAGCCGACGAGCTCTCACGGTTCCCATTGCCGCCTGTTTTACTCCCTGACCGAGAGGACCCCTCGGCACGGATGCACTGGCGCACAGCTAGCTGCAGGGCCTCCGCAAGTATGGGTTTCCCCCAGTGAGGCTTCTTGCACAGACACTGTGCAAGATCAGGGAGGATGAGGAGCAGGTCCTTTTGGTTTGGTCGCACCTCTTTGGCCCACCCGCAAGTATGGGTTTCCCCCAGTGAGGCTTCTTACACAGACACTGTGCAAGATCAGGGAGGATGAGGAGCAGGTCCTTTTGGTTTGGTCGCACCTCTTTGGCCCACCCGGACTTGGTTCTCCGAACTGGTGCTCCTCGCGACAGCCCCTCCCTGGCCAATTCCTCTGAGGAAGGACCTCCTTTCTCAGAGACGGGGCACCCTCTGGCACCCACGTCCCGATCTATGGAACCTGCATGTATGGCTCCTGGACGGGATGCGGCAGGTTTGAGAACCCTACCATCTCCACCACGCCTATGCTCTGAAGTGGAACCTCTTCGTCACCTGGTGCTCTTCTCGCCGAGAAGACCCCAGAGAATGCCTGATCAGTGTCGTGCTTTTCTTCCTGCAAGATGGGTTGGAGCGAATGCTGTCTCCCTCCACCCTCAAATTGTATGTTACCGCTATCGCCGCACATCACAATGCAGTTGAAGGTAAGTCTTTGGGGAAGCATGACCTGGTCATCAGGTTCCTGAGAGGAGCGAGGAGACTAAATCTTCCTCGCTCTCCTCTTGTACCCTCTTGGGACCTCGCAGTGGTATTATCTGCCCTGCAGAGAGCTCCCCTTGAGCCATTGTGATCAGTGGAGCTTAAGCTCCTGTCTATGAAGACAGCGCTCCTGGTTGCTTTGGCCTCCATCAAGAGGGTAGGGGACCTGCAGGCATTTTCGATTGAGGAAGCGTGCCTGGAATTCGGGCCGGCTAACTCTCACGTGATCCTGAGACTCCGGCCTGGAGACGAGCCCAAGGTTCCCACCACTCCTTTTAGGGATCAGGTGGTGATCCCCCAAACGCTGCCCTCGGAGGAGGCAGACCCAGCCTTGACACTGCTCTGTCCAGTACGCCCCCTCCATGCTTACGTAGATAGAACGCAGTGTTTAAGGACCTCTGACCAGCTCTTTGTCTGTTATGGTGGGAAGCTGAAGGGAAAGGCTCTCTCCAAGCAAAGGTTGTCTCATTGGATAATGGATGCCATTGCTTTGGCATACCAGCAGCAAGGCCGACCATGTCCCCTTGGTGTGAAGGCACACTCCACCCAGAGTGTAGCTTCCTCTTGAGCTCTAGCACATGGCGCTTCGCTGACAGACATCTGCAGAGCTGCAGGCTGGGCGACACCCAACGAATGAGATTCTACAATCTCCAAGTGGAGCCAGTGTCCTCTCATGTACTCGCCCCCAGTGGCCGGTAATAGGACCCGCTCAGTGTCATCAGTTTCTCGCCATTCCACTCCTCGGACTGGATACGTACATATTCTCCTCAGGTGAGTTTCTCCGAGAAGCCCAGAATTCCTCTAGCACTGTTGACGTCAACGCCAGAGTTATGCCTCGGCAGCTTTCGTATTGGCAAGGTGCCTCTATGTGCATGGTTCCCCGTTGGGCGACACCCACGTGTGCTGGCTGTCTGCCTGCTGCTGCTGCTGTTGAGTTGGTTTACGTCTGTAAGCTTCGTATATCTTTCTGTTTTGAAACATTATTTACTATAATTTCCTGTTGTTTATACTGCTAAATATAACTTACTCAACATCACATATTAACCTTGCATCGCTTACATTAGTACATTGCATTAGTAAATCGCTAGCCTGTTAGCGTTCCATCAGTGTGCTCTTTATTTATTTATTTTGCTCGCGTACTCGCGCCTTTTACAAATCCATCAAACAACTGTGGTGAGTATCAGTCAGTCAAACAAACACGGTGAGTCATGTCATCTTCTCCTCTTATTGTGACTTGCACTTCATGTAACATGTACAGCATAGCCTTCTCTGTCAGCGCAGGATTTACATGTGATAAATGCAGGGAGATAGTCAGGCTGCCGGAGAAGATTTCAGAAAAAGAGACATGCATCCAAACTTTATTTGATGTTAATTGTAAGAGTGCAAGGGCTTTAGATACTACTTCGGATGCGATTAGCTTAGATCCGAATACATTGTTCGGTTCCGGCTGTAGTAGAGCCCTTGCAGCAGGGCAATTGGGTGACGGTAAGACGCTGTAGTCGCGGGACAAAACACTGCACTTCCGTTCCGATTACAACATCAAATAGATTCTCCCCACTCAGTGAAACACCCACTGAGAATCCTGTTGAATGTGCCCTAGTTCTTCTGTAGCGATGCGGTTGAAACATGGGAGGAAGCAGGATCCACGTGCAGTAGTAGTATTTATTTAAATAAACTCAAAACTTGACAAACTCAGACTAGGGAACAGGACTCGGGAACAGAACAACCAACATACAACATCAAGAACTCACAAGGACTGAACTAGACACAGGGCTTAAATACACAGGCAAACAAGCTAAACAAGATAACAAGGGGGCGTGGTTAATCAGAGACACTTGGGAAAACTAATAAACAAGAAAAACTATAAAGGACTACAAAACATGGCACAAAACAGGAAATAACAAAAGTTCCCACAAGACAAGGGGAACACAAGACAGGAATCATGACAGTTTGACAGAAACCTGGCTAAAACCAAAAATTACATTACTTTAAATGAGTCCAACCCCCAAGATTACGGTTATGCTGGGTACACACCAAAAGATAATCGGGCTGATTTGGGGCAGATTTTCCCCCTTCCGACAATCCTAGCTATGTCCAGATTATCTTGATGGTTCTACAGATTATCTTATCAGATATTCCTGTGGTGTGAGGTGTGTTAAGAGTGTCCGAACCTGCTCGGAAGAACGTCAGAGCCGCCCCGATCGCGAATCAACATAAATATTCAACATGTTGAATATTTACGATCAGAAATCCTGATGTGTGGGGGGAACCCCGAGGACAAACGTGTGCACGCTCTGGAGATTATCACGTGAAACGAAACAATATCGAATCAGAAAGCGAGATGATGGAAGACGGAAGCATAACAAACGCAGTCATGGCGCAGCACAAAGTGAAATTGATGTGGACAGCAGAGATGGAGGATCAGCTAGTTGATTTGTGGCTCAGAAAATTTCATTAGCTCAGTATAAAAACCATTCCATATAAGGATAGGTGTACCAGTACACATGATGTGTGTGTGTGTGAGAGAGAAAAAGAGAGACACGGAAAATGAACCATATTATAGGCGTATTGAACATTTGTATAAACAAATAAATACTATAGTTAAAATTTTTTTTTAGCAAAACTATGGTTAATTTGTGGTTATCATGGTTTAACTACAATATCCATGTTTTATTTTTACTGTAGTAAAACCACGGTTAATTTTCGTAAGGGGAGAAAGACAGGGCCAGCGTGTGTGCATTACCACAACCTTTGTCTGAGAAGTTAACTAAATTCACTAAATTCCCGCCATCTCCACGACTTCACCCAAACCCTTTCCTTTTTCCCCCCATGAATTTTCTGTGAAAATAATTCCAAATTAATCATCGCAATTTCTTCCTGCATATCGTCCGCCATGGTTATTCTGAAGTCTCACGAGATTTCCTGTGTTCACAGTCGAGCTTCTGGTTGAAAATCAGTTAGTGTGTGGTGTACTGTCTTTGTCACATCATGGCACACCACACCATATAGGAGCAAAACGGTTAAATCTAGGATTTTTTGTCCTCATGTTTGTGGTCTATCACATTTTGAAAATCTTATAAGATGTAAAAAACTTTTGGTGTGTGCCCAGCATAAGAAACATGAACTTCGTATGAAAGGCAAAGGGGGAGGTGTTGCTGTAATTTATAGTAATATTTTCAGAATTACTAAGAAGTCTAGTTTCAAATATAATAGGGATGCACCGATACCACTTTTTTCAGAATCGATCCGATACCAAAAATTCTGAGTATCGGCCGATGCCGATCCGATACCAACACAGTTTTTTTTTTTAATCAAGTAGAATTTATATAACTCTCTGTGTGTTAAACTGATAATCACTCTTTTGTGTGTTAAACACAATCTACTTAATACAGACAACGTCATTATAAAGAAAAACAAATCCAAAAAATATATGATCATATTCAATGACAAAAATGCTATTATAAACTAGATTAGTGGATAATTCAGCAGAAAAATTTTGTATAGAAAAATCACTGAGTCCACAATAATTGTATAAAATCTGATCATTTAGTGAAAAAAACAAATAAGAGACAATAAGTGTAACACTAAATCTGGTAAAACGTTACACATTGCTCTTTGTATTGTTGTAAAATACATTCATGAAAAACAAGATAACAAAAAGATAAATTATTTTATATATATAGGCTACTATACAATTGAGACATGTTTTAAATGTATAGCACAACTGTTTAATGAGGCTGCAACATATGATAGATAGAACAGAACAAGAAAGACTATTAATAATCTTTCATTGCGTCACTATATTATGATATGAAAGGCTGCAATACAGTGCGGCACAAAGCGCTTATGCGCATCCCGAGCGCAGAATGATGCGCTTGAAGCAACATGGAGTCCCAGCGCGCAGAGTCCGCATTGAAAAGTTCAAAGCACAAATGAAAGACATATTGATGCGTAGTGTATTATACAGTATATCTATGCAATAGTTTATTGAGCCTTTTCTTTTAATAGTTTTAAATTTCAGTTACTGTGCACGTGAGCAATTATAGTGCTCTGACTCTACTAGTGTTGATCTAACAGACACCCGGTGGAAAGTAACATGATTAAGTTACAGCAATAAAGTCCAGCAAGATAAAGTTGTTTTATGCGAAACCACAGACTTTTATCTACAGATCAAATATAATAATAGTAACACTGAATAATCTTGGAGAGAGTTTCATCGAGTTGACTGTCGTAACTGAGCGCGACGCGCTGTTTAAATGCTGAATGAAGAATGATTGACAGGCTATGACAGCCGCAGCGGAGGGAAAAGTTTACGTGATCTTGAATTTAATGACTTAAATGTTAAATTTCTATCTCACATTATCTCATAGCAAAAATGGCCGTTTTCATGTGAGTGCCATATATTTTCCTGTATATGCAGATACATTTTATACACACTATGGAAACAATTGCACAAACTCTATGTTCTTCCTGCTCGCGTTATTTAACGAGTAGGGACACACACGAGCTTTGTGTGATGTGTTGGGAGTGGAGCATGCGGTATCATCCTTGGCTGATTGCCAACATTGTGAGAAACTTTCGCTTCGCTCCCGCCTGTCACTTTTCGAGGGAAGTGGCCAGGCTCGCGATTCTCAGGGTGCAGGACCCGCGTCTGCCGAGGCAACGCGGAGAATGCATTCCTGTGGATCGCAAATAGGATCTCTTTACGGGGTTGGACACGGGTCCGCGGATCTTATCTCCTCCCTTTCCACGAGGGATCCATGCTCTCTCTCCGGTCTCGGAAGCCCGCGCTATGGTCTCTTCCGCCCGGGGAGAGAGTTCAATGCTTCAGTGCTCTACCCCCGAGGAGGTAGATGTGCTGGGCATTGAAAGTAAACAAAGCACAATCATGGGGGAATAAATAAATATATATATATATATATATATATATATATATATATATATATATATATATATATATACACATGTAGAATAGTTTATATATATAAAATAAATGTATATATAAAATAAAGCTGGTGGAGGTGTTAACCAAGGCTGTAGATAAATTAAATATTTAATGGCCAGCAGAAATAAGGGGGAGCTCGTCCTAAAAATAAAGAACCAGTTTCCTTCCCTCTATTTTTTTTTTTTTTCACCTCCATCACGGGGCCTTCCATTTTTTCCCGATCTGCACAGCGAGCTGTCTAGATCATGGAAAAAGCCTTACTCTTCTTGTCTTTTAGCCCCCAAGTCCATGTATATTCAGATATTAGGGGGTTAAGAGAGTATGGCTATGGGGCAATACCCCAGGTAGAACAGACGCTTGCTAGCTATCTGTCTCCCGGTTTAGTATCATCCCTGAAGGCGTCGGCTTCTCTCACTAAACCATTAAAAAAATACATATATTTTTAATCTAGTGGGAAAAGCATTTACGGCAGTGGGTCTAGCAGGAGGCTGCTTGCACACTATAGTAGTGCTACAAGCATATCAGGCTGACCTGCTGGGGTATTTGGACAGAAGTGAGGGAGTTTGGCCCGGTGGGGTTTGAGAACTTCGTCGGGCCACAGATTTATCTCTCAGGGATAATAAGGAGACCGCCTGAACTTTTGGGCGGTCTATGGCAGCCCTTGTGGTCACTGTGAGACACCTCTGGCTCAATTTGATGGAAATCATGGAGAAAGATACAAGAGAATCTCTCTCTCGCTGTGTCCAACCCCCTGGGGCTGCTGGGCGTGAGCAGCTCCAGCCGTCTTGTTTCTCATACACAACACAGCAGCCAAAGCCTTCAAAGCAGAAGCTGGATCCGAGGATTGTTCTTCACGCTGAGAAGGCTTCGGCTCAAAAGAAAAGGTCTTGGCGCCACTGGCGTCAGACCGGTGAGGGCAGCCCCAACCGGGGTGGAACGGTGTACACCTCATTATACGGTGCCCTTTCCATCTCGGTGCCCTCAGGGGACCGTTCTGCCAACCCCGCCACCCTTGGTGCTTTAGGGTGCAGCAGTCTCCAGCGAGCTTCCGGCGCAGTGTCAACAGGACATTGCGTCGGACTCGCGCCCTCTGAGGGGGGTTCGAAAACAGTCAGTTCGGGTGGTTCCTGCCAGTATGCTTCAGGCCCCCTAATCTGACTGTCTCAATTACACCAGAGGCCAGCCTCAAGGGGCTGGTTCCCTTGGTAGATTTTCTGGCAGCGCGGAAGCTACTGCCGAATATATCTCTATGGGCCCTGCAGTTAGTAGTAAGAGGCAGATTTGGTTCTCGTCCTCCAGGTTACAACGGGGTGTTGCTCACGTTAGTGCATACCGAGCAGGTTCTGGTAATGGAGCAAGAGGTAAAGGCCCTGTTAGCAAACACATCTATAGAGCAGGTGTACTCACCCGACATTGCGTCGGTCTTTACAGTCGTTATCTCATTGTTCCAAAAAAGGATGGAGAACTGCATCACATACTAGATCTTCGTCTGTTGAAGTGTTCGGTGCTGGAACTCAAGTCCAAGATGCTGACACTCAAACAGATTGTGACTCAAATCAGATCCGAGGACTGGTTTGTCACGATAGATCTGAAAGACGCATACTTCCATATCTCCTTCCTCCCTCAGCACAGGAGGTTCCTGAGGGTTTCTTTCAGGGGCAAAGAACACCAGTATCAGGTACTTCCTTTCGGTCTAGCTCTATCACCCCGCACATTCACGAAGCGCGTAGATGCAGCTCTGGCCCCGCCAGGCTGCAGTGCATACGCATTCTGAATTGCATAGACGATTGGCTGATTCTAGCGGAATCAGAACAGTTAGCGGTTCGGCATCGAGATGTCGTCCTCGCTTATATGCGAAGGTTGGGGTTGAAGCTCAATGCCAAGAAGAGTGTGCTTCTCCAGTACAGAGGACCACTTTACTTGGAGTGGTCTGGGACTCAGTCACGATGCGAGCCGTTCTGTCGCCCGCTCGTGTAGCTGCTATCCATAATGCCACAAAAGAGCTAAAGCTAGGCCAGGCACACACTGTGAAACAGTTCGAGAGACTGTTAGGCCTCAGGGCAGCAGCGTCCATTGTGATACCCTTTGGCCTGCTGTACGTGAGACCTTTGCAGTGGTGGCTCAGGACCAGAGGGTTCTCCCCGAGGGGAAACCCATTCTGTATAATCAAGATCACGCGGCAGTATCCCCGCGCCTTGGTTATATGGACGAAACACTGGTTCTTGTCCCAGGTTCCGGTGTTGGGAGCTCTTTGCCATCGAGTTGCTATCTTGACAGATGCTTCCCTCACCAGCTGGGGGGCGGTATTGGAAGGCCGCTCAGCTCAGGGCTTGTGGAGGAGTCATCATCTCTCTTGGCACATGATTTGCCTAGAGATGATGGTCGTCGTCAATGCGTTGAGACATCTCCTCCCAGACCTGAGGGGCCATCATGTGTTGCTCTGGAACAGTGACTGTTAGGCCTCAGGGCAGCAGCGTCCAATGTGATTCCCTTTGACCTGCTGTACGTGAGACCTTTACAGTGGTGGCTCAGGACCAGAGGGTTCTCCCCGAGGGGAAACCCACTCCATACGATCAAGATCACGCGGCAGTATCGCCGCGCCTTGGTTATATGGAGGAAACTCTGGTTCTTATCTCTCAGACAACACGTTGGTGGCCTCTTATTTTGGTCCCTCAAGAAAATACGCTATCTGAGGGCAGTGTATATTCCAGGGGGCCAGAATATTGGAGCAGACACCCTGTCGAGGCAGGGGCTGAGGCCAGGGGACTCCACCCTGAGGTGGTGGAGCAAATATGGGAGTTTTACGGCCAGGCAGAAGTGGACCTGTTCACGTTTCAGCATACGACGCACTGTCCACTCTGGTTCTCTCTCACTCAACCAGTCCCCTCGGGGCTGGACGCTATGGTGCAGACGTAGCCGAGGCTACGTCTGTATGCATTTCCCCCTGTTGCTCTGCTCCCAGGAGTTCTGGAGTGAATCCGCCAGGATGGTATAAGCCTATTGCTAGTAGCACCACCCTGGCCAAGCGAATTTGGTTTGCGGACCTAATTCTTCTCCTCGACGGCCCTCCCTTGGAGATTCCGATCAGGAGACGCCTTCCGTCTCAGGCAGGGGATGCAATATTGCACCCCCGGCAGGGGATTTGGAAACTGTGGGTTTGGCCTCTGAGGGGGCCCAACTCATAGAGAGTGGTCTCTCAACCGAGGTTGTTGAGACCGTTCTAAGCTCCAGAGCTCCCACTACGAGGAAACTATATTCATTATTTCGAGAGTTTTTCACTTCTTGGTGTTACCAGTGTCAGTGGAATCCGGTTAACTGTTCAGTAAACACAGTATTTGAGTTTCTGCAAGAACGCTTTGTATCAGGTCTATGTCCTTCCACACTTAAGGTATACGTGGCGGACATTGCGGCTTTCCACGCCCTGGTGGGTGGTACATTTTTGGGTCGAGACCCCCTGATCACTCGTTTCCTTCGTGGCACTTTGAGGCTGAGGCCTGCAACTTGCACTGGGGTGCCGGCTTGGGATCTTGCAATAGTTCTAGAAGGCCTATCTGGGGCTCCCTTTGAGCCCTTAGATTTGGTCTCAGAGAAGTTCTTTCTTTTAAGACTATTTTCTGCTAGCTATTTCGTCCCTCTAAGAGTCGAGACCTTCAGGGCCTTTCGGTCCCCACCTGCCTTGAGTGCACCGCGGATGGCCAAGGCAATCTTACCCCAAACATGGATATGTTCCTAAGGTGCCTACCATTATTCCGAGGCCTATTGTGCTGCAGGTTTCTGTCCTCCCCCGTTTATCGGACCAGGAAAAGCTGAACCTTTTGTGCCCAGTGCGAGCACTGGACACTTATGTTCATCGGACTTCTCTGTTGAGAAATTCCAACCTATTGGGCAAATAGATAGTCAAGACTATTCTTCTTGCTTGTGAGTCCTCTGGCCAACCATTTGGTGGTCAGGGCTCATTCCACTAGGAGTATGGCTTCTAAGCTTTATTATCTGGAGTTCTCTCCAAGATGTTTGTGATGCGGCGGGCTGGTCCTCACCGCTCACATTCGTGAGGTTTTACAGCTTGGACCTGGATGCTGCCCCAGGTGCTTTTTACTTAGTTTGCCGACAGTTTTATCATCTGGCATTTTGTAAGTACGGCGTATTGGGTATTCTCGTTCCCAAAGCGTCATCGACGCATCGCGAGTTCCCTCGAAAGGGAACGTCTCAGGTTACGACTGTAACCCTAGTTCCCTGAGAAGGGAACGAGACGATGCGTCGCCCTGCCATACTTCCTGCATCCCTGCGATCGACTTTGTTTCGGCACTAGAAGCTAACGCGAGTAACGCACCGGATGTGCTTATATCCTTTCCTGGTCATGACGTCACCCGCCCGTGGCGTTCATTCATTCATTCCATTGGACTAGTTGACATACGTGCTTCAGAGGTAATCACGCGAAGGCATTCCCAAAGCGTCATCGACGCATCGTCTCGTTCCCTTCTCAGGGAACTAGGGTTACAGTCGTAACCTGAGACGTTTTTCGAGTCCTGCCCATTTCCACAGATGATTAAATTGCTTAATTTTCATTTCAGTGCTTCTAACTCAGTGGCTGTAAGTGGGTTAGGAAAAGGATTTCAAGTTATTTAAAAAAAATGGACAAAAAAGAGAATCACATACCCCACCTTTAACAATAACACAGAATAGTATACGCACAATATCGGATTTGGATCGGCCTCGTCTGACCGATAGTGGCAGAAGACCCACTTCTGCCACTAAAGATTGCTTTATAAATAATATTCCTGATCAGTTCCATCATCTCAGCATCCCAGATAGCTTAGAACTCGATATTGCAACAGAAACTGTTAACTCTCTTTTTCCAGCATTTTAGACACAGTTGCTCCTTTGCACTTAAAGAAGATGAAAGAAAATAGTCCAACGCCATGGTACAACGAGCACACTCAGGCCCTTAAGAGAGAAGCCAAAAAAATGGAGCGCAACTGGAAGAAAACAAAACTAGAGGTATTTCGCATTTCATGGAAAGAGAGCACAATTGCATACAGAGGGCCCTTAAAAACTGCTAGATCTGCTTATTTTTCAACCCAATTAGAAGAAAATAAAAATTTATTTGAAACAGTGGCTAAACTAACGAAAAATAAAGCTTCAAGCCCAGATGTTTCCAAGCAGCACCGGGGCCGGATATAGGCATGGGCAAGGAGGGGCAATGCCCCCCCAAATGCCGTGACTGCCCCCCCAAACGTGATGGCATGCAAAGATCCCAAATTTAAAAAATATTTCAAGAAAAATGGTCAGAGTGAGCGCTCTCTGCTCTCTATCCCTCATTCAAAGTAGCTACTGATTGGTAGATGCATAGGGAGGGCGTGGCCGCTTCACCGGCTTGTGGTGAACCTGCTGAGCTTCACGTCTCAGTCAGTCAGTCACTGCAGAGCGGAGCACGCAGACACACTGTCGTCAGCTGAGCTCAGCCCCTGTTTTGAGTTTCCTTCGCCGTCAGTCACTGAAATTATTTGGTTACTCTTTCTGTAAGCGTGTTCTCATTCCCTCCATATCTCTCTATCGCTTTCTCTTGTAATTTGCACCAAGTGACGAGTCGAGTATGCGCCGATTTCTGGTTGCTATAGCTAGCACTGGCAGCAGCAACGAGGCTGCTAGGGCATTAGCTGCAGCAGACACCTAATCCCCCGTCGTTCCCAGCCCATCCGTGGCTGTTGCGGATGAATACAACATAGGCTTAAACACTGAAGCACCGTCACATGATGATGAGAACGTAGAGTCTGTAGACCTCTCCACCATTTGCACATATCTACACGGGTATAAGAATGCCTTTCCTCAGCTCCATCGCATGTATGTGACCTCACTTGTGATTGGAATATCATCTGCATCATGCGAGAGCTCTTTCTACACTTTGTCTCGTGTTCTTACCCCCTTCCGCCGCACTATGCTACATGAGAGAAAAATAAATTTAGTTATTCTGGCTCACGAGAAGGCCATAACAACAGGTCTAGATATGGACGCATTTGTTAGGACTTTTGCACAGAAAAGCAGACGACTGATGCTATAATGACTGATATAAGCCATGCTGTGTACAGAGCTAAAGAAATGGAAAAAAAATATATAAAAAAATAAATAAAAAAGATTGAAATAAAAAACGAAAGGACAGACAAGACAGACAGGAAGACAAACAGACAGACAGATAATAAAAAAAAAGATAAATGCAGCCTCAACAGAGCACAAGCCAGTGTTCTATTTGTGCCGGTCCCAAGCCCGGGTAAATGCAGAGGGTAGTGTCGGGAAGGGCATCCAACATAAAACCTATAAGACAAATCAAATGGATCAAAGGAGCTGATAGATTAGAGCTGGGCGCAGAGCCGGATTATCCATAAGGGCACTTGGGCCAGTGACACCAACCATTCACAACCATTAGGGGGGCACCACATGACACGAGCTTTAAAAATATTTTTCGTAAATTGTTATATTATTAACTTGAAATTCTTGAAAGACCATGCATAACTCGTTTATGAACACTAATTTAAAAATAATAATAATAATAATATATATATATATATTATAAATAAATAAAGATTACATGACCAGTATCACTCCCCCCCTCCCCAATCTGTCAGAGTTGAGTTGGTCCACAACAAATACGCGCAAATGTGTCATTTTTATTAACGGCTACAGAAAATTAATCTAAATCCAAAATGGACAGACGTCAATTGAGTGGTTTTGCAAAAAAGAAAGTTAAAGAAAGACAAGGACGCTAGACGTTTAGCTACAATTCAAAATGTTCCAGGGATCGAAAGTTTTTTTTGTGAGAACATCACTATTTTTTTGTGAGAACATCACGGGAATTGCGATCAGCGCTGAGTCTGACGAAGCCGGAGCTAACTGTGGAGACGGTAACAAAGAAATGGATTTTGGGGATGTAGTTGACACCTTTGCTTGCGCAAAATCAAGGAAGAAGCAGTTCTGCTAAACTTCATACATGAAAACGTTTTACCAGATTTAGTGCTACACTTATTGTCTCTTATTTGTTCCCCACTAAATAATGTTATTTTTTCACAAAATGTTCAGATTTTGTACAGTTATTGTGCACTTGTGATTTTACTGCTGAGTTACTCACTAATCTAGTTTATAATATAAGTTTTGTCATAGATTATGATCATATATTTTTTTATTTGTTGTTTTTCTTTATAATGGAGTTGTCTGTATTAAGTAGATTGTGTTTAACACACAAAAGAGTGATTATCAGTTCAACACAGAGTTACAGAAATTCGACTTGATTTTTATTTTTTTTTAACTGCACTGGTAAAATAATTAGCTAACGCTACGGAGGCCATAATATTTTTGACTCATGGCTGAAGTTAAGTTTCTCCAGCTCTCCCCTGGTTGGCAAAAAATGCATCTCAAAATGCATCAGATTGATGCTTTAAAATATGGAATATTTAAAATTTTCTTACGGGGGAGATTTTCTTACCCCGGACCCCCCTAGAGGGGGTGATATTTCTTGAGGGAATATCCTTCTCACCTTTTTCACCCCTGACCCGTTTTCAAGCCTGTGAAGGTAAGAAACCTGATAGATTTATTATTATTTTTGGGCAAACGTGAATTGACGCTGTCAATGAATTGATGTACATTTGGATTTTAGACATTTGAATATAGTGCTCACTGCTCATATGCCTACATGTATGTAGTTGGACAAGTTAGTAAATTACATTTGAGAAATCACCTTAATTATGTCTGAAGGGGGGTTTTGGGGGGTGGGGCCTTTTGAGGTATAGTGCCCAGGGGCACCACACTGTCTTAATACGGCCCTGGCTGGGCGATATAGGATTTTTTCATTTCACAATATATTTTTTCATTTCTGGCCATATCGATATATATCACAATATAAATCGAATCACTATATTTGTCAAATTTAAATGTTCCGTTAAATGACTTGCCCCCCCTGATATTCTACCTGCACATCCTAGTGGGGCTGGCTGAATCCGGCCCTGAGCAGCACAGCAGTAATGACTTTATGATTTTTTTTTTACTTACAAGATTGATAATATCAGGGAGAAAATTATAACTATGCAACCGTCTACTACAGTCTATCAGACAGTGCATTGTAGTCTCCCTGACGAAAAATTTGATTCATTCATTGCTGCAGGAGAGGGTGAATTGTATAAACTAAATAATCTAAATCAACAACATGTATGTTAGACCCTATACAGACTAAACTACTGAAAGAGATGCTTCCGGAGGTCATAGATCCTCTTCTTAATATCATTAATTCATCTTTGTCATTAGGATACGTACCAAAAAATATTAAGCTGGCTATGATTAAACCCATTGTTAAAAAAACGCAACTTGATCCTACAGAATTAGTCAATTACAGGCCGATCTCGAATCTACCTTTTCTGTCAAAGATACTGGAAAAGGCAGTATCTTCACAACTATGTTCCTTTTTTAGAAAGAAATGGTATCTGCGATGATTTTCAATCAGGATTTAGACCGTATCATAGTACTGAGACAGCTCTCATTAGAGTCACAAATGATTTCTGTTATCATCCAATCGTGGTTGTATCTCTCTATTAGTGTTACTCGATCTTAGTGCTGCATTTGACACTATCGACCAGACCATTCTTTTAAATAGACTCGAAAATTATGTTGGAATTAGTGGAATTGCACTAGCATGGTTTAAATCATACTTTTCTGACCGTTATCAGTTTTTAGCAGTAAATGAAGAGATAACTTATCGGTCAAAAGTTCAGTATGGTGTACCACAAGGTTCAGTACTAGGACCGTTGCTGTTCACTCTGTACATGCTACCCTTAGGAGATATCATTAGGAAGCATGGCACCAGCTCTATATTTCTTCACGCGCTGACAAAACTTACCAATCCACAAAATTAACGGAATGTATAGAAACTAGTAATTTCCTACTACTTAATTCTGAAAAAACAGATATTCTAATTATTGGACAAAAAACTTCCTCACGTAATAACCTAGAATACTGTCTAACACTTGATGGCTGCTCTGTCAAGTCCTCGTCGTCGGTTAGGAACCTGGGTGTGCTCTTTAATACCAATCTATCATTTGAAAGTCACGTGTCTAGTATCTGTAAAACCACATTTTTTCATCTTAAAAATATATCTAAATTACGTCATATGCTCTCAATTAAAAATGCAGAACAATTAGTTCATGCGTTCATGACATCAAGGCTAGATTATTGTAATGCTCTTATGGGTGGTTGCCCTGCACGTTTAATTAATAAACTACAGCTGTTACAAAATGCAGCCGCTAGAGTTCTTACCAGAACCAGGAAGTATGACCATATTAGCCCGGTTCTGTCAACACTGCATTGGCTCCCTATTAAACATCGTATAAATTTAAATATATTGCTGATTAATTACAAAGCACTAAATGGTTTAGCTCAAATCTAGACTAAAAACACATCTCTTTGGCTTAGCATACAGATAACACATTATAGACTTTTATAATTCAATGTTAGGCTGCATAGTTTAGATCAGCCAGAACCGGGAACACTTCCTATAAATCCTGATGTACAACGTACTTGGTACATCATAAGAAGGATGGTGTCTACGCTAATATTAGTCTCTCTGTTTATCCTGAGGTTTACCGCAGTTCGCCTGATCCAGGCCATATCCAGATCTGATGAAGGACCATCGCATGGACACGACGACAACGCATCCCAGAAGTGCCAGCCTCATCAGCCCTGTGAAGGCCTCATGGACACCTCAACATACCGGCGTGATGAGTCCGATCCCCAACCAGATGGAACTGGATAAATATTGTGAAAGTTCTGATCCAATCTGACTTCTGACCTATAATGCTACCTGAATCATAATCATACACTGTTTGTTCGTTGGCCAGAGGAAAACTGGCCCCCTGACTGAGCCTGGGTTCTCCCAAGGTTTTTTTCTCCATTCTGTCACCTGATGGAGTTTTGGTTCCTTGCCACTGTCGCCTTTTTTGCCTTTCTTCGCCTTTGTCGCCATTGGCTTTTGGCTTGCTTAGTTGGGGACATTTCATTTTATATTTAACAATATCATTTCAACATTATTTTCCTGTTATCTCTGTAATGCAGCTTTGAAACAATCTATATTGTAAAAAGCGCTATATAAATAAAGGTGACTTGACTTGACGTGTATTTCCACTGTATGCCTCTCCAAGCGTGTGTCTTTCCCTTGGCAAGCCACCTTGCCACCCCTGGGGTTGTACGATTCCACCCTGCGGGCTGGATACCCCAGTGTTCTCCATAATATGTTACCTGCTCACGGGTCATATGTGTATTCTGTAAGTCATCCCTTCAGGCAGGAACTGTGTTGCATATTTCCACTGAGATATGCTTCCCAGTCTACCTTGTGTTAAGTAGGAGTCCTTAGTCCGTGCTAGTCTAACGACAGGGAGCTCAGACTTACGCAAGGCACTGGAAGATAACTTATATTGCGTGATTAGATTGGGACCCCCATTTCGTCATTCACTGACGTAACTCGCAGTGACTGAATGAAAGGGAACGTCTCGGTTACATATGTAACCCTCGTTCCCTGAGGAGGGAACGGAGACGTTACGTCCCTCTGCCACAACCGCTGGAGCGCTGGAATGGCCTGAAGTTCAGTCTCGGCTCCTCAGCAGGAAAACATAATGCGAGATTGCCAGCGTCCCTCCTTTTTTACCCACTCGGTGGGGCGGAGTTGCGCTATGCAAATTCCGCAGACCCATGGCATTTCCTTACCATTGACTGTTTTATAGAACTTGAAGGTGATAGGCTTCTAAGCGAAACCCCCATTTCGTCATTCACTGACGTAACGTCTCCATTCCCTCCTCAGGGAACGAGGGTGACATATGTAACTGAGACGTTTCACGACCAATTTCAAAGTTCTGTGCAACTGCCATTAGGGGGCGAAATACGTCAATCGTATGCGAATTCGGTCTTTAGCCTCCTTTTACTCACTCTTATGAATTCGTAAAAATTGGTCGTGAGATAGCATAGGTATAGCCTATATGAGACTTTAGACTATGCAGATCTGGCTATGTGAGAATATAGTTGAGGCTGTTCCCTTTTCTTTGCATGACACACTGGTACAGTACTTAGCCTACAGTACTGTATAGCTTTTTCTGTATTATTCTGAACATTGCACAATCATTCATTTCATGTGTCATTGAACGGAAGAGAGGTTTTCGGGAGCGCTCGTAAAAGTCACATCTTTTTTATTTCCCGGCAAAAATGACCCGAGTCCTTTACATAAAAGTCAGCCGCTGTTCACACAATGGCAATAAAAAAAGAAAAATCTTTAATATAGCCCCTTTCAGATCTCTTAATATTAGTTAATGCACTGTGAATTAACATCAATATCAACAATTTTTAACTAAAAGAAATGTTAATAAACGCCGAAACAATATTGATCATTGTTAGTTAATGCATTAACTAATGTTAACAAATAAGGCACTTTTTTTACGTTATTTTCATTTAAGGCATTTAGCATGTGTCTTGTCATTGAAGTCACTCTATGTTTGCAAATTGTAGTGAAATGTTTGAGTGAAGTAATGATGACCTAATCCCTTGAACACTAGGAACAGGAAAAACCTGACCTCTTTTCTTATTCGAAATATTTATAATTCCTGCTCCTTTCTGATTGGACAAAAAATTTATGATGTATGGAAAATGTATATTGATAACTGCTGAGTAGTGTGACTATGGCAGGCCAGTGACTATATAAATTAATATGAAGTAACACATCAGGAAAATGTATAATATTTCACTCAGTAATTGCAATGACTGCCGAAGTTGTTTCACGACGAGCACAATGATAAAAAAAGTGCGTGCTTGAGACTGGCTTATCTTCTTTGCTCAGTCAGAACAGAACAGTCAACTTCTGGAGGAAACAGACTAACTGGAGAAATCGCCATGGGGCGTTGAGTTGAGTGCTGCAGTCACGCACAGGCACTTTATCATGAGAGCTAATATCAGACACAACTGGAGCTGCCCGTTTAAAGCTTACAACTTTTTTTTCTGTGTTGCTAATGGCTTAGCTGATTAAGTAGATCTGGTTTACCTGAGTTATTTACAGGGTAAATGAACAGGAAGAGCCTGAGAATGCAAACATGCCATGTGATAATTGAAGAGAAAATGCCTCTGTTTTGAATTTGTTTGTACATTTTTCAAATAATTTTGTTAGCTAAAATTTGAGTGGAAAGTTGTGCATTTGAGAAAAAAACAACAACAGTGTCAATATAAAATGATAACCGGCAATATGCTAAGATGAATCATTAAGAACAAAACAAAAATTAAAATACTAATTCATTATATTTACCTGTACAATTGAAAAGGCTTTTCCCTGTCACTGTCTGTGTAACTGTAAACAGTGTGAAATGTGATATCGTAGTTGTGTTGTTGAATCATATGAGGTCATAGGAGTTAATTTAGCAAATAATATTTTACTTCCTCCCATATAACAACAACACTTTGTGTGGTTTTGCACCAGGAGAAAATGACAATTGGTGACAATCTTTTTTTTTTTTTTTTTTTTTTGCATAGCTGGTTTTAGAGCCTGAGACCATATGTGAAAATAATTAATACATAATTAATTTTTATTGCAAATTATTGCATAACATTTTGAGTGAAAAAAATACATTTGTTTAATTAAGACCGTTTGCGTGTGTCTGTTTAAAAGCCTATAGAAACTAAAACCAAATGGCTAGCTCAATCATTCTTTTTGCATACAAAACCAGAGATGTAACATGTTCAGATCAAGCCTCCAACATGCCCATGTTGCGTTGTTTTCACCCTCTAATCAGTCTGTACAAACTGGATAATATGCGTGTACAAAAAAAAACAAACACACAAAAATGCATTGCACGTCTTTGCACACATGTTCTGTAGATCTGCGATTGATAGTTACATCTTCCGATGGCTCATTGACGTATCACGTTCAGATCACGTTCTGTGCACTATTATGGAAGGCCATTAGGGCCAAAACGTGTGAAACTGTCATGTTAACACGTAATTACGCGTTAACACGTAATTACGCGTTAACACGTAATTACGCGTTAACACGTAATTTACGTGTTAATGCGTAAAATACTGGTTTTAGCACTTATAATATATGTGAGCATTTTAGACCATTTTCACAATCACAATATAAATTCATATTTTTTTAATTGAACCACTATGCATCATTATAACCATTACATTACACACAGAGACACACACACACACACTGACACACACACACAATAATAATAATAATAATCTAAAACAAGAGAGGCTTGAATTATTAATAATTGAAATCAGACAGAACTTCTGCCTAATGACTTTTTACAATGGATATTCAAATGTGAATTCATTCAATGAATATAGGACCAACAATAATTAAAATGTATTTTAATAAAAGGCTACTACACAAAACAAGAGATTATGCTATATAGTTTCCTGCAAGTTACCCTTCTGTCAATGTCATTGGCTTATGATGGCTGATGAGGTAAGCACAGCATAGTGCTTCACTCTATCATGAATAATTAAAATAGAATAAAGGTGTTGTGTCACGTTGACACTGCCTGTCATAACTGTTTGTAATCAGTCTCATGACTATTAATGTGGTGATGCACACCTTCCTTTTATTGTACTTATTCATGAGATTGTGAAGGAGCGCTTACCTAATGGATACGATGAGCCTACGTCACCTGGCATCTTCAGTTGGGTGTGGCCGTGATGCGCTTTGTAGCCTAAATACAGAGACGGGAATTATATATTACACTTCTTTCCAGGTAATGTGAAAAACAAACCGCACAAAACATAGCCTATACTTTCGTTTTTAATAAACACAGTTAAACATATTACGGTGGGTTGTATACGTTGGAAATAGTTTTTTTTTTACTTTATTTATGTTTGTCATGAATTTGTTGCTTCGCCATTAGCGCGACAGCCCGCCATAAATCTGTAATAAATCAAAATAAGGATGCCGTTGGATAAGAGTTGATGTTGTTTCAGAGTTATGAATTATCTTCGACTTACATATTTGGTAATTTAAGCTATTTACAAGATAAAATAACTATCGATATCAATTATGTAAAAAAATAAAATAATAAAAGTCCTTAAAAGAGAAAAATGGGTTTTATCTGGTCACAAATGTGACCAATAGAAGAACACGGAGTTTATTGTGTTAATGCATTTACAAACTGACACACCTCCACAATTATTTTATAGACTGGTTTATTATTATTATTAATAATAATAAATAATAACAATACCGTTTTTTATTTACTCTTTTTATTTTCTTAAAAAAGCTGTGATTATACCACTGGATATCATAGCTTTGTATAAAATCCCTATTTTCTAGACCTGGTAATTATGTTGGTATATAAGCAATATTAAAAAAGTATAGGGAAAAAGTAGCAATTAAAAAGTTTGTTTGCAGATCTTATGCACTCTTTTTTCAAACCTCTAAACACAGCTTTTTTTTCCACCACAGAATAAAAAAGTATAAAAGATAATTGTGACTTTTATCTCACAATTATATTTTTATCTTGCATTTGTTCTGCTTCCACACTGAACAAAAATTTTAATTAATTTTTTAATTTAAAGTGTTCTTTTTTTTTTTTTTTTTACTGTAGGCGATATGTCCAATAATCAAACTAAATAATTGAGGAATTGAGGAAAATTGAGGAAAATGTCCTCAAATTTTGTCAAAAAAATAAATTGTCACTAATGGTCAATAAAATGTTTTAAGCTCACCATGTCCAGTATTCAGAATTAAAAAAACATTTATCCACAATCACAAATATGTTTATTTTTAAACTCTGCTGTCTGGTCGCTCCCGATTTGATCCGGACTCGCGCTAACGGCAAATCCCTCCATCACTGTCCAGGTTTTGATTTCGCAAATCGGTTTAGGCGAATTAAAACAACGTGAATAGGCCTATTGTTCATTGTTCAATTTACTGCTCAAAAAACATTTCTGATTTTGTTAATGTTAAAAATAAATGTCAGGATTCTTTGATGAATAGAAAGTTCAAGGAGATTTATCTTAAATAAAAAAAAAATTTGTAACATTATAAATATCTACTGTCACTTTTGATTAATTTAATGCGTCTTTGCTGAATAAAAGTAGGCTATTACAAGGCTCGAAATTCCGACCATTTTGGTCACATATGCTCCTGAAATTTAATCTGTGCGACCTAAAAATATATTTGGGAGCATTTGTGCGAGTGCAAATAATAGTTGTGGTGCGACCTGTTTTAATTTCTCTAGAGAGAGAGCGCCCCGGCCGCGCGCGCGCACTCTCACCGTCTTTTAAACAACACGAGCGCTGTCTTGCTGTTTTCCTGCATTGATTTTTTACATGTTTTCTGTAGCTATTGACGCAAATCTTGTGCGATGTCGTAAACTGCCGAGATAATCACACAAGCGTGCTGTGGCTAGACGTCCACTAATGAAACGTCCTATACGCAAACGAATGACTCATTTTAGCCATTCACTTTAATGAATAGTTAAAACAACTGACCTGGGGTGCGTTTCCCGAAAGCATCGTTAGCCAACTATGGTCGCAAGTTCCGTCGTTACCAATAGGGTTCAATGGGAATTGCGATCATATAGTGGATAACGATTCTTTCGGGAAACGCACCCCTAGGCTGCGTTTCCCAAAAGCATCGTAAGCCTAAATTGATCGTAAAAACGATCGTACGACTGATCTTAATATTATGGTCTGTTTCCCAAAAGCATCGTAACTTAAGTAGCACTTGAAAACCTGCGTAGAACTACGAGTGCTCTGGAGTAATCGTAAATCCCCAAGTGCGTCGTAAGAAAGAAGACAGAGTTATATGAGCTCACCTGCATGACCACCGGCAGATTACACTTTTATCTAGATTTAACAGATTACACTGCAACGTAAGTATAAAATAAGGTTTTGATTGTACTTTATTGTACACTTTGTTGTACTCGTGTTTTGTTTAAATGATTAAATGAAATAATTTTGTCAGCCTGTAGGTGTTTTATAACCATATAGACTTGTCTTGATTTCTAATACACAACAAATGACGATTATTAGGTTAAACGTTCAGAATACGATTCCATATAAGGTTATATTTCAGCACTTCGCCAATGGACAGCGACGCCTAAGTAGCACGTAGAACGCGTTCTCGCGCGTTCATGTTAAGTGCATTTTTGGGAAACGCGCGTGGAATTGCGGCGAGCGTTCTAACGTAGAGAGCGCTCTTAAGAGCTAAGATACTTCGTTATCGGGAAACCCGGCCCTGTCCAACACTGAACTCACGAGATGTCTGAATCGGTGTATAAAAAATCGGTAACACTTAATTAGATTAGTTAAGGCCTACTATTAATAAATACTACTACCTAGTAGGCCTACTATTAATAAAATAGGCCTACACTTCTACAGCATTGTTAATGTTATTTTTTTTCAATATTTAGAGTCTGTAGGCCCACTATATGTGTTGTAGCCCGGTTGTAGCCATTAAATAAGCGCATTTAGTTTCATTTTTGTTAAAATATATATATATTTTTTTACATCTATGCTGATTATGAAAATTGAACAGCATGAGTAAGATGCGCAATATATTGGAAGATATGATATGGGTAGACATGATTTTGACCACTAAATTAAGTTTTGTTTTGTAGAAAGCCTTTATTTAAAGTGAATTTCGTTTTTTATAAATTGTATCTTAATTTTAATAAAATTTTCATCAACCAATTGTCTGGATATAATAAATAAGAAGCAAATATAGCAGACAATATGATCATGATATGGAGGCGCCGGCGCGGTTGCATTGCACGTGAACTGGAGCACATCTCATCATAAATTTTGCTCATTTAAATAATAGGTTGTGTGTGTGTGTGTGTGTGTGTGTGTGTGTGTGTGTGTGTATATATATATATATATATATATATATATATATATATATATATATATATATATATATAAATGGGCAGCTCCCCCTGTCAATGATCTAGCACCCCCTCAGCACCTGCGTTAAAAATGATCTGGCGCCTCCCCTGAGTGTGATAGGCCTACAGTAGGCCTACAAATATTTTGAGTGTCCCTTATTTTCCTAATGAACCACGATTGTCCCGCTTTTTTTTTCTGAAGTTGGCAACCCTAAACAGAGACTTGCCAGCTGGTTGGACAGCAAAGGAGGTGGGCGAATGGAAAGACCGCAACCGGTGGCTTGACATTAAGGCAGGAAAATCGGGGTGTTTAGTGTGCAGAAAAGCAAAAACGTTGCTACTCTCAGAAAAGGGACCGGGTTTTTTACACCTCGGAGAAGAATGGATCAATGGTGATGTTACTAGCTCTGAAGCAAAGAGGCTGCGAAAGGAGATATACAAACACAGGGACAGCCAGGCCCACGCAAGGTCAGTGGACATATAGCCCAGATGAAAGAGAAAGACACCCTCCCGCACTTTTTCATTGATATATTGATTTACTCAAGAAAACCACAGTCTCGTTCAGAACAGTTATCCCCATAAATTAAATTGAGAAATTTGGGTTAAATTAAATTTTTACATAAAAAAGCTGTTTTCGTATAATTAAAAAAAAAACAAATATATATATATTTCTATAAATTAAAAATATATCATAAATCCTCCAAAAACTGCACAAATGTAGAGTAAAAACATTTGTTTAAATAAAAACTTATTTTGTTACACAATCACATTTTGTTATAAAAAATTGTTAAGTGTGTGATTGTCTTGATTGTCTTGGCTTGCATCCATGAAATATTGTAATGTTACAGGCACTGCATAGAGAAAATTTAGATCGGTATTGCGCAACAATCGGGAGATGGGGACCCCGAATATTGACGGGTATTTCGCACACTGCCTACAACTAGGCTATGAGAAAAATAATTCGTAAATAAAATAAATAAAAATCTCTCTCTCTCTCTCTCTCTCTCTCTCTCTCTCTCTCTCTCTCTCTCTCTCTCTCTCTCTCTCTCTCTCTCTCTCTCTCTCTCTCTCTCTCTCTCTCTCTCTCTCTCGTTTCTTCTCCTCATTGACGGCTTAGGCTACAGCCAACAGGTGCAAACAGGTGCGTCAATCTATGAAAAAGAGACCTGCGCCCTCATAGAGGTAGAGCGACGCCAGAGTAAACAGGGGAGTGAAACAGAAAGAAACAAACAAA
Organism: Gila orcuttii; assembly: GCA_026230005.1. Lineage (NCBI taxonomy): Eukaryota > Metazoa > Chordata > Actinopteri > Cypriniformes > Leuciscidae > Gila > Gila orcuttii. The sequence goes on along the minus strand of JAPDVR010000019.1, from coordinate 29,241,942 downwards.
CAAATATTACAAAAAGATCGTTGTATGGGCCTAAAATTTGACGAAAGACACAAAGCTTAATTTCAATCCCTCAATAGAAGCTTATAATGTTTATGACTTACCAAAAATGACATTCGGTACAGTCTATGAAGGGTCAGAATTACCGCTCATTAATTCCGGTAGTTCTAGTGTTTAAGTGGCAAGTTCTATACATTTCCAAACATCTTTCAGAATCGAAGTTCAAAAAGGTTGTGGTGGATGATCAAGTTTGTTTTCAATGGAATAAGAGCATGTCATTGTTAAACAACAACACCACCAATAATGGAAGAGGCCTGTGGAGATGTTGAGAAGATATGGTATATATTCAACATTCATAATGATTTTCCCCTTCATAATACATGATAAGTTTTGTGATGCAGAAAAAGTTCTCTATAGCAGATGTAAATTATTGGCGTGATCAATTAAGTTAAGAAATTGCAGTATATACAAAAGTAAATATTTGCTGCATGTTTGTGCTTTGTAATTCTTTGGGGTAGAGGGGTAAAACTTATGACGAATCCCTTAATTGAAAAACTTTATGATAAACATGTAATTTCATACAAGGAATGCAAAAAGTGCTGCACGGGGTGTAACCAGTGCCGCTGCTAGCCCTAAGCATAATTCCTTTATTCAGGAAACCCTTTATTCCTATATTCTCAACATTTTAAAAATAATAATACAATAATTGTGTATGCTATTTATTTATTCTCATTGTCTATTTTTAAAGACATTGTTCCAATTTTATTTTAAATCGTGCAATTTACAGGATTTGTTTGTTCTTTGTACTTGTGCAAGGAAAAAACGCTCCATGGTTTCCAATGTGCCAGCATGTAGCTAATTACCAGTAGGTGGTGGCTAATGCACAATATTTAAATTAGGTGTTAACGCGTAAATTAGGTGTTAACGCGTAAATTAGGTGTTAACGCGTAAATTAGGTGTTAACGCGTAATTACGTGTTAACGCGACAGTTTCAGACGTTTTGTCCCTTTTGGCCTTCCATACACTATGACCCCCGGGTGTGTCGCATGTTGTGACGTCACAAGCTGCGTCATTTGACCATGCGTTTGACTCGCGTGATTTTTTTTTCCCCAAACCACTTCAGCGGAAATCCCGCCCTGCAGCCGATTCTAAAGTTTTCATTGGTCATGTCAATCACTGTACAGATTGCCTACACCAAACACTGATCCCTAAACCTACCCGTCACTGTAACCTAAACCAATGAAATCGGCTGAAGGGCGGGATTTCCGCTAAAGTGGTTTGGGGGGAAAAAAATCACACGTTTGACTCCCGTTTGACTCCCATTTGCTATATGTTCCTTCTTATCGTTATTGTCTTTTTACCATTGCTTTATTGTATCATTTCTTTCTCCTTTAGACACTCACAAATACAAGCACATTCATACACACACACACACACACGCGCGTGCGCGCACGAACGCAGCGTTATGTCTAAACGAAAGTACACGGACGCGGAGGTTTTGGAAATACTAATTGCGTCCGATGACAATGAACTGTACGTCTGCTCATCTATTTATTTTATATTTTAACCAATTCAATGTTCAATCAATATTAAAAAGCAAAATGTTATCTGTTTGACCACAAATGTTATTGAATATTTTACATGGCATTTCCCCTCCCTTTTTTTGAATGAGTGTAAAACGTCTCGGGTTACGACTGTAACCCTAGTTCCCTGAGAAGGGAACGAGACGATGCGTCGATGACGCTTTGGGAACGCCTTTGCGTGACTGAGTCTGAAGCACTACTGTCAACTAGTCCAATGGAATGAATGAAGCGTCACGGGCGGGTGACGTCATGACCAGGAAGATATAAAAGCACATCCGGTGCAATGCTCGCGTTAGCTTATAGAGCCAAAGCAAAGATGATCGCAGGGATGCAGGAAGTATGGCAGGGAGACGCATCGTCTCATTCCCTTCTCAGGGAACTAGGGTTACAGTCGTAACCCGAGACGTTCCCTTTCGAGGGAACTCGCGATGCGTCGATGACGCTTTGGGAACGATAATACCCAATACGCCATAATTACAAAATGCCAGATGATAAAACTGTCGGCAAATTAAGTAAAAAGCACCTGGGATCCTGGGGCAGCTTCCAGGTCCAGGCTATAAAACCTCACAAATGTTAGCGGCGAGGACCAACCCGCCGCATCACAAACCTCCTAAAGGGAAACTCCTGATAAGAGGGCTTTAGAGGCCGCCATACTTCGGGTAGAGTGAGCTCTGACCACCAAAGGGCATGGCTGGCCAGAGGACTCATATGCAAGAGAAATAGCCTCGACTATCCACTTACTGATTGTCTGTTTAGAAGCAGGAAGACCTTTCTTAGGTGAACCAAAACAGACAAACAACTGATCAGATGTCCTCCACGGGGCAGTCCTGTGGACATAAGTGTCCAGTGCTTGCACTGGACACAAGAGATTCAGTTTTTCCTGGTCCGAAGATGTAAACGGAGGAGGACAGAATGCCTGCAGTACAATAGGCCTTGGAATATTGGTTGGTACCTTAGGAACCTAATCCTGCTTAGGGTATAAGAACGCCTTAACCATACCCGCAAATTCCAAACAGGTGGGAGACACAGAAAGAGCCTGAAGGTCTCCGACTCTTTTTAGGGACGAAATGGCTAACAGAAAGATAGTCTTGAACGTCAGAAATTTTTCTGAAACTAACTCTAGGGGCTCGATGGAGCCCCAGACAAGCCTTCCAAAAACTATCGCCAGATCCCATGCCGGCACCCTAGTTCGAACTGCAGGCCTCAGCCTCAAGGTGCCACGAAGGAAACGAATAATCAGGGGGTCTCGACCCAAAGATGTAATACCCACAGGGGCATGGAAAGCCGCAATGGCCGCCACGTAAACCTGTGAGGTAGAAGGACATAAACCTGACGTGAAACGAGACTGGAGAAACTCTGTACTGTGTTGACTGAACAGTTAACTGGATCTCGCTGCTGTTGGTGACACCAAGACGTGAAAACTTTCCACTTAAGTATATATAATTTCCTCGTGGCTGGAGCTCTGGAGCTAAGAATGGTCTCAACGACCTCAGTCGAGAGACCACTCTCTAAAAGTTGGGCCCCCTCAGAGGCCAAACCCATAGGTTCCAAATCTCCGGTCGGGGGTGAAATACTGTGCCCCCTGCCTGAGACAGAAGGTCTCTCCTGACAGGTATCTCGAAAGGAGGGCCGTCGAGGAGATGAATTAGGTCCGCAAACCAAATTCGACTCGGCCAGCGTGGAGCTACTAATAATAGACTTACTCTGTCCATAATAGACTTAAAATCAGATCCACTTCTGCTTGGCCGTAAAATTCCCAAATGAGCTCCACCGCCTCGGGGTGGAGTCTCCATTCCCCTGGCCTCAGCCCCTGCCTCGACAGGGTGTCTGCTCCTATATTCTGGTACCCTGGGATATACACTGCCCTCAGGGAGAGTATCTTCCCGAGGGACCACAAGAGGATCTGGTGCGCCAGTTTGCAGAGTGGACGCGAACGCAGACCCCCCTGTCGATTTAAATAAGAGACCACCGATGTGTTGTCTGTACGGACGAGCACATGATGGCCCCTCAGATCTGGGAGGAAATGTCTCAACCCATTGAAGACGGCCATCATCTCCAGGCAATTTATGTGCCAAGAGAGATGATGGTTCCCCCACAGACCCTGAGCTGAGCGGCCTTCCATTACCGCTCCCCAGCCGGTGAGAGAAGCGTCTGTCGAGATAGCAACTCGATGGCAAAGAGCTCCCAACACCGGACCCTGGGACAGGAACCAACGTTTCCTCCATTTAATCAAGGCGCGGATGCACCACCGCGTGATCTTGATCATACGAAGTGGGTTTCCCCTCGGGGAGAACCCTCTGGTCCTGAGCCACCACTGCAAAAGTCTCATGTACAGCAGGCCAAAGGGGATCACATTGGACGCCGCTGCCATGAGGCCTAACAGTCTCTCGAACTGTTTTGCAGTGCGTGACTGGCCTAGCTTCAACTCTTTTGTGGCTGCGATGATAGCAGCTACACGAACGGGCGATAGTGTGGCCCGCATCGTGAATGAATCCCATACCACACCAAGGAAAGTGGTTCTCTGTAGTGGAGAAAGCACACTCTTCTTGGCATTGAGTCTCAACCCCAATTTCTTCATATGAGCGAGAACGACATCTCGATGCCGAACCGCTGACTGCTCTGATTCCGCCAGAATCAGCCAGTCGTCGATGTAGTTCAGAATCCGTATGCCCTGCAGCCTGGCAGGGCCAGAGCTGCATCTACGCACTTCGTGAACGTGCGGGCTGACAGAGCTAGGCCGAATGGAAGCACCCGATATTGGTATTCTTTGCCCCTGAAAGAAAACCTCAGGAAATTCCTGTGTTGAGGGAGGATGGAGATATGGAAGTAGGCGTCCTTCAAATCTATCGTGACAAACCAGTCCTCGGATCTGATTTGAGTCACTATCTGTTTGAGTGTGAGCATCTTGAATTTCAATTTCATGACTGCACGATTCAGCAAACGGAGATCTAAAATTGGACGCAACCCCCCAGCCTTTTTTGGAACAATGAAGTATCGGCTGTAAAACCCCTATTCTCTGTCGGGGGAGTACACCTGTTCTATAGCTCCCTTTGCTAAGAGTGACTGTACTTCTTGCTCCATTACCAGAGCCTGCTCGGGATGTACTACAGTGAGTAACACCCCGTTGTAACGAGGCGGAGGAGAACCAAATTGGATTCTGTAATCTTTCTCTATTATCTGCAGGACCCAAGGAGATATATTCGCCAGATTCTTCCATCCTGTTAGAAAATCTACTAAGGGTACCAGTCTCTCGAGACTGGCCTCTGGTGTTAAAGGAACAGCCACTTCGGCGACCTGAAGCATGTTGGCAGGAAACAACCGAACTGACTGTTTTTGAACCCCCCTAAGAGGGCTCACGTCCGACGCAATGTCGAGTTGACACTGCGCCGAACTTTCGCTGGACACCACTGCGCCCCGAAGCACCAAGGGTGGCGGGGTTGGCAATCTGGTCCCATGAGGACCCGAAGTGGAGCGGGCACCGTATTCTGAGGTGTACACCGCTCCACCCCGGTTGGGGCTGTCCTCGATGGCCTGACGTACATAGTGTCAGGACCTTTTCTGAGCCGAAGCCTTCCTAGCCATAAGTACGGTCCTCAGATCCGGCTTAGACTTAGCCGACTTCGGCTGAGAGTGTTGGCTCGATCCCCAAGATTTATTCGGGGGAGCACGAGATGCAACACTCATTTTCTGTTGCACACGGTGCGAGGAGCTTGGCTGGGGATGCTCACGCCCAGCATCCCCAGGGGGATGGACTCGGCGAGGAAGGAATTTTCTAAAAGCCTCAGATTGTTTTTTATTTTCTTGAAATCTTTCAACAACCGAATTCACCGAGTCACCAAAAAGACCAGAGGGAGAAATAGGGGCATCTAAAAGAAAAGCCCGATCTTTATCTTTAATATCTGCAAGATTTAACCAAAGATGTCTCTCAGTAGCTACGAGGGCTGCCATAGACCGCCCAATAGCACGGGCGGTCTCCTTCGTAGCTCTGAGAGAAAGATCTGTAGCCCGACAAAGTTCTCGAATTTCGTCGGGACTAACTCCCTCACTCTTATCGATATCCCCCAGCAGATCTGCCTGATAGGCTTGGAGCACTGCCATCGTGTGCAGACAGGCTCCAGCTTGACCTGCTGCCGTATAAGCCTTACCCACTAAATTAGATGTGGTTTTTAGTGGTTTATTCGGCAACACTGGATCCTTCAGGGACGATGCTGACCCAGGAGACAGATAGCTCGCGAGCGTCTGTTCCCATAATACAATATAATGAGAGACAGACAACAATAAATATAACAGACAGTTTTGACACAGAGCGCTTTGCTGAGGCACAAAAGCTAACGCGAGCATTGCACCGGATGTGCTTTTATATCTTCCTGGTCATGACGTCACCCGCCCGTGACGCTTCATTCATTCCATTGGACTAGTTGACAGTAGTGCTTCAGACTCAGTCACGCAAAGGCGTTCCCAAAGCGTCATTGACGCATCGCGAGTTCCCTCGAAAGGGAACTGAGTGTATCTTAAAAACTAATTTATGTAAACAGTTCAAATCAATTCTGTATAGTTTTAAATTGTTTTATGCACGTTTTTCACATTGACAAGTTTGAGGTTGACATTTATCCATTTTTTGTATTGAATAAAATATGTAAAAAATAAATAATTAAAATAGTTTTTCTTTTTGTTTATTGCACTTTTGAGATATTTATCTAGTTACTATTGATTTTTTTACAAACATAGCCTTCAAATTGGGAGAGTAAGGATTATTTTGATGTATGGCATATGAAAATGCTCAAAAGAATGACAGCACAGCATGTAAAAATACAAAGATATACTCTGGTGGAATTGTTCTATGGCAGGTCATAAAGGGTTAATTCTCCATATTTTATATGTCCATTTTGACTTAATTGACAGCACCACTGATGATTTGAAAATATTCCAAAGATGTTCACGCTATGAAATCTGCTTTGCTTTCATTTGATTATTGTCCTAAAAATAATGCAGAATCTTAAAGGTGGAGTAAGCGATTTCTGAGAAACACTGTTGATTTTTGAAATATACCTAAACAAACCCACCCATCCATTCATTGCTTCGCCCAGTGGTGGTTCTATGTTGAATTACAGCCTGGGCGAGACCCCCTTCAAGCACAAGCTATACTTTGTCACGAAATAGAGTTGTAACAAAAAAATAGCAAATGTTCGTATTTGAAACTACCTACAGATTTGAAAATTCCATTGGCAAATTACAGGGCCTAACGTTAACCCAACTGATGGAAATAAATAATAAATGAACTTGTAACTGTTTTGTTGCAAAGCACAATATTATGGTGAAATTAGATCTCGTGTTTGTTGAGTTAAAACCAAATTATTGTTGTATAAGCATAGCAAGCATCATAGCAAAAAGGCTAACAAACGTAAATTCTAAGTTCTAAATTGGGCACCTGATGGCTTTGACCTTTTCCAGTCCATGTTTATTTAGCACTCGACAATCAACTGATTCCCCCCCACCCCCACCCCCAACACTGTCACTCACGACCAGAAGTCAAGACTAAACCAATTCACCTTGGTGACCACATAATCGTTTTGTATTACCTATTTTTATTAGCCATTTCATACAATTCAGAAAAACAAAAATGTGAAGGAACTATAGGCCTGTATTTATAATATTATGAATAAAATGTGCGTTATTTGGAAGAAAGTCGAGGTGTGACTGACTTTAGCCCACTAATTCCATTAGAGTATTGCTCTATACAGTGGATACCCCGTTCCCCCCCTTGTCAGTTCCATTTGTGAGAGACCCAGAGGTGAACTGTCCCCCGCACTCCCCTCCCCTTTCCCCTTCTCACACAGCTTCTTTGTACGGCACCTTCTCAGCGAGCAGGGTCGCCTGCAGCTGCAGGGGGCGCCAATTTGCCAATTCCCCACACAGTGAAATGATAGATAATAGAAAACCACTTCGCGCCGCAATGGATTTTTATTTTATTTAACTGCTCGTGCTGCCCCCAATATGTCTTGAAAAAATGCCGCCCTGGGCGACTATATAGTATATAGTACTCAAAACTCTTGCTTGTTACTATAGCTAACATTACAACAACAGCATATCTTGGTTCTGTGGAACATAACAATGTCTTAAATAAGACATAATTTATGACGTATGTGGTCGTCAAAAGCGACCTCTGGAGGACACAGCCTTCGAAATGAGACACACATTGAATTTCAACCGATTCATTAAAATGACTGATTCATTCAGGAACAAAGCATTTGACTGTCTGAATCAGCAATTCCCAACCCCCGCGCCCTGGACCCGTTAGTACCGGGCTTTGAAATATTCCAAGAATAATAGTCTTTTTTCTTTTTCTTTCCTATAATAATTGTCTTTTTTTAATGTTTTTTTAAGTGCTATGACATGTCATGTTATTTAATCCAAAACATAAACAATAAATATATCAAAATGTGCTTCTTTGAGCGCCTTGCGATTACTTATCATCTCATTGGTTCTGGAAATATGGTATATGACCGGACTGCAGAGCGCGGTGCACGTGAAGTGGCAGAGAAGTATGTGGAGAGATGATCGGGCCCCAGCAAACTTCCATGGCCCATTTCATTGCGGACTGTTTAAATAAAAGAAAGGGCGATGACCAACTAGAAAATAGCGGGAAAAAAGAAAAGCAAGTCAAGCTTCAATCGTACGATGAAAAATACCTTATTCCTATACCCCATGACGCTTTGCACAAATTCTGGGTGTAACTTCAGTTAAGCTGTAAACAATCAGTGAAAGGCTCGCTCTATGAACGCAATAGGTTAAAAAAGTGTCACAATGAGATGACATTAATCTACTCACCCTTCAACTATCGAACATTAAAAGGAAATTTAAGAGTGTAAAAGCATCAACAAGGTACTTTCAACAGACCAAATAACCCCAAAAGCGCGAGTCTTTGGTTAAATATCACAGTAGTAGGCTAATATACTGTATATCTGTATTATGTAACTTATGTTGCCTTAATCAAAAATGTTCATTAACTTCAGCATTACGTGATACTTTTTCAAATTGATTTTGGTCATTTTGACAGATTATGAGATTGAGGAGAATAATGATAGTTATTATGATAGCGTGATAGCGATATGATATATGATAGCGGTCCCGGCTGCTCGACACCCCCATATCCCAGGCCGGCCTCTTCGGCGGTGCGGTTGAGGACTTTACCCAACAGTTCTCGACCACCCAGAAACAGACTGAGGCCATCAAGCATATCTGCCCCTGCCTTCCGCTGCTGCCTTCACCCTGCCGTCTGCGCAGAATCCTCAGTCTGTTCGCCGCCGAGGGCGCCTTCCTGCGGCTCCCGCCCCTCCCGCCTGGCCCATGCAGCAGCCTTCACCTGGGCCCGGTCGTGGAGGAAGCTGCAAGTAGGCGCCACAGCCCTCTCCAGCCCCGCCCCCCGCTAAACGCCTGGCTAAGCGGCGCTCCTGTGATGGGCTGCTCAGGGATGGTCATCAGTTCTTCCCAGGAGATGGTAGCAGGACCACTCCTTCCCCTGGTGGAGGGCTGGGGGAGAATCTTTTGTTTGACCTGCCGTCAGACCTTCACCCCGTGGTCGAACCTCAGCTTTCTGTGGGCCGGAGTGCCCTTGGAACGAGTTTCCAGGCATGTTGTTGTCGAAAACAGATGCCTCCACCACGGGCTGGGGCTGGACATGCTGCCACGGGCTCCTGGACAGGACCCCAGCGCCTTTGGCATGTCAATTGCCTCGAGTTGCTGGCAGTACGCCTTGCTCTGCACCACTTTCTTGCGCTACTCAAGGGTCAACACGTACTAGTCCGATTAGACAATACCGCCACAGTAGCAGACATCAACCGTCAAGGTCTACGCTCCCGCCGTATGTTGCAACTCACCCGCCACCTCCTCCTATGGAGTCAGAAGCATCTGAAGTCGCTTCGAGACATTTATATCCCCGGAGCCCTGAACTGTGCAGCCGACGAGATCTCACGGCTTCAGCCCCTCCCTGGAGAATGGCGACTCCATCCCCAGTTGTTTCAGCTGATTTGGGACCAGTTCGAGGACGCACAGGTAGACCTGTTTGCCTCCCATAACTCGACCCATCACTTCCGCTAGAGCATCGTCCACGAGACATGTCTACGCGTTGAGGTGGAACCCTTTTCGTCAACTGGTGCTCTTCTCACGAGAAGACCCCCGGAGATGCCCGATTAGTGTCATGCTTTCCTTCCTGCAAGATGGGTTGGAGCGAAGGCTGTCTCCCTCCAGCCTGGAAGTATATGTTGCCGCTATCGCCACACATCATGACGCAGTTGAGGGTAAGTCCGTGGGAAAGCACGACCTGATTGTCAGGTTCCTGAGAGGAGCGAGGAGACTAAATCCTCCTAGCCCTCCTCTCGTTCCCTCTTGGGAGCTCTCATTGGTTCTAACTGCCCTGCAGAGTGCTCCCTTTGAGCCTCTGCAATCAGTGGAGCTTAAGTTCCTGTCAATGAAGACAGCGCTCCTGGTTGCATTGGCCTCCATCAAGAGGGTAGGGGACCTGCACGCATTCTCCGTTGACGAAGCGTGCCTGGAATTCGGGCCGGCCTACTCTCACGTGATACTGAGACCCCGGCCTGGATATGTGCCCAAGGTTCCCACCACTCCCTTTCGAGACCAGATGGTGAACCTGCAAGCACTGCCCCTGGAGGAGGCAGACCCAGCCTTGGCACTGCTCTGTCCAGTACGCGCTCTCCGCGCCTATGTAGACAGAACGCAGTGTTTCAGGACCTCAGACCAGCTCTTTGTCTGTTATGGTGGGAAGCTGAAGGGAAAGGCTCTCTCCAAGCAAAGATTGTCTCACTGGATAGTGGACGCCATTGCTTTGGCATACCAGCAGCAAGGTCGACCATGCCCCCTTGGTGTGACAGCCCACTCCACCCAGAGTGTGGCTTCCTCTTGGGATCTAGCGCATGGCGCCTCGCTAACAGACTTCTGCAGAGCTGCAGGCTGGGCGACACCCAACACAATCGCCAGATTCTATAATCTCTGAGTGGAGCCAGTGTCCTCTCATGTACTCGCTTCAAACAGCCAGTACTAGGACCCACTCAGGTGTCTTTGCTTGCTCACCATTCCACTCCACAGACTGGATACGTGTGATATTTCCTCATGTGAGCTTCCCCGCAAGCCCTGAGTTCCTCCAGCACTGCTGACGTCGACGCCAGTGTCTATTGCCTGTGCGTTGGCTAGGTGCCTTCCGTGTGCATGGTCCCCACTCTGGGCGACCCCCACATGTGTATTTCCACTGTAAGCCTCTCTGAGCATGTGTCTTTCCCTTGGCAAGCCACCTTGTCACCCCTGGGGTTGAAATATTCCACCCTGCAGGCTGGACACCCCAGTGTTCTCCATATGCATCCCACCGGGTCATATGTCCCCCCTCCCACCCTCTGGGTTTGCATTATTTGCATATTTCCTCTGAGATATGAGATATGCTTCCCAGTGTACCTTGGTATTCCTGTGTTAAGTAGGAGTCCTTTGTCCATGCCAGTTTCACGACAGGGATCTCAGACTTATGCAGGGTACTGGAAGACAGCAGTGAAGGTGGCGTGATTAGACTGGAACCCCATTCGTCGTCACGACGGAACTCGTAGTGACAACGAAAGTGAACGTCTCGGTTACGTATGTAACCCTGGTTCCCTGAGTAGGGAACGGAAACGTTCTGTCTTCCTGCCACTTCCGCTGTACCGCGGGGATCTCCTGAGTTCAGTCTTGGCTCCGAAGCGAAAACATATCTGCATGTTGCCGGCGTCCTCCTTTTATACCCACGAGGTGGGGCGGAGTTGCGCCATGCAAATTCCGCAGACCCATGGCATTTCTTTGCCATTGGCTCGTTTTGTATACTCGAAGTTGATAGGTTTTCTAAGCGAAACCCCATTCGTCGTCACGACTGAATGTCTCCGTTCCCTACTCAGGGAACGAGGGTTACGTAACCGAGACGATTCTTTGTGCATTCCAGTGAATTATTAATGGAATTTATTTTAAATTAAATTCGGGAGAACAGACCACAAATGTGCAGTATATGTTGTCCTTTTTCATACTTTTACAGCGGATTGTAAAGGGAAAAAAAGAAAAGAATCATGAGGAAAAGAAAGCAGCGACTGAAAAGAGCTCTTGCCATAGATATTCTTGTTATAACATTTTACGTTAAAATACCAAGTATAACGTTATTCTCATGATGTCTGAAAATAAATCATGAAGGAAAATTGAACGGCAAAAGAAAACGGCACTCTTCATGTGATATTGATTAACTGTATTAAATTATATAAATATAAAAGACATCCAGAGGTTTTTTGCCCCCTTATCTTGAATATTGGGGGCATTCTAAATGCATTTTAGTAGACTAAATCATGCAGTGAAAGCGTGCACTAAATACGCAAGCGCACTAGTCTAACTTACTAGTATGTGTGCACTCTCTAGGTGTGTGTTTGTAAAGTGAGGGGCAATGCTGATACTGTTCATCATCAGCTGGCGCGTTTGTTGACACCAGAGGGTTATTTGTATTTATCAGCTTCACTCTGTGTGATGGTGTCAGAGAGTTTAATCCAGAGCATCACCCTGACGCTGTGTTACGGCCCTGTTTCCCACATTACAGCACAATGACCCTCGTGACGCCACACTCTCCTCAACCTTCAGTTTCCCAGGAAAATGATAAAACCCTTTCTTTCCTCCCCCTACAGAAGTTCAAAAACATACTAAAACGATTGAAAAGGCAAACAATGCTAATGAGTCTTCGAAATATCCTAACGACCCCACAAATTAACAACCAATTGAGGTACAGCTTCCATCAGGCTGCGCAGCTTTTTTTGTCTAGCCAACTGTTGCGGAGGCCCATGCCAAAGCGAGTCACTAGTCCGTGAAGGCGTCTCCCTCTTCCTGACACTAGGAGGGCATTTTTTCCCCAGAATTTTGAACTGTCACCCATGTCAGATTTACATTCTTTTTGTTTCTTTTCTCTCCTTTCTCTTTTTGTGGAAGAAACGTTTGCAGCCGACATCTAAAAATGGGCTCTTTGGGGAGAATGTGCAGGAAGCGACATGGTGGTACGTGATCAGCCGAATTACTGCGCTTACATCCACACAATTTTCAGTTTTTTAATTTATTTCCTCTGAGATATGAGATATGCTTCCCAGTGTACCCTGGTATTCCTGTGTTAAGTAGGAGTTCTTTGTCCGTGCCAGTTTCACGACAGGGATCTCAGACTAAGCAGGGTACTGGAAGACAGCTGTGAATGTGGCGTGATTAGACTGGAACCCCATTCGTCGTCGCGACGGAACTCGTAGTGACAACGAAAGTGAACGTCTCGGTTACGTATGTAACCCTGGTTCCCTGAGTAGGGAACGGAGACGTTCTGTCTTCCTGCCACTTCCGCTGTACCGCGGGGATCGCCTGAGTTCAGTCTTGGCTCCGAAGCGAAAACATATCTGGATGTTGCCGGCGTCCTTCTTTTATACCCACGAGGTGGGGCGGAGTTGCGCCATGCAAATTCCGCAGACCCATGGCATTTCTTTGCCATTGGCTCGTTTTGTATACTCGAAGTTGATAGGATTTCTAAGCGAAACCCCATTCGTCGTCACGACTGAACGTCTCCGTTCCCTATTCTCCCCAAAGAGCCAAATTTTAGATGTCGGCTGCAAACGTTTCTTCCACAAAAAGAGAAAGGAGAGAAAAGAAACAAAAAGAATGTAAATCTGACATGGGTGACAGTTCAAAATTCTGGGGAAAAAATGCCCTCCTAGTGTCAGGAAGAGGGAGACGCCTTCACGGACTAGTGACTCGCTTTGGCAAGGGCCTCCGCAACAGTTGGCTAGACAAAAAAAGCTGCGCAGCCTGATGGAAGCTGTACCTCAATTGGTTGTTAATTTGTGGGGTCGTTAGGATACTTCGAAGACTCATTAGCATTGTTTGCCTTTTCAATCGTTTTAGTATGTTTTTGAACTTCTGTAGGGGGAGGAAAGAAAGGGTTTTATCATTTTCCTGGGAAACTGAAGGTTGAGGAGAGTGTGGCGTCACGAGGGTCATTTTTTATTTGACAACACATATACAGTAGCAATGTATGCTTTGAAAAATCATTACAGTAAGTTGTGAGTATAAGATAATCCAGATTTGCAGGGACTACATTATTGCTAATTAATAAGTGAATATGTACTTTTTGAGAAATCATTAGTAAGTGTATTGCATTGACAATATCTTTGATGTTAAACAGTGATTTAGTGGGTCTGAATCTATACTACAAAAACAACACTTATGTGAATCTGGTGAGTTTGTGATTTTGAGATTGACTAACATTTCCAATACTTTATATACAGGGCTGTAACCACTGTATAATTATTTATAGTACTTAGATTAGAGTTTCCAATTGCAGATTACTAAAATATTAACTTTTGTCTCCCCAATATTGATTATTTGATGGTAGTCTTGTGTACATGTAAAAATTATTTTTAATTTTTTATAATTGTTTTGAAAAGTATTTTTAAAAGTTCCCCAAACCAAATATGAGAACTAGAGCCTTGTGACTGTCCAGTGTTGGTTTCTGTATACAACTAATTCAGCATGAGAGTTTTTAATTTTATTGTTTTATTTATTTATTATTTTTTTGTATTTGTTTGTTTCATTTTTTTATTGGGAATCTACAGACTAGACAGCCCAACATACCATGTTCCCAGCATCCACTATGGCATGAATAAATTAACCGGTTGAATTTTTTTAATTATTTGCTGGTTTATTTTTCTGTTGTTGCAGTTTTGTTTTGTCTTTTATTTATTTATTTATTTTTTTTTTTTTATTTTTTTTTTTTTCTGTGCTCCAAACCTATGACTTTCTTTCCATGGAACACAACATATATTTGCAGAATGTTGCAGACATAGGGTACCTATAGGGTACGTTTACATGTCAACAATGTACTAAAGAGGGAAAAGTTTTTCTTTTGCTTTTTACATTGTCCAAAATTTTCCAAATGATCTCCGTTCACACGGATCCGCGAACACCATTAAAAACACTGTATTATGCTGCCAGGTCAGTAGTTGGCTATGTCACTTCGGAACACTACACACATATAGACAGAACATGTAATACGCATCACCATTTTCGAAAATTCACGTTTTTATGCACTGTAAACCCGAATAAGTTGGCTCAAATTTTTTGAGTTAAAAAAATTCAAAGTTTAAGTAAGCAGAACTGGCAGATTTTTATTTTGTACTTAACTTATAATTTCATGTAATCTCAATGTGAACACTTTTATTAGTATTAACTAGCGTTAACATGCTAGTTGCTAACATACTAATTTGTTAACATGTTAACAATAGTATGTTATATAGTAGCACTTACTATATGAGTGCAGCAATATAAAGATTTTATTTGCTCTCAAATCAAGCTGCATGCACCACTTGTCACCATGATGGTAACTATCCTAAAACCAACATTAACAGAAATTCTTCTAAATTAGCATAACAAAACACTTAACATTAATCTCGCACACAAAAAAAAAACATTACATTGCACTTAATTTTAGCATATACTCTCCCTTTCGAGTGCCATCAGCAAAGCATGCAGGGAAATAGACATCCCAGCCGTTTCAGTTAAACTTAAGTTAATCTAAATTAAAATAAATAATTTCATGAAACTCAAAACAATGAAACCGTTCAGTTTACTTAAAATATATCCGTTCTGTGAATTTGAAAGAAAAAGAAAGTGCTAAATACTCATAAAAGTTAATTTGACTGAACTAATTAGTTTAATTTATGTTTGTCCTACTTAATTATTTTGAGCGTTAGGGTCTACAGTGGTTTACATGGTGTAAATATAGCCAAAACGCATAAAAAGTTTTCCGTTATTATGTAAACGGCCCCAAAGTCTCAATTAACTTTCTTTGCATCTTTTCCCATACAGTGTAAATTACTACTAATTTTGTGTTTGGTTGACGAAGTCTACGGAAATTTTGGAACGACATGATGGTAAATAATTTATGGGTGAAATATCCCATTAATGCTTTTGCCTAACAAACAGTTCCTTACACCTGTTTTGCCATTCATATCAAGCTGTGTTGAGTTGCCAAATGCTAATCCTATTGTGATCCAGCCTGAACAAACTGAGTTTTTACGTGTCAGTGGACTTCAACTCTTTACCTCCTCTATTTTATCCAGCCCCCATGGAAGAGGTCAAAGGTCACCCAGTGCTCAAAGAGATGTTCTGTCTCCCCACTACAAGACATGACGGCAGTGTTTTCATTAGCAGTTAATGATGACAGACGGTCATGCATGAGTGACATCAGCCTGCAGTCTCACGCAAGGCCTCTAAGACGGAAGACACACCATCAAAGTGTTTTTTATTTTTGTCACGAAGAGCTTCTAAAAACATAATTCTAGGAAATCCAGTCACCGTGAAATGGGGAAGTGACCAAATTAATCCTACACATATTCTTGGAATACACTTTTTTTTTTGGCTACTAGTTGCCATACTTTGACAAGGTTTTTTACAGTAGTATTTTTTTTATTAGTTTATTAATATTTGAAAAATTACAGATCAGACAGCCCATGGTACTATGCAGGCACTTAGGTTCCTACCATGCATTGTGAAAATAATAAATTAAGTGATGCATTTTTTACAAATTATGTGCAGGTTTATTTTTCTTTTTTAGCTGTTTTATGTTGTCATTTATAGTTTTGTTATAATCAGTTTATTTTATTTTATTAATTATGTTTTAATACTTATTTATTTATTTTATTATTATTTTATTTTATTTTTTATTATTATTTTGTTCAGTGTTCCAAACCTATGACTTTCTTTCCATGGAACACAACATATGTGATTATTTAATGATTATGTTATTTTATTTTATTTTATTTTATTTTATTTTAAAGAAGTACATATAACATGCACATACACAAGCTGTCCCATGGAAAATATTTCAACAGATCAATCTTATAAAAGTACCAGAGCATTACGTAAACAAGACTGTCCGTCGCGTGCACAGAGGGCAGAGATGTGACTATTCAACATTGTAATTATTTCTGCACTGGCATGAATTCTGTTTTTCTAGCGTTTCTTCTCTCGTTATTTCTGTCTAGCTTTTGTTTCAAGGAACTTGCGTGACATTGCACAGAGTGGGGAGGAGGAAGAAAAATCCCCTCTTGGCAAGACACGGCTACATGCTGAATATTCCCTGCAGCTAGTAATGTCTGAGGCTCTGCCTGCCCTCACAGTATTGTTTTAGGGAGGAATTTGTATCATTTCCTCTGGACTTTTTTTTTTTTTGTAATTAATACATCATTCTTTATTTCATCAGAATAAGTGGTAAGATTTAGAGGTTTCATCACCTTTGTTATGCATACTAAGAATTACACAGACCTTTGTGTGTAAAACAGTTGCTAACGTTGTTGTTGTTGATGCTCTTGTCCGTTTTATTGTGTTTGTATCTCCAGGTTTATGGTACAATCATGCGCGTGGTACCCCTCCAACAGCCTGTAAGAACAATGAAAGGTGAGTGCTGAAATCGCACGTACACATGCTAAAACCAGTTGGCACGAGTCCACGCCATCCCAAACAAACAAGCCACTTCCTCTCCACCCATACAATCTGGCTCCAAGATAAAGAATGTACAGTTTTACAGGAGGACATCAGAATAGACAAAATCATGTACAGGTACCAACAAATTGTTGGTATTTCCAGATTCAGCTTTACCATCACAGGAATAAATAACATTTTAAGATACAGTCAAATAGAAATCAGTTATTTAAATTGTAATAATATTTAACAATATTACTATTTTTACTGTACTTTTGATCAAATAAATGCAGCCCTGGTGAGCATAAGAGGCTTTTTGAAGCATTTCACTTTTGGCAGTATAAATATTTTGATGTGAATTTTAAGTTTTTGGAGATGTGGAATAAACGGTAAAGACTTGATCTTATGGTGCATATCGAGTCAGGTTTTACAATCCTTGCATGGAATCAATTTTCACTAAATTGCATTAAATAAGTAGGCTTAGTTATTTGTTTAACACTATTTTATTTAGCTGTTATATTTTTTTGAAGGATATTGATTTACTTATGGCAATTTTGAGCACTTCAGGTTAACTGAGACGAGTGTTTGTTGACATTTAAGAGACTGTTGTGTTGACCTTGATTTATAGGTAGCTATTGCAATATTGAGGTGTTCAGTTTTATTCGGTCTTCACAAATCAACTGTTTCTTGTTTTTCACTGGCATGTCTCTTAGGCGTTGTGGACTAGTGCATCTTTGAGCCTACATTAGGTAAGACTAAAATACTTAAGTACTGTTAAAATCAGATACTCTAACCCCCGGTTTCACAGACAATGCTCAAGCCTTGTCCTATATTAAAATGCAAGTTTGAGCTTTTTTAAAGGGCACCTATTATGCAAAATTCATCCGTCTACCTTTGCCCTTCCGAAAACACTCCAGATCATTTGAACCTTTTGGGGATGGAGGGTCCATTCCCTGGAGACACTTTTCCCCGGGACAGCATATCTACTTTCTGGGTCAGTCTGCCCGGCACATGCTTTGCTTTCAGCTTAGATGGGAAAACCACCCTAGAATGATAAAAATCCACCCAGTGTTTCTTTTACAATCTCAATAATTCATATGCACTCTCTCAGAATGAGCTGTTCTAAGATTCAGCTTTTTGTGACGTAGAACATGGGAAAGGGGTTTGATTGACAGTGTGGTTGAGGCAGACCCCTCCCTCGGTGATCTGATCCTCCATTGTTGTTTCAACGACAGCCGGACCGCTGTTCTGAAGATTTGTGCTGCCTTCTAGAAAATGCCTCCTAAGAAAAATAAGTGTTTTGTTGTGGGCTGTAATACTTCGCATAGTTGTTTGCACTTGCTTCCGACATCAGAGCCACTGAAAACGCAGTGGGTGGATTTTATTTATGAAGGAAATGCGCCTCTTACACTCCCGAAGTACGTTTATGTTTGCTCAAATCATTTTGAGAGTGACTGTTTTTTGAACGACGGTTAATTCAAAGCAGGTCTTGCTACAAAATTAATCCTCAAGGGTGGATCGTTGCCTAGTGTTCGCGATCCAACGACAATTCCTGAAGAAGTAAGTGTATTTTATGATTTCTGAGGTGTTTTCAAACATTTGCGTCAACGTTATCACAGTTTGTGTGTGTCTGTGTGTGTGTTGCACAGCGATGACAACGCAATGAGTTCATAAATGTATCAAATAACCATTCCGAGACATCCTGGTCCATTCTCGATCGTTTTTCTTCAGCCGGAGTCTCTTCGTCATCTGGGTCGGACTCTGGTTCAAACATGTATGGCCGAATGCCATACACAATTGCGGGTCTATCACTCTCGGCCATTATGGTTCTACCGACTGTTAATTGCCATAGTTATGCAAGTTACGCCCACATCCAGCAGCAGGATGGGGATTAGCAGCTCATTTGCATTTAAGGTCGTCTGCCTCAAAACAGCTTGTTTCAGGCCCCAAAAATGACACATTCAAATGGTTATAATAAATTAGCTGGGGGGTATTTTGTGCTGAAACTTCACAAATACATTCTGGGGACACCCAAGTCCAATATTACATCTTGTAAAAAGGGCCATAATTGGATGCCCTTTAACTGAAAGCAACTAAAGTAATGTTTTTTTTTTTTTTTCTAAAGCAGGTTTATAAAAGCTACTTAAATGTCCCAATCGAACTAAGCCCTAATCCTGGCTAAATCTAAACCCTGTATGTGAAACCAAGTCTATAAGACTTTTACTCAAATCGTATTAGAATTTGTGACTTGTGACTTGTAATGCAGTTTTTTTTTTGCAGTCTAACCCATACTTTTACTTAAGTATGGTTTTCAGGTACAGTGGTGTGAATAAGTTATTACCCCCATGCTAAAGTTGCCTAAAAAGAGGAATAAAAAATCATCTTTTGGAAATTGATCTTAATGCCTTAATTAGAAAAATGAGGAAAAATCCAACCTTTAAGGACACCAATTTTCTTTGTGTATGAATAATGCATCATAAATAAATAAATGTTCTTCCTTAAAATACAGGGTGCATAAGTCAGCCCCCCCCCCCCTATGTTAAATTCCCATAGAGTCAGGCAGATTTTTATTTTTAAAGGCCAGTTATTTCATGGATCCAGGATAATATGCATCCTGATAAAGTTCCCTTGGCCTTTGGATGCTTCAATGCAAATCAAACCAGCTATTAGGCTAACTGAAATAACACCATGCCAATCTCTAGGTATGGTGAAGGGAATGTGATGATGTGGGATATTTTAATTCCAAAGGCCAAGGGAACTTTATCAGGATGCATATTATCCTGGATCCATGATATAACTGGCCTTTAAAAATAAAAATCTGCCTGACTCTATGGGAATTTAACATAGGGGGGGCCTGACTTATGCACCCTGTATTTTAAGGAAGAACATTTATTTATTTGTGATACATTATTCATACACAAAGAAAATTGGTGTCCTTAAAGGTTGAATTTTTCCTCATTTTTCTAATTAAGGCATTAAGATCAATTTCCAAAAGATGATTTTTTATTCCTCTTTTTAGGCAACTTTATCATGGGGGTAATAACTTATTCACACCACTGTATAGGCCTACTCTTTGCACCTCTGCTTATCCATTCCACAAGTTTCCCTTCAAAATCACAGCTGAAATATGAAACAAGTGCACTGATTCTATCTGGACCTGTGTTTGTGTTGATGAGATTCACCGCAGCTGAACTGATATACCTGCACACACAGGCACTAATGAGCGTTCAGCTTCACTGCCTGTAAAATCTTTCTCATGTCCAACTGAGCTGTTAAGGAAACATGAATCTCCTCTAACAGCAGGAGCCAGACTGCTCAACCAAGACCATCTCGCACTGTTGCCATAACATGGCAGGAATGTCATGAGCGCTTATGCTGAAATCGGTGAATATGAATATTACCGTAGATGCCAAAGATGATATGCACAGAAGGACAGTGACCTTCATCTAAACCCGTTGCAGACGTGCAGGATTTCAGAGCATGTGATAAACAGCCAGATGTCTTATTGGGATAAAGGTAAAATACTAATGTTGTGTTGGATGGCAACTAGTGGATTTGCAGGCTTCTAGATTTCATACATATACTGTGTATGTGTGTGTAATCACACTGAGCATCTACAATGGTGCAAGCACCTGTAATCATGGTACACGGAAATTTCGGTAACACTTTACAATAAGGTTCGTTAGTTAACATTAGTTAACTACATTAGTTAACATGAACTAATAATGAACTACACTTATACAGCATTTATTAATCTTTGTTCATGTTAATTTCAACATTTACTAATACTTTATTAAAATCTTGTTAACATTAGTTCATGCTCTGTGAACTAACATGAACAAACAATGAATAGCTCTATTTCTATTAACTAACGTTAACAAAGATGAACAAATACAGTAACAAATGTATTGCTCATGGTTAGTTCATGTTAGTTAATGCATTAACTAATGAACCTTATTGTAAAGTGTTACCGAAATTTCAATTTGCAATCAGATAATTTCAAGCCGCTAAACTCCTGGCAAGTTCAATGATCAAGTAAGGGGACACACTTAACGACTAGCTGAAACATTCTAACATTCAGACTTTTTCCAACGACTGGAGCAGATTTTAAACACCGACTGTGAGCACGACTGAACGCGACTCGACGCGTTTGGGCATGATCAGTCGTAAGTAATTGGCCTTACAATCGTTAAGTGTGTTAGCCTGGGAAAACCCAGACAACTTCCGGCAAATTTAGATTTGCTCTGAAAGTTAGTCTGGCAAAGAGCTCATTCAAACCCATTTCCAATCCGTCGAAATCGCGGCACCAATCAGAAACGTTGGGGCGGGCTTTACACGATGACGACAGCGCTGGGATTTTGAAGCAGATTTTGTAGCCTACATTACAAAGATGGATGCCGCCGTCAAACATCACTCGTTCGAATCAGCTATCGTGTCTGTTTTAAGCGATTTGAACGTTTCCTTTTTGTTGAAAACCGAGCAAAGAACAACACTCGGAGATGTTTCTCCGCCGCCCTGCATACGTCATCTGCTTCATCGCTCTGATTGGTTTTAGGTCTATCCGCGACGTCCGTTGGTGACGCCCCTCTGGAAATGAATTGTCTATGATGCTTTGCCAGACCCTAACTCAGTTACAACTGAGAATGGTCTGGTTTTAACCAGGCTATAAGTGTGTCCCTGGCTTAAGCGAATTTATTCAAACAATCAGTCCAAAACAGCACCAATGTAATGAAAACCAGGCTGATTACATCAGAGATGGCAGAGAGTAGACTTACGTTGCGTTTTCAGTGAATTATTCATTCCAGTGTATGTTTCGAGCTGTCATCTGCACTGTGATTGTTTCTGAAGAGCGCGAGCAGCGTTGGAATGGAACGTCAAAACATCCCACAGCTGTATGGTCAGATGATCGCTATAGCAAACTATCCCATCAAACATTGGTCCGACCTCAACGTCGTGTTCCTGGCCAAAAAAAAAAATAGTCGCGGTGGGACGGCAAACGAATTACGAATTACATTACAATTTATATCAAAATAATTTTTAGTGAGCTTAATAAGAAACTTTTTTAAAAAACATTAAAAAAATCATATCCACCCCTAACTATATGATTTTATTTATACATTTTTTTTTGTATAATTTGTAGGCCTATCTGTTTTTCCCCCAGTGCTTTGTTTTGTTTCAAGAAACATTTCTTATTATTATCAATGTTGAAATCCGTAGTGCTGCTTGATATTGGAAACAAAACAAAAATATTTTTTCTGAATTCCTTGATGAATAGAACATTTAAAAAAAGAAAAAAAAGCCAATAGTGTTTATTATAATATCATATATAAACACTATTTCAAATATATGCTGTTCTATTGAAATTGTTTTATTTGTTATTTATTATATCACTTGTATGGACAAATGGCAGGTTTCATGTGAATGATCCAAGAATATTTAATACTTTTATGGTTAGAATGTCATTGCCCCATGTTTTTAAAACAGAAGAGAGGAAATAATTACTGGACCATGACCCTTTTGTTTGGGTTTTTGCATTCCCGAGTCCTCCAAAAGTAATCTGCTCTATTAATTCTGATATTTCTCTAATTACATTGGCCATTTGTTTTGTCACTGTAGACTGCAGTCCAGTCCTTCTGTTGTGAAATGAAAAGGTCTCAGTGGAACAGAAGCTGCCCCACAGCGGCCCCAAAAAACTGAAACTCGAATTCACCTCATCACGAATCCTCTGCACACAAACACATGGACGTGATTTGTGAGTTTTATCCTTTTACAAGGCCTCGTTGGCATTATGTTTTCTATAAAACACAGAACAGATTTGATGTTTTAAAGCTTTAAAGGCATTGTATCATAAGGAATCAAATGTATGTTCATTTATCAACATTTTAAAATTCTTCCTCAGTGGAAAAAAAAAAAAAAACCCATTTAATGAAACTAATCTGCAGCAAGTTGATAGTCATAAACAAAAAAAAAAAATAGTGATGTAAAACAATATTGTGGTGTAAAATCTACTAAGATTATAAGTGGACCTAAAAAACAAATACATGATATGACTCTTTTGTGTTATTTGTGTTTTTTGAAAGAAGTATCTTATGCTGCACCATGGCTGCATTTATTTGATCAAAAATACAGTAAAATCAGTAATATTATTCAATATTACCATTTTAGGTTACACTTTATTTCGATAGTCCACTTTATATATTTGTATTATGTAAGTAGACTGTTAGGTTAGGGGTAGGTGTTAGAGTTCAGGTTAGAATAAATTGACTTGTAGTTGCTAAGTTACCTATAGTCAATAGAATATCTTTTGGTGGACCATCAAAATAAAGTGTTATCAGATATTAAGCATACACTCTACTAATACTCTATTGACAGTTAGTTGACATGTAGTTGCAAAGTTACTTATACTGAGTGTCTAAAGTGGACTATCGAAATAAAGTGTTACCCAATTTTAAAAACTGTTTTCTATTTTAATATATTTTAGTATGTACTATATTGCTCTGATGGCAAATCTGAACTTTCAGCATCATTACTCCAGTCTTCAGTGTCACATGATCCTTCAGAAATCATTCTAATATGCTGATTTAGTACTCAAGAAACATTTCTTATTATTATCAATGTTATAAAAACAGCTGCGCTGCTTAATATTTTGGTAGAAAAAAGGTTAGTTAAATATTTTGCAAGCATATTGTGATTTGTCAATTGTTTTTTTTTTGAGATTATGCAATATAACATGCCAAAAATTAGAGGACATACAAACAAACAGGAACACATGCCAAAACAAAATGTATTGTTTTATTATTTATTAATTATGTTGTAGTCAATGTATGTTTTTTCCTGTTAGCTTTTTGTTTTTCTATGCATTTTTTTTTTGCATAGTACAATAAACATGTAACTGTAAGTTTTCCTTTTTTGCCATATATATTTATTTTGCCCTATATATTTCAGTGCAGTACATTGAATTATTGACAGCATGCATGTTTAAGGTTGGTCACCACCGTAACGGTTGCTATAGGAGTTGTATTTGGTTGCTTTGTTGCTTCAATGAGCAAGAAAGGAGAGGTGTTGCCACAGGTAATCTGAAAAGGAGAATGGCTGGCCTGTCAATCTGGATTATATGTGTCTCGCTGCACTTTGATGTGCCATGACCGTCTGAAGCACTTCACACACACTGCTTCCTTCCACTGCTGGCCTGTGTTTATACAAACTTTCTTAAACTAGAAAAGATTAGACAGCTATGAACTATTTGCATGCTAATTATCATGCAGAAAGCTGTTCCGAAGCTGTATGATTCATTTACATTAAGCAGAAAGTTCACCCTGATATTTCTGTCCTTTCAAAGAATTTGAATGGTGGCAAGATGCTGTCAAGGTTCAAAATGACAAAACACCATGAATTTATTTTAGTCAAATTAGTAATAATTTTAATAAGAATTACTGTATTTTGTTGTATTTTTTTCCTAATTAATATATTTTTAAAATATATTTAATAAACATTTAAATATTAAATACATGTTTAATACATATTTAAATCAAATCAAATTGTTCTGTTGTATTATTTTAATAATACATTTTTAAATGTAATAAACCTTTGAATATTAAATATTAAATAAATCATCCATCACAATGAGTAACACCAAAGAATATAGTTCTGATGTGCATCAAAAGATTGTTATGAAAAGAAAATAGCTTAAGAATTGAAAATCCCCATTTTGACCATCAGGGCAAAAATTAAGAAGTTCCGATCAACTAAAGATGTTACGAATCTGCCAGGAAGAGGACGTGTGTCTATATTGTCTTAATGCACGGTGAGAGCCAATGAATGCACTTAAACCATCCACTTATGTACCAGATCTTCAGACCAAGTCTGCAAAACTGCAATTACGTTATCTGCTTTACACTCGATTTGCAATCGAAAAACAACCCTTTTGCAAAACTCTAAACACAGTTCTCTACATCATTCAAAACTAACTGCTCTTTTGTTTCATTTGGGAAACACTGGCATTTAAATGCCACATTCATTTACTGATGACCTACTGATTGACCACTTACACATCAAAACTCAGTGTTTTGAGATATTTACCCCCTTGAATTTCTATTTATAGTGTAAATATGTATAAATATATATATATATATATATATATATATATATATATATATACATACACACACACGCACACACACACACACACACACACACACACAAACACACACACACACACAGCACTTTTAAAATAAAGTTGACTTTCAGACTTGGCTTGTATGCATATATACTGTATATATTTATATATACTGAATATGCATTCAAGCTACAATATATTGTTTCACAGCAGCTTCACAATAGTAAAACAAATTCTGCTGTAAAACAGCTCTAACAAGCCAATAGTGTCAATATTCATCTCAAGTCACTTCAGTATTGATTCAGTTCAGTTCAATAACTGTGTAAAGTTCATCAATTGTGCATACATACTACAGTGTATTTGTGCACATACATGTACGTGTGAGAAATTCTTGTAACTCCACTGCACACTGAACAAGCAAAAGACACTGAACAAGCAAAAGACACAAGATAGTAGTGTTTTACATTTTTCACATCTGTGTGTAGTTTGGTGTGTATGTGGCTAATCATTTTATGTTTGGAGTTACTATGCAAACACACCATTTTTGGAAGAGTTAAAATAGTTTTTAACAAAGTGTTTGCTTTTGCAAGAGATGTGTTGCATGTGTTGTGCGTGTTTTGTGGTTTTGTGTGTGGGGTTTCAAGAAATGGAACCATAGTTTCAGAATTTTTTTGTAAGCCATAATAATTTTTTTAAATTGTGTTAATTTTAAAATAATTTAATATTTTAATTTTGATGTAATCATTTTCTTTAATTAATGCATTTATTTAAATGTAGTACTTTAAAAAAAAATATGTATTTAATTAAATGAAACCATATTTGCACTGCAGCCACAGTCTGACTAACAGCATTCAGGTGAATATATGAATGCCACATCAAGTACCTTCCTCTTATTCCCATTGATGAAAGGTTTTTCCGATGTGTGAGAAAACAGCTGTACGTGTGTGTGTGTGTGTGTGTGTGTGTGTGTGTGTGTGTGTGTGTGTGTGTGTGTGTGTGTGTGTGTATGTGTGTGTGTGTCAGCCAGTAAGCTCAGTGGATGTTTTTACAAGGCAGCACATTAAGTTCTTTGTAGTTTGCACTAACTTATGCAATCATGTAATAGAATCGGTGTGAATGGAACACACCAAACTTGATCGGCCAGATGAGGGGGAAGAGGCAGTTTGCTCACACGCACACATATACCTGTGACCTGTGTTACCGCTCTCTGCAATTCTCTCTCATTTTTTTCTGCGCTGGCCACTGTGACCGCGCAAACAAAGCAATGTAATGTGCAAGAAATAGCTGAGAGCTTGCACATTAGCTGCAGCGTTCTATTTAGTTCAAGTATGTGAAAGTAGGCTACATGTCGTGAGTCAGACAGACAAAACTGTATTGTTATTGCTCTTTGTCACTGGACATGGAAGCTGATTTAGAGTTTCTGTTGTGTTCTTATTGTCTCTGTACTGCCATCGCTTGTGTTTGGTCCACCCTAGCAACTTCCTAACAACCATATTCTCACGGAAGGTCCAGAGAGGGAGTGAGAGGAAAGGAAACTCTTTACAGTGTCATGGCTTTTGTGGATTTTAGAATTTCAAAATCCTTTTAAAGTTTTGTCTTTCCGAACTTCTTTTATTGTGGCATGTTTTATTGACATGACATCTGTTACTTAAATGGCTTGACTAATTATGAATGAAATTTTTCGGTATGCTCAGTCTAAATTATTTAATTTATTCATTTTACTATATATACTGTATGTATGTATGATGTATCAATAATTGTTATTGTTTTGTTATTGTTGTGTATCCAGCCTCTCACGGAGACTTCAGATGCCGCAACACCTGCGATGAGATGACTAAACGCCTGTGAAGAGACGACTCAACGCCTGTGAAGAGACGACTCAACGCCGGCGATATGTTATGCCCTAAATGATTAACTAACATGATTAACTAACTGTATTTTTCTATGTACATTTCTGAAATGCACTTTCTGTAAAGCTGCTTTGAAACCATATGTATTGTGAAAAGCGCTAAAATAAATTTGAATTGAATTGAATTGATGAGTAATGTTACCTTGAAGTTATAATATGTGCTTAATCTCCAATAGAATTAGATTTTCTTATATGTGTTAAAGTCCCCCTGGTGAAAATCCAGCTTTTAATGTTGTTTGTATGTCTATGTGGTGTTTTTAAAATGCTTAATAAACACTGCTCTTGACATTCAGAAGAGATAACAGATGCAAAAGGTACATCTGAGTTTTATTCTACAGCTCCCTTACTTATTATAATTAGAGAGCATCGTTTGTATGATATTTATAGATAGATTTATAGATTAGTGTCACCAATGGGATTTGCATAAATACAGTTATAATTGAAATTATTCAACCCCCATTGCAAATCAGGTTTATTGGCAAATTTTACAGACTTTCAACTGTTTGCAATGAACAAATCAAACAAAAGTAATTGAAATAGCTCAACACAACGAATGTTTCAAGTGGTTTCCCCAAATTCAACTGAAAATGCAACTTTCAATGACTTCTGCTGTCTCAAAATTATTTAACCCCTTCATGGCAAGCTTCTTTAGTGATTAGTAGCACACCCTTTTGCTGTTACGAACTGCTGCAAACGAGATGTATAAACAGACACCAGCTTCTGGGAATGTTTCTGAGGAATCTTAGACCATTCCTCAAGAGCAATGACTATTCTTGGGTTTGCTGCTGATACCGTCTTCTTCGAATCCCACCAGAAATTTTCTATGGGGTTCAAGTCAGGTGACTGTGATGGCCTCTGTAGAAACTTCCAGGAATTCTTCTGCAACCAAACCTTGGTGGAATTTAAGATATGCCTGGGATCAGTGTCTTGTTGGAAGGTCCAATGACGCCCAAGCTTCAGCTTCCTCACTGACGGCATGACGTTTTCTCCTAGGATTTCCTGATACTTCAATGAATCCATCTGGCCTTCCACACGCTGCGGGTTTCCAGTGCCAGAGGATGTAAAGCAGCCCCAGAGCATCACGAGCCCCACCATGCTTAACTATAGGCAAAGCATCAGCAGATGCTTCATTCTTCTTCCTCCAGACGTACCGCTGATCCATTGGGCCGAAAAGTTCCAGTTTTGTTTCATCGCTCCACAGAACAGTATCCCAAAACTTCTGTGGCTTATTTATATGTTTTTGAGCAAATTTGAGCCGACTTTACTTGTGCTTTTGGGTCAGTAGTGGTTTACGTCTTGGAGTGCTGGCATGTGTTTAGTACGCGCCTTACTGTGCAAGCTGAAACCTCAGTGTCTGTTGCCACCAAGTCTTGCTGCAGGTCTTTTGCAGTCACTCAAGGGTTTTCTGAACTTGCCTTCTCAGAAATCTTCTTTTTCTGCCCCATCCAGGTGTAACCACTGTTCCTTTAACTTTGAACTTGCGAACTATGCTACCAACGGTGTCTCTAGGAACATTTAGTGCCTTCGCTATCTTTTTGTATCCTGTTGCCTGTTTAGACGGCAGAAGTCATTAAAAGTTGCATTTTCAGTTGAATTTGGGGAAACCCTTTGTTGTGTTGAGCTATTTCAATTACTTTAGTTTGATTTTATCATTGCAAAAAGCTGGAAGTCTGTAAATTTTGCCTGTAAACCTGATTTGAAATGAGGGTTGAATAATTTTGTTTACAGCTGTAGCTGTCATATTTGCACAGTTACGTTTTTCAAACAGGTTGTTTCCATCCATCCATCCATCCATCCATCCATCCATCCATCCATCCATCGGCTTATTATAGTTAGGTAAATGTATTTTAAAGTATTTTTTAGACACTCAAGTGTAATATGCTGGCAATGAAGGCCTTGTGATCACTCTCACATGCAAAAAACAAGCTGGTTTGTTAACTATTTTATTTACTTTCAGTATGTTAACTTATAAACTAAATGTATAATTCAGAAACCCTTGTTATTAGCAACACCAGTGGCCGTTAAGTGAACTGCAGCCTGTAATTATTGCTCAGGCTCGCACTTGTGCACACGTCACGTACAAGAGCCTGAACGGGATTCAATGCCCCAATATACTCACGGCCAAGTACTTTTTTGTTAAGTTAAAAGTGTTGGTTGAAGCGATATACTGTTAACAAACATCCAGACACTGTCCACGCTGAGAGCGACATTTAGATGAATATGTAAATATGTTCTGCGCGCTTTCCTCTCAATAACAAAATAAACACAACAAAAAATGACAGCGGTGAGAAAGCAGCAGTTGTGGATATGGGTTTGTTTGCACAACCTCTGCAATTCATCGGCATCATGTTGACAGATGAGGTAGGCCTAATTAAAATGGCACTATTATGATATTGATTATAATGTATTTAAGACGATAGACTTTATACTTGATCTGGCTACTTGAGACTATAGTTTAAATAAATGCCTTTTCTTTTCTTTGCATTACACAGTTTCATAGTAGCTCTTTCAGCATTATCCTGAACATTGTATAAGCATTCATTTAATGTGTCAATGGATGAGAGGCTCTTGGGAGCAAGCGTAAACATCACATCGTTTTGATTTTTGTAATATGCAGTTCCTGTGAATAATTGTTGTAGTGGGTTTGGTATACCTGAATATTAATGATATTTCCCCTATTGTGGACGTGTCCTTGATACACCACGGAAAAAAATGGAGTTGAAAATATTAATGGATCTGAAAATATTAGTGCACACTCCTTAAATCGTAACTTGTTTAATAGCTTATTTCCAAAAGGTTATGAAATTTCAATGTTATACATTAAAATTCACATTTTCAAAACAATGAATAGTTTGTGTACTATGATAAATCGTCGGAGCTGTTTTGTCTGAGTGAAGTTGCGTTTTGAGGAGCGTTCATTCTACATGCTTTCATGGACAACCCTGAAAGTTTTTGTGTTTCAAACTAGCTATTAAAACATTGTCAATAAAAAGCTATTAATACATAAAAATACTTACATATAGCCCTTTTAAGATCATCCGCAAACAGGTGCATTAACCTTTACTTTGCTCCTGTTTGCAGGCTTATTTTGTAAAGATGTTTCCTATTATCCTCCGACTGTATAATACTGCCCTGCCTCTTACAACGTTTTTTTTTCTTGCCAGCCAGTTGCTGTAATGACAGTGGTAAATCTCTCTTTTAATTTACTGCAGGCTGATAAATTCAACACTTGTAGTTGAGCTTGGTGATGGATTGTTTTGTTTGTGTGTTGCTATTTGATGTCAACTTGATGGTTTTCAGCATCCATTAGTACATGTATTTGTCATTCAAGGAACTGTTCACCCAAAAATAAAAAATAACAATTTTAATTTATTCTCCGTCATGATTTTTTAAAAACTCATATGATTTTGATTCTTTCATGTTAATCAAAAGCAGTAAAAGCTGCCCTTTTCAACACAATTAAAACTTTCAAGGCAATATTTTTAGTGACTCAAATATATTGGACTATGTATTTGTTTATAAGAGATGTTTGTGTACATTCTCTTTTGATTATGGCTGCAGAAATGTAAAATGTCGACCAAATGATTATGATTTTGTGCTGTTTTTGTATTTGTGCATTTGTGCCCAATTTGCATAATTCTCTCACTGAATTGGCTACTAAAACAACACCGACGAGCATGCAAATAAATAACGCAATCACACGGGCAAAATTTATAGTACCCCCCCTCCCTATCTAATAATATGCTGTTCATACTTCATTTTCCTTGCAACTAAGGACAAAAATAGATTACTTTTAAAGAGCAAGCTCTTATATATAGACCCAAAGGCCATCAGATCATCAGATAATGGACTTTGTTGAACTTTCATTTAATTCATGGGAAACCTTTGCAGACTTGCATCATTCACTTATCTGGTGTCTATCATTCATCCTCTCTTAAGTTTCAGTGACATGTCCTATTATTCACCCAACACAGCAGATATGTTGTTTGTTTTGGGCAGATATTCTCATTCATCTTGGGGTGAAGATTGCATGGACATGTTTCTGGCAGATGGTGTGAATTTGCTTTGGATGTAAGAAAATGCCACCTATACTAATGGTTGCTAGAGATCACTGTGGTGCCATTTTGTCTGTGTCTATTATCAAGCGATTTACAACTTCCTGGTATTTGGAAGATATCCACCCACAAGCAAAGAAAAAAGCTGTTAATGAAAAAAAGAGGTAAATAAACAGTATGCTGAAGATCCAGTCTTTTTGATATTAATTTACACACAAGATCATGAAAGATGTTGGAATTCCATTTTTGTAGGCCCTAAATTCAAATTTTAAATATATTCAAATAGAAAAGTTATTTTAAATTGTCAATTGTTAAATTGATCAAATAAATGCTGCGTGGTGACCATAAAAGGCTTCTTTCAAAAACAATCATCTGCAGTTTATGCCTCAGGGGAATATGATTTGTGTTGACATCACTGTTTTAATGGAAAAAACATTCACATAAAATTTTCCACAAGTGTAACATGTCACTCCGACGTCATTATTTGACATATACAGTAAAAACCTATGACAAAACAAAATATTTTTCTTTTTAATTTGAGCACACTCATTACTATGTGGTTTCTTCAGAAATGCGCTGGTGGTGTGATAGAAGAGCTCATTGTTCAGTAGGAGTTCCCCTCTTATCAGGATCATGTTTCTATCACTCAGAAAGGGACTCAGTGTCAGGAAGACATCTGTCATTAGATACCTCATTAATGACCATCTAACACTCAATATGAACCAGAGAGACTATGAGAACTCTAACAACATGTTCTTGGTGCATTTTCCATTACCTCAATGACCATATTGACCTGCCCATTTAGGTCAAGCAAGCACCAAAAAAAGAGCATGTTGTGTGTGCATAAAGTTGATAATTTTGCTAAATGTAAAATGAATTGTTAAATGTTGAATGTTCATCTATATGACTGTTCTTAACCCTTTACAGCACAGCGTTGCCCTCAGGCAACGGAAAGTTTTCTTAAGACCTATGTTCAGTACATTTTTCTTTAAATTATTGCAACCAATTAGAATGTTTGAAAAAGTATCAAAGAACAGTCCAATAAGGTTTGGGAGTCACCATCAAGCACCATTTGAAGGTGGGACGTCCTTTTCACATGGTCACAGGAGCACATGGTGTGAGTTGAAAGCAAGATTATTTGCTTTAGTAATCTTATTTAAAATGTCATGAACTGTACATAAACATATGTTTGTGTGTATGAAGGTGTAGAGAAGCCTTTTGGCAGGTTTTATGGAGTTTTTATTTTATTTCGCATGTTCACATGTTCACATGTTCACATTTTCAGTTTTTCTTTTTGTTGCCTCAGGGCAACGTTGTGCGATAAGGGGTACTTTTCAGGGATGTCTTGAACAATACTTCACAATGGCAAATAATGTGTTACAAGAAGGAAAGATGCAGGGTTCCTGGGTGCACAGGAACACCCAAAGTCACCAAAGTGACACCAAAGTGCAGCATCCCCCTGGATGATGTGACAGCAGCCATATTGGGCCAGAATGCCCACCACACACCAGCTTATTGGTGGAAAGGAGACAGAGTGATAGATCTCGCAGTCTCCGCTCTAACTCATCCCAAAGGTGTTCTATCGGGTTGAGGTAAGGAATGGTGCGCAGTCATGTTAGAACAGAAAGGGGCCATCTACAAACTGTTCCCACAAAGTTGGGAGCATGAAATTGTCCAAAATGTCTTGGTATGCTGAAGCATTAGGAGTTCCTTTCACTGGAGCTAAGGGGCCAAGCCCAACCCCTGAAAAACAACCCCACACCATAACCCCCCTCCACCAAACTTTACACTTGGCACAATGCAGTCAGGCAAGTACCGTTGTCCTGGCAACTGCCAAACCCAGACTCGTCCATCGGATTGCCAGACAGAGAAGTCAAGTCAAGTCAAGTCAAGTCACCTTCATTTATATAGCGCTTTTAACAATATGGACTGTCTCAAAGCAGCTATACAGTGATAATAGGAAATTAAAGTAACAGAGATTCTTTTGGCTTTACAGCAGCTCTAGAATAAAGTTATTGTTCAGCTAAAGTTAGTTTTGATTGATACACTTCCGTCGCAACGATCATTAGTTATTAACTTAGGGCCGCTAACATGACACCGTTCTAACAGAAAACCTTTAATGCGATCTGGCCGCTCATTTGCATAAAACAGTGCCTGGTGGCTCTGAGATTTTTTTACCGCTTCCGCGTAGCGACGTGAATCGGAATTATCCCGACAAAGTTTTATCAGTACAGCGGTAAAGGGAAGGAGGCCTTCAAAGGGGAGAGACTAGTTGACACATCAGAACTGCGTTGTCGTCGTGTCCAGGCGCAGGTCCTTCATCAGATCCGGATATGGCCTAACAGAGAGACTAATATTAGCGTAGACGCCATCCTTCTTATGATGTACAAAGTACATCAGCATTTAACAAGTGTTCCTGGTCCCGGCTGATCTAAACTATGCAGCCTAACATTGAATTATAGAAGTCTATAGTCTAAATATTCCACAGTCAACTGTTAGTGGTATTATAACAAAGTGGAATCAATTAGTAACAACAGCAAGTGTGATTGGTCACTCCAGAGAACACGTCTCCACTGCTCTAGAATCCAGTGGCGGCGTGCTTTACACCACTGCATCCGACGCTTTTCATTGCACTTGGTGATGTAAGGCTTCAATGCAGCTGCTCGGCCATGGAAACCCATTCCATGAAGCTCTATGCACTGTTCTTGAGCTAATCTGAAGGCCACACGAAATTTGGAGGTCTGTAGCTATTGACACTGCAGAAAGTTGGCGACTTCTGTGCAGTTGCTGCTGTTCCCAATTGCTTCCACTTTGTTATAATACCACTAACAGTTGACCGTGGAATGTTTAGTAGTGAGGAAATTTCACAGGTGGATACCTATCACAGTACCATGCTATCACAGTACCATGCTTGAATTCACTGAGCTCCTGAGAGCGACCCATTCTTTCACAGATATTTGTTGAATCGTCTGTATGCCTAGCTGCTTTATTTTATATAACTGTGGCAATAGAAGTGATTGGAACACCTGAATTCAATGATTTGGAGTAGGGATAGCGAAAACAAAAAATTTTCTTGACCGACCACCGAGCCTCATTAGCCGGTTGAAACCGATTAACCGATTAGTTTAAAATATGCCACGCTATTTGAAATAACAGCCATTTCGAGCCGCGCCTGCAATTTCCCAACTCTGTCGCATCTCTCTCTGCCTCCCGCTCACACACACACACACACTGCCCCGGCGCCGCGCTTCCACTCATGTCACTTTTTTTAAATCCCCTACAGCGCGAAACATGAGTCCCGCAAACGCGGCGCCGAGGAGCTTGTATGTAATCGGAGGACAAATGGCTCCTTAGTTTTGAAATGGTTTGGGTACAAGGTGATCGCGTTGAAAATAAGGGCGTTAGTCTAGCGTTAGAAGCTCATTCGAAACAGCGGCTCATTTAAGAAAATGACAGCTCCGAAGAGACGCCGCTTTAGTTTGAGGTAGTGCTAACAATAATGAAGAAAGATGATGATCATCATCACCTTATCTGTTACCACTGAAATGTAGATGTAATGTATTTCTACAGTATTACTACTGTAAGCACTGTATCACACAAGTTGCAACCTACTGTGTCATTCTTTTTGGTGAAATGGTCCCACACACTACGTTCAGGCCCGGATTAAGAGGACTTTGGGCCCTGGGGCTATAGCAACACCAAGGGCCCTCTTTCATCTGATTGCCATCCCACAGTCTTCTACCGCAATAAATTTTTTTTTATTGTTATTAAAGCTGCAGTCCGTAGCTTTTCCTCTTTGTCGCCATCTCTGTTCGAAAACTGCAATTGCAGTTATTTGCGGAATTATCAACTTTACGTGGGTTGTACATCGGCATGAAACAGCGCGGATGAATCCAATTTTTTGAGGTGAGTGTGTGGCTGTTAATCACCGCTCCGGTGTGGATACGGGCATTCAGAATCACACATTATACTTTTTGGAAGTATGACCAATATTAGAATTTTCAACAGAAAATAATGTCTGAACAAGTATATCCACTTTTGTTCTGATCAACTAAGGGGGAAAAAGCATTGCAGTAAATCTTATTTTGTATAAACAAATAACAATCATATTGCTATGAAATAAACGGTGTATGAACAGAATCCCTGTTATGCATAAACTTGTAATAATATAACATAATATAAACATCTTATGACAGGAAAATTTTGATATGGAATATCAGGATAAAAAATACTTCCTCAATAAGTACTTAACCATGAATAATTTAAAGGGATAGTTCAACAACATCACTCTCATGTTGTTCAAAACCTGTATGAATTTATTTCTTCTGCTGAACACAAAAGAAGATATTTTAAAGAATGTTGG
Source organism: Gila orcuttii (assembly GCA_026230005.1). NCBI lineage: Eukaryota > Metazoa > Chordata > Actinopteri > Cypriniformes > Leuciscidae > Gila > Gila orcuttii. The sequence goes on along the minus strand of JAPDVR010000019.1, from coordinate 29,206,403 downwards.
TAACCAGACAGTTGACGGCACCCATTGACTTCCATAGTAGGAAAAATACATATTAAGTCAATGACTACCGTAAACTGTCTGGTTACTAACACTATATAAAATATCTTCTTTTGTGTTCAGCATAAGAAAGAAATTCTTTCAGTTTGAACAACATGTGGGTGAGTAAATGATGACAGAATTTTGTTTTTTTTTATAACTTTCCTTTTACATAGGGTCTTACAGTTAAATAGTCTTTTTTTCTAGCTTTAGCAGAGCAGAAATTCTTTATGATATCATTAAAATCCATTAAAATTCATTAAAATCCAGTCACTGTTTTAATAATCGAGTCATTCATTCAACCGATTTGTTCAAACGGCTGTTTGATTCAACGACGAAGCAAACGAGGAGTCATTTAATCATTAAATGAATGGATTCGTTCAAAACGCGGATTATTCAGTATACGAATCACCACTATCAGTTTCAGAGATTGTTTCTGCTGTTGTTTCATTTTGGAATTTACATCGGCGAAATGACGATAAACCAAAACGCAACTCTCAATGTTAATTTATTGGTCAACTCATTTATTGTTGCATAACATATCACATTAGCAATTGTGCTGATATTTGGGGAAAACTGCGGTTTTACTTGTGAATATATCACATCATTTTATATTATGTAATATTACAAAAAGACAAAAACTCATCGGGGCAAAAATGCCCATGTAGACCTTGGATATTGGACCTTGATGTTCGTCAAAAAACAGTAATTCGGCCGTGGAATTTTTAAGCGGGTGGGTGGTTTGAGGAAAAAACACTGACATTCTGGATTCAGACTGCAATAAAATCACTGACTAGCCCCTATTAATATTGAAAATACCTTATGATCCACGAGAAACAATTACCATCCAAATTAGGGGTGTCACGATTTTGACCGAAAATTAAGTCCCAATCTCGAACTTCGAATTCAAAAATGTAATCGTCGATGCTGCCACGCCCCCATGTCACGCCCGTGATGGGAAGTTCGGATCATTTTATTGACTCTCTTGTTCGATCTCGTTCATCAAAATTAACTAGGCCTAATCCTTTTTTCTAGTCATTTCGTTCATTTCAGGGGCTTTAAATGTTATACTTTTAACAGGCAAATTCCCGGAACACATCCACCTATGCAATCTTGATCATATTCTGAATTAAGAAATCATTATAATGCAGTCAAAAATAATTTACAGGGAACATTAATAATTACTTGACCTTCCGAGTCTTTTGTTCATTTGTCGCGTGACAGAGGCAATGAACGGATCGTTCATGAACGACTCATCACGGCGCGGGAAAAAAAACACACGCGTTGAAAGGAGTCCTCTAGCTTAGATTCTATGCCCGAACCCGAATTTGGCCCGACCCCAGCCGATATTTCCTATCACTATCCTCGGGCCGGGCCCTTAATCTATAGACGTGCACTCCCAACGCAATAGAGTGCGGCGCGGGACTAGAATTGATGGCCGAGTGCGAGCGCGGGCGGTAATGCACTCACATGTGTGCGGGAGAATAAAACGATTCGCAGGACTCCCGCAAACTAGAAATATCTCTGAATAAAACATATAAAAACTAATACATTTTTCAGGGCTCTCAAGTTTTATCAAAAGTTTAGAGTGAGATTTAGGGGAGGAGCCACCCAAATATTTGCAGCAGCGGTCCCTCGACCCAACCAAATTCGCTTCAATTTTTGCTAGCAGTTCAATTTTGCCTATTGTTCATAATTGACCAGCACAAATGAAAATTATAACAATTGTTAAATCTGATAAAAAAGACAAATTCATCCAAATAAAATAAATAGTTATATTTAAAAAATACAAATTTATTGAAAAATAAAAATAAATTTGACCCCAAACAAGCCAACTGAACATCAGTGCTCAATGTACATAACATTGTGTCATAACAACTTGCCCTGAGCATGTATGTCAAGACCCAAACCGGTCACCTTTACAGGGGTCATCGGACGCCCATTTTCCACAAGTTGGTATGATTCTTTTGGGTCTTCATGTAAAGTTTGTAACATACTTTGGTTAAAATTTCTCAATGGTTGTGTAAAACAACACCCTTTTTACCTCTTCAAAAACAGCTCTGTTCACAGTGACCCGTTTCGGTGCATGTCTCTTTAAATGATAATGAGGTTCTTTGAGGCAAACCAGTCTTTGCAGTGTGTGGACACATCACCATGCAATTCTAATTTCTGATTGGCTGGTAGCTAGCATTTAACTCTGTATAACTCGAGACAGATGCTATGAACTCGGCAGAGAACTTCCCTCCGTTTGCCTGCGCCTCGTCCATTAATTGTATAGCGGGACAAGTTCCCTTACTCCTCAGCGTGAGAAATACAAGGTGTGGCTTGTGAGCGTGTGAATGGGTTGAAATGCGTGTGTCTCACGCCCAATGCGTGAGACTTGAGAGCCCTGATTTTTATTTATCTGTTGCAGAAAAGCAACTAGAACAACTAAAACAAAATAGAAACGATTTACAGGCCAGAGATTCTATTTATAACATGTTTGCAGCGTTGAGCTATTTAGCCAATCACAGACATATGTGTTGATTTCTTGAACACAATGGCCAATCAGAAGCATTTAAGATAGACTCTCCTCACCGCTCAAAACTAGGGCCGGGACGGTTACCGCATTACCGCAATACCGCGGTCACGTGACTCCAACCGCGGGTCTGATCTCGTCACCGTCATCACCGCAAAAAAAAAAAAAAAACACTTGGCCTGCACATGTGTGCACGTTGTGTCTAATGACATGGATTCATTGATTCTAATGACATGGATTATGTCTAATGATATTGTGGCTTACATGGATTCAAGGTTTTCTAAACAAAACGTATCATCAAAAGATGAATCAAACCCGACCTTTCGCGAGTTGAGGAGCGCAATGTTCCATGACGCATAATAATATTCCATTTGTATTAGAGATGCGCGGATCGGCTATTATTATTTCATCCGCAACCGCATCACAAAACTCATCATCTGTCCGCCATCCACCCGCACCAACGTTTTTTGATCAATTTTCGAAACCACATCCGCGGCGCTGACTGTTTTAAGGTTTATGAGCAATGCGAGGCGCTGCTGTCGCGAGGCTAGAAAGCTCTTGGCTGTTCTAGAAAGAACACTGATCCAATGCAGCAAAGATATTTGAAGGCTAAAGTCCCTAGTATATTGGCTATGTTGTATCCCCAGAATATCAGCAGTGAACTCCGTCTTCGATCGGCGCACAGGGATAAATATGAATAAGTAAATAACCTATATTGCACATCGGCAAACCTGACCTTACCTGACTAGGCTACTGTACACTAAAATGGTATCATTTCGTTTTGAATTTTGTTTAAAAGTAGACATTTAGGCCCAGCCTACGCCGAGTTTCGATTCATTTATGAGACGAGCTCCAGTTCACGCGCAAGAGATCGCATCTGCGCTTCCACGTCCTCCTGATTATATGTCTGCTATTTTCTTCTTAATTCTTAATTCCAGGCAATTTAAAGCGGTTTACCGCCATACCGCGGGAAAATCTTGCTTTTCAACCGCGGTTAGAAAAAATCCATACCGCCCCAGCCCTACTCAAAACTGAATTTTTGTTCAGTGCTGAATTCTGCATGCTGGCAAATCCTCTAATTGTAACAAACAAAGTGTAGCTATATATTATGAAAGATTCATTGTGCAGTCAGCAAAAAAAAAAAAAAAGTAAAAATCGAGAATCGAATCGAACCGTGACCTTAGAATCGAAAATGTAATCGAATCGAGGATTTGGAGAATCATGACACCCCTAATCCAAATAGTGCTTAACTCATTAACTTCAGCTGCTTGTTTACCTTCTTCGACGTATTAACACGCAGATCGGTGATGACGCAGGAGGGTGAAGCTAACTGTGGGCTGCTGCCGCTGCACTCGGGTCTTCCACGGGCACGGATGAAAGTGAACCAAAGTATTTAGTTAGGAATTTTTGCATCCCTTTTCTGTCTTTCGAGTTTGTTTTTCCTTTTTTGTGCACCACTATCACTTTTTTTCATAATTTTTGCACTCTAGCGAGCAATTATACCCATGTTCTATCATGAAAGCATAACGAAAAGAGGCGTTTCTCAACGTCATGGCGCAAATTGTAGAGTTAATTTGATTGGGCGGTGAATTATATCAATCAGGCACATTTTCCAATAACTTCTTGTTATTTTATTATACACAAATCAACCACCTATGATTTAACAATCTCATTTCCTCTAGCCAATCACGGGCCCCCACATCCCGCGGGCCCTGGGGCTTCAGCCCCACCTAGCCCTTATGTTAATCCGGCCCTGACTACGTTTCTTTGCACGCTTCATCCTGTCGTCTGCCCTGGCTCTAACCTCGAGTGTTTTAGCCTGTAGCCTTTACTTTTCGCAAACCTTGTGAGCGCGCGAACCCAAACGCTGTGACCTCACGCCAAATGTTTTTATTGGTTTATTAAGTACAAACAGGCGAATTATGAAAAAATGAGTGTGAGGGATTTGTTCACTTCACACAGAAATATCTTGGAATGAGATGGCTAACTGTAGTAGCGATTAGTCCACTGTCTATAATAGCCTAATTTAGAGACCACTTTTTAACCGACTACCCACAACTTTGATCGGTTAACGTTGAGACGGTCAACCATTGGTCAAACGGTCATCGGTTAGCATCCCTAATTTGGAGGGGTGTCCCAATACTTTTAGCAATATAGTTTATATGGGGATGATAAGGATACATAAAGTACATGATATGACGACACACTACATGATACAAACCTATGTCTGTATCAAATCAAATATATCGATGTGTTTCAAGTGTTTTTCCCTTTTTACTTAAATGATTTCTTGACATTTTTGGAAAAGAATTTTGATTTTTGTATTGCTCTCTGAGAATTGTATAATGATAATTTTAATAAATCAATAAAATGTTCCCAAATGAGCCAAGAAATTATGTGGAATAATTTGTATCATGTGCCATCAAAATGCATGCAGTACAGGGTAAAAAAAAAAAAAAAAAAAAAAAAAAATATAATAATAATATATATATATATATATATATATATATATATATATATATATATATATATATATATATATATATATATATGGTAACACAAATTTAGGGTGCAATTCTCACTATTAGTTGCTTATTATGTATATTAATAGGAAATTGGCTGTTTATTAGTACTTATAAAGCATGCCTTGCATGACCATATTCTACATCTCTAATCATACACAATACCTTAACTTAACAACTACCTTACTAACTATTAATAAGCAGTAATTAGGAGTTTATTGAGGCAAAAGTTGTAATTTATAGTTAGTTTAATAGTGAGTATTGGACCCTAAATTAAAGTGTGACTGAAATTACTACTTTTATTCAGCAAGGATGCATTAAATTTCTCAAAAGTAAAAGTATAGTGTTAAATTGTTACAAAAAAAATATGCTTTTTCAATTGATCAAATAATCCTTGAAAAATGTATGTCTCCACAACATATAAATATTATGTATATTACATTGTTAACAACAATAATAATATTATAATAAAATGTTTCTTGAGCAACAAATCAGCATTTCAGAATGATTTCTGAAGGATCATTTACATAGGCACTTGATACACTTAACATATACTTAATCCGCAGAATAATATGAGAACTACAATCAAAAGTTACATAATCTGCATGTCTTCATTATAGCAATCATACTGTCTTTTAATATGCCATTTTAACAGCTTTCCCCCCCTGTGTCCTCAGACCAAAGCACCAGGACCACAACTACAATATTATAGAACTTATTTATTAGTGGTTTATAGATTCTTTTCAGTACTGAATAAACTATATTAATAACTGACCATGGTGTTGCTTTCTTTATGTGGTGTGCATGGAAATTCTTGCTGGTCTTTTTATCAGGATCAGTGTTGATGTTTGTAATTGTATGTATTGTTGCTGGGTGTGGAATGTGCAGTTAATGTCCATAAACCCATCTGGTTTATATGTGTTCGTATCCCTCTTACTCCATGACTCTAATGGAAACTTTGAGATAGGTAATCAACAGCCTATGAGGAGGGAGAAAACAGCCAGTGTTCAGCTGGAATGACTTTAGCGTTGAGTGATATACAATCATTAATCATGCAGGAACTTCCTGTCTACATTCTCAATCTCTGAGTGAGGGCCTCGATCACTTCTGCCTGCCCAATTTTGAGTGCTGCCACAGTTCAATGGACTTGTATGCAGTGGCTAATGCTTGGCACGTTGCTATGATCTACCTATGGTGGCTCAATTATTTTTGACGTTACTAACCCTATAAATCATACTGTATGTGTATAATATTCGATACATGTCTTTTAAATTATCAACGGATCAACTTTGCTGAAAAACCTGTTGCACATGTATTTATTCGTTATTCGTTCATTCTTGAGCTGAAAGTGTGTGATTATGCATTGGTTAAAAATTATCATTATTCATAAGGAGCAAGTATCCTTTCAAATAAGTCTATTATTTGACTGAATTTCTCATATCATGTGAGTGTACATCATTTTGACCATTTTCTCAAAAGTAGCTACAATTGATTTCTTTAGGTGCAACATTTGTTGAAAAAAAAATATAGCCTACATATTTTGCAATTAAACCAGTAAAATGCATTGATAAAAAAATACTGTGTTTGTGTCCAAATGAAACATGTTCATGTCATAACGACCTGATCATATTACTGACAGTGTTTGGCATATTATGCTACTTTAATTTATAAAATGAAAACAAATCTATAAATGCCACTTTCAGTTTTCATAAACTATTTTTGCTCTTGTGTGATGACTCTGTTTGATTTCATTCTTAATGCTATCATATGGCTTTTACTGATAACAGTAATGGAAGATTTCAGCAATGCAATTTAATGAATTAATTGCAATGGCAATTAAATAAAATGGCAATAAAAGTTTTGACTTGCTGTTAACAAACATACAGTGGTGTGAGCTGAGGCAACATTTGCTCAATACATTTTTTTTTCATTGTTGAGAACAGGTGTGTAAATATTTCTTCCAAACCACATGGTATGTATGTGTAAGGTGCTGAAAATTATGCAATATCAGCAGATCTTGTGTTGCATAAATGACACATTGACTCAGAGTGCCACGCTACTGTTGATAGGTTGCTGCTGTCAGTGCCTTTTTTTTATTACTGTAAAAAATGGACCGTTCAAACACTCCCTGCAAAATTAGGAACATCTGAACATAACATTTGCTTTTCTCATTCAATATATTTTTATGAGCGTTGCATGATTTTCTGATCTAGAAGAGAAAAGAATTCATTCTGCAAGAATAAAGGAGCCGTGCCCTCATACACTTGCTCAGTCTCTTGTTTCCCAGGTGTTATCTGAGATATTTAAACATAAGGTGACCCAAACGCCGTGTTGTCTGTAGGGGAGGCTTGTGCTGAACACAGAGATCGCGTGAGACTGCAGACATGACCACCCACTGAGATGAAAAGAAAAACAGAGCGCTGTGTCTGTGGAGAAGAGCAGTTAAAAGATTTCTAGTGTCATTTCTCATGCCCTTTAACACATGCATTCAATGTCTGAGTTTTTGAAATCTTTAATGAAAATTTGAGTAGTTGAAATTTTCAAGTCTTCCTATCTAGATTCAGTATTGAATAGTAAAAATGGAATTCTTACTTGTAAAAAATGCAGTAATGATCTCTAATAATAACTAATTGTATCACTTATTATTGCATTTTGGGGTTTGATTTATTTCAAATCACATCATGAAATAAATGTTTTTCTCCAAAAAACGTTGGCCAAATATCTCTGAAGTATATTCCCATTAATATTTAATTTTTTAGCACACCTGCCTAGGAACATGAAATTGTCTAGCTATGACTTCTTGTTTCACAGGAGTATAAATACTAGGAAACTAATTCCCTTGATCATCCATCACAATAAGTAAAACCAAAGAATATAATTCTGATGTGCAGCAAAAGATTGTTGAGCTTCACAAAATAGAAAGTGGGTGTAAGTAAGTAAGTTAAGTAAAATAAATAAAATAAGTAAGTTACGAATCTGCCTGGTAGAGGACATGTGTCTATATTGTCTTAATGCACAGCAAGGAGGAAAGTTTGAGTGGCCAAAGACTCTTCAAGGATCACAAATGGAGAATTGCAGAGATTAGTTGAGTCTTGGGGTCAGAAAGCCTGAAAAAATAATCAAACAACCCCTACATCACCACATGTTGTTTGGGAGGAAAAATCCTCCTTGCTCATCCAAAAACAAACTCCTGCATATTCAGTTGTCAGAAATGACTGTAACATCAAAAGGGACCAGATTCTATAGTCAGATGAAACAAAAAAAATAGCTTTTTGGCCAGGTGGGTTTGGTGCAAACAGGGATAAAAAGTACACAATACCCACAGTTAAATATACTGCTGGATCTTTAATGTTGTGGGCTGGAGATTTTTTTGCTGGAGGTCCTGGACATCTTGTTCAGATGGTTTCATGGATTCTAGCAAATACCAACAGATAAAAAATCAAAACCTGACATCCTCAGCTAGAAATCTTATAATGGGCCATGGTTTGATCTTCCATCAGGACAACGATCCAAAACAAACATCAAAATCAACACAAAAATGTGTCACTGAGCACAAAATGAAGGAACTGTAATCTTGGCAGAAGGAGGTTGCAAATAGTATTTAATAAAAGGATGCAATAATTATGGCCAACTTGTTTTGGAGAAAAAACATTTATATTATAATGTGATTTACCCACTACTTTCAATTATTTTACTTCAATGAAAGGTTAGAATGACAGATCAAAAGGATAAACAATGCAGATTTATTTTTACAGCCATATAATAGAACTGTATAATTCAAATCAATATAAATGCAACTTTGTTTTTTTAAATTGTTGATTATAAAGCATTTTGCTTGTTAAAATTGAATTATGACTTGAACATATGGAAATTAATTATAATTATATTCAAAAATACTAATCTCTGATTAGTTACACTGATCTCACTAATTGTTATTCTTGTTTAAATTTAATTTTAGTATTCAAAATTACCCAAAATAAATGATGACTTTCTGATATTTGTTTTGGAAATAACATATATCTGTCCTGACAACTCTTGGTCTAATATATTTGCTACGCTGCTGCTGTAAGGTAAGCGAGACATGCTGCTGCTGTACAACATAGTGTACATGAATTACCCGTAGCAGATATATACAGGTGGAGCTGGGGAGGTGAAAGGTTTCTGAAAGCGTGCTGCACTGACAGCCAACGCTGACCAAGTATTTGAAAGTTGAGCAGCAAGCTCATTGGCTGCTGATACTGCAGGAACCAATAAATTGTGCCTATAGAGAAAGATGTGATTGCAAGGCCATCTTGAGTTTCATGACAAAACTTTGTATCCTAAGTCAGGGGAGCCCAATCCTGTTCCTGGATATCTCCTTACCTGCAGAGTTCAGATCTAACCCACAACACACCTGAAATTATTAAGTGATCCTGAAAATCTTAAAGGGGACCTATTATGGCCCTTTTTACAAGATGTAATATAAGTCTCAGATGTCAGCTCAAAATACCCCACAGATCATTTATTATAACTTGTCCAATTTGCCCCTTTGGGTGTGAGCAAAAGTAGGCAGTTTTCATGTGTGTCTCTTTAAATGCAAATGAGCTGTTGCTCCCTACCCCTTTTCCAGAAGAGGGCATGGCCTTCGCCCTCCTGCTACTGATATGGAGCATGTATGTGCTGGTCGTTGCAAAAAACATTTCACTTTTAGTCTCTTGTCTATACAGAAAACGTACACACTGTTTAAAAAGTTAACTTACTGCATAGTTCATAATAAATATGATTTATACAAGCATTTTCGGGTTTAAAATGGAAATGACGACATAACTCTTGTCTCTGTGAATATAATCACAGACATTAGTGGGATTTTCGGCGATTTTCAATCATTTACAAAATATAAAGTGTTATACTTACATCTTCAGGATGTGAACCTGGATCACGAACAGTTGGTACTGCTCTATCCTTGAGTCACAACTTTTTTAGCAAGACCTGCTTTGTATTGACCCTCGTTCACAAAGCAGTCTGGTGTAAAATAATAAGCACAGACATAAATGAAGAGTCTTATGCTCACTCTTACATCCAACAACAAAACACCGGGCTTGTTATTACGAAACTGAGACATTTTTCTTATCACTACAGCTGCTCCAGTGCGTAAAAAATGGCGGAATATGTACAGCTCACCTTTAATTAGCTGGTTCAGTTGTGTTTGATCAGGGTTGGAGCTGAACCTTGCACTAAAGCTTAAAATAATTAATTGGTTTGAGTGGGGCAAACTTAAAATAAAAAAAATTGTTCAAACAAATGAACTTTTATGAGTATTTAGAATTTTCTTTTTCTTTTGAGTTCACGAAACCGACACATTTTAAGTAATCTGAAATGTTTCATTGTTTAGACAAACTTAAATGTAACTGAAACTGGGCTGGGATTTCCAGCTTTGCCATGGCACTCGAAAGGGAGAGTAAATGATAAAAAAGTTTTATATTATGTGTCTTTGTTTAGTACAAGATTAATGTGTGTGTGTGGGGGGGGGGGGGTTACCATAATGGTGACAATTGGAGCATGAGCTTAGCTTGATAATAGGTATAAGTTTAAAGAAGAGTAGGTAATTTTCGTAGAAGCAAGCAATAGTGAATTAGCTTTGAAAGCATAAGATCCCTTCAAAGTGTCTACAAAGCCACGCCTCCTCTAAAACTTATTGTTTATAGATTATATATAGAATTTATAGATTCGTGTACAGCAAGCAGCAAACAAATGCGAGACTATGTTAAATGCATTCAGACCGAATACAATGATCGGACGAACATTTTTGGTCCACAGACGAGATATATACATAGCCTAAATACATTTAGATTACGTAATTTAGTGATTGCTATCAGGATGTGAAGAGACTATCAACCAGCATAACAAAAAAAAAATGTCTGGAACAAAATGCCTACCCTGTATTTAAATTCTATGTTGCTTTACTCATTCAGCAAATGCTGTGCTAATCAAAGCATTGTGCTACCAATTAGCAAGCTAGCATTCAGTGAATTTGCTAGTTATGTTTCCACTACTGATGATTTCCATTACACGAGAGTAGATGTTAAAACTTCATGCTGATTTGTACTCGGCTTTCGCCAAAATAAGCACCAACTAAGACATAGCTTTACAGTAACCTATGCTTCTACATCCATTTACGCTTCTTTCCATATGGTGATGCAAATCTCCTTCTGTCTAGTGTTAACACGCGTCAGCACACACAACGGCTGCAACCACAGTGCGGTTCCCCCATGACAACGGTCTGGATTGAGCTGAGTAGGGGACATCTCTAGGGTCTTCAAGTGGGCACCTTCCGTCCTCAGTGTTTCGTCGACTAGCCCACGACACCTCAAGAGGGCTCGACAGTGACTCTGTCGTCCCAGAGTCACCCCCCTCCGTCTCCCACTCAACTCAGCCCAGCTTACTGACCTCTACATCCCTCCTGCTGCTGAGACCTAACCACAATCTCACAATCTCTCCGCAACCACCAAACCACCCGTCATTCACGCAAAATACACAGGAACGTAATGACTGTAAATACTATACAACCTATACAAATAAACCAACAGACTCTTCAAGTTTTCAAGAATTCTACGAAACCGTAGCATGGCGGCCTGTACACAGCCAGCTAGAATCTTTCCGTCTCAACCACAGCCAGTTGCTGCTCCTTTCTGCTGCTTCAGATAAGTTCTTTACTGTGCGACGCAACTCTTGGCCACTGAATCCGACGTCTCTGAGGAACCGGGTTGTAGAGTGTGCCACAAAACCTCGACAACCCACTTCCACTGGATAAACCTGGACTCTCCATCCTCGCTGTTCTGCTTCAGTGGCCAGATGAGCATACCGCAGTTTCTTCCTCTCATATGCCTCATCTACCGCATCCTCCCATGGCACTGTTAACTCTATCAGTTGAACAATGCGTGCTGATCCAGACCACAAAACAATATCTGGTCGTAGGTTAGTGGTGGCAATCTCAGGTGGAAAAATAAGCCGTTGATCAAGATCAGCCAGCATCTTCCAGTCCCTAGCAGCTTCCAGTTGTCCTGGGCGAGAATTGGTGTTAGCACCTTTTCTTGGTGGTTGCTCGCCTGGGCGGAGGAATATTGTCTTCTGCGTGTAATGTTTTGCTAGAACAGGCGGCAACTTATTGGTCATACTACGCTTGCCTTCCAATGCTAAAGCCAAACATCGCAATACTTGGTCATGGCGCCAAGTAAACCGACCTTGGCTAAGAGCCACCTTACATCCTGTCAAAATGTGCCTTAAAGTGGCAGGTGATGAACACAAAGGACAAGAGGGATCCTCTCCTACCCAGCGGTTTAGGTTCTGCGGTGATGGGAGAACATCATATGTTGACCTAATAAGGAAACTGATCCTACTCTCTTCCATTGACCAAAGGTCTTGCCAGCCCATTTTGCGTTGTTCCACACTCTCCCATCTCATCCACTCTCCCTGCTTGGCCTGGGAAATGGCCTTTATACATATCATCCTCTCCTCCTGCTTTCGCACCTCGTTGACTACCAGCTTCCTCCTTTTGAGCTGGGCCTGCCTTGTGCCATTTAAGAGGAGCTAAACTGAGCCCAAAACCCCCTCTTCCATGCTGTACCTGTCCCACGATATCCCCTATTTGAAGATCAGCCTTTGCCTCTACTACAGATTTCTTTGCTGACAACTTTCTACCAGTTTTTACCACAGGGGCTGCCTCCCTTACACATTTGTCGCGTGACTCTGCTAAAGTCATTTCCAGTCTGACCTTGGCACACTTAAACTCCTCGGTTAAAGCAGAGACTGGCAGCTGCAATACTCCTTTACTATAAAGTCCCACTCTGCTGAGGCAACGTGGAACTCCCAACCATTTCCTGATGTATGAACTTATTAACGCTTCCAGCTTATCCACTGTTGTCAAAGAAACCTCGTACACAGTCAGTGGCCACAGCAACCTTGGCAGTAGACCAAACTGAAAGCACCAGAGTTTTAGTTTGCCTGGTAGAGCACAGCTGTTTATGCTCTTCAACCCTTCCACTGCTTGTCGTCTAACTTCTCCCACTCGAACTGTGTCCTTTAGATCCCCATCGTACCATCTCCCAAGACTCTTCACTGACTTCTCAGAAACTGTTGGTATTGCCTCACCATTAATGAAGAATGTTTTATCTACTACCTTTCCTTTAACTATCGAGATGCTCCTTGATTTAGAGGGCTTAAATTGCATTCGTGCCCATTCAATATTATCTGTTAACTTCCCCAATAACCGATTAGTGCAGGCTACTGTTGTAGTCATGGTTGTCATGTCATCCATGTATGCTATGATTGATGGTAGTCGCATCCCAGAAGCCAAGCGCTCTCCTCCTACTACCCATCTTGATGCCCTAATGATTACTTCCATTGCCATGGTAAAAGCCAGTGGAGAAATGGTGCATCCTGCCATTATTCCAACCTCTAAGCATTGCCATGCGGTGCTGAATTTTGGAGTTGAGAAACTAAATTGCAAATCTCCAAAATAGGCTTTCACTAAATTTGTTATTGACATTGGTACTCTGAAAAAATCAAATGCTGCCCAAAGAAGCTCATGTGGCACTGAACCATATGCATTAGCCAAATCCAGGAATGTCACATGGAGCTCCTTCCTCTCCTTTTTAGCTGATTGAATTCGTTGCCTGATAACATTGATGTGTTCTAAACATCCTGAGAACCCTGGAATGCCCGCTTTTTGAACTGAAGTGTCAATGAAGCCATTCTTTAATAGGTAGGTTGACAATCTCTGTGCAATAATGCTGAAGAAAATCTTACCTTCGACGTTTAATAGTGAAATAGGACGAAACTGACTGATGCTTGTAGCATCTTTTTCTTTAGGTATAAAGACTCCACCTGCTCGGCGCCATGCTCTAGGTACAACCTGCTTTGCCCATGCTACTTTTATCAATTTCCACAGAATTCGTAGAACTCCTGAAGCACTCTTGTACACTCTGTACGGAACTCCATTAGGCCCTGGAGATGATGAAGCCCTTGCCTTTCTCACAACCTGCTCTATCTCTTTCCACTTAGGTGCACAGACCTCCATTTGGTATTCTGGTGGATTGATAGGTGGGATATCTGACGGAATTGACATAGGCTCATGCCTTTTTGCATCTGTATGCGTTTCCTCCAATTATCTCTCTAGCTCAACCCTAGATGCTTTTAAAGTGCCATTCTTCTCACTGGTGAATAACTTCTTTACGAATTTGAATGGGTCTTTATAGAAATTAGCCCTCGCACGCTCCTTCTTTTTGTAGCGTTTCCGTAGGCGCTCAGCTCTGCGTAATGTTGCAAGCTTATCTTTTATGGCCCTTTGTAAGAGATTGAGTCCCTCCTTCTGACTTTGTTCTGCTTTTTTCCATTGCTTCCTCAGCTGTCTCCTTTCTCTAACTAACCCTTCAATTTTCTGCTGCCGTCTAGATACAGCAGGAGTAGTTTGTACTTTTTCCTTCCTTTTTTCCACACCAAACCTCTCACTTCCATATGCGTAAATGATGTCCCCAAATTTATCCAGCTTCTTTTCAACTGTACCAGTTAATCTTTCCAATGCAAAGCATAGATCTGTGTTTACCGTGTCCCATGCAGTTTTCTCACAAGCTCATGGCCATCTAACTCCAGGCCTATGCCCGTTGAGGTTCTTTTCTCTCTTATGCTGGTTAGTCTGACCGGGTTCACAAGTATCAATGTGTTCATCACTAACTGTGCAAACCCTCATCTCCTCTATGACAGGGGTACTGATATCCTGTGAACTGTGGTTTGCTTCCTGTCGCTGGATTTCATTCGACTGACTTGACTGACAGTACTTATTGACTGAAGTACTGATCAATGCGAGGCCCTTGTCCCTTCTCCCTCAAGCATTTAATTTTCCCTTGATGAATCTTCAACCCCCTGACCGTTTTCGCCTTGCTCCAGCTACAGACACAAGCTTGGAGTTCAATGACTTTGCTAACTGCAGAACCTGAACTAGTCTTTTGTGAAGTACTCTCCATACTCATATCCGTTTCCATTCCAACGTCGTTAACCATGTTGTCCAACATTGAGTCATCTTCCGCCCCTGCTCTCGCAGACTCTAGAGGTATTTTTCTCTTTAATTTCTCAGAAGCCTTGGGCGGGTGTCTCCAGTATCCTGTAAACACAGAGCTGGATACTGCCGACAAGGGTAGCTAACCCTTACCAGCCCCATTGTGGTCTCTTTCCTCTTGTCAGATGTCTCTCCAGGCTGTCACAAGGTCTTTCCCTTGTTGCCAGCAGCACTATTCACTGCAGTCACTGGACGTATCCAGATCTTCATGATTTCCATTACACAAGAGTAGATGTTAAAACTTCATGCTGATTTGTACTCGGCTTTCGCCAAGATAAGCACCAAGACATAGCTTTACAGTAACCTATGCTTGTCCATCCATTTAAGCTTCTTTCCATATGGTGATGTAAATCTCCTTCTGTCTAGTGTTAACACGCGTCAGCACACACAACGGCTGCAACCACAGTGCGGTTCCCCCATGAAAACGGTCTGGATTGAGCTGAGTAGGGGACATCTCTAGGGTCTTCAAGTGGGCACCTTCCGTCCTCAGTGTTTCGTCGACTAGCCCACGACACCTCAAGAGGGCTCGACAGTGACTCTGTCGTCCCAGAGTCACCCCCCTCCGTCCCCCACTCAACTTAGCCCAGCTTACTGACCTCTACATCCCTCCTGCTGCTGAGACCTAACCACAATCTCACAATCTCTCCGCAACCCAACCATACGCGCCAACCCGTTTGACTAAGGCTGTCGAGCCCCACTGGTGCGTTAATATGCAGTTTCAGTGGCAATGGTTCCGTATGGCATACCACCTACCGCAAAACACAATATCTGCCCAACCACCCGTCATTCACGCAAAATACACAGGAACGTAATGACTGCAAATACTATACAACCTATACAAATAAACCAACAGACTCTTCAAGTTTTCAAGAATTCTACGAAACCGTAGCATGGCGGCCTGTACACAGCCAGCTAGAATCTTTCCGTCTCAACCACAGCCAGTTGCTGCTCCTTTCTGCTGCTTCAGATAAGTTATTTACTGTGCGACGCAACTCTTGGCCACTGAATATATTTAAACTCAGATTGCATGATAATCTTAAGTTAAATGTATATATCTTACACAAATACTTCAAGTTAAGAGCAATTCAAATGTATAGTACAAAATAAAAATCTGCTCTGCTTACTTAAACTTTGAATTTCTGATGAACTGATCCCCTCAATTTTTTTTTTTAGTTTTGCCAACTTATTCAGGTTTACAGTGTGCAGTAAATTAGGATTGGGTCAAGTCAAGTCACCCTCATTTATGAAGCGCTTTTAACAATATGGACTTTTTCAAAGCAGCTTTACAGTGATAATAGGAAATTAAAGTAACATAGATTGTTTTGGCTTTACAGCAGCTCTAGAATAAAGTTATTGTAAGTTAAAGTTAGTTTTGATTGATTCACTTCTATTGCAAAGATCATTAGTTATTAATTTAGGGGCCGCTAACACGACACTGTTCTAACAGAAAACCCTTAACATGCTCCGGCCCGCTCATTCGCTCAACAACAGTGCCTGGTGGCTCGAGAACGCAAACCTTGAAATAAGTTCCAAGGTGCAAGCCTTGAAGAAAAAAAATAATATATACAGGTCCTTCTCAAAAAATTAGCATATTGTGATAAAGTTCATTATTTTCCATAATGTAATGATAAAAAATAAACTGTCATATATTTTAGATTCATTGCACACCAACTGAAATATTTCAGGTCTTTTATTGTTTTAATACTGATGATTTTGGCATACAGCTCATGAAAACCCAAAATTCCTGTCTCAAAAAATTAGCATATTTCATCTGACCAATAAAATAAGTGTTTTTAATACAAAAAAAAGTCAACCTTCAAATAATTATGTTCAGTTATGCACTCAATACTTGGTCGGGAATCCTTTTGCAGAAATGACTGCTTCAATGCGGCGTGGCATGGATGCAATCAGCCTGTGGCACTGCTGAGGTGTTATGGAGGCCCAGGATGCTTCGATAGCGGCCTTAAGCTCATCCAGAGTGTTGGGTCTTGCGTCTCTCAACTTTCTCTTCACAATATCCCACAGATTCTCTATGGGGTTCAGGTCAGGAGAGTTGGCAGGCCAATTGAGCACAGTAATACCATGGTCAGTAAACCATTTACCAGTGGTTTTGGCACTGTGAGCAGGTGCCAGGTCGTGCTGAAAAATGAAATCTTCATCTCCATAAAGCTTTTCAGCAGATGGAAGCATGAAGTGCTCCAAAATCTCCTGATAGCTAGCTGCATTGACCCTGCCCTTGATAAAACACAGTGGACCAACACCAGCAGCTGACATGGCACCCCAGACCATCACTGACTGTGGGTACTTGACACTGGACTTCAGGCATTTTGGCATTTCCTTCTCCCCAGTCTTCCTCCAGACTCTGGCACCTTGATTTCCGAATGACATGCAAAATTTGCTTTCATCCGAAAAAAGTACTTTGGACCACTGAGCAACAGTCCAGTGCTGCTTCTCTGTAGCCCAGGTCAGGCGCTTCTGCCGCTGTTTCTGGTTTAAAAGTGGCTTGACCTGGGGAATGCGGCACCTGTAGCCCATTTCCTGCACACGCCTGTGCACGGTGGCTCTGGATGTTTCTACTCCAGACTCAGTCCACTGCTTCCGCAGGTCCCCCAAGGTCTGGAATCGGTCCTTCTCCACAATCTTCCTCAGGGTCCGGTCACCTCTTCTCGTTGTGCAGTGTTTTTTGCCACACTTTTTCCTTCCCACAGACTTCCCACTGAGGTGCCTTGATACAGCACTCTGGGAACAGCCTATTTGTTCAGAAATTTCTTTCTGTGTCTTACCCTCTTGCTTGAGGGTGTCAATGATGGCCTTCTGGACAGCAGTCAGGTCGGCAGTCTTACCCATGATTGCGGTTTTGAGTAATGAAACAGGCTGGGAGTTTTTAAAAGCCTCAGGAATCTTTTGCAGGTGTTTAGAGTTAATTAGTTGATTCAGATGATTAGATTAATAGCTCGTTTAGAGAACCTTTTCATAATATGCACATTTTTTGAGATAGGAATTTTGGGTTTTCATGAGCTGTATGCCAAAATCATCAGTATTAAAACAATAAAAGACCTGAAATATTTCAGTTGGTGTGCAATGAATCTAAAATATATGAAAGTTTAATTTTTATCATTACATTATTACATACATTACATTGCATACACAATATGCTCATTTTTTGAGAAGGACCGTTATATATAGCCTATATATATATATATATATATATATATATATATATATTTTTTTTTTTTTTTTTGGCACCCCTGTCGTAACTAATCAAAATACTAATTGCAATTCTAATAATTAAAAATATAAATATGACTAGTCAACATTATATTTCATATGTCTAATTGTTGAAGTAGCTGAAATTGCATTTACTTCTTTTTTAATTCCCAAACAAATCTGTATTATTTCTGCTAATGCTAATGACATGAACCATCAGAAGGACTTCAAATGGAGGCTAAATCAGTCAACTGAGATTTGTAGCTGTAATTGCTGCAGTGTTTGTTTTGGTAGCCATAACTCTCTCACACTTCCCCTCCCTGAAACTTCTGTTTACAGAACGTGTTTTGAAAAGAACTTTACATGAACAGGAATTGTTGAAACAGAGACTGGCATCTGTGCTATGAGCAGAATCCACATGCGTGAGAAATGCTCCAATTTCTGATCATGCCCGAAACGAGAGCAGAATGCAGTGACACATTTTTGCGTGTCAACGTTTGGCACTCGGCCAGGTGTGAGTGCACGCAAGGTTACATAATGAGAGATACACGAGAGAGGGAGTGAGAAGTGTCATTTGAAGTGTCATTTTAATGCTTGAAATAACAAAACATGACACTTCCTCTGGATACACTAACTGCTCTCAATGTCTTCCTCTACATGGAAACTGCACAGTAATCATCTGATAACAGATCTGCTTGCACGGCTCTTTTTTTAATCATAATACATGCAGTTGTTTTGATTCAATGCCAAGAACCCTGCAAGATATACTAAGTAAACCTTTTCGGGGCCACTTACACACTAAAAATGGAAAACTTTTTATGCATTTCGGCCATTCATTTACGCGACAACAGCGTTTTGGGGGCCTGAAAACACAACAATTTGAAATCGGGTTTCAAAGTGCAAGTTTTTGTAAACAATACCGTTATTGTCTTCGTGTAAACTACAAAAACACACATTTCTAAAAACAGCGACATTATGTTCATGCGTATTATGTGTTCAGTCTACAGGCGCTTAGTGTTTCTTTTCAAAGTGACATCGCCAGCTACTGGCCAGGCAGCATAATACAGCGTTTTTAATTGTTTTTGCAGATCTGTGTGATCGGAGATCGTTTTGACAACGTTGTTGTCAGTAGGTGAAAAATGGAAAGGAAAAACAAATAACAAATGAATAACGAAATAGGGGTAAGCGGGGCACAATGCGGGGGTAGCTGGTTTAAAACTTTACACACATACCAGCATGATGAAACTTAGTGTATTTACTAATAATTTTTTCATCTTTGTTTTTTGTTTATTTAAAGTGAGACAAATCTGATATTATTTTATTTAATCTTATATCTGTTATTTAACAGTTGAGATAGTTCCCTTTCAGTCGATAACGTCAGACGTAGTCGACGGTCGACTGAATGGGGATCACGCCAGGGAGCCTATCATCTTCGAGTACTATTGAACGAGCCAATGTAATTGGCGTGCGTGATTCGCATCACACACTCCGCCCCCGCGGCGCGGGTATAAATACGGAAGTGGATGTACGCACTAGTTGCCTTTCACTTCGGAGCCGATCGTTTGATGTCTCTGAGAGTGCTGTTGTTTACAATGAGCGAGTGTGTCGGTGTTCTTCAGGAAGACTCTCCCAGTGCTGGTGTTCTACAGCGCGAGTGCAGCGGTGATCGCGAGCTTTGAGCTCTCAACTGCTGTTTTAACAGCAACACATTTCTAAATGTTTGTGTGTGTTGACGGCTGGTTAGAGGGCGGAAAAGTGAGTGCTTCACTGTTTCAGTTCTCTGTTCAGTGTTGCCGCGGTCATTCCCCTGTGTGCTCCGGCACTGGTGACGGTCCTATTTTCTGAAAGAGCAACACGGGTGCGTTTGCGTCTTTTTCAAGATGTCATTCCACCTGTGCGTTTCTGGATGCGATCGTTCCCTTTTCCTCTCTGACGGTCACAATTGTTGCATCACGTGTTTGGGCTATATGTTTATATGTATATAAATATGTATGCATATGTGCTTATATGTTCAGCATGCTGAGGCAGCTTTTGTGGACGGTTCATGTTCTCATTGCGGGAATATGACTGTCGCGGTGTTGAGATCGAGACTCGCCTTCGTCCACGAAGTGCGAGTCCCCATTACCATGCCCCACCCCGGGTGCCGTGTGGGATTGGTGATCGGAGGATAGTGATGGATGTCTCGCCCGGTAACCATTCCCTGTGGGCTCCTCACTCCTCCATCACACCGCAGCCAATGGAATTCCTGTTGAGCATACTGGTCCCTCTGTAATGGACTGATCAGCTGTTTCAATGGGGGTTCCCCCTGAGGATAAGATGTCGATAGCAGCATCGGAGGGTGAGCTGGCCTCTGGAAATGACGACTTGGCTGTGTTATCTCCCTCTGGGAGTGTAATGTTGCCCAAGCCAGATCCAGAAATGTCAGTTATGCTGAAACGGGCCGCCGAGGCTGCCGGGCTCGAGTGGAACCTCCACCGTTTCCCGTTCAGTCTCGGTTGGAATCTGGGGTTTGGTATCTTGGGGCGGGCCGCGCTGGTTCTCAGCTCGCCGCCCCAGTGCCTTTCTTTCCCGAAATGCATGGAGAGCTTTTCAGGTGGTGAACAGCATCTTTCTCTGCCAGAAACTGCCTGAATATCTTTTCCCCCTCACTACCCTTGATGGAGGAACGGTGAAGGGTTGCGAGGTGTCCCTCCATTGGAGCGGTCTGTCGACACAGGTGCACCTGTGTCCGGCGGCCGCTGCCTTTTGGGAGGATCCTTGTCTCCACCCTAAGGCCTGTGAGTTTTCGTCCGTTCCGACGGGCAGAGCTTACAAAGCCTGTGGGCAAGCCGCTTCCTCTTGCATGCCATGGCGTTGCTTCGGGTCTGTCAGGCCAGCGCACCCATGGCATGCACGAGGGTAATCCAGACCGTGCGCTCATAGGTGAGCACCACACTGCATCCGACCTCGCCCTCCGGGGCACGAGTGTCGTAGCGTGCGTGATCGGTCTGGCGATGTCCACCTTAGTGGTCCAGGAGCGCCATTGTTGGCTCAGCCTGGTTGATATGGCGGATGCGGACAAGGTTCGGTTCCTGGTCTAGCCCAATTTCCCAGGTTGGGCTGGTCGGCGACGCGGTGGAGAACTGCATCCAACAGTTCTCTGCCGCTCAAGCGCAGACGGAGGTCATCCGGCACATCCTGCCCCGGTGGCCAGCTGCTGCCTCCACCCGCCGCCAGTGGCAGCTCCTCCGCCTGCTCGTCGCCGAGGTCGTTCCCCGGCCGCCGCTCATGCTGGGCCTCCGCAGCAGCCTCCACCCAGGCCTCAGCATGGAGCCGGCCGCAGTAGAGACGCCCAGCCCGCTCCAGGCGCTGCCAAGCCAGGTGGCAAGCGACAGCGAAAGCATTCCGGAGCGGGCCGCCCAGGGATGGATTAGATGCTCTTGGAGTGGCACGATCACTCCGTCCCCCCGGGTGAGGGCCGGGTGGAGTCTTTGTTGTGTGTGTGTCTGTTCCGCCGCTGGCTCCCTAAAAAAAATAAAAAAGCGGAGCATGCGGTACCCACACTTCAGAGAGAGAGCAAATTCATCTCTTCCTGGGTCCCAAGAGGGCCAGTCTGGCGGGTGTGACCCTGTATAGCCTTACACCCCTCAGCTCCCCCTTGGTCGCCAGCAGGCAGCTTGGTGCGTTCGAGGACCCGGTCATCCGCCTTCTCACGTGCCCCCTGCCGCTAGTGGAGACAGGTAAGTGTTGCACACTAACACCACTCTCTCTACTTTGCTGCCCCACCTCAGGCTCGGCTATCCCGCTCAAGTCAGTGATAATCATCACATTAGGTGTTGAGCAGACGTGCTCCTGAAAATCCAGTGATATTCATCACACCTAGTGTTGAGCAGTGCTCCTGACTTATGCGTGCTTATCTTATCCTGCTGGCGAAGGATTTGATATAGCCACTCCTCCAGCCGGTATGAAGGCCAGTTGTAAACTCCTTCTTCATGCTACTAGGTGGTGGGTCGTGACCATCTTGGCCCAAGATTGGTAAGCAGCGCCGACCTGAAAGACGTGCTTCAGATCTCTACCTTCCGCGCCGCAGGCCATCCTGTGTGTTGCGTGTGAGGGTTGAAGTATCAGTACAGAGTCCTTCCCTTCGAGTGCTCCAGAGCCCGTTGGGTCTTCAGGTCAACTGGGAGAGAGTAATCTCGCCCATGGGTTGAGTATCTCTTTTCAGTTTTGGAGATGGACTCGGTCCAACACGGCTCTCCAATGAGAGTGTGTTCAGCTGGTGTTGAAGTGAGAAAGGGTCCCACTGAAAGAACATTCAGAGGCTCCTGGGGCATATGGTAGATGCAGCCATTGGCTTCCTCCATATGATGACCGCTTCAGCGCTAGCTTCACGATCGGGTCCCGAGGTGACCGTGGCAGAGCAGCTCACCCTGTGTGACTATAGTCATCCCGGTCTGCTGCCAAACCCTCTTCAACTGAGGGGCCATGTACAAGGGGCGTGTTTTAACGGGGGCCTGGACGACCCTCGAATACACGGGCATTCGTGCATCGAGTTGTTAGACATTGTGACCGTTGCGCAAGCTTCCCTTGCATGTCACAACTCACCCGTCACCTCCTCCTTGGAGTCAGAAGCTTCTGAGGACGCTTTGTTCCACTCTTCCCGCTCTACTCAATCGTGCCGCCAACGAGCCTCACGACAGTTATAGCCAGGGCAAGTGGAGACTCCATCCCCTGGGTCCAGCTGGGTCATGACCATTCCGGGGCCGCTCAGTTGCCTCTCCGGTTTCGTCTTCCTGCCAGTGTTCTGTCCGAGCGGACTACCCTTGGACAGACACTGGCTCTCAGCTGCCCCGGGAGCCTGCAGAAATGCGTTTCCCCAGTGAGCCTCCTAAAAGCGACTGCGACTCATGGTCGCCTTGCGCCTGCTCAAGTCAGTGAATTCATCACACTTCATGTTGAGCGGAAATGCTCCTGAAACTCAGTGAAGTTCATCGCACTCAGGTGTTGAGCAGCAATGCTCCTGTAGCTCAGTGAATTCATCACACTCAGGTGTTGAGCAGTAGTGCTCCTGAAGCTAAGTGAATCCTTTTCGCACTTAGTGTTGAGCAGAAATGCTCCTGTTGCTCAGTGAAGTTGTTCGCACTCAAGTGTTGAGCAGAAATGCTCCTGTAGCTCAGTGATTTATCACACTCAGGTGTTGAGCAGAAATGCTCCTGAAGCTCAGTGAACTTATCACACTCAAGTGCTGAGCAGAAATGCTCCTGAAGCTCAGTGATCTTCACATGTTGTGTTGAGCAGTGCTCCTGTATTTTTGCGCCCGTCGCTTGCACCTACGGTGCCAAGTCAGGAGGGAGCAGGTCTTCATAGTTGCCCCTTATTGGCCAAACCAGACCTGGTTCCCATCGACAGCCTTCCTGACTTCCCCTGAACACTTTTTCAGGGACGGGGCACGATGGCACCTGCATTTTACCCCTGGAGATTCCGGGCGGTCTTACGTCTGAACGTGGAGGTTCAGGTGCCTATCACAGGGACATGTGATAGTTACCATCACTTCTGCGAGCACCCCCTAGAAATGGGTAGCGTGCTTACGTCTTTAGAAGTGGAACCTAGTCGTTGAGTGCGTCTTCTCTCCAGAGAAGATCCTGAAAGCTTTCGATCATTTCAGTGCTCTCTTTCCTGCAAGATGGTTTGGAGTAGGCTGTTTTCCTCCACCCTCAAAATGATGTTGCCTCGGTGTTTAAACAACGCTCATCGTGATGCAGAAGTATGGAGAAGCACGTCCTGATCGTCAGGTTCCTGAGGAACAAGGTAATGTAAATCCTTGCGTCCCTATTTATCCTCTTGGGCCTTGTCTCTGGTGCTACTGCACTGCAGAGACCGCCCCTGAGCCACTGCAGGCAGTGAGATAAAAATTATGCTATATCAGTTCTCCTGCTCCCGTGGTCTCTACTAGAGGGTAGGGACTTGCTCGCTTTTGGTCAACGTATTGTGCCTGGAGTTCGGGCCGGCTAACTCTCACAATCTGAGACCCCGGCTCGGTTTGTGCCCAAGGTTCCTACCTCTCCCGTAATAGGAGCAGGTGGTGAGCCTGCAAGCGCTGCCCCAGAGGAGGCAGATCCAGCCCTGGCTTTCTCTGTCCGTTCGCTTATAGCGGTTAGACGTGTACAGAACGCAAGCCATAGACCTCAGACCAGTTCTACAAATATCTGTTAGGAATTCAGCAGAGAGGGAAGGCTGTTTCCAAGCAAAGTTGGCCACTTAGTGCTTGCTTTGATTTCGGTAAGAATTCCGAGATGCAACATGTCCACTTAGGTGTTGAGCTCCTCTATGATGAGTGTAAAGTGCTCCGCCTGCACGTTGACGCTATGCTTTGCTAACAGATTCTAGAGTTGGGGGCTGGACGACACCTAGTTGAACCGCTGCTTCGTGTGGGCTCCCTCCTTATGAACCAGTTTCACCGTGAGCCCGGTTCAAGTGTCGGCTTGCTGCACCATTCCCCTCCTATGGACTGGATACGTGCGCCTTTCTACTCCAGTTGAGTTCCCTTAAATTTGAACCCTGTTGAGTTCCTCCACACCCCTCCGACGTCGGACGTGAGGAACGTCTGGTGTTAGGCCTACCACTTGTAAGCAGTGTGGAACCTGTGTTAGGCTGGGTCCATATGTTGCGGTCCCTACGGCAACCCCATATGTGTATTCTTCCACGATACGGCTCCCTACGGCGAGCCCGTGTCTTCCCTCGGCAGACTTTCTCTGCCGTCACTGGCCGGTGAGTCTTCCCCCGTCTTAGGCTGGAGCCACCACAGTGTTATTCCATATGTTATACTGCCCGGTCATCCGCCCAGTTCATATGTGTATTTTCCACATTTACCTCCCTTGGGGTAAGATGTGCTTCCGCAGCGTCCCTTCCTTCCAATGTACGGGAACGCTTTCCCAGTGGTCCTGTAGGAACAGCAGTGACTTCCCTGGCCTAAGCCCTGTCCTTCCCCGCCTAGAATTGCCGGGGCATTAGGAGGCTTTTTTGTCAAGGCACTGGAAGGTGGCAGCTTTAGTGGCGTTTTCAAAGGTTATCCCCATTCAGTCGACCGTCGACTACGTCTGACGTTATCGACTGAAAGGGAACGTCCTGGTTGCGTATGCAACCCACCGTTCCCTGAAGGAGGGAACGGAGGACGTAGTCCCCTTGCCACTACCGCTGGACCACCGCTGACTCCGGGTTACGCTCGGCTCCTCAGCGAAAAAGCAACTAGTGCGTGCATTCACTTCCGTATTTATACCCGCGCCGCGGGGGCGGAGTGTGTGATGCGAATCACGCACGCCAATTACATTGGCTCGTTCAATAGTACTCGAAGATGATAGGCTCCCTGGCGTGATCCCCATTCAGTCGACCGTCGACTACGTCCTCCGTTCCCTCCTTCAGGGAACGGTGGGTTGCATACGCAACCAGGACGTTCTGTAATGCTGATCTAACCAGCAGAAGAAGCAGGGTTTAAATCACAGTTGCGCAGGTGGGGAACGTTGTAACACTGCGTTACTATGTGCCCCTAGTAAAACTATGCTATTATATTCTATACTTTTATGAATTTCTATTGAGAAATTTTGAGAAAAATGTGAATAAAGACTGAGAGTCAATGTTCAGAAATTATTATTATTATGTTGTGTACTAAGCTGTATAGCTATATTTTGCTGTGTTTGTTGTCAAACTAAAAAATGGCAACGTTTTTAGATTTTAGTAGAAAACTTACATTTGTGCAACGTTTTTAGACTTTTTTTTATTAGTATATATCAGCCCTGGCTAGATGTAAATCGTAAAAAAGGGTATAGTAACTTGTCACGTGGTTATGAAAGGCAACTGAAGCATACACACCTACACTATCATGAGATGGAACCACCTTAGACAGATATAATAGGCTAGGTAACGTTGAGACACAGGTGAGTTTTTTCTTCTTCAAATGCCAGCACATGTAATCTGATAAGAACCTGAAAAAGAGCATGTTTATTGAGAACAAACCAAAGTTTTCACGTAACCTCATTCATAGCTGCCAACTCACACGTCCTCCGACATTCAGCTGCCGCTCAGATTTTCCACCTGTGCTATATATAGCTTACTGCTAGAAATGTGTCTTTTTCTCAAGGAAAACTATAAATAGGCCTATTAACTTCTATATAAGCTTCTTTATATATATATATATATATATATATATATATATATATATATATATATATATATATATATATTTTATATATATATATATATATATATATATATATATATATATATATAAGCTTTTAGGGTGGACTGTGAACAGTTGAGAGGTGTACAGTTGAGACACCTTACATAACTTGCGTGTGCAGCAATCACAAGTTGTGATTTTTGCTGTGCACATGCATACTAGTGTCCTCTTTGATAGTGGGAAATAAAAAGATAAGACGTTCACTTATTCACACTCCACAATAAATAGCTTATTATCCTTATGTGACTGTTAAACGTAACTGGTATCATCACAAACGTTATTCTGTGCCCCAAAAACGGGCATAGTTCATGGTATTGATGGTCACTGCAAAATCTAGAGAAATGTGCGAGGTGGACAGGGGGTAAAGTTGAGACACACGTGTATCAACTACCCCGTGATAGAGTTGTATTACAAAACACGCTGTTTAGTTGTACGTCGTAATTAGCCATAGGATGCAAATTAAAATTAAATTTGATATTTGTGATATTTAAACTGTGTATTATTAATTAATAGGCTATATTAAATATATTGTTCCTGTTTTATACATTTTAACCAGTGCTAATTTTAATAAAATTAATGGGTCCCACTTTATATTAAGTGGCTTTAAGTACTATGTACTTACATTGAAATTAATAATTTGATACAATGGACTTATTGTGTACATACATGTTATTACATTGTACTTATATTTTGAAAATACTTGCATGTAATTACAGCTGTAATTCATTTATGTAGTTACATTTGTAATTACACAGTTGACCCAACCCTTACACCTTAACCCACCCTTAAACCTACCCATACCACCACACCTGACCCTAACCTTACCAGTATCACATCTCAATAGAAGCAAAAGTGTTTTACAATACAACCAGAACACAATAAGTACATTGTACTTATTTTTCGATGTAAGTACATAGTACTTAAAGCCACTTAATATAAAGTGGGACCAATTAATGAATTTAAATGGATGAATAAACAAACATGTTTCCCAATTGTTATTTTCTTTATTTGTCTTTATTTATTATATTTGCAATGAACGGTTAGTTTTACAACCCTTTAACTGTCTCAACCAAATGGTTTTAGCACATTTTGAGTCACTATATTTTATTGAGAGGAGTACCTTAACTCAAACTGATTGAGCCATCTCTACCATCTGGTTGAGGTATGTTATGCCAAAAAATCTTAATCTTAATCTTTCATCTTAATCTTATATCTGTTATTTAACAGTTGAGATAGTTCTTTAATGCTGATCTAACCAGCAGAAGAAGCAGGGTTTAAATCACAGTTGTGCAGATGGGAAACGTTGTAACACTGCCTTACTATGTGCCCCTATTAAAACTATGCTATTATATTCTATACTTTTATGAATTCTATTGAGAAACCTTGAGAAAAATGTGAATAAAGACTGAGAGTCAATGTTCAGAAATTATTCATTATTATGTTGTGTACTAAGCTTTATAGCTGTATTTTGCTGTTTGTTGTCAAACTAAAAAATGAGTTTATTTTTAATTATTAAAAAATGCCATGATTTTGTATGAAAAAGTGAATCATTGTATTTTATGGACAACATATTTTAGTTTGTCTTGTATATTTATTTGTTTTTATTAGATCAGATAACATTTTAAGCTTTCATATGGTCATGTTACATGCCCCTCAAATGTCACAACATGCCCCATATGGGGCACACATGTGGGTCACATTTCACTTCCATTCTTTTGGGGTATATTAAGAAATGATGAAACAAAACCCCATATTTGTACAAGATGTGTGAAATTAATGTGGGGGAAAACATTCTCTGAAGTGGATTACAGAAAGTCAAAAAGTGTTAGGTTGTGCCCCGCTCTCTATATTAACATTCTAATAACTGCTATTAACTAAAAAGAAACTCTGATTAACGAATTAGTGAGTAGTAGTGCTCAGTTATGAGGTAGTTCACTTAGCTAATCAATAACTTTTGTCATATCTCACAGCAGACTACTAAATTACAGGTTCATAATGAATAATAATGCATAATTAATAATAAGTGAAGATCATGGTAACCCTAGTAATGACTGTAGTGTTGCTACATCCTTCTAAAGGAATTACTAATTCTTTGGATCAGTATTCTAAAGTGTAAAACATGATAACTACCTAATATTGACTGTAGTTTTTGTAAGCTTTTCAGGTTTTTGTAAGATTTTGGATAGTAATTGCTTCTGACGGATTTGCTAATACTTGAGTTACCGTTACCATGAGCTTATTTTTTAGAATGAATTATACATTATGCATTATTCACATTAATTTTTTACCTGTTTATAGCAGTTCTTGGTAGTTCTCTGTGAGATATGACAAAAATAGTAGTTACTGATTAGCTAATAGTGAACTACCACATTCAACTGAGCGCTATTACTTAATTGCTAATTTGTTAATCAGAGTTTTTTTTTTTTTGGTTAATAGTAGTGCCTAGAATGTTAATGCATTACTCATTTGTTCCTGTGTTATTCATTACTGACAGAACAGGATGTTACCCATCGTTGTCATGTAAATGTATGCTTAGGTGATGTATGGGTATGCTGAGTAGCCACAGGTGTAATTAATCACATTAACTAATGAACATATTCCACCATTTCATAACCAGAAAGGGTAAAAATACTTTTTGTCTTCATTTTGAACTGCATATCCATAATTTTAAAAATGTATTTATTTATACATTTGTTTGTTTGGTTGGTTAGGGAGGGAAAGAATATTTTGTTTGAAAAGTGTGCTTTAAAGGGTTAGTTCACCCAAAAATGAAAAGCCTGTCATTAATAAGATATTTTGATGAAATCTGAGAGCTTTCTGAACCATCCAGCAACGTCCCTAGGCAGTAACGCCGCCTCACCATTGGCCGACTCTGTTCAGGTGAGCACCACGACACATGCGTGTGATGCTGACGCAGGAGCTGGCCAATAGTAAGCCGGCGTTCTGACGTAGAACCCGGAAGTGCTGCACTATGTTTTACGTCAACAGAAGAAATTGTTGATTAAAGTCGTTAATTTTTTATTTTTTTTTGTGCACAAAAATTATTCTTGTCGCTTCATAACATTAAGGTTGAACCACTGTAGTCACATGGACAATTTTAATGATGTCTTTACTAACCTTTCTGGGCATTGAAAGTTGCAATGACATTGCTGTCTAGAAATGGTTCAGAAACATCTCGGATTTCATCAAAAATGTCTTATTTTCGATGAATGTAAGGCTTAAGGGTTTGAAACGACATGAGGGTGAGTAATTAATGACGGAATTTAGATTTTTGGGTGAACTTACCATTTAAAATAAATGCCATTGTGTTTTGATATACTGCAATGAAATGCATTTATTTTAATTGGTGGCTTAAGTTTCTAAATACTTGTCGCCTTTTTTGCCTTTCTTCACCTTTGTTGCCATTGGCTTTTGGCTTGCTTAGTTGGGGACATTTCATTTTATATTTAACAATATTATTACAACATTATTTTCCTGTTATCTATGTAAAGCTGCTTTGAAACAATCTGTATTGTAAAAAGACATTCATATGCTTTACTTGACTTCATGGGCCACTGTTTATGAAGTAAGGCTAATCATGCAATTCAGCCTTTTAAAATAAAGAACAAACCACAAATACTCAATGTTAAAACATGTTCCTCATGGTGAGTGAAGAGCCCTGAAGGTGTGTCGTGTGTGCATGCTGAGCCTAGAGGGGGAATAAGTGAAATTGCAGAGAGGCCATATGAGGTGAGATGAGTTTGCACTGAGAAAATGCTGATAAATTGAATGATTTCTACACTGCAACTTGCTTCTCTCAGTGAACATTCCGTGGCTTTGAACTTATAATTATGCAACAATGTTTAATTAATGTGATAGATAAACATACCTAATTTCTGACCAACATTGCAAGATGATTGTAAATTATATAATGTATGCTGTCCGCAAAGATACAAATGTTTTAATAAAATAAATTTGTAAATATATATATTTTTTCATGATTCCTTATGTTCCCATTTTGTGTTTCACAAAAACAATATCAGCTTATGATTTTGGAACTATACTTGAGGAAGAGTAAATAATGAAACAATTCTCATGCATTTTTAGGTGCTATTTCAGAGTTTCTGAATGATTTCCCAAAGTTTCTGCTTTCATTCTCTACGATACGGTAGCAGCATACCATACAGATGTTGTAAAAGGAAGGCATTCAGTTATTCAGTTTTGTTTTACAGAAGAGGATATCCTCCAATAACTATAAAGAAAGAGCTTTATACATAAAGAGCCACAAGTTTCAGTCTTAGCCATGATGGGCAGAGTTTTAGTGATGTGGTTTAATTTTAGTGTTCACTCCGCTATAATGATGCCCTCATGTGGCCATGGTTCTGATTGCATCTCAATTGCTCGAAAATTAGAAGTTTAATTATTTCCTTTTTGTATTTTGGGTGAAGTTGGGTGAAGTGTTATAGTGAAAAAATTATATTAGTTAGTAATAAACAGTAGGCTACACATGGGCAAAGTCTTCACCTGTGAAAAATAAAATATGTATATTTAAAATTTATTTATAGTATTTTTAGATTTTATGTATAGGCTAGTAGAAAATTTGCATTTGTGTAAACGTTTTACGACTTTTTAAGGCTACAGTAACTTGTCACGTGGTTATGAAAGGCAACTGAAGCATACACACCTACACTATCATGAGATGGAACCACCTTAGACAGATATAATAGGCTAGGTAACGTTGAGACACAGGTGAGTTATTTTTTCTTCTTCAAATGCCAGCACATGTAATCTGATAAGAACCTGAAAAAGAGCATGTTTATTGAGAACAAACGAAAGTTTTCACGTAACCTCATTCATAGCTGCCAACCCACACGTCCTCCGACATTCAGCTGCCGCTCAGATTTTCCACCTGTGCTATATATAGCTTACTGCTAGAAATGTGTCTTTTTCTCAAGGAAAACTATAAATAGGCCTATTAACTTTTATATAAGCTTCTTTATATATACATATATATATATATATATATATATATATATATATATATATATATATATATATATATATATATATATATATATATATATATATATATATATATTTTTTTTTTTTTTTTTAAGCTTTTAGGGTGGACTGTGAACAGTTGAGACGTGTACAGTTGAGACACCTTAAATAACTTGCGTGTGCAGTATAAGTACAAGTTGTGATTTTTGCTGTGCACATGCGTACTAGTGTCCTCTTTGATCGTGGGAAATAAAAAGATAAGACGTTCACTTAATCACACTCCACAATAAATAGCTTATTATCCTTATGTGACTGTTAAACGTAACTGGTATCATCACAAACGTTATTCTGTGCCCCAAAAACGGGCATAGTTCATGGTATTGATGGTCACTGCAAAATTTAGAGAAATGTGCGAGGTGGCCAGGGGGTAAAGTTGAGACACACGTGTATCAACTACCCCGCGATTGAGTTGTATTACAAAACACGCTGTTTAGTTGTACGTCGTAATTAGCCAGCATAGGATGCAAATTAAAATAAAATTTGATATTTGTGATATTTAAACTGTGTATTATTAATTAATAGGCTATATTAAATATATTGTTCCTGTTTTATACATTTTAACCAGTGCTAATTTTAATAAAATTAATGAATTTAAATGGATGAATAAACAATCTTGTTTCCCAATTGTTATTTTCTTTATTTGTCTTTATTTATTATATTTGCAATGAACGGTTAGTTTTACAACCCTTTAACTGTCTCAACCAAATGGTTTTAGCACATTTTGAGTCACTACATTTTATTGAGAGGAGTACCTTAACTCAAACTGATTGAGCCATCTCTACCATCTGGTTGAGGTATGTTATGCCAAAACAATCCACTAGATGTCACAGTGTCAATCAAAAGCACTTATCACAACACTTCTTCTAACATGGATGTCAGAAACAAATAAATCACCCTAGCCATGTGAACTGTTTTTTATGGAAACTTGTTTCCGCCACTAAAAAAATAAATAATAATAATAATTGCGACTTTTTATCTCGCAATTCTGACTTTATTTCTCAGAATTGCGAGATATAAAGTCAGAATTGCTTGAAATAAAGTTGCAATTGCGTGTTATAACGTCAGAATTGTGAGATATAAAGTCAGAATTGCGTGATATAAAGTCGCAATTGCGTGTTATAAAGTCAGAATTGCGAGATACAAAGTCAGAATTGCGTGATATAAAGTCGCAATTGCGTGTTATAAAGTCAGAATTGTGAGATATAAAGTCGCAATTGCGTGTTATAAAGTCATATTTTATATGACTTTATAACACGCAATTGCGACTTTATATCACGCAATTGCGACTTTATATCACGCAATTCTGACTTTATATCTCGCAATTCTGACTTTATAACACGCAATTGCGACTTTATTTCACGCAATTCTGACTTTATATCTCGCAATTCTGAGAAATAAAGTCAGAATTGTGAAATAAAAAGTCGCAATTACCTTTTTTATTTTCCATTCTGTGGAAATTCTTTTCAAACTTTTAGTTTATTTATTTATTTTTACATATTACACTGTAAGAGCCCTAACTTTACAAAATTATGTTACTTGGTGCCATGAAAAAACTTAAGTATGTTTTTAATAATTGTTCAAAAACATGCTCAACCAAACGGTTGATTTGGCACATAATGGTTAACTGTCACCCCCCTTTTTGAGAATGGACATTACAATGCAATATTAAAACTTGGTTGTAATTCAAGAATGCTTTGGAATAAAGAAGTTTGGTCTTGTTTTAAAGAAAACACTCAGCAGATTATTGCTGAAGTAAAAGCACTTCAAAAAATAAAAGTATGAAAAAGTTATGGAAGTTTTAAATTTACATTAAATCAAATATACTGTACTTAATATTTTTTCTTTTATATAAAATATATATTTTACAAAATATTTTTTGCTATAAAATTACTATAAAATCAAAGCCATATATCTAACCAAGTTGTGTTCCAAATTTGAAGTTGATATCACTAAAATTTAAGTTCCCATAAGATTTTGTTTAGGCGGAATACCAAAAATGACATAAATTCCATTGAATTTAATTGTATGCATTCTGCTGTAACAAATTAATACATTTCTGTCCAAATATCACTTCTGTCACAAAATATGGAACCTTGAGACTCAGACCTTTCTGACAATGTGTTTTGTCAAGATTAGAAAAGGTTTTGATCATAAATTATGATGGGCAATGAAAAAGTATGGCAAAGTATGTGTATGAATTCCGGTACCATTTTTTACCATTAAATGACATCTCAACCATTTGGTGGAGGCCGATATTTAAAAAATTATGGGATGTGTTGAAAAAAAAAATACATTGAGTGTGGTTACTAGCGACATAAGGAGATAAGAAATGCAAACAAAACATTTTTCCATCACTTTTTTCTTGGTGCGGACTTTAAAGGGTTAAAAATGGGTGTCTCAACTGTACCACATATGGGTACAGTTGAGACAAAGTTGAGACAAAAAGCACCTTATTTTTATGAGCTAATTGTGGAAAATATAAACTACATATGGGTTATTATTGATTGATAATATCTTAGTCTACAAGCTAATGAAATGTCATATGGCATGTCATGTGGAAATTAACTTTTTTTTTCAGTAGCTATTTATTTTTGTGTGAAAAATCAAAAAGCAAAAAGTGTCTCAACTGTACCCTACAATTAAATTTGACTAGCCTAGCCTATATTTGTCATTTTAATATCAATGATTTTTATAAAACAGGCAAATAAATCTCAATCACATGAAATGTTTATTGAATGATAAATATAGTAAAATGTAAAAATAAATAAATAAATAAACGAAGAAGAAAAAAACACCACCACCAATAGTAATAGGCTAATAGCCTATAGGCTACATATAATAGCCTAATTATATGCCTTTTGCAGTGAAATGTTTTACTTTGAAAAAATGAAGAGGAAAAAAAGTCTAGCCTGATCTAACAATGTCAGTAGGCTGACCTGGGGCCAGTTGCATAAAAATAGCTACGGTGTAGTATGACCAACTTGTTAGGGGTAATCAGTCTTATTTTTCGATAACAAATTAGACCAATCTACGTTTTTATGTAACTGACTTACATACGTTATGAACGTATACATACGTATATAGGTCTTAAAAAATATGACTAATTTGCAAGACTAGGCTAGTCTTAGCAGTTTATGCAATCGTTGTGGTGAAGTGTTGAGTTCCAGCGAAGGGACTACTAGGCTATGAGCCTTTAACTATAAACAATCAGGATAAAAATAAAAGATTATTTGCCTATACGTGAATTAAAGTTAGATTAATTACAATAAGAATCGCGAGAACAGCTTTAGATCAGGCATATACTGGGGTCCTAAGCTGGGACTCATCACCCTATAGACAGCTCATCACTTAAATGCAAATGGGACACCATTCAGTTATGATCTTTAATATGTTTATTTGAAACAACCCCTGGCTCTGTTCTTGTTTAATATTTTGTTTCCTGTATTAATGACTCTTTTTGAATGTTCTTACTATTTGTATCGTTAAGATTTAATAAAGATTAAAAAAAAAAAAAAAAAAAAAACTTCACCACTCCAGCATTTTATTTCCTCGGGAACTGCATCTCCCATGATGCAAAGTGAGTTCGGCGTCACAATACATGTCTGACGTCATTAGCCGGAGTTCCGCGTGTTCGGAACTGTAGTCAATACCGGACGTTTATATGTAATATGATGGCAAGTCGAGGAGTTTTATCGATTATATTCGACTTGGATAACACGCTGATCGATACAGCGGGTGCAGGACGAATTGCCATTCAGAAGGTAAATGCATGAATATGAATAATGCTCAAACTGACGCTTTTAAGGAAAAGCTGACAATATTTCTGGTGCTGTCTGTTTCTATGTTTTTTGACACATACATATGCTTTGACGTACTCTGAAGTATGTGGTTGAATTGAATCTCATAGGGGTCCCCACCATAAGTTTTTTTGTAATGGTGCAATTCTATACAAAATATACAATATATTTATTTGATCGTATGCAACAAACTAATTGTTAAAAAGGCTTAAAATCCCCCTGTTATTTTATACCTTAAAACTCATCTTTGCTCACCAAAATTACATAATTAAGCGTTTTTTCCATGAAAAAAATTATTCATGCCTTGAATGTAAATCTACACCCTTAGTCCCGCCTCCACTCACTCACACCACCTCAGAGATCCACGTTGTCTATCACACGTTGTCATGATTGGTTACAAGGTAATTTGTGACGTCAGAAACACCAGCGATTTCAAACTGTCTTTGATTCACTGCAGTTTTAAGGAGAAAATCTATAGCCTAAGTTTATACTTACATATAAATATAGAAAAAGCTCTGTCACCCATGGAACATTACTGTGTTTGATGAACAACCAAAAGACAATGCTGAGAAGAACGACGATTTCGGTTTATGGTGCGAGCCAGACCGTGAAATGCTTTATGTGAGCATAAAAACTTTAAAATCAAATCTAAATTTACCCGGTGGCAAGTACAATGACAATGATTTCAAAATGGGAGTAATATGATCTCTAGGACTCCATAGGCTCTAACATGATTAACTAGGATTTGGTCCTAGTTAAAATTCTCACTGCAGAATTTCTAACATACTGTAGCTTATTTAGAGAATGCTTAGAAACTGCACAAAGCACATTACAGTAATCAATACGGGGGAAAAAACAAATAGCCTATAAATTAGGTTTACTGCAACTGAAAGGGATAGCATGGGATGCAATTCTGCAATAGTTTAAGAAAAAAAGTAAGTCTTTACAACATTCTGTACATGATGTCAAATGTCAATGAAGAATCAAAGATCACTCCTTCAATTTTTACTCAAGTACAGAACCCTCAATGATAAGAGGTGTTTGTCCAGCCTTATGGACCTCAGTTTTATCACTGTTTACTGTGTTTAGACAAAGAAAATGATTAGCCCTCCATGATTTTATCTTAGAAATACATTTAATGAGCAATGAGACAGCCTCACTTTGACCATGTTTATAATGAATCTGTGTGTCATCGGCATAAGAATGATACTTAATACAGTTTGTAAAAGTTGGCCAAGCGGGAATAAAATGACTAAAAAGTAAGAGGAGCAAACAAATCCAGTTTTGTAGCCAGAGCATTATTTAGCTGTGAAATGTCATCATCCAAGCATTTTTAGCCCAATTCAGTGAAAGATGAAGCAACAGTAGTTGCATATAATCAATTTATTAAAAAACAATAAACCCAGGTTGAAAAATACAGCAAAATGGTCAAAAAGACCAATATCAACAGGTCTAGTAGTAGGTTGAGTAGAGCCGTTTCTAAAAGGCTCTTTTGGCCTTTAGTGTACTGAATCTGAATTATGTTCTAGCTGAACTGATGTTGAAATGATGTCTACATATGTGGACCTAAAGATGGACTTTTTTTTTTTTCTACGATATTGTTCTCAAAAATTATTTGGACACTTACTCAACACTTAAGACTGTATGAATGTCTTTTTTTGTTTAAAAAAGATGTCGATTTTATGATTTACGCTGTTCTTTTATTTAGGTGCATGAGCTGCTGAAGTCGACACCTGTGCAGGAAAGCCACATTAGAGACATCTGTGAGTGCTATTTACGAAAGCTTCATTGTGAATCATTTGACCCATCAGAAGGAAAAACAATAGATAGTGTGAGGATCCACCACTGGCATGAAGCCCTACAGGAGACACAGAGCACAGATCCTGGTCCGGATCTGGCCACCAGCTGCTACTACACATGGAAGAACACACGTTTACAGGCGCTGACTCTGTCTCCTGAGGTTCGATCTCTCCTGGAAGAACTGCGGAAAAATTACAAACTGCTTCTGATCACCAACGGCGATACTCAAACGCAGTGGGAGAAGATCGAAGCTGTGCGATGTGAGGGTCTCTTTAGTGTGGTGGTAGTTGGAGGAGATCATCCTGAGCAGAAACCGGCGCACTCCATCTTCACTCACTGCTTCAATTCTGCAGGAGTTCTGCCACAGGACTGCATCATGGTGGGAGATTCTCTCAGTACTGACATCCAGGGAGGCGTTAATGCAGGAGTGCGAGCAACAGTATGGATAAACAGTGACTGTAAATCTCTCCTGCAGGGCTCTGTGACTCCAGACTACACTATACCTAGTGTACTGAATCTGAATGATGTTCTAGCTGAACTGATGTTGAAATGATGTCTACAAAATGTAGACCTAGAGATGTACTTGAAATATGTGATGTCTCATGTCAGGTAAAAAGTTTTTAAGGGATAGTTCACTCCAAAATTTAAATCCTGTCATCAATTACTCACTCTCATGTAATTCCAATCCCATAAGACTTTCATTCATCTTTGGAACACAGATGAAGATATTTTTAATGAAGTCTGAGAGATTTCTGTCATTGAAAGTCTTTTCAGAGATACGATTGAAATGTAGTGTTTTAAGATTTTCAGGTATGCAGGTACAGAAACTGTAATCAAATGTAAAATAACACTGCATGCACTTTATAAATAAAATATACATTTTCTCTTTATCTTTTGTTGTTTGATTAACATTATTATAGAGATGGCAGCAATCATTTTAGGCTGCTATCACTTTAAGACCTGCACGGATTCAATTAATATACTGTTATGCATTTTTTTTTGTGAACCATTTACGTTATCTTAAGACGTAACGACATGTTTAGGAGAATATTTTGACATTTTTGTGTGTATTTGTCTGTTTAAGTGCAAAAAGATGCAGAAGAGAACTCAGTTCAGTATTGCGCACTATTCAGTATGAGAGGCGGATTTCTGTGTGTGTGCTTTGGATGTGTGCTCAGCACAGAAAACGTACTCGGTTACTAACGTAACCTTGGTGCTCTCTAGAGAGGGAACGAGTACTGCGTAATATCCTGCGCTATGGGGAAAACCTCTTTTCCACGAGATATTGAAGCCAAAAATTATCCTTAATTTTGAAT
Source organism: Gila orcuttii (assembly GCA_026230005.1). Classification (NCBI taxonomy): domain Eukaryota; kingdom Metazoa; phylum Chordata; class Actinopteri; order Cypriniformes; family Leuciscidae; genus Gila; species Gila orcuttii. The sequence continues at coordinate 29,167,865 of JAPDVR010000019.1, read as the reverse complement.
TAATGTAAAACACTGTGCAGCAGCATGCAGACATAGGCAAAGACGGCTTGCGCGCCTATTGGCTGCCCTGCGGCAACAGCAGCAGCCTATCGAGAGAGGCCCTGCGTGACACCATATCCAATGTGGGCATTTCACGCCCATTTCGTCACGTCCCGCCAGAATGGGCGTGGTCTCGCCCTAAAAATATAGCTCGATTAGGCTGGTACAACTGGTTTTCATCGCCGAAGCGAACCAGAGCCGTTTATGCACGGCAAGATACGCAGTACTCGTTCCCTCTCTAGAGAGAACCGAGGTTACGTCAGTAACCGAGTACGTTCTCTTACGAGAGTATCTCTTGTACTGCGTAATATCTTACGCTATGGGGAACACAATGCAAAACGCCGTGCGTACTGGGATCTGACACCAAAGTCCCAAGGGCAGTAGCCCGGGGCTCATATAGTGCATAATCACCATAGACTCACAGAGAGTCGGAGAAGAGAGGCTGCAAGCATCATTCCCCATGAAATAGCATCCTACAGGAGCTAGTAATGTTAACAGTGTTTCACGCAGACTGGGTAATAGTACGGGTTATTCAACACCCATGGAGCTGTTTTATCGCTCAGTGAGCGATGCACAAGCAAAACTCAGCATCTGGGCTGGCACAGCGGGGCAGATAGCACTGAATTCTATACCGACAGAAGCTTGGCTTGTAAGGCGGGAACCTCTAGGTTATAAAACCTTATAAATGTAGACGGCGAGGCCCAGCCCGCGGCCGTACAGATATCTTGCAGGGTAACCCCACTATACCACGCCCACGACGAGGCCACGCCTCTCGTGGAGTGCGCTCTAACACCCAAAGGACACTGCAGGCCCTTAGAAGTGTAAGCCAGTGCTATGGCGTCGACTATCCATCTGGATAGGCTCTGTTTTGATGCGCTCCCTTGGAGCGTCCGCAAAACAAAACGAAGAGCTGCTCGGTCTGTCTGAAGACAGACGAGCGGGACACATAAGCTCTCAGTGCCCTGACAGGGCAAAGGAGACTCGCATCCTCCTCCTCATTATGAACCGAGAGGGCGCACAGGGAAATAACCTGGGCCCTGAACGGTGTGTTGAGGGATTTGAGCACGTACCCGTGCCTTGGTTCGAGTATGACTTTTGAGTCATTAGGCCCAAACTCCATACATGATGCGCTTGCTGAAAGCGCTTGTAAGTCCCCTATGCGCTTCACTGACGCGAGAGCCAAAAGAAACACCGTTTTGAAAGACGGATGCTTCATGTCTGACAAATGGATTGGCTCGAACGGGGCACCTTTCATGGCTTCCAAAACCGTGGAAAGGTCCCACACCGGGACTGAAGGAGGTCTGGGAGGGTTCAGCCTCCGAGCTCCCTTGAGGAATCGCACGACTAGGTCGTTTTTCCCCAGTGACTGGCCAGACACAGGTTTTGTAAACGTTGCTATGGCCGCCACGTACACTTTGAGCGTGGATGGGGTCCTGCCCTTATCCAGCAGCTCTTGAAGGAAGGAGAGTACTTCCGTGACCCCGCAGTCTACGGATGAAAAGCCCGGAGCTTGACACCAGGCAGAGAACACAGACCATTTCGAGGAATAGAGGCGTCTAGTAGACGGGGCCCTCGCCTGCGTGATCGTGTTTAACACTCCCTCCGGGAGGTTAGTGGGTACCCGTTGATGGCCCATGCATGTAGAGACCATAGTTGCGGGCGAGGATGCCAAATCGAGCCCTTGGCCTGAGAGAGGAGGTCTTTCCTCAACGGTATTGGCCACGGGGCAGTGCTGGTCAGCCGCATCAGGACTGGGAACCAAGTCTGGTTTGTCCAGAGCGGAGCCACAAGCAGCACTGGGCATCCGTTTTCCCTGATTCGTTCCAGCACTTGAGGCAGGAGCGAGACGGGGGGAAAAGCATAAAGGGGACAGCGGGGCCAGACAAGGGCCAGTGCGTCCTTGCTCTTGGAGAAATATTTCGGACAGTGAGCCTTCTCGTGGGACTCGAACAGGTCCACCTGCGCTCTGCCGAATGTCTCCCACAGCAGTCGGATCGTCTGCGGGTGCAGCGACCATTCCCCTGCTGGGACATTGTTTCTGGACAGTCTGTTTGTTCCCAGATTCAGGTGACCAGGCACATGCGCCGCTCTCAGTGAAAGCAGGTTGTGCTGAGCCCAGACCAGGAGGCGTTCCGTTAGCCTGTAAAGATTTCGGGACTTGATGCCGCCCAGGCGATTTATGTATGCCACCACTGACATGTTGTCCGACCGGACCAAGACGTGGTGACCCTTTATCTGGGGACAGAAGCGCCGTAGCGCGTTGTCGACTGCCATCATTTCCAGACAGTTTATATGTAGGAGCTTTTCCCGTTCTGACCACTGGCCAAAGAACGGTCTGCCCTCGAGCAGCGCTCCCCATCCCGAGGTGGAGGCATCCGTGGACACCACCTTCACACTCGAGGGAGTCCCCAGACTCACACCTGACTGATACCAGTCGGTTATTTTCCAAGGTTCCAAAGCTGAAACGCATTTTAGATCGACCCGGAGGCAAAACCGACCAGCGGTCCATTCCCGGGGCGGAACTCGCGCTTTCAGCCACAGCTGCAGTGGGCGCATGCGAAGCAGACCCAGCTGGAGTACTGAAGCTGCTGAGGCCATGAGGCCCAGCTTTTTCTGAAACCTTTTGAGCTGGACTATCGAGCAGCTGCGGAAGGATGTCACGGTGCACTGAATGTCCAGTTCGTGCTCTGGCGACAGACGCGCTGTCATGGATAGCGAGTCCAGCACTGTTCCCAGAAAAGAAATTTTCTGGCTGGGAGACAGCGAACTCTTCGCCCAATTGACTGTGAGACCCAGATTCTCGAGATGCTCGAGTAATGTGGTCCTGTGTTCTATGAGCTCTGATTGTGATCGAGCTAGAATCAGCCAATCGTCCAAGTAGTTCAAAATTCGCATGCCCTGGAGACTCAGGGGTGCGAGAGCCGCGTCCATGCACTTCGTAAATGTACGGGGTGCCAGGGACAGGCCGAACGGCAGGACTTTGTATTGGTATGCCTGGCCCTCGAAGGCGAAGTTCAAGAATTGCCTGTGACGTGACGCTATTTGTATTTGGAAATAGGCGCCTTTCAGATCTATTGACATAAACCAGTCCTCCTGGCGAACTTGCGCGAGGACTTTCCTGGTTGTAATCATTCTGAACTGGCGCTTCGCGAGCGCTTTGTTCAGCTGTCGCAGATCTAGAATGGGTCCGAGACCCCCGTCTTTTTTCGGTACCAGAAAATACCTGCTGTATAGACCCCCTTTGCTCTGAGCCTGAGATAAAGGTTCTATAGCCCCTTTGCTCAGTAGTTTCGCTATCTCGGCTCGAAGTAGATGAGATACTTTGTTTTTTACCGTCGTTTCGACTCGCGTCGTGCAACGGCGGGGGCGTCGAGCGAACTGCAGCGAATAGCCTCTTTTTATAGTATTCAGCACCCATTCTGATACCTCGGGAAGCTTCGCCCACGTATCTGCGTGAATAGCTAGAGGTAGAATGAAATCTGGGCTTTGGCCGCGGCATAACGGCGGCCGGAGAGCTCCGGTGTGCTGAGAAATAAACACTGTGTTTGCAGTGTGCGAGGTGTGCTGATCACAGTGGGCAGCCCGGCCGCGCTCAGCTTCTCTCCGACACGTTGTGGAGAGAAGGCGAGCGGGACGAGCCCCGTGGGGTTCGGCATGTCTGTGAGGGAATGTGGGCGCGGGATAGCGGGCACACTCACTGCACTGAGAACACTGTCGGCTCGTGCCGACTGAAAATGTGTTGGTTTCGTCTTTACAGAAACCGTGGGACATGCTTCGTGTAGTGTTTGTGGGCACTGTGTCGTGGGCACGTACACTACATTTATTGCACAATCGACATGAGTCGATTTTATTTGTGCTAGCCCTGTATTGTGGCGGGCTGTGTCTGCGTGTGGGAATGGGCACTGAGACGTGGGCATTCTTACAACACTCATAACACCATCGGCCGTGGCCGGAACACCAGAAAATACACTCTTTATTGGATTTATCTGGGTAGCCGTAAAAACGGCTTTTGTGTGCAGGCAAGCGGGCTGTGGAATGGGCTTGTTTACTGCAAAGTACGCTGGGACAGTCGCATTGTTTGGAACTGAACGAGCGAGAAGTTTTGGTGAAAATCCCGCCGCAGTGGGATTTGAACACCGTCGCTTTCCTATAGTGGCTAGGAAGGCTTTGAGACCTCTGGCTTGATTTCGATTCTTGGCCGGGGCCCGCGCTGAGGGGGGCGGCGTCCAGCAGTGCGAGAGCGCGGTCTTTGGTCTCGGGCCTGGCGGCACTGAGAAGCGGCGGCGGCTGGTGGTGCAGGCTGCGGCTGAGAGCCCCGGGCAGACGGCTGTTTCGAGCGGCCTGCTGCGGAACTAGAGCGCTTCGGCAGGAAGTGCTTCATAGCCTGTGATGTCTTCTGCACCTCGACGAATCTGTCCGTGAAATCCTTGACGGCAGATCCGAAAAGGCCATCCGTGGAGATGGGCGTGTCGAGGAACACAGAGAGCTCAGCATCTGTCATCTCAGACAGCGTTAGCCACAGATGTCTCTCAGCTACGGTGAGAGAGGCCATGTTGCGCCCAACGGCTTGTGCAGCGGCTTTTGCAGCGCGTAGAGCGAGATCCGTAGCGCTTCGTAAATCCGGCACGCAGATAGCTTCCGGTCCTTCCTCGTCCATTTTATGTAGAAGGTCGGCTTGGAAAATCTGCAAAATAGCCATTGTGTGTAGCGCTGACACAGCTTGCCCGGCGGCGGTGTAAGCGCGGCCATGCATGGCTGACGTCACTCGGCAGGCTTTCGAGGGTAGCGCCGTCAAAGCACGCCGTCCAGCAGAGGGCGGGCAAAGATGGGATGCTACCGCTGCTTCCACTGGAGGAAGAGAGAGATACCCTCTATCTTCGCACCGTCCACAGAGGAGAATGCTGCAGAGACAGAGGTACGCATCCTGGCCGAGAAGGGGGCGTTCCAAGACTTCGCGACTTCCTCGTGAAGCTCAGGAAGGAAAGGCGCGGGTCTCGACTGTGATGGGGGGGGGGTGTCCTTCTTGAGGAAGCATCCATCCAGCCGGTTGCACGCAGGCTGCGCGGGCGCCTTCCAGTCGAGGCCGAGGTTGTCAACGGCTTGAGAGAGCAGACGCATCAGCTCAGTTTCAATGCCGGCTCGTCTCCCAGACGGCTCGCGGGCAGCGGATGGAAGTCTACAGAGCTCGCCCAGTCCTCGCTATCCGATGCCAGGATAGAACAGGCTGGTTCGTCGAGCTCAATGGCGGAAGCGTTGGCAGACGGCGGCCGCTGTCCATCGGTGAGCGACTCGAGCATTGCCGGCGAAGCTGGCGGGCGAACCGGCAAGCTTTGGCAGGCAGGAGAGAGCTCGGGGGTGCACTGAGCATGGCGCTTCTTACGGCGTGGTACCACAGCGGACAGAAGTGCGGGCTCCGAGAAAGATGCCAGGCGAGTCCTCAGAGTCACCATAGGCATCAGCTCGCAATGAGGGCATCCGCCGTCAGCGAGCGCGAGAGCCGCATGATCTTCACCCAGGCAGGAAACGCATATCATGTGGCGGTCCCCGTCGCTGAGTTGGGCTCGGCACGAGCCACAGGAAGATGGCATCTTTAAAAAGACGCTAGCTCTTTTAGAGTTATAGAGAAGTGTGAGTTGCAACGGCGAACAAACACTCTCAGCAGAGGTAAAAGGATATATACGCCGGAAAGCGTAGCAGGTACGGCGACTGAAGGCGTCGAGGTGAAGGCCAGCGGCTTCAGGTTCAAGGGCTCGTCCCGCAGAAGGCTTGTGTCGACGGCGCGGCTTCTCACTCTGGATCCAGCGATGCATGCGCTTCGCTGAAGAGATGAAAATCAGTTGTACCAGCCTAATCGAGCTATATTTATAGGGCGAGACCACGCCCTTTCTGGCGGGACGTGACGAAATGGACGCGAAATGCCCCCATTGGATATGGTGTCACTCGATAGGCTGCTGCTGTTGCCGCAGGCCAGCCAATAGGCGCGCGAGCCGTCTTGCCTATGTCTGCATGCTGCTGCACAGCGTTTTACATTAATTCAAAATTAAGGATAATTTTTGGCTTCAATATCTCATGGAAAAGAGGTTTTCCCCATAGCGTAAGATATTACGCAGTACGAGAGATACTCTCGTAAGAGAACAGAGCGTTAGTCTTGCACTTGAATGGTTTAAAATCACATTAAAATAACTTTTTCTGAGGGCACACGCTTTGGATGTGTGCAGCACAGAAAACAGTGTGCGTATCTTCTTGCACTTGAATGGATTAATCTCATATTAAAATGCTCACAAAGGAATCGATAAGAGGAATCTGATACTTATACTTTAATTTTATAAGTATCCGATTCCTGACCTTAAAGGGATAGTTCACCCTAAAATTTTAATTATCTCCTCAAGACATCCTAGGTGTAGCCTATATGACTATCTTCTTTCAGATGAACACAATAAGAGTTATTTATAAATAAAAAAAATATCATTGCTTTTCCGAGCTTTATAGTGGTAGTGAATGGCAGTCCAGATTTTGAAGTCCAAAAAAAGAGTGCATCCATTCACTATAAAAGTAATCCATAGAACTCCAGGGGGTTAATAAAGGCCTTCTGAAGAAAAGTGATGGGTTTTTGTTAGAAAAAATATCTTTATTTAAAACTTTATAAACTAAAATAACTAGCTTCTGGCAGAAAACTAAGGGGGTTCTGATATTGGTGCCTTCCCATTTCCATACATTGTTCTAAGAATGATGCAGATGGTCACAGTACTTGTGTCCTCGGTACATGGTCCAACATTAAATGCGCTTTTGTCTGAGTATATGCCCCTAATGAATACAATAGTGTGTTCCATCAACTGCTTGTTCATATGATATGATGACTATCTTGTGATGGGCGTTGACTTCAATGTTGTGCATTACACATAGTCGATAGGTCTAAAATATCTCACTGATTTAGCCTCTTCAAAGTTAATGATTTTATAAAACAGGTCAACGTGTGTCATATATGGCAATTGAGAACAGTGAGATCAGCTCTCCACAAATCCTATTCACACATTCATTATCTGCTCATATCACCTGCTGTATCACTGTATCCCATTTATAGATAATGCTGATATATTACCTCTTCTTTCAGACCACTCCCCATTAACTTTATCTTTTCTCCCATTTTCTGTTCCCTCTAGGAGTAAACAATGGAGATATAACAGATCCTTACTCCATGATAACGAATTTCTATCACAACTGCGTACCTCAACGGCTACAGAACCATGTAGTTGAATCTGCTTTACTAACAAATTACTGTGTTGTGATTTTTTTTATTTATTGAATTGGTCAAAAAGAGACAGAATCAGTTTCAAACCCATAGGGTAATTAAAGCTTGCAAGACTTAAATCAGTGTAATTATTCAGAGACATTCATTGTAATAAATGGTACTTTTAATGAAATAGTTAATGTTACTAAATAGAATTATTAGTCATTTCAAACAATTAATGGGGGTGGGTTGGTGCTTCCTCAAAAGTACAAAAAATGTAGTAGAACCAAATGAACTCCAATTAATATGCATGACCTTGAAAAATGAATAGTCCACATAAGTGCTAATTGCTACTGATATGAAAACAGTCGACATTGGTGCTAATTGCTATTGATACGAAGATATTGTTGATGACCACTGATAGACGTATTTCATTATACAAATGAGACAAACACTCAAGCAAATAAAGCATGTTACCTTTTTTTTCACATTATACTGTTAAGCACTTTATTTTCCACGTATGCAAAGAAACTGAATACAGTCCAACAATTTTACTTGATTTCTAATTTGACTTTAATGTTCATTGCTGCAAGCTCTGCTAAAAAGTATCTGAACACATAAGGAACGGATACAGTCTCAATAGACTCGCTCTTATTGCACAACAAGCAGAATGTTTTCCGATGCCGTGTAGATGACCAATGAGGTGGTGGTTTTTCCAAAAGTGGTGACAGCAGGCTGCCGCAATCTATGCAAACTTGCGCCACGGAGCGATCTGAGCAGTTAAACAGCCGGTCGTGAAGCAGAAACGACGTCCCGTGAGCCAGCAAAGCATCCCGTTCCATCTCTCCGAACCGGATTCCTCCCTGCACGTTCCTCCCTCCCAGCGGCTGATTGGTCACTTTATCTCTCGCTCCCGTAGTTCTCACCTGGAACTTGTCAGAGACCATGTGACGCAAGCGCTGGTAGTAAACCACCCCGATGAAGATGTTTGCCTCGAGCTCCAAGCCGCTGATGCCGGAGTAGAGCCGCTCTGTTCCGTAGAAGTTGTATCCCGCGGCTTTCAGCATCTCGCCAAAGTGCTCCAAAGCCGAGCTTTCCTCTGAGAACTTGAAGGGTGTGGCGTCGTGAGACAGGCCGTGAAGGGACGCAGATTTTCCAGCCATGCTCTCGATAAGCATCCCGATGGTCATTCTGGAGGGGAAGCCATGAGGGTTGAACAGGATGTCCGGGCTCATGCCGCTCTCGGTGAAAGGCATGTCCTCCGCGGGCCACAGGCGGCTCAGGATTCCTTTCTGACCGTGTCTGCTGGCGAACTTGTCACCAATGGTGGGGTTCCTGGGAATGCGGTTTGTGATGCAAATGTACTTGAAACGGCCAGTGCCGGTGTCATTGCTGCACACCTTGATATTGTCCACTATGCTGCTCTCCTGGTACCTGAGGAGAAATAGGTGTTCAGAAATCAATAATTAATGCTGCAGGGATGACATTTTTTTTGTAGGCCAAAACCCAGAAATGAGGTTAATATTGGAGGTCCCATTGTCCTGAAGTCAATAGGTTTTTTAATGGGTTTTTGATTAAATGCCTGAACTAAGGTCAGTGGTAAACACAAGATCAAGATATTCTCACAATTTATTCTACGACCCAAAAAAAGAGAAAACAAATCTGCAGGAGTCTTTGCATCTGCACTAAACATTATGATACAAAATATCACATAAGTAGATTGAAGTTTGTACATTGTCTTTTTGCCTAGTGATAAAGAGCATTTAAAATTAGAATAGCTAATAATTATTCTATATTTTACATTCAATAATAATAATAAAAAGTTTTTTTAACATTTCCTCAGTAAAATTTAAGCAGTACTTGGCTATGTCAGTAAAGCAGTGTTAATCTTGTCAAGACAAAAATATTAGTTTTTCTGAAGAATAAACTAGAAAGTAGTTTTTTTGTGAATTTCTTTTTTAATAATTGAAATTGTTTTGCACTGTCGACTAATAGTATTTCTGTCACATTAGAGAATTGTTGTTAAACTTTTAAACCTATTTTTTCATTGAAATAAAGCTGAAATAAAATAAAAATAATAATAAAAAAACTTGGTTGCCTTGACAACTAACTGATATAAAATAATTTTAAGTTGAAGTACTAAATTACTAAAACAGAAATAGAAGTTACAGCTAAAAAAAAAATAATAAAAAAAATATATATATTAAAAAAAGTATATTTTTTTAAATAGGGCTGGGCAAGTTAACGCGTTATTATCGCGTTAACGCATTTATTAATTAATGCCGACAAGTTTATCGCACGTTAACGCAGTTTTTTTTTTATTATTATTTTGAAAGTCCGTTGCTCACTGGCTCTGAATACACATAGGCCTACAGTCAAACCATGATCACAGGAGGGGTGGGATTTTGGTCAGCCAGCAAAGTATAAAGTATAAATAGTTTTTTTACTCTGTTTAATGTAATCTTACGTGGGAAACCATGGCATGACCAAACCTAAGCTACTATAAGTAACGTTGGCCGACTTATATCTGTAGTAGTGATCATGACCTCTGACTACTACATAGACTGTTTCTGCTGCTCCCTGATAAAAGATACCTGTTGATACCTGTTCAGAAAAAAAAACAAGAAAACGATACTCTGGACAGGCTCTGTTTCGAGGACGCGAAACCCTTGGTGCGCCCACCAAACGAAACAAAAAGCTTTCGCGGCGGATTCATCCTTCTAGCTCTTCTAAGGAAGCGGATGACCAACTCATGTTTCCCCAGCGACTGGCCGTGCGTTGGTTCTGCAAACGCTGCCACGGCCGCCACGTACACTTTGAGCGTGGAAGGGGACCTTCCCTTATCCAACAGCTCTTGTAGGAAAGTGAGCAGATGTGCCACCCCGCATGTCCGCGGGTCCAGACCTCTGTCGGTGCACCAACCGGAGAACACCGACCATTTAGACGCGTAGAGCCTTCTCGTGGAAGGGGCTCTAGACTGCGTGATCGTCTTCATCACTCCTTCTGGCAGGGTAACGAGTACCTGTTGATCAGCCATGCATGCAGCGACCAGCGCTCTGGATGGGGATGCCAGATCGTGCCGCGAGCTTGAGAGAGGAGATCTGGCCTCACCGGAATCGGCCACGGAGCTGTAAGTGACAGCTGTGCTAGTTCCGGGAACCAAATCTGATTCTCCCAACGCGGGGCTATGAGGAGCACCGAGTGGCGCGTTTCCCTGATTCTCTTGATCACCTGTGGTAACAGAGAGACCGGCGGGAAAGCATATAGCGGGAGGCTGGGCCAAACCTGGGCCAGCGCGTCCTCGTCCTTCGAGAAGAACATTGGGCATTGAGCGTTGTCTTTTGACGCAAATAGGTCGACTTCCGCTCTGCCGAATAGGCGCCACAGTTTCTGGACCATTTGGGGGTGCAAGGACCATTCCCCTGGGGGGACATTGTCTCTGGACAGTCTGTCTGGGCCGTTGTTCAGATGGCCAGGCACATGCGCCGCCCTCAGCGAGCGCAGGTGTATCTGAGACCAAATAAGGAGGCGTTCTGTCAGATTGCAGAGATTTCTGGATCTGACACCGCCCTGACGGTTTATATAGGAAACCACAGATGTGTTGTCCGAACGGACAAGAACATGCTGGCCCTGTATGAACGGGAGGAAGCACTGCAGTGCGTTCTCGACCGCCATCATTTCCAGACAGTTTATGTGAAACTCCTTCTCCCGGTCTGACCACTGGCCAAAGGCCGGTCTGCCCTCGAACAGCGCTCTCCAACCTGAGTTGGACGCGTCTGTTGAGATGACTTTCCGGTGAGAGACGGTTCCCATCGTTACTCCCTGCTGGAACCAGCTGGCCGCTAACCAGGGCTGCAGAGCTGCTATGCAGGCCTGAGTCACTCAGATTTTCCGACCGCCAGACACCCAGGCTCGGGGGGGGGGCACGCGAGCATTCAGCCAGCGTTGGAGCGGGCGCATGCGCAGTAGGCCCAGCTGGAGCACCGCTGCAGCTGATGCCATACAGCCCAACATCCTCTGAAAATTTTTCAGAGGGAGGAAGCTGCCCTTCTGGAAAGAAGCGGCCAGGTGGCGAACACGGCGCGCGCGCGCTGTGTCGACAAACGAGCCGTCATGGTTACAGAGTCCAGTTCTATTCCTAAAAAGGAAATTGACTGGCTGGGCAGTAATGAGCTCTTGGTCCAGTTGACCGTGAGATAGAAGCTCTGTCGCTGACTGTGCCAACATCAGCCAATCGTCCAGATAGTTCATTATACGCAGCCCCTGACTTCTCAGGGGGCGAGTGCCGCGCCCATACACTTTGTAAATGTACGGGGTGCCAGGGACAGGCCGAACGGCAGGACGGTGTATTGATATACCTGACCGTCGAAGGCGAATCTCAAAAATTGCCTGTGACGGGGTACTATCTGAATCTGAAAATATGCATCCTTCAGATCTAGAGAGATAGACCAGTCCCTCGGGCGAACGTGCACAAGGATTTTTCTGGTCGTAAGCATTTTGAACGGTCTTTTCGCAAGCACTTTGTTCAAATGTCTCAGATATAGGATGGGTCTGAAGGCTCCGTCCTTCTTGGGCACGAGAAAATAACGGCTGTAAAAGCCTGACTCGCTTAGAGAAGGCGGTACCCTTTCTATAGCCCCTTTGCACAGCAGCTTTGCTATTTCTGCGTGAAGTAGGTGTGCTACTTCCGCATTCACTATTGTCGCAGTCCGGGCTCGAAAGCGCGGGGGACGGCGAATGAATTGTAGTGTATAGCCCTGCTTTATTGTAATCAATACCCATTCAGAAATCCCTGGGATGTTCTCCCACGCGGCTATGTGAGCCGCTAGAGGGCGAATGGCCTCCGGGTTCAGACCGCCATTTGCTGGCTTGTGAAACTGAACCGGAGCCGAGAGCACGGCGCGCGCGCTCTCGGTTCTGGGCAATGGCGGCTCGCTGACAGCCGAAACCGGCTGATTTATGTGAGATGTCCCGATCATAGGGGATGGGGAACAAACTTTTACCACATTTTGACGCGCGAGCAGCGCTCTGGGTGATAGAGCTCTCTGTAAGCGTGAGCGCGTGGACGCGGGCACGAGACTTACAACTGTATCTAACGCCCCGGTCATAATAGACGGGGAGCGTTTTATTAACGCTCTGCGTTTTGTGATAACGCTTAAGCGCGCGGGCGGGGCCCGGGGGAAGGTTTGTGTTAGTAAGCGTGAGCGCTCTCTGGCGGGCACGAGACTTACGTTTATAACCTGTTTGTTTGACCGTGTAACAGAGCAGGCAGATAGTGGGCACAGACTTGTGGACACATTTCTTACATGCAACACTCGAGCGGCTTTTCTGCGCTTTATGAGAATGTGCTCTGTGAGTGACACAGAATTTTGAGTGCTTATGTGTAGGGGTGAGCACTGGGGCGTGGGCACTTTCACTACACTTAAAACATTAACGGCATGAGCCGGACCAGACATTACACTCTTTTTGAGATTTCTCTGGGTCGCTGTGAAAACGGCGTTTGTGTGCAGGCGAGAGGGTGAATAAACCGGCTCGTTGGCTGCTAAATGAACCGCTGCAGTAGCCTGTTTGAAGGGGACTGACAGGGAAATGAATTTTGATGGCGGTCCGGCCGCAGCGGGACACGCGCGTCTTTTCTCTCTTACTGTTAGGAGGCCTTCGCGTGCTCAGATTTCAGCGTGATTCTCTGCCGAGGCCCTCTGGGAGGCGGCGGTCTGTGACGGCTGTCTGAGCGCACGCTAGGGCGGCCGCCCTGACGTCGCTGCGAAGGCTGTTTGAAACTGACCCGGAGCCGAAAACGCGGCGCGCGCGCGCTCTCGGTTCTGGGCAATGGCTGCTCGCTGAAAAACGAAAACCGGCTGATTTATGCGAGATGTCCCAATCATAAGGGATGGGGAACATTCTTTTTTCACTTTATGACGCGCGAGCAGCGCTCCGGGCGAAAAAAGCTTCTTGTAAGCGTGAGCGCGTGCGCGGGCACTAGACTTACAAGTGTATTTGACGTCCCGATCATAATGGATGGGGAGCGTTTTATTAATTCCCTTCGTTTTGTGATAACACTTAAACGCGCGGGCGGAGCCCGGGGGGAGGTTTGTGTTAGCAAGCGTGAACACACTCTGGTGGGCACGAGACTTACATACATAACCTGCTTCTTGATCGTGTAACAGAGCGGGCAGATAGTGGGCACAGACCTGTGGACACATTTCTTACATTCAACACTCGAGCGGCTTTTCTGCGCTTTATGAGAGTGTGCTCTGCGAGATTCGGAGTGCTTATGTGTAGGGGTGAACACTGGGGGCGTGGGCACTTCACTACACTTACAACACCGACGGCATGAGCCGGACCAGACATTATACTCTTTTTGAGATTTTTCTGGGTCGCTGTGAAGACGGCGTTTGTGTGCAGGCGAGAGGGTAAACAAACCGGCTCGTTGGCTGCTAATTGAACCACTGCAGTAGCCTGTTTGAAGGGGACTGACAGAGAATAAACTTTGACGGCGGTCCGGCCTTAGCGGGAAGCGCGCGTATTTTCGGAGGCGATGTGTCTATTAGTAAGCGTGAGCGCTCGTGAGCGGGCACGTAACGTACATTCTTAACCTCATATATAGTCACTTAAGACTTCTCTGGGTCGCCGCGAGAACGGATGTGTGCAGGCGAGCGGGTTGCATCACCGGCTCGTTGGCTGCCAAATACACCGTTGCAGTAGCCTCATCTAAGGGGACTGACAGGGCGAGACATTTCGACGGCGGCGCGCAAGCCCGTCCGGGTCATGCAGAGAGCTCGAGAGGGCTCTGCATGACGCGCTAACGGGGACGCGATTGCGGGGTAGCTCTCTTGTAACGCAAAGAGAGCTAGCCGCGTGCTCGTTGGTCGAGCAGAACTGGAACAGTGTTTGTACGAGGGCGCGCGCACGAGTAGTGGGCACGGGACCTACATTAACACAGATGATGCCCGTCCGGGTCATGCGGAGAGCTCGAGAGGGCTCTGCATGACGCGCGAACGGGGACACGAGGGCGGGGTAGCTCTCTTATAACTCTCATCCTCAGATGCGACGGCAGTGAGCCTCGTGAGCGGCAGCTGCGCGTCGGTGAGGAGGGGCGGGGGGTTGAAGGCTTCGAATCGAGCCCGCAGGGTCGACAGCGGAAACGCTTTACAGAGCTCGCAGCCCCCGGAAGCGAGGGCGAGCTCTGCGTGTTCCAGGCCCAGGCAGAGAGCGCAGATCAGGTGGCGGTCTCCGGCGCTGAGCGGGGCTCTACACGAGCCGCAGGAAGTGGGACGCTCGCTGCTGTTTTAGAAAATAATCTAAATAGCAAGGCAAAAAGGATACGTCGCCGGATAGCGTAGCTCGCACGGATGGCTGAAGGTGGCGAAGACGGCCGGCTTCCTCAGCGCTGTCCTAAGCTGGCTGTTCACTGTTCGACGGCGGCGGTGGCTTCTCTCAGATCCAGCGATGCGAAGAGCTCGCTGAAGAGACAAAAATCAGGGAAGCAGCCTACAGCCCATTCCTTTATAGGCTAAAGCCACGCCCATTCTGGCGGGCTGTGACGCTATGAAGGTGCGGGCGCCCTTCATTGGGCGTGATGTCACGCCCGGCTCACTGGTAGGCTGCAGCAGTTGCCCGCAGGGCAGCCAATGAGCACGCAAGTTAGCCTGCTCTAGGTCTGCTAGCTGCTGCACTGCGTTGACAAGGTATACAAAAATTAAGGATAATTTTTTGGCTTCAGTATCTCGAGAAGATGAATCTTTCCTGTAGCGTAAGCTAAACTTACGCAATACGAGAGAACCTCTCGTAAGAGAACTGGACTCGTTTTAACAAACTAGATAAAAGGTAATGCCCTGGCAGTGGCAAATAGCTTTGTTTAAATATTTGATTTGATTACATTAATGTTTAAGTTGAGATTTGAGATTACTGTGTAAAGGGAATACTGCTGGTATAAAAGCACCTTATTTGTTTAAAGTTATTGCACTTTAAACAAATTGTATATAGCAGTACAAATTGTATATAGCAGTACATTTAAATCAAAAGTGCGCATTACACTACTTTAGAAGTCATAATTCAATTTTGTGCATAACAATATGATTAATCGCAAGAAAATCATGCGATTAATCGCGATACAAATTTTTTATCGTTACCCAGCACTAAAAAAAACCTGATAAAAATGACAAAAGCACATAATAAAATGACTAAAACCAAAACTGTAAATAAGTATAAATGCTATATTCAAATTTTAATAAATACAATAATAGTATAAAAACAATATTAAAATAACACTGAAATAGAGCAAAATTAATGACTATGATGAATCCATTAAAGGACAAGTTCGGTATTTTACACTTAAAGCCCTGTTTTAAGATCGTTTCTGATGAAATAGAACGGTTAAGATTGAAATTTGGACAAATGCTGCTGTCCCGAGAATTTTCGGTTTCTGTGTTAGCACCCCCCCACCTCGACAATGGTTTCATAGGGGCACTGGAAGAATCATTCATAAAACGCATTAAACTTTAGTTTACAAAGACTTGAAACTCACCGAGTGGTCTGGGGTGTTCACTGATATGCTCACACAAAAATCGCTGCAAAAGATGCTTTCCAACAGGTGTTTTACCACTCGTTGTAAAACGTACTCGGTTACTAACGTAACCTCGGTTCTCTCTAGAGAGGGAACGAGTACTGCGTAATATCTTACGCTATGGGGAAAACCTCTTTTCCACGAGATATTGAAGCCAAATATTATCCTTAATTTTGAATTAATGTAAAACGCTGTGCAGCAGCATGCAGACATAGGCAGGACAGCTCACGCGCCTATTGGCTGCCCTGCGGCAACAGCAGCAGCCTATCGAGAGAGGCGCTGCGTGACATATCCAATGGGGGCATTTCGCGCCCATTTCGTCACGTCCCGCCAGAAAGGGCGTAGTCTCGCCCTGTAAATATAGCTCGATAAGGCTGGTACACTTGTTTTCATCGCCGAAGCGAACCAGAGCTGTGTATGCACGGCAAGTTCCGCAGTACTCGTTCCCTCTCTAGAGAGAACCGAGGTTACGTTAGTAACCGAGTACGTTCTCTTACGAGAGTATCTCTCGTACTGCGTAATATCTTACGCTATGGGGAACACAATGCAAAACGCCTTGTGTACTGGGATCCGACACCAAAGTCACAAGGGCAGTAGCCCGGGGCTCATGTAGTGCATAATCACCATAGACTCTCAGAGAGTCGGAGAAGAGAGGCTGCAAGCATCATTCCCCATGAAATAGCATCCTATAGGAGCTAGTTATGTTAATAGTGTTTCACACAGAAAGGGTGAACGTGTTCAGCCTGAACTGGGTAATAGTACAGGTTATTCAACACCCATGGAGCCGTGTTATCTTTCAGTGAGCGATGCACAAGCAAAACTCAGCATCTGGGCCGGCACAGCGGGGCAGAAAGTACTGAATTCTATACCGACAGAAGCTTGGCTTGTAAGGCGGGAACCTCTAGGTTATAAAACCTTATAAATGTAGACGGCGAGACCCAGCCCGTGGCCGTACAGATATCTTGCAAGGTAACCCCACTATACCACGCCCACGACGAGGCCACACCTCTCGTGGAGTGCGCTCTGACACCCAAAGGACACTGCAGGCCCTTAGAAGTGTAAGCCAGTGCAATGGCGTCGACTATCCATCTGGATAGGCTCTGATTTGATGCGGCCAGTCCCTTGGAGCGTCCGCAAAACAAAACGAAGAGCTGCTCGGTCTGTCTGAAGGCAGACGAGCAGGACACATAAGCTCTCAGTGCCCTGACAGGGCAAAGGAGACTAGCATCCTCCTCCTCATTATGAACCGAGAGAGCGCACAGGGAAATAACCCGGGCCCTGAACGGTGTGTTGAGGGATTTGGGCACGTACCCGTGCCTTGGTTTGAGTATGACTTTTGAGTCATTAGGCCCAAACTCCATGCATGATGCGCTTACCGAAAGCGCTTGCAAGTCCCCTACGCGCTTCACTGAAGCGAGAGCCATAAGGAATACCTTTTTGAGAGACAGATGTTTCATGTCTGACAAATGGATTGGCTCGAATGGGGCACCTTTCATTGCTTCCAAAACCGTAGAAAGGTCCCACACAGGGACTGAGGGGGGTCTGGGAGGATTCAGCCTCCGAGCTCCCATGAGGAATCGCACAACCAGGTCATTTTCCCCAGTGACTGGCCAGACGTCGGTTTTGCAAACGCCGCCACGTATACTTTGAGCGTGGATGGGGTTCTGCCCTTATCCAGCAGCTCCTGAAGGAAGGAGAGCACTTCCGTAACCCCGCAGTCTGCGGGTGAAAAGCCCTGAGCTTGACACCAGGCAGAGAACACTGACCACTTTGAGGAATAGAGCCGTCTAGTAGACGGGGCTCTAGCCTGCTTGATTGTATTTAACACTCCCTCTGGGAGGTTAGCGGGTACCCGTTGATGGCCCATGCATGTAGGGACCATAGTTGCGGGCGAGGATGTCAAATCGAGCCCTTGGCCTGAGAGAGGAGGTCTTTCCTCAACGGTATTGGCCACGGGGCAGTGCTGGTCAACCGCATCAGGACTGGGAACCAAGTCTGGTTCGGCCAGAGCGGAGCCACAAGCAGCAATGGGCATCTGTTTTCCCTGATTCGTTCCAGCACTTGAGGCAGGAGCGAGAAGGGGGGAAAAGCATAAAGGGGACAGCGGGGCCAGACGTGGGCCAGCGCGTCCTCGCTCTTGGAGAAATATTTCGGACAGTGAGCGTTCTTGTGGGACGCGAACAGGTCCACCTGCGCTTTGCCGAATGTCTCCCACAGCAGTTGGATCGTCTGCGGGTGCAGCGACCATTCCCCTGCTGGGACATTGTTTCTGGACAGTCTGTCTGGTCCCAGATTCAGGTGACCAGGCACATGCGCTGCTCTCAGTGAAAGCAGGTTGTGCTGAGCCCAGACCAGGAGGCGTTCCGTTAGCCTGTAAAGGTTTCGGGACCTGATGCCGCCCTGGCGATTTATGTATGCCACCACTGACATGTTGTCCGAACGGACCAAGACATGGTGACTTTTTATCTGGGGACAGAAGCGCCGTAGCGCGTTGTCAACTGCCATCATTTCCAGACAGTTTATATGTAGGAGCTTTTCCCGTTCTGACCACTGGCCAAAGAACGGTCTGCCCTCTAGCAGCGCTCCCCATCCCGAGGTTGAGGCGTCCGTGGACACCACCTTCACACTCGAGGGAGTCCCCAGACTCACACCTGACTGATACCAGTCAGTTACTTTCCAAGGTTTCAGAGCTGAAACGCATTCTAGATCGACCCGGAGGCGAAACCGGCCAGCGGTCCATGCCCGGGGCGGAACTCGCGCTTTCAGCCACAGTGGGCGCATGCGAAGCAGACCCAGCTGGAGTACTGAAGCTGCTGAGGCCATGAGGCCCAGCATTTTCTGAAACCTTTTGAGCTGGACTATTGAGCCGCGGCGGAAGAATTTCACGGCGCGCTGAATGTCCAGCTCGCGCTCTGGCGACAGACGCGCTGTCGTGGATAGCGAGTCCAGCACTGTTCCCAGAAAAGAAATTTTCTGGCTGGGAGACAGCAAACTTTTCGCCCAATTGACTGTGAGACCCAGGTTCTCGAGATGCTCGAGTAATGTGGTCCTGTGTTCTATGAGCTCTGATTGTATCGAGCTAGAATCAGCCAATCGTCCAAGTAGTTCAAAATTTGCATGCCCTGGAGACTCAGGGGTGCGAGAGCCGTGTCCATGCATTTCGTAAATGTACGGGGTGCCAGGGACAGGCCAAACAGCAGGACTTTGTATTGGTATGCCTGGCCCTCGAAGGCGAATCTCAAGAATCGCCTGTGACGCAACGCTATTTGTATTTGAAAATAGGCGTCTTTCAGATCTATTGACAAACCAGTCCTCCTGGCGAACTTGCGCGAGGATTTTCCTGGTTGTAATCATTCTGAACTGGCGCTTCGTGAGTGCTCTGTTGAGCTGTCGCAGATCTAGAATGGGTCTGAGACCCCCGTCTTTTTTCGGTACCAGAAAAAACCTGCTGTATAGACCCCCTTTGCTCTGAGCCTGAGATAAAGGTTCTATAGCCCCTTTGCTCAGTAGTTTCGCTATCTCGGCTCGAAGTAGATGATATACTCCGTTTTTTACCGTCGTTTCGACTCGCGCCGCGCAACGGCGGGGGCGTCGAGCGAACTGCAGCGAATAGCCTCTTTTTTATAGTTTTCAGCACCCATTCTGATACCCCGGGAAGCTTCGCCCACGCATCTGCGTGAATAGCTAGAGGTAAAATGAAAATCTGGGCTCTGGCCGCGGCATAATGGCGGCCGGAGAGCTCCGGTGTGCTGGGAAATAAACACTGTGTTTGCAGTGAGCGAGGCGGGGGTGCGCTGATCACAGCGGGCAGCCCGGCCGCGCTCAGCTTCTCTCTGACAGGTTGTGGAGAGAATGCTAGCGGGACGAGCCCCGTAGGGTTCGGCATGTCTGTGAGGGAATGTGGGCACGGGATAGCGGGCACACTCACTGCACTGGAAACACTGTCGGCTCGCACCGACTGAGAATGTGTTGGTTTCGTTTTTACAGAAACCGTGGGACATGCTTCGTGTAGTGTTTGTGGGCACTGTGTTGTGGGCACGTACACTACATTTATTGCACAATCAACATGAGTCGATTTTATTTGTGCTAGCCCTGTATTGTGGCGGGCTGTGTCTGTGTGTGGGAATAGGCACTGAGACGTGGGCATTCTTACAACACTTATAACACCATCGGCCGTGGCCGGAATTCCAGAAAATACACTCTTTTTGGGATTTATCTGGGTCGCCGTAAAACTGGCGTTTGTGTGCAGGCAAGCGGGCTGTGGTACCAGCTTGTTTACTGCAAAATACACTGGAACAGTCACATTGTTTGGAACTGAACGAGCGAGAAGTTTCGGTAGAGTCTGGCCGCGGCGAGACTTAAACACCGTGGGCCTTAGCTGACTGTATGTGTGTTGGTTTCTTTTACAGAAAACGTGGCACATGCAGTGTGTAGTGTTTGTGGGCACTGGGTTGTGGGCACATTCACTATAATTAATGCACAATTGACATGAGTCGAACTCATTTGTGCGAGCCCTGCACTTTGGCGGGCTGTGTTTGTGTGTAGAAATGAACACTGGGCTGTGGCATTTTTAATACACTCATAACACCATCGGCTGTGGCCGGAATACCAGAAAATACACTGCTTACATGATTTTTCTGGGTCGCCGTGGAAACGGCATTTGTGTGCAGGCAAGCGGGCCATAGTACCGGCTTGTTTACTGGAAAATACACTGGAACGGTCGCATTTTCTTGGAACTGAACGAGTGAAAAGTTTGGGTGTAAGTCTGGCTGCGGCGAGACTAAATTTTTATCCGCTGCGAGAGCTAGGCTCGAACACGGGTCTCCCGTGCGATGGCTTTGGCTTTCGCCACTGAGCCACAGGGGGAAACGACAAAAGCTTAAAATAGCCCGAGCGGATAAAGAGCGTCATCACAGTTTTGTGTGTGTCGGCGTTTGTTTACAGGCGTGCGTGTTATACAACAGGCTCCCCGCTGCAATATTGACATTTTCAGCCGCTCAAACTAAGAGGAGCTGAGAAATGTTTGAGAAATGGAGATTGGTCCAGCCTCGGCGGGACTAAAAACACACTCTTTCCTCATTTCGCCGGTGACGCATGCCCACGGGGGGCGGGGGCGGGATAGCTCTCTTATAACGTAAAGAAAGCTAGCCGCGGTTTTGAAGCTGGCCTTCTCTACAGATGCAGCTATCTCGTCGTCATTAATGGCGGAAGCGGCGGCGCGCAGCGGCCGCTGTCCGTCAGTGAGCGACTCGAGTGAAGCTGGTGAAGCTGGCGGGTGAACCGGCGAGCTATCACGGGCTGGAGAAGGCTCGGGGCTGTTTCGTCGACCTCAATGGCGTTAGCGGCGGCAGACGGCGGGCGCTGTCTGTCGGTGAGGGACTCGAGCGATGCCGGCGAAGCTGGCGGGCGAACCGGCGAGCTTTGGCGGGCAGGAGAAGGCTCGGGGCCGCGCTGGACATGGCGCTTTTACGGCGCTACAGCGGGCTGAAGTGCAGGCTCTGAGAAAGATGCCAGGCGAGTCCTCAGAGTCACCATAGGCAGTAGCTCACAGTGAGGGCATCCGCCGTCGACGAGAGCCGCATGATCCTCACCCAGGCAGGAAACGCAGATGACATGACGGTCCCCGTCGCTGAGTGGTGGCTCGGCACGAGCCGCAGGATCTTTGCATCTTGAAAAAGACGCAGCTCTTTTAGCAGAGAGAGAGGCAGTGAAAAAATGTGTCGCAGCGGCGAACACACACACATAGTTTGAAAGGATATAACGCCGGAAAGCGTAGCAGGTACGGCGGCTAAAGGCGGCGATGCCAGCGACTTCAGACTCAATGGCTCGTCCCGCTGTGTGCTTTTCCTCAGACGGCGTGGCTTCTCACTCGGGATCCAGCGATGCGTGATGCTTCGCTGAAGAGATGAAAATCAGTGTACCAGCCTTATCGAGTTATATTTACAGGGCGAGACTACGGCCTTTCTGGCGGGACTTGACGAAATGGGCGCGAAATGCCCCCATTGGATATGTCACGCAGCGCCTCTCTCGATATGCTGCTGCTGTTGCCGCAGGGCAGCCAATAGGCGCGCGAGCTGTCCTGCCTATGTCTGCATGCTGCTGCACAGCGTTTTACATTAATTCAAAATTAAGGATAATTTTTGGCTTCAATATCTCGTGGAAAAGAGGTTTTCCCCATAGCGTAAGATATTACCCAGTGCGAGAGATACTCTCGTAAGAGAACTGTGGACCTATTTTTCCAAACGCCTCACAACCGGACATTCTTCCGTTGAGAGCTTGAATAATAGACACTCCAGCCCAGTTGGTGGCGATAATGCACCTTTGCCAATGTTTGGATAGCATAGCCTACGATACCGCGACTGGAAGAGTACAGAAAGAATACAAACAACCCCATTTCCGTTTCCGGCGGCGGAGTAATACCATACCTCACAGAACATCCAATACAAGTCAATGGAGTTGGACAAAAACTACGATAAAACCTGTTGGAAAGCATCTTTTGCAGTGATTTTTGTGTGAGCATATCAGTGAACACCCCAGACCACTCGGTGAGTTTCACGTCTTTGTAAACTAAATTTTAATGCGTTTTATGAATGATTGTTCCAGTGCCCCTATGAAACCATTGTGGAGGTGGGGGGTGCTAACACAGAAACCTAAAATTCTCGGGACAGCAGCATTTGTCCAAATTTCGATCTTAACCGTTCTATTTCATCAGAAACAATCTTAAAACAGGGCTTTAAGTGTAAAATACCGAACTTGTCCTTTAAAAGGCAATTTGACTAAAGCAAGTAACTGAAGTAATGTCTTACTTGAAAAAGACCACACGACTTTGGCCGGTATTGAGATTGATGTAGCTGTAGTAAGGGTCTCCATACTTCAGCACGGAGCCAATAAATGGCAATCCATCTGCATCCAGTTTGCCCAGTACTTCGGTGTCACCTGGCTTTACCCCAAACACAATGCTGTCTTCACCTTTGACCTTTTTGTTCAGATCTATGACATCGGTCTTATAAACAAAACCGTGAGCAAAGCCACGCTCCCAAGAGGACTTATTGACGATCTGGAGAAAGTTAAAAAGGATGAACAATATTAACAAATGCAAAAGAACGTTTCGGAATGTACTAATGGGAAGCTGCTTACCATAGCATCTTCCATATCGTAGCCAGAGTAAGAAATGACAGCCACTATTGCGTTTGTGCCAATAGGGTAATTGTCCATGTTGTAGTGGTCGTACATCGCGGGTCTGACCAGAGGACTCTGGGGGGTCTGCAGACGGTACAGTTTATTGTCGGATCGTTCCTGGTACGCATGCAGTGGGAAGCCCATGGTCTGTTTACCTAAGACAGGATGGTGTCAAGTAAGTTGCAGCTCAAAGTTAATTTGTTTTATGATATTTGTAGACATGTTATGACAGAAAGTAGTTAAATGAAGTGAGGAAGTCTTACTCATCTGGCACTGGTACATGTTTCTGGGGCTCTGGTTGTGATCAGAGTAAGGGATGAATTCTGCAACAACGCTCAACATGCTGTGAGGAAACAGCTCTTGATGTGTGGTTACTCCCTCCTCTAACTCTTCCTCAAAGATGCCCACATTCAGGTACGCCTGATAACAGAAATGAGTGATGAACACTGCCAGCCCACTTTTTTTTTCAGTGGCTTTGGTTCCAGAAGTATTTTTCCCATGGCGATTTTAAAAGAGTCTTTGTTAGAGTTATCAGCGAAAAAACAAAACAACCAGCTACGAGGTAAATCACAACATTACAAACGTTGATTTGAAGCAACAAAGTAATTCAAAATTAGACAAAAAGACAAAGGTTAAAGACTGTGTACTTAACTGCTTTAGTGAGGGAAAGAACTACAACATCTCTTTACAATGCGAGCAAATCACTTGCACAGGCGACCAAATTTCATGCTGGATGACTAACCAATTTCTTTAATTAGCTAATGGCTAGTAAATTGCAAAATTTCAGTCATCTGTGTTTGAGTTAGAGGCAAAAAATAAGTTTAGCGCAGATATAAATTTCATTGCCTGCTGAGCTTTACTTTGCTTGGTTGAGAGCAGCCTCTGTCGCTTTCTCTCACACTCTCAGAAAGAAAGAGGCTTACACGCTAAATCTAAATGCAGGTCTCGATTATAAGGACTGCCCGATAGCCAAGAGTTGACAGAACTGTCACTGTCCTGATTGGGCATCATGAAAGTTTATCATTTGCACGTTTTTAAGCCTTATCAATTTAAACTTTCAAGCACACATTTTAATTTATTTGGGGTCATTGCTAGGACATGCTAAATCAGAACAGGCTGAAGGTATGTGCCAAGTAAAAAAAAAAAAAACAATCAGAAATAGGAAGTATATATACTAGTATAGGAAGTATATATGACTTCTGCAGGTTTTCAAGCCAACCAAATAGGTTTTCACTGATTATCAGTGGTACTTGAGTTTCAACAACTTTTCTACAACAAATTTCTCACCTGTTCAAAGGTGCCAATAAGCTCCTGTTTGCCCAGGCCAAGGTTTCGGACAGGCCGCACCATGCGACATGGTGTGGTGAACAGATGGAGGCCTGGGTACAAACTGGCTTTACCCGTCTGAGGAACCAGAATAATCTCAGTCCAGGGTGGCACTTTTTTCTCTCTCAGCACCTGCAGATGACACAAACGTTCAAATTTATATGCTAAAACCCTCAACATAACTTGATCAAGGATAAGAAAACCACATAAATAAACTAAATCATTTCCCACCTTAAATCTGCGGAGAGAATCGATGACTGAGGGCGCCACTTCTTTTTCCACCCAGCCAATCATGGCCCCGTCCAGTATGACAGGATAACAGTCTGAATAAGGCTGACTGGGGCTACCGTCAACAGCAGTCACACCTGGTGTTAGATAAAAGAGTTTTAAGTGAATAGACAATTAATATCCTATTGAGTTGGAGATTCAATTCAATTCACTTCACTTCACATTTATTTGTATAGCGCTTTTCACAATACACACCGTTTCAAAGCAGCTTTACAGAAAATGCATTAGTCCACATTACAATTTAGAGTGATCTGTTTTCTGAGGTGACTGTCTAAGTTATGCATTTCAGAAATGTACATATACAAAAATCACAGTTTGCTAAAAATGTATTAATTTAAACAATGTAATAATTTAAGGCAGAAACAATGAGCTCATTGAAGTAATGAATACTTGTTTTTTAACAAATGATAATGACATTTAGAAAAATGTAGCATTGGTACATGTTGATTCAGAGTTTGCATCATCTGAAGTCTTCGCAGAATATTATAGGTAGCGCTGCATGATTTGGGGAAAACAATGTAATAGTTTAAAAATTGCAATTGCGCTTGAAATGCTTTTTTTTAAGCTCCAGGTTTGTTGTGCATGTTAAAAAATTGTATATATCATATATATGTATACAATTTTTTTTTACAATGATTCTTATCTAACTATCTTACTAAATAAAAATAGACAAAATAAGAAATAATTTACTGTAAAAAAATTAAGAACAATTTTATTTTGTAGTACTGAATTGTAACTAAAATTACAATACAATAATTATGGTCTTAATTTATTTATGTTCAGGTTTTTTGTTTTTTTTTTGCGAAGTGCAGGAAGACCTGTGAACAGAGCCACTCTGAGACACTGAAAATACTGGATTATGAGCTGCTCGCTTGTAAAAACAGTGCCACGCTTCACTCTGAAACATGCAGGGCATTTATTTATTTCATTAAATCACAGGCTTTGCAAATTGATAATTGCACCAACTATATTGAGATTTTGGTTTAATTTCGACTAACCATGCAGCCCGCCAGCCCTAACTATAGGCATTTTGCTAGAGCCAACTGATGATCTTGTTTAACAATGATAAGATGTTATTTACCCAGAGAGCAGAGCAGGGCAGGCAGGGTGGTTGTGGGATGCACCTGAGCCACAATCTCACATTGGGCTGTCAGGTGGTTCATGAGGCCGCATGGTTCTCCGTCAGGAGTGTGTACCGGACACAGGAAACCCCAAGACTCTGGCAGCAGCTTCCGCACACTTGTGGTCCTCATCTTAGCGAAGGCGGCTCCTCTGTGCACGCAGCGAAAATGAGACAGGTAACGGATGTAGTTCAGCTTATCCGCCACGACACACAGTCCGCTGTTCTGCAGCATGCCCAGACCTAGGGGTTAAAAAGACAAATGTTATCAATTGATGCACATGGAAAGCCTGTGACTGCACATCAGTTCTGTGACTTCATTCTGTATTAATGTGGCAAGTTACAATAGCAGTTTCATACCCGTCTTGGACTGGAGGTTTCCTGTGGCTAACATATACTCAAAGGCACTGGTGAGATCTGTAGCCATGTTGAAGATTTTGGTTAAACCATTTGTGGTCAGCTCTCCCAGTCTTTCACTTTTCTTTTCCAAGACTCTTTTAAACGACACCAGCCAGCCTGCCATTTTCTCCTAAGGAACATTCAGAACAGCTTTGGTATTTGTTTTTTGTAATGTGCTGCATTTTGCACTTGCATTTTTTTGGGGGGGTTGGGGGGGTGGATAGGCTTTTATTCAGTAAAGGCCAATTTCACACCACATGACAGACGGCAATGGAGACGTTTCCGCCGATTGAACATGCGGAGTCAGCGTTAGAATGTCACATTTATAGTGTTACAAAAAGTTTCTATTTGAAATAAATGCTGTTCTTTCAAACTTTCTATTCAAAAATGAATCCTGGAAAAAAATGCATCAGTTTCCACAAAAATATTAAACATCACAACTGTTTTTAACATTGATGATAATAAATGTTTCTTGAGCACCAAATCAGTGTATTAGACTGATTTCAGAAGGATCATGTGACACTGAAGACTGCCGTAAAGGTGCTGAAAATTCAGCTTTGCCATTACATGAATAAATTACATTTTAAAATAGTTATTTTAAATTGTAACAATATTTCTTGCTCAAATAAATGCAACCTTGAGCATAGTCAAAAGCATTTTAAAAATCTCACCAAGCCCAAACATTTGAATGGTAGCGTTTATGAAAGGAGCATTGACATGAGTGTGCAAGAAAGACATGTGAACAGATGATAAAGGTGATCTTACTTTCATGAACATGAGGTAGAGCTGGCCTGGTGTGAGAACTTCCTGGAACATCAGACTGTCAGGGTTCTCCTCCATACACTCCTGTTTGGCAAAACTGAAAAGCTTCCGTGTCATCATGCACAACACGTAGAACTTCTCCACATTTGACTTTAGGTGAATACACAGACATTCACTGCAAACAGAAGAACAACACTGTAAAATGCCACATTTGATAAAA
This sequence comes from Gila orcuttii, assembly GCA_026230005.1. NCBI lineage: Eukaryota > Metazoa > Chordata > Actinopteri > Cypriniformes > Leuciscidae > Gila > Gila orcuttii. The sequence continues at coordinate 29,140,738 of JAPDVR010000019.1, read as the reverse complement.
TTTGTTGATGTGTATAAATATTGAAATGCAATTATAATTTTTTGCCATATCATGCAGCTCTACTTCTAACAAATCTCACATAAAAAACATCTACATTAACTGATATTATTAAAGTAAAAAATAATATTTAACAATCACCCAACCCGTATACAGTGCTGGTCAGAATTATTTGCCCCCTTGGTAAATATAACCAAAGATGGCTGTAAAAAATAAATCTGCATTGTTAATCCTTTTGATATTTTATTAAAAACTAAAAATTAAACAAAAATCTAACCTTTTATAGAAGTAAAATAATTTAAATTGGGGGGGGGGTCACATTATGAAATAATTGTTCCCAACGTATTTTGGAGAAAAACATGTATTTGCCCCCTTTTATTAAATACTTTTTTGCAACCTCCTTTTTCCAAGATAACAGAGTTTTCTTCTATAATGCCTGATTAGTTCAGCCCACTCATGTTTTATAGGGTTCAGGTCTGGGACTGGGATGGCCATTGCAGATGCTTGGTTTTATGCACAGTGACCCATTTTTGTTTTGATTTTGATGTTTGTTTTTGGATCACTGTCCTGTTGGAAAACCCAAACATGGCCCATTATAAGATTTCTAGCAGAGGTTGTCAGGTTTTGATTTTTTTATCTGTTGGTATTTGATCGAATCCATGATGCCATGTATCTGAACAACATGTCCAGGACCTCTGGCAAAAAATTAGGCCCACAGCATTAGATACAGTAGAGTATTTCATTTTACACATGGGAACCAAACCAATATTAAGTGTTTGCTGCCAAAAAGCTCCTGTATTTTATTTTTTTTACAGCCATCTTTGATCATATTTAACAAGGGGGAAAATAATTCTGACCAGCACTGTACATCAACAAAACAGCAAAAAACAACAAAAAACCAGTGTAGGTTCTGTAACACCAAGGACTTACTCTAACAGGAACTGAGCACACTGCTCATGAGTGAACCACTCTGGGAGGTCGAGTTTGACCCGGAAACGCTCGCCCAGGTAACTGAGCACCTTGGCTTTAGTTGTGCAGCCCTGGTCCATGACCATACGCAGAATTTCTGAGATACAGCTCTTAAAGAAAGAGTTCTCCTCTCTACCTTTAATCAGCTCCTGGTAGATCTGGTAATCTGAGAAATCCACTAGAGCCTTTTGGGGTGAAAGGAAAGGCATTTGAAACATTAAATTCAAAAGTGATTATGCAACTGCAACAGTACCTAATTATTACAACCTGATTCTGATTGGTCAGTCGAGCTGACAAATATGTTCGTATAATGCCTTCTAAACCTTGTAAAGCAGCAGAACCACTGTACTTTTTGATCCAGTGACTGACATTTATACGCATGCGAATATGAAGAAAAAGTTTTTTTTTGTTGCAGCGTTTCAAAGTTCAAAGTTTTGAACTGCAAATTTGTATCACATGTCTCACAGAGTAGACATGACCAACAGAAGATCGGTACATCATGGCATACAAACTTTGTAGAACTGTGGAATATATTATTTTTGGAATTTTGCATTTTTGGAATTATCATTTAAATATGCTGCAGAGTGTGACATCACATGACTGCTGCAGTGTCTGAAGTAATTGTGCGTGCTCAAAGTGTAACTGTACATTGTCCCAAGGCACCGACAACTTCTCACAAGATAAAACAACTTAAACATTAGGATGCAGGATATATTGATTGAGTTGATTTATTTGGAAAGTTGTTGTGTAATAAGCGGTGTTGTTGTTAAACTATTACAAATCATTTTTGGTTATTGAAATTAAGCTGAAATATAATTTTAGATGAAAAAATAAATAAACATGAATTAGAAATGTTGCAACTAACTGAAATAAGTTTAAGGTGAAGTACTAAATTAATAAATCTGAAATTAAAATATATTTATAAAAACGACATAAGTAGAATTATAATGATTCAAATTTAAAGTCCCCCAGTAGTCCATCGTTTTATCCCTTAAAACTCATCTTTGATCACCAAAATGACATATTTATGTGTTTTTTTCCTTGAAATAGCTTGAATGTAACTACACCCTTGAAACATTTAGTATATGCGGTTATATGAATATGTAAATTAGCCCCGCCTCCACTCACTTACACCGGCTCAAAGATCCACTCATTGACTTGATTGGTTACAAAGTAGCTTGTAACATCAGAAACACCAGTTTCAAACCGCGTTTTTGAAACTGTCTTTGGTTCACTGGAGTTTTAAGGAGAAAATACTCAGCAATGGTGTTGACTTATGAATTTGTACATGGTTTGTGTTAAACCCTATTAAAAACACCACATAGACATAAACAACATTAAAAACTTGATTTTCACCACAGCGGGACTTTAAAATTTAAATAAAAACTTAAAATATAAAAATAAAGAAGTTATTACAAAAAAATTATAAACACTAAAATAGAATGTACATGCCCATTTTCACAGAGAAGCCTTAAAGGGATAGTTCACCCAAAAATGAAAATTGTCATCATTTACGGTAGCCATTGACTTCCATAGTAGGAAAAAAAATACTATGGAAGTCAATGGCTACCATCAACTGTCTGGTTACCAAATTTCTTTAAAATATATGTATACTAATTTACCTAAGGCCTTATCCTGGCTTAATCCAAGCCCTGTCTGTGAAATCGGGTCATATAATACTAAAATAAACGTGGTAATAAGTAGAGTAATGTCAACTGGTCATTATCACAAATGAAACACCTTTAGGATGATTTGGACAGTTTATAAAAAATAAAAAGAATAAAAACAAATATTTTACCTTTAGCGCAAAGCCCAAGGGAAGAAAGAACAGCTCTTTCTGGTAAATGAAATTCACCATCACTGTTCCATTTTCCAGGTAGTGTAGATTCATATTAATGGCTGTGTGTTCGTCCTTTACACAGTGCATTGAAATACCTGCACACAGTTAATACTGAAGTCAATCTGTGTATTTAATAAATCCTACTTCAATTATTCATTATGGAAAAGATGCAGCACTCACCATACTGAGTGTAGCCCTGTCCTCTGGTCTTAAACTTTGGTCTTGATATAGCGATGGGATAGTTCCTCCTCGGCATGATCAGAAGACGAATCACCTTCTCTATGCCATTCACCACAAAATAACCACCCATTTCCTACCGGTAAAACAAGACTAAGTGTCATTTTATCCAAAAGTCAACTTGGCGCTACATGCAGTTCTGTGACGTGTGATTTATACCTCAGCTTCCTCGTGATGCTCGATGAGTTCCTTGGGTGAGAGACCATGAAGGTTGCAGAGTTTCGATTTGACCATGATCGGCACCTGTCCCATAGACTGTTTGATGATTCCTTTGGGAACACCATCAATAGACCAGCTCACATCAGCCTGTGAAAACACAAAACACTGACATCAGTGGTCGTCAACTGGCTTGGCTCCAGGACCCAGACTGGATATCAAGCAGTGACCCAACTAGTCTCCGCCTTAGAAATAACCGTTGGCTGAACGTCCGATGTGTAAGGCACACAAAATGGGAAACACTTTAGGAGTTTAGTCTTCATCGACAGGATTTCCAGGATTTTTTAACGGGCCAACAAGCCGTCGTGATGCTAAACCCCATCATGACATGGATTTAGTTACTATGATTACCACGTAGTAGCGACGCACTACATGTAAATTATATTCTCTGATGTATTTTTCTGTCAAAAATGTTTTCAAAGTTCATTCGGAATTATTCAGTCTTTAAGAATGAGCAGAATCCACTGCCGGTTTCTCTTGTAGTGGGCGAAACTAATGCGCAAACGTCCATCTCATTGGCTAGTGCTCGCATATTACTGTCCCTGTTTAAATTTCAGCAAATGAGGATGAATGCAGATAATGTGATTAATATTCATTAACCCAGCAGCTCATCAATCCTTATGCATTTTATACTGTTATTAGTAGTAGAAGTATTATCTTATCAGTATTATTGTATTTTTTTTTCTACACAAACACTGACCAACAATGTCTCAAGCACCACACCCAGGCCTAAGTTCTGTTAAAATGACAAATATGCATTCATACATTTTCATTCATAATGGTTACCACATCTTAGTCCTAATAACTTAAGTTTCTATAATAAAACAATTGATTGACTGATGTAAATAAGTACTTTCACTTTCGGTGACAAATGGTTCCTCTAATTTGCAAAAGTGAAAATAAACTTTAAAAAACAATTTATTCTGTAGGGTGAAAACTATTAGCCCACTGTTAAAAGTTTGCTTTTTTAATGCAGATTTAATCGAGTTTAGGAGAAATCTGCATATTATTATATTGTGATTTAGATTTGTTATATTTTAAGAAAAACTTGTGTCATTAACACGTGGATTCCACAAGTACCAGATGTGGGCCGACACTATGTTGCTGTTTGGGATCTTTGGTGTGACAGTAATGAATGATACCCAAGAGAAGGGGAATTGTATTTGGACTACTTCCTGCATTGTAAAGGTCATTGCAGGTGGTGATCGCTTAAAAGAGTTCATGGTGAGTTTATTCTCCATTTCATAAATTCTGACAATTTTATGTGTCACACTTTATTAGATACTGTGGTGTTACACTGATAACTAATATACACAGACAGGACAAATTCACAGAATGGGTTACCAAATTTGGCATTCACGTCACATCACAATATTTCTAAAATATCCCCAGACGTTGAAACCATCACGATGACAGCCTCCAAGTCTAGATTTGTGATCATTTGTCTGTGGTGTTACTAGGTTTCATGGTAACACCACATGACTTCACAGACAATATACAACCAGAAATGTTCTACTTTTATTCAAAATCAAAAACATTTATTTAGGACATTCATTATCATATAATTTTGGCACTCTTGCCAGGTATGGGAAAATGATCTGCTGCAGAACTGCAGCGTCCTTATAGACAGTGTAGATTTGTAGTCTAAGTCTATATTACATCTGTGGTGCTACTTTAAAGTTTATCTGCAATTTCTTTTTTTCAGAGCCATTTAATATTCTCATTTAAAGGTGATACCTTAAAGTGATTTTAACATTTTAGAACAAACACTATAAAGCAACCAAAGACCATTTTTCCTTTTTTAAATTTTATTTTATTGGAGAAAAAAAAAATATATATTCTCCCTTGGTGAAAAAAAGGGGCGAAGATTCTTAAAAAAAACAACAAAAAAACTATATATTAGGGGTGTAACGATATTCGATACCCTCATGTCACGATTCGATACATAATATCAAGATACTGATCATACTGAATGATATTATTGCGACACTCCAAGACATGATAAAAGGTTAAAAAATGTTTACTGGTCATTAAAATGCTATATTGATATTACATTGTGGGTGTAAATTAATAGGTTTGGACTTGCTGCTGGTAACAACATGCACAGGACAATGGTGACACCAGAATAAAAATATTCATGATTCAGAAGCTGCAAATACAGAATTATTTTAGAAGAATATGCTTGCACTCTGCCACTGACTAGATGCATTTAAAATAATGTAGGCCACTTTTTACTGATAACAAAACATTTGTCATTATTATACATTATATTCAACATTGTATATAGTAGTTTAATGTAGTACTGACACTAAAACTCTGAAAACTAATTTTTATATACTACACTCAATATATATACAGGTCCTTCTCAAAAAATTAGCATATTGTGATAAAGTTCATTATTTTCCATAATGTAATCATAAAAATTAAACTTTCATATATTTTAGATTCATTGCACACCAACTGAAATATTTCAGGTCTTTTATTGTTTTAATACTGATGATTTTGGCATACAGCTCATGAAAACCCAAAATTCCTGTCTCAAAAAATTAGCATATCATGAAAAGGGTCTCTAAACGAGCTATTAACCTAATCATCTGAATCAACTAATTAACTCTAAAGACCTGCAAAAGATTCCTGAGGCTTTTAAAAACTCCCAGCCTGTTTCATTACTCAAAACCACAATCATGGGTAAGACTGCCGACCTGACTGCTGTCCAGAAGGCCATCATTCACACCCTCAAGCAAGAGGGTAAGACACAGAAAGAAATTTCTGAACAAATAGGCTGTTTCCAGAGTGCTGTATCAAGGCACCTCAGTGGGAAGTCTGTGGGAAGGAAAAAGTGTGGCAAAACTTGCCAAAAACCCTGAGGAAGATTGTGGAGAAGGACCGATTCCAGACCTTGGGGGACCTGCGGAAGCAGTGGACTGAGTCTGGAGTAGAAACATCCAGAGCCACCGTGCACAGGCGTGTGCAGGAAATGGGCTACAGGTGCCGCATTCCCCAGGTCAAGCCACTTTTGAACCAGAAACAGCAGCAGAAGCGCCTGACCTGGGCTACAGAGAAGCAGAACTGGAGTATCCACAGTCAGTGATGGTCTGGGGTGCCATGTCAGCTGCTGGTGTTGGTCCACTGTGTTTTATCAAGGGCAGGGTCAATGCAGCTAGCTATCAGGAGATTTTGGAGCACTTCATGCTTCCATCTGCTGAAAAGCTTTATGGAGATGAAGATTTCATTTTTCAGCACGACCTGGCACCTGCTCACAGTGCCAAAACCACTGGTAAATGGTTTACTGACCATGGTATTACTGTGCTCAATTGGCCTGCCAACTCTCCTGACCTGAACCCCATAGAGAATCTGTGGGATATTGTGAAGAGAAAGTTGAGAGACGCAAGACCCAACACTCTGGATGAGCTTAAGGCCGCTATCGAAGCATCCTGGGCCTCCATAACACCTCAGCAGTGCCACAGGCTGATTGCCTCCATGCCACGCCGCAATTTCTTTCTGTGTCTTACCCTCTTGCTTGAGGGTGTCAATGATGGCCTTCTGGACAGCAGTCAGGTCGGCAGTCTTACCCATGATTGTGGTTTTGAGTAATGAAACAGGCTGGGAGTTTTTAAAAGCCTCAGGAATCTTTTGCAGGTGTTTAGAGTTAATTAGTTGATTCAGATGATTAGGTTAATAGCTCGTTTAGAGAACCTATTCATGATATGCTAATTTTTTTAGATATGAATTTTGGGTTTTCATGAGCTGTATGCCAAAATCATCAGTATTAAAACAATAAAAGACCTGAAATATTTCAGTTGGTGTGCAATGAATCTAAAATATATGAAAGTTTAATTTTTATCATTACATTATGGAAAATAATGAACTTTATCACAATATGCTAATTTTTTGAGAAGGACCTGTATTGTTGCATTGCGATATATTGTTGTGACACGTTATTGTTACACACACAATAGCAAAACAGCAGTTGTTCTGCCAATATGACAATCAATTCACAATATTTACTCATATTCAATCCTCATGCTTACCACTAGCTTCCCCCTGTATGTACAGCGCCTGCCTCTGCACTCGGCAGGGAACATCCGCAGATCTCGGCTGATTCCTCCTTTAGGAACCGCAGGCGTGTGAATGATGGCCTCCACAAAAGACAGGCTGACTCTGTTTCCCTTGTACAAGAACTCCAAAGGAGGAATGGCCTAAACACAAACATATTTACCTGTATAGCCAGCACTTGCATGTTACTGTCTATAAAGACTAGGTATGCATGAGTATAAGCATGTGTCTGCACCTCACCTCCACAACCCGAGATAATCCATCAGTAACTGCCTGATCAAATGACTCAATGTGCGCCTTTACCAGCTCCTGCACGGGGACGTGCTGTTTGTCTTTCGGCACACCGAACCCTGCCTCTGTCAAATTCTTTAAACTCGGTTCGGACTTTAGATCACACCACTTGGAGAGATCCATATTGCTGCGCACACACGTGTGTGTATGTTAACGTGATCTCGGTAGTAGAGCGTATAACTTCCTGCTACACAACTTCAAAATAAGAGTATTTTCTAATATATATTTCTCCCTTTATACTATTTTAATCTTCTGATCGTAATAAATCTCACGATTTTCTTAATTTGTTTTCCCGAATTTGGACCATGATTTAGGATATTGTGAATTCTCGAAATCCTACATAATGCAATTCTTCCTTCTCTTTCAAATGCAGTAACGTTACACACCATCAAACATCATACCTGTATTTTGTTTCTTTATAATGTGTAATGTATTATTAAGATTATTTTATAATAAATGGTTTAACCATAAATATGATCTTATAAATAGTGTATGTATACTTTCTGTCTTTTTCAGAACTTGGCCTATTTTATATAGAAAACGAAAGAAAACGTAATATAAATTTAGTAATTAAATCACTAAGTAATAAATATTGTATTGCACTTATTATTACACATTACAATCACAGATACTTTTCTTTTGGACTGAGGACTCGTTTTGGTGTGTGATGATCACTCTCATTTCACGCTTCTCCGCACACATGCTCGAATTGAAGGAGATGTCAAAGTAAAAGTCCTACTTATGCGCAGTAACTAGCATTTTGCGTAAATACAGCGCTCAGTTAAACATATTGAACTCTCCACTTGGCCTTGAGGACGCTTGAAGATCTTTAAATTATGAGCAAATAATACAAACAGTAATAATTAAACATGAGCGCGTCAATGTCCTCCCATAAAGGTAAAGATCTTATTGAAGATGTTAACGTTATATAAAGGTGTTTTGTAGAAGTGTTGTAGAAATGTGCTATTTTGCTCATGCTGTGTGTGCTTGTTTATGGTCGATATTTAGCAGTAAATAAACTAATGGAATAAACGGACATGTTCAAGATGTGATTCACAAACACGTTTCATGAAGTTGTTTAAATGAGCGTCTCTGGATGTATCTGTATCTGTGTTTGCTTTTGCTCGCTGTGTAGTTCAGAATCTAATAAACTATCTCTGTTCCTATCAGGTTTCTATAAATTAAATATTGTTTCAATTTGACTAACATGGATATGGTTACTATGACTATTTATTTAATACTCAACGTTTAATGTTTCAAACAGTAGATTTGTCACTGTGATGTTATTGGAGTCACACAACAACGTACAATCTTTAGTAACAATTTTATGTAAGTTTAAGTAACAATATTAATATTGTTATTGGACTAAAAGGCTTGTAGAATCTGTGGAAATCTTTATTTATAGCCTACATTTTATATGATTAATGTAAGTAGCAATATTAATGTATTAATTATATTATTTTTAAGTATTTGGACATATTTGTAACATTATTATTATTATTCTTTCATCTTGTGCAAGCATATATATAATCGCAGTAGAATGTCTGTATGGTAAGATCTCTGAATTCTGTCCTCCTCTAGCTGAGATCATCACTGCAGTGTCTGTGACGTTTGGAGCTGCAGCAGTGGGAATCCTTATCTACCAAACATTTTTCAACAAAACAAAATGTGTGAAACCTAAAGTGAACCTTGATCTGCAAAAAGACAACCCCAAAGTGGTGCATGCATTTGACATTGAGGACCTGGGCGACAAAGCCGTGTACTGTCGGTGCTGGAGATCCAAAAAGGTGAGAAAGAACCTAAAACTTATGACAAACTGACAAACTTTGAACCATTGACTGTCAAAATAGAGAAACAGTAGGATCAGAAATGTGAGTTTTGAGGTTCTGCCCATTTTCCAAAGCAAGTTCCTCCTGGAGAAACTGAAATTAAATGTCAAGTCACCTTTATTTATATAGCGCTTTTTACAATACAGATTGTTTCAAAGCAGCTTTACAGAGATAACAGGAAAATAATGTTGTAATAATATTGTTAAATATAAAATTAAATGTCCCCAACTAAGCAAGCCAAAAGCGAAGAAGGTGAAGAAAGGCGAAAAAGTCTCTTGCAGATGCCATCTGAAACCAACTTTCATGAAATCAGGAGAAATGTTTATTATGTATATAATACATGTACATCTGGGTGTGATTGATTCAAGGAGGGGTTTATCTTGAACCTGTCTGTTAGCATTCCCATTTCGATCATGCGGGGGCGGGTCCAACTGCCATTAACCTGCACCTGCAACAGGTCATTTGCAAACTGTCATTGTCTTTATTTATGAGTAGTAGGTTCCTGAATTCTGTCTTAAATTCTGAAATTCCATGAGGCTAATTACAGTCCATGGAGCTGTAAATCCATGGAGCTATGGGTGAAGTATGGTGAAGGGAATGTGATGATGTGGGGCTTTTTTAATTCCAAAGGCCATGGGAACCTTATCAGGATGCATTTTATCCTGGATCCATGAAATAACTGGCCTTTAAAAATAAAAATCTGCCTGACTCTATGGGAGTTTAACATAGGGGTGTCCTGACTTATGCAACCTGTATTTTAAGGAAGAACATTTATTTATTTACGATACATTATTCATTCACAAAGAAAATTGGTGTCCTGAAAGGTTGGATTTTTCCCAATTTTTTTAAATTAAGGCATTAAGATCAATTTTCAAAAGTTGATTTTTTTTTTATTCCTCTTTTTAGTCAACTTTAGCATGGGTGTGTTCACTTATGCTAAGCACTGTATTCTGGAGCCACGGGAACATCAAAGGCAGCAGGAAGGGAAAACATCCATTTCATCTAAAGGGAAAAATGTCATGATTAAAAATAAAATAAAAAAACTGTTAAAAAATATTTTCTACATAAAAATGTACTGTTGATTAAAATGCTAAATTTAATATTAGATTGTGGGTGTAGATGAATAGGATTGGACTTGCTGCTGGTTACCCAATGCACAGGACAATGGTAGCACCAGAATAAAAATATTCATAAATCTGAAGCTGAAAAACAGAATTATTTTAGAGGAATATGCTTGCACTCTGTCACTGACTAGATATATTTAAAATAATGTAGACCACTTTTTACTGGTAACATAAAACATTTGGCATTGTCAGGACCCATATTGCATTATTATACATTATATGCAACATTATATATAGTAGTTTAATGTAGTACTGACACTAAAACTGAAAACTTGACTTTTTTTTCTCGCACAGTAATTGTTATTTTGGGTGAACTATACACAATAAATATTGTCACTATCCACGATACATATTGTTGCATTTTTGTATTCCGATATATTGTTACACCCCTAGTTGCTTCACCTCCATTCACAAATCCTCTCTCATGGGATAGTAAAGTGTCCAGAATCAGTAAAGTAACTTCAGAATCTCGTCAGAAGTGGTAGGTCATCCTGGGACTTTTTGCCTACTGTTTATCAAATACTATGTATTCGGACATACTACTTTTTCATCTTACCGTTTTTCGCATACTACTGTATATAGTAGGGAAGTATTCGATTTCGGATGCAGCATCAGTGTTTTGAGACACGCACTTATGACTGCACATGCCATTGGCCAGTCTAGCCTGAAAAATAAGCTTTTTTAAATGTTATATGAGCTTAAGAAACAACATTTATGAGACTGTTGTTGTCAGATGAAATTTAATTAAGCTTGGTGAACAGCTGTGGAGAATTTGATGTTTCCCCATTTAAAGAGACAGGAGCTGCACTTGTATGACTGAAATAACTGGTGTTTCAAAATGGCTGCTGAGTGATATGACTTGCCTGAAAGGGACTTTGATGGGGAACAGCGGTTCTGATTGCACATTTTACAAGATAAGAGATTTGTCAATGAAGCTCAGTACTGTTGCGCACCAAATCCTCCGCCATCGTCTTATCGGAAATCTCACTTTTAGTTTATAATTGTAGCATCCGTTGTCCAAGTAAACTAAATGGTTTTTATTTTTATAAGAAAGGCAAAACGACATGGGGACGGTGCCGCGATGGCCAAGTAATGTAATCGGTGTACGGCCGAACACCGCGTAACACCGGTAACAGACTAATGCAACAAGCCAAGTGGTGATGGTCACAATTTGGTCACATGAGCCGTGAGATTCAGTGACATCAAACTTGTCGTAACACATCTGTAATGAAATTGTTTTCTCTGGTCTCTTCTTACAGTTTCCATACTGTGATGGCGCACATGCGAAACACAATCAGGAAACGGGAGACAACGTTGGGCCTCTGATCATAAAACGCAAGGAGGCCTGAGCAATTCCACTGTTCATGAAAGTCCACTCTCCGCAATAGAGATTATGTGTCTTCGCTTTACATGTGTGGCCGGGCTGCTGGGATTAAATGTGTGATTATATTATCCCGTTTTTGTGTGTTTAATCATATAGTGTATGCTTGACAGGTTCCAGTGATCTGCTTTCTGGGGTTGTTATTAAGCAATACATACTATTTTCATGTCTATTTCTCTTTTTATCTGCTTAGACTTTATGGGTTGACTGATGTACAGATTTCTGGTTTAGCCAAAATCTCCTAAACATATTTATGTGCTTGAACACTGGTCACATTACTGTAGATGTACTACAGATTAAAACTTGAATAAAAACACATTAGTCTGAGTTTGAACTGAATCTTTGTTTGTTTTAAGAGATAAATATGAATGTGAAATGTGTATGGAAATCAAATGGCCACCTTCTCATTTGCTCTTTGTGTGTGTGTTGGCTGTTGAACTTTACATAATGTGACCTTAACTGATCACTGACATGTATTTAAAGTGACACTCTCCTCTAATCTCTCTATTTTTGAATCAGATGTCACTGAATTCGATAGGTAGCCTACTGTTTTATGTCATTTAAAATCTAATTTGGTAGGCTATATTTGCCTCTGCTTGTGCAAAGGCTAGATATATTTCTATAGCAGAAGAGAAAATGTTACATGAAGCAAAATCATGTTTTTATGAACATTTTCTGTGAAATTGTATTTCTCTCTCTCTCTCTCTCTCTCTCTCTCTCTCTCTCTCTCTCTCTCTCTCTCTCTCTCTCTCTCTCTCTCTCTCTCTCTCTCTCTCTCTCTCTCTCTCTCTCTCTCTCTCTCAGAAAAGTACACCGCACAAGTTTGATGTTTAATAAACAATGTCAAACTGACTTTCTGAGACTGATTTTGTGAGATTTTTTTTTTAATGAAACATTTCTAGATTTCACAGTTTATCGCTGATGCAATTCTTGCTGATCAACGACTTAAAGCAATTGAAAGTCATTGCATTATTTTAAATCCCCTCTTTAGATTGCGGATTTGATATTTAAATAAATAGTTTGAAGTGTGAATTTAGTTAAAGCCATTAGCGGAGGCAAAATTAGAAACTTCTACAATTAAAAATAGCGCGGACGGGACGCTAGAACGCAACCTGTGAGAACACCGACTTTGATTGGTGGACTGCGTGCTGACATCACGTCCCATTCAGGAACAAGAACGCAACCTGTGAGTACGCCAACTTTGATTGGTGGACTGCGTGCTCACGTCACGACTCATTCAACAATCCGAACGACGCGTCGCGCTCCGGTAGTGTAGATAAAAACTAATTGAATGAACGAAAACATTCGGGGCTCCAGACACCTATCTGATCAGATGAGAGAGGCGTTTTGTTTTTAATTAACTTAATAGAATAACTGTCAGATATGGAAAATCATTTACAGAAGTTTTTCCAGTTTCCGTTCAACTTGGATAAGTTCACGCTGAACGTGTCTGCAGATGGTCAAATCATGGACTTATCACCTCGAACGCTGGAAAAACTGGAAAAAGACAATAAAAAGAAAGTAAAGCAGGTGTTCTTGGATGGATGCGTGCCATTTTCTCATCAGGTGGCCGGGCATAAATTCGGGATCAATAACACTGGTCAGTTTATTAACTTCTGAATAGTTCTGTCATCATGTTTCTTAGAAATGCTGTATTAATGTTTTTTTTTTTAGGTTTTATGGATTGATGAAGAAATGTGAATATCAGAGTTTAGTTAAATTGTTTGGACTAAATTGGATTTCATCATACTGTTTGGATTGGATTATGAATCAAAAAGTTTTTACAGGACCTACTATATATGCTATAGTATCAAACCAATTTTATAGTTTTATAAACCAATCCAATAATAATCAAATGGCATCCTACTGGATAAATTGTAATTCCTACAGGAGTCTTTTGTGGAATAATGTTGGAATAATAAAGGAAACCGCAGATTGATAGGAATTTTCCAATCCTAAAATATTTTCTTTAAATTACTTTCCTAATATAAAGGACAATTATCCTATTGGTAATTGTTCGTTAGGATCTTGTAGGATTGTTGCTTTAAATTATGATAGAAATTCCTATAGGAATTCTGTACACATTGCTTTAAAGAAAATTTTTTTCTGAGAGTAAATTTACTTGTGACCTGTGGAGGACTTTGCACAGGTTTTCCTAACAGGGTTGGTTGAGTAATATGTGTTAAAAGTATTAGTTAACTAATTATGGTTTATTAAAGGGTCACAAGATTTGTTGTCACATTGGATATCGTCATGGTGATTTCTATGAAAAGAAACAATTACCTTCTCTCTGCCAACATGACATCATTTCCTCTGTTGTAGTAACTATTATGTGTCATTTGTGGCTCTGTCATGGGGATTTTCTGAGTGAATGAGATGTGAGCTGTTATCTGATGGATTGTCAGATTGCCACTGGTCAGCACTTTGTTTTTTCTTGTGTTAAAGGAATAGCTCACTCCAAAATGACAATTCTGTATCACTTACCATCATGTTCCAAACTTATATTGTTTTTAAAAGGAGAACTTTTGATTAATTTTTATTACAAAATAATTTTATTCTAAATACATGTGGTTCTTTTGAAAGTTCTATTTATCAAAGAATCCTGAAAAAAAAAATTATTAGGTTTCCACAAACATTTTAATCAGCACTGTTTTCAACATGGATAATAATAAGATATGTTTCTTGAATCTTGAGCACCAAATCAACATATAATAATTGTGCAAGTGCCGAATTGAGTTCTGTTCCGCGTCTTCTTGCGCTTGAAAATGGTTTGAAATCACTTTAAAATGCGCACAATCGATAAGCAGAATTGAAATTTCAATTTCATTACAAGTATCCGACGCCTAACCTTAAGAATTTGATTTCAGTATTGGAATCGATTTTTGATACCTAACCCAAGTTACATGCTTCAAAGCAAAGTTTGTTGGCACTTAATATAGCTAATTCTTATAGTGTCATTTATGTGGCTTTATTCTCAGCCATTTATTCTCATTCTTATCTTTAAGTTTTTCTTCAGATGTTTTCCCAGCTGCCATAAAAGCATTCACACTCGAAATAGTCACAAGTTGTCAAGATGATAAAGTGCCGACAGGTTTTCAGTGTTTGGTTCACTATAATTGCACAGGTGTTCTGCAGCATCCTGATGGAACAATTCTGAAGCAGCTCCAACCTCCTCCGAGAGGCCCACGGGAGATGCACTTCTACACACAGGTAATTCAAATCCACAGTACAAAATATACAGCAGCGATAGTTGCATGCAAATAATGTCAGAGGGACAAATCTAAACCAAAATAACACCCTGAATACTAGAAAAAGCGCCTGACAGCCAAGCACAATACAGTCACTAACACTTCGATATGAGACTCAAAGCACACCAGTCTTTATATGCGTTCCCAAATGCACGTTATTGGAAACCCAAACGAACAGCACATGCAGAGACTGGTTTTGTGTTGAGCAGCATTTACTGTGAACGAAGCGGCTCTAAGAAACACAAAACCTGCATGCATGTAAATAAAAGCGTGGCGCTTCACTCTTAACTGTAGCACATAAAGGCTACTTACTTATTTAATTAAGTCGCTGACTTTGTGATGTCACAATAGCACTATGCTATATTATGATTTTTTAATGATTTAAATATATTGTGCATCCTTATAAAACCCGTCTAATCATGCGTTTCATGGATTCTCATCCTTGGAATGTGCCACCTCCGGTACTTTGCGGGTTAATCAACACAGGTAAATTGCAATCGAGGAATCGAGTACTTTAATTTAATCGAGGAATTGACAGCCCTACTTTTATTCAGCAAGGATGCATTTAATTGGTCAAAAGTGACATAAAAACATTTATAATGTTACAAAGGATATCTATTTTAAATAAATATTCTATTCATCAAAGAATCCTGAAAAAAAATAATAGTTTGCTCATACATGTTAAGCAGCACAACTGTTTTCCAACATAGATAATAATAAGAAATGTTTCTTGAGCAGCAAATCAGCATATTAGAATGATTTCTGAAGGATCATGTGACACTGAAGACTGAAGTAATGATGCTGAAAATTCAGCTTTGACATTACAGGAAAAAATTATATATATTTTAAATATATTCAAACACAAAACAGTTATTTTAAATTGTAATAATATTTCACAATATTACTATTTTTACTGTATTTTTAATCAAATGAATGCAGCATTGTTGGGCAAAATAAATTTCTATTTTAAAAACATTCTACTAATTCTACTAAAACTAATCTTTCCAATTTACCAATAATCTTACCAATTTACTTGCACTACTGGTTTCAGAGTAAAGGCACATGTCACTTTTTTTTCCTACAGGTATATGCCAAAGACTGCACAGACAGAAGACTACTGGACCTGCAACAACATCTTCCCAGGTTCTACGGCACATGGGCGCCACGGGAGTCGCCACATGGTGAGATAAGTTTTCATATCAAGATGTAGATGTCAACATGAAACAACATCTGCAACCCATTTTACTTCCATAATCGTATGTATTTAAGAACAAAATAGGATATTGAACAGGGGTGGAGCAAGTTCTTACGTTCTGATAAGATTATGAAGGCAAACATTTGTTTTATTTGGAATAATATGCACAGATGAATCATGCACAAGGAACATTGATCAAATGCAAGGTAAAATGCAATTTCATGTTGACTTTAAATTACTAATGACGTGT